>JADRCH010000018.1:213804-281424 GCA_019843965.1 Rhynchomys soricoides | reverse complement strand
CTATCTATCTATCTATCTATCTATCTATCTATCTATCTATCTATCTACCTATCTATCTATCTATCTATCTTTCTACCTACCTACCTACCTACCTACCTACCTACCTACCTGCCTGCCTGCCTGCCTGTCCATTCGTCTATAAGCACGAGTGAGTATTGAGTTAAACTAATTTTCTGTATCCATTGCAAGCATATGACTTCTAGTTGGCGGGGTTTGGAGGAAGAGTAGGGGTGAGCTCTAGTCAGTTGGGAACAATCTTCTGTTTAGTATTGGAAGTGAGTTTAGGACACTTTGTCTTGCTCTATGACACAGTAGCATTGAGACTACTCAATCTTAAATATGCCAAGTTTCCCCTGTGAAACCATTTAAGCCAACGTTGGTTTTGTTTTGTTTTGTTTTGTAATAGAATTTTTAAACTTTTCTGTTTGTTTTATAAGATGTGTCCTATTTAGACTTTCTGGTTTTTTCCCCCTACTGGGTGAAATTTGGTATGTTTTACTTCTCAGAACAATAATAATACATTTAACACAAGTTTTCTGTTTTGTTTGTATGTGGTTATGCAAAAGTCCCTATGAACTTAAAAATCCTCAGGTTTGATATTTGCTTTTCTTTATCATTTTTACTGTGGCGTGTTTATGTTTTCTCCCTGGGCCTCCTACCCATTAATTTCTGCTTTTCTAATTCCTCATTTTTTTTCATTTAAAAATTTATTTATTGATTTATTGTGAGTTTCTATTAATTTAATTTTTATCAACATATGCATTTCATATAGTATATTTTTGATATTTCCTTTGGCTGTAGCTTACAGATTTCTGGTCATAGATTTGAGATGTTATTATCATTATTTTCAAGAAGTTCGGCAGTAGAATCTCATGCTTTGCCAAAAGCTGTTTATGGTGTAAATTCCAAAGTGGTCGAGCATTTTGTTTTTCAGTCTCATTATCGATTTCTGTTTTTATTGCACTGTATTCGAACCATGATAGGCTGCTGTTATTCTTTAAAACCTTCAAGTTTTCTCAGTTTTGCCCTTGTTCCATGTGCACTTGAAAGATTGTTGTAATGTCTATCATTGATCAGAGCATCGCACTTGACAGATATCTTCATGATTGATTTTGATTAGCTCTTCTGCACCCTATTGATTATTGGTGCACTTGACTGGATTGGGAGATGTATGTGGAGGCTTTTTTTTTTAAATCAGTGTGTTTCTGTCTGTTCTTTCATCACTGTGTGTTGCTGCTCATGGAAGGAAGTTACTCTCATTCTTTTGGGTGCAAAAATATCCATGTTAAAAACCTTCACTGTGAGTGTAGCCTTCAGCATCATGACACACACACACACACACACACACACACACACACACACACACATCTGGGAATACTTGGTGACCTTGTCAGGAGTCAAGATTATGGCTCCTGTTTGCTTCTTTGTTTGTTTGTGTTTACTTGATACATCGTCTTGCTTTTAATTCCTTTGTTTTAGGTATGTCTTTTCTATTCTGTATAGGGTTGGATTTTTCTTTATTAGCTAATCTGAAAATCCCATTCCTTCAGTAGATGAGTTAAGCCCATTTATAATTGCTGGCATGATTAGTATGTTTGGCTTGGTTCTATCATTCCTTTACTTTTTTTTTTACATTTTTTATATCAAAGGTTTTTCATATGGAGTGGGTTTTGAATTTTCTTATTTGTTCTATTCATTAACTTTATATTAGTTTCTTTATTTGAGGCAATTAGCTCATATGTTTGGGGGCTAATTATTTCTCCACATTGAACAATATTAGAAGTATTTGTAGCCTCCCCTCGTCCAGTATCTGATATAAATAATATCTCTTTATTCATAATTAATGTCTATTAGTGAGTCATACCTGCATGCACTGTTTATTCCCCAGGCTTTCAGCTTTTTAATAATTGTACAGTTGTTTCTGTGTTCTCTCCCTATAGCCATGTCTCAGCCTTGTTCTGCAGGCTAACATTCCCCACCACTTAGTCCTTCTAGCAGATTCTACTGGAAGGGCTCACAGGCCCAATATGCCCTGAATTTTGGTAGGTTTATGAGGGATTGTTTATAGCCTCATACTTGAAGACTAGGTTGGGTAGATATAAAACTCTTGACTTATACTTCCCATATTCAAGGGCCTTAAATTTGTTAAAATTTTTCCTTTGGGGTTTAAGAATTGGTAAATCATCTAGTGCTAGTATTATTTTTCCCTTTCTTGCTTACTGTTTTTGTCTGTTTGCCCAAACGGCCTCTCTCCCCCCCCCCTTTGAAGTAGTTTTAATGTGACATGGCATGATTCATTATTGGCTGTGTTGAAGTCTTTGCTGTGTGGCCTTTCGATATTCAATTTCAAGATGTTTTAGGAAATGTTTCAAACTATTGTTTTGATATTTGTTTTGTCCTATTTTGGGCATTTTCTCATGATCTGTATCTTATGCATGTATTACTTTAAAAAAATTGTTTATTTATATGTGTGAGTACTTTTCCTGCACATCCATTTGTGTGCCATGTGCATGCCTAGTACCCATGGAGACCAGAAGAGGGCCCTGGATCCCTGGAAGTAGAGTTACAGATGGTTTGTTAGCCACCTTGTAGGTGCTTGGAATCGAACATGGCTTCTCTGGAAGAACAGCCAAAACTCTTACTCACTGAGCTATATCTCCATCCACTGCCTCTTTTTTTAAAAATTATCTTCTGAATAGATAATTTTCTGTTTTAAAAATCTATGTTTTTATCTTTAACAATATTTATTTGTTTTGTATGTGTTTATGTGAGTCTATAGGTATGTGCGTTTATGTGTATGCATGGATGTCAGAAGAGGCTTCCAAGCATCCACTACCATTCTTCACTTTATTCCTCTGAGGCAAGTGTAGAGGAATCCAGCAACATGGCTGCTCTGGCAAGGCATCACATCCAAAGATACGATCTGGCTAGAATACAGACATGCCCTTAGCACACACCTTTAATCTCTCTGGCTGGAATGTAGACATGCCTTTAGTATACAGCTTAATCCCAAACAAATGCCATATAATTGAGGGGCAGACAAAGGGATGAATCAGAGAAAGATTTGACAGAATGAGTCAGAGATAGGATATGCCCAACTCCCACAAGGCAGGAATAAGAAACTACTTATGAGCAGTGAGTGAGAGAGAGTCAACTGAGTTCAACTGAGTTGAGTTGAGTTGAGTTTGGTGGAGGGCAGGTGTGCTCAGTTCAGTTTGGAATAGTTCAGTTTGTGGAGTTCAGAGGCAGTCTTTCTAAGCAGAGTAATTTAGTTAGTAGCCAAGAGAAGCCAATTTGACTCAGTCAGCTTGGAGAGGCGTTTGAGTCAGAAGAGTTCAGAACCAGCTGGCCAGAGTTTAGAAAGAGCTGGAAAGAGTGAGTTTATTCAGTAGTAAGTCTCAGAGGCTGAAACATTCTAGACCTAGGTTAGCAGAAGAGAGATGGAAGCTGAAGCCTTCAAGGTTCAGGCTTGCAGAAGATTAGATTGTACAGAGGTTAGAAGCATCTAGGTATAGGCCCAGGGAGAGTTAGAACAAAGATAGAAATGCTCTGGGCTCAGCCTAAGCCATGTATTCATAAAGCTTGGGTATGACTCTCATCTCATCCCTGCATCTGAGAAAATAAAAGTGACCTTTACGTTTACAGCAGGGTCTCATCCTGAACCTTGGGCTTGCAATTTCTCAGATAGGCTAGAAGCCAGCAAGCCTCATTGATTTTCCTGTCACTGGCTCCTCAGAAGGGGTCAGAAGTGCCTTCAGGGACATCTGGCTTGTGCAAGTCCTGGGATCTGAGCTCTAGTCCTCATAACTATCCTGTAAGCGTTTATTGATGAGCTATCTCTCCAAGCTTGTATTTTAAAAAAACTATTCACACAATTTGCCTTTATTAGTCACTTTTGAACTCGCATATTTGTGGTGATTCTACACATACACTCATGAATGTATTTACTTAGCCCCTAACTTGAAATGTTCAATATAAATAAAAAATGGACACCGTTTAGTTGATTTTTGTTATCTTTGATTACCATCTTGTTATATGTATAAGCTTCAGCTTATAATCATAAGCATTTGACTACATCATTATGTTTTGGTCTGTTTGCCAATTTTGGAAATAGTTTCATATAGTAAAATCAATCTGTCTTCAAAATGTAGCAGGATGGATATTCCTAAATTAATACGTGCATGTAGGCACTATCACAGTCAGAGTGACAGGGCACTCACCATAGAGGAATGCTTGTGCTTTTGACCATGATCTTCTCCTTCTACCTCAGTTCCAGAAGGATGGAGTCATTCATCACTTAGCCGTCCATATTTATCTTTTGTTTTTCTGTTTTCTTGTTCAGCTGAGACTATCAGTTAATTTCTAAGGAAGAAAGGTTTTAAAGGTCATTGCCTGTGTTTGTTTTGGGGTCATGGTGAGCTAGCACACCATGGTAGGAGCATGGAGCTGAGAAAGCCACTTAGCTCATGGCAGTCAAGGAACAAAGAATCTGGGTCCCCAATAGTTCCTACTGGGGCACACACCAATGAGCTAATGTCTTTCCATTAGACTCCACCCCTTAAAGGTTCTGCCACCTCCTGAAAGTGCCACAAGCTGGTCACCTTTGGGGGACTCCTATCCAAACTACTGCAGGTCTTAATTAGCACAGTGTTCTTGATGGTCACTTGTGTCATTCACCTTTATGGCTCTGTAGTATGCCGTGGCATGTGTGCATTGCCCTTCATTTACATATCCACCATTCATTAGATATCTGAGTCTTTAGCTCTTGGACCTCATGGATGCTGCTGCTGGGAATGTTGATGTATGTGTCTCATGTGGGATTTATTTTTCATTTCTCTGTCTTTTGAGCCCACACCTCACTATGGATTCTATATTGGTCTGAAGCTCACTGAAATTCAGATTGGCCTTGAATTTACAGTAATTCTTCTGCCTCAGCTTTTCAAGTGCTGGGATTGTAGACATGGCCCAAGTGCCTGGCTTTGGACATATGTTTCACTTGGGGTGTGTGTGTGTGTATGTATGTATGTACATGACTATATAGATATATGTGTGTACACATGTAGAGGCCAGAGCAGGATGTCAGGGTTAACCCTGTTGCTCTGTCTTATTTCCTTCAGGCAGGGGCTCTCACTGCACTGGAAGCTAGGCTGGCAGGCCAGTGAGCTCTTGGGATTCTCCTGTTTCCACTCTCAATGCTGAGATTGCAGGCACACACAGATGTGCCTGGCTTTTTATGTGGGTGCTAGGGATTCCAACTCAGGTCCTGATGCTTACAATGAGTCACACTCCTTACCTCTGTTTACACCCTTTAGGTTTAATATCGGGAATAGAATTGCTTGGTATTCTGATAAATGAATATTTGATGTTAAAAGATACTGCCATACCCTTTTATAAAATGGTTGTAATATTTTTTTAGTCCTACCAGAAATGTAGGAGAGGGTTCTAGCATCCTTTATCCTTGCCTGTATTTAATAGTCTCAATCATTTTAATTTAATGTTTCTAATCAGGGTGTAATGGAATCTTCTGTGGTTTTAACTAGCATTTCTCAGAGGACTAGCAACATGGAGCATATTTTCTTGCGTTTATTGGTTATTTGGTATCTTCTTCTGGACAATGCCTGCTTTAATCTTTTGACCATTTTAACTGAAATATTTGGTTTTATTGAGTTGTAAGAGTTCTGTGCAAGCTCTAGGCTCGAGCACATTTTCCTGAAAAATTTGCCTCCAATATGTAGCTTACTTTTGTGTTTTATTAACTGTGACTTTTTTTTAAAAAATGAGGTGCGTGGAGATCAGAGGACAACCTTGGCTGTTAGACTCAGGAAGGCCATCTCCCTCCTTTGAGACAGGGTCAGCTATTGGCTTGGAGGCTTACCAGTTAGACTAGACTGTCTAGCCCGTAGACAGGGACCCGCTTTTCTCTGCTTCCCCAGCACTGGGATCACAAGTGTGTGCCACCATACCTGGCATTTAATTCAGGTCCTCATGCTTGTGAGCAAGCATTTTGCCAAGTGAGCCATCTCCTCCACCCCTAACTGTGACTTTAAAGATGAGAGCTTTTAAATTGCCTAGTTCCTTATGTAAAATTTTCTTTTATCATTTTTTTGCTTTTGATATCCTATTTGAGAATTTTTTTTTCTGATCATTGTCACAAATATTTTCTCCAATGTTGTATAGATGTTAAAGTGTTTTGCCTCTAACTTTTAGGTCTGTGAATACTTTAGAGTCAATTTCCATGTGTGGTGTGAAGTGAGGTTTGGGTTTATTGTTTCTCTACACAATATCCATTCATTCGGGCTCCATTTGCTATGAAAACCATCTTGTCTTTATTGAAGTCCCTGGAGACCTTTGCAGAGAATCAATGAACCGTGGGTGTGTAGCTTTATCTCTGTGCTCCATTCCGGTTATCATTTGATCCTCTCTTTATTCTAAGACACACTGTCTTTGCAAGTCTGGGTCGTACATCCTTTTTCAAAATTGTTTTGGCTTCTTTGCTTCTCATATATAAGCTTTAAAATCTTAGAAAACAAATACACACACAGACACACATGAGAACACACTTGGGGAGATCTTATTGAATTGTCTTTTGCAATATTATATCTTTAATTAAATGTTCTCCTAAGTGCTTTGGTGAATGGAGTTGTTTTCTCAATTTTGTTTCTGGGGGCATGGCTTGTAGCTCAGTGGTAGAGTGCACATGAGGCACTTGAAAGTCTCTGGGTTCTATCTTCACATCTAACAGAACAAAGCAATCCTGACAGGAGGGCTCATTCCTGTTATTCCAGTGCCAGGGAACTAATGTAGGAGGCTTGGGAGCTCCTGGTCTAGCCTGAGCTACATTTTGAGTTCCAGGCCATCCTGAGCTAAAGTATGAACCTCTGTCTTTAAAAAAAGAAAAACAAACAAACAAACAAACAAACAAAAAACCAACCAAACAAACCCCAGGCAGTAGTGTCACATGCCTTTAATCCCAGCACTCAGGAGGCAGAGACAAGCAAATCTTTAAGATTGAGGCAAGCCGGTCTACAGAGGGAGTTCAGGACTGCACAGGGAAATCCTGTCTTGAAAAACTAAAACAAACTAAAGTAAACAACGCCCCCCTCAAACCAAACCAAATTCAGAGAAACAACAACAACAACAACAACAACAAATCCTGTCAATGGGGTTAGGGAGATGGCTCAGTCTGGGAATTACTTGCTACACAAACATGAGTTTGAATTTCTAACACGCATGCTAAAATTGGTGCTCATTGGCAGACATTTGTAACCCCCAGTACAATTTCAGCAGAGATGGGAAGATTCTTATCTATTGGTCATGCAATTAGACTAATTAGTAAACTCCAGGTTCAGTGAGAAACTACCTCAAAGCAAATAAGGTGGAGACAGACTGGAGAGGAAATCCAGCCTCCACATCCATGCAAAGGAATGTGTATGTGTGCACAGACATGCACACACAGACAAACACACATGAACACACACACACACACACACACACACACACACACACACACACCCCTCAAAAGCTAAAGCAAAGCACAAGCCAACAGCAATCAAAAGGACAACTTTAGAAGTTAGTTTTCTAAGGGCAGTTACTGTATGAACATGCAGCATTGAGTTCAGAGGTAGTTTTGTGGTTTTGCTGGCACTCCCCCCATGCTTGCTTGTTAGGCTTAGCAGTTTGGTTTGGAGGTTATTTTGAGGTTTTCAAAACACAAAATCATGTGTCTTTCCTCCTTTACCTTTTATTTCTTTTAATTGTCTAATTGTACTGGCTCAGACCTTGGGAACAAGGTTAAATAAAAACTGTGGGTGGGTGTTCTTTCAATGCTCTGTTTTCTCTGCCACTGACCGCTCTGAGCCTCTCTCAGGATTAGACCAGCCTTGGATTACTGAAATAAGCCCTGTTTCATTAGAATCTATGTCCTTCTAAAACATTGTTGAATTCAGTTTGCTAATAATTTGTTAAGGACTTTTTCTACCTAAAACACACACTCTCTCTCTCTCTCTCTCTCTCTCTCTCTCTCTCTCTCTCTGCTGCTGCTGCTGCTGCTGCTGCTGCTGCTGCTGCTGCTGCTATATGGCCCGAACACAGATTTCTTCTGTGACCTCTTCCCAACAGCACACACTACTTAGTTAATTCTGCAGAGCTGAGTATGCTCCCATCTGGCTCCATTTTTGACACTGTCAACCTAGAGATACCAGAGTTCCAGAACAATTTTCTCAATTATGCCTCCTCCTCACCCCTGTATGCCAATCCAAGGCCTGTGTGGCTTCACCCGAGCTCTCCAGGTGGCTATCTACAAACCAGAGCTTGAAACTCTCCTCAGGTTTTATTTAGTTTGCTTGAGCCTTTCACAGAACCCCAGGGAAACATGTTTACTGGTTTCTTATGAAGGACATTACCAAGATTTCAGATGAACGGATGCCCAGAGCTGAGGCATGGGGAAGGGGCACAGGGCTCCCATGCTCCTCCTGAGCTCACCACTTTCCAGAAACCTCCTTGTGCTCAGCTGTCTGGAAGCAATCAGAACGTGTCCTTTGTGCTTACCTAGTGACCTCGTTGCATAAGCGTTAGTGAGGCCGACATATGCTTAGGACTGAAGAAGGTACGCGTGTCTCCCAGATATGAGCAGGACTCCGCATGAAACTAGATGGTCTTATATCTACTCTGATAAAATACTCCAGACAATTTCTAAATGTCTAGCTCGGAGATAGAAAAGTGAGGGGAGACGAGGGAAATCTTAGGGTTTTTTTTCTATGTCTGATTGTTGATAGAAAAAGGAATAGGTTGAGAAGGAGAGAGAAAGATACATATGTATGTGTATATGCATATATGTATGTGTGTATGTATGTGTGTGTGTATGTATGTATGTATGTGTGTGTATATGTATGTATTTATGTATGTCTGTATGTGTGTATGTATGTATGTGTGTATGTATGTATGTATGTGTGTGTATGTATGTGTGTGTATATGTATATGTATATGTGTGTGTATGTATGTATGTGTGTATGTATGTATGTGTGTATGTATGTATGTATGTGTGTGTATGTATATGTGTGTGTATGTATGTATGTATGTGTGTGTATATGTATGTATTTATGTTTGTGTGTATGTGTGTGTATGTATGTTTGTGTGTGTGTGTGTGTGTGTGTGTGTGTGTGTATGGTGTATGTATGGTTTGTGAAGTCTGCTTCTGCAGTCTCAATTGCCTCAAGAAACTCATTTACTTTCATTGTTACCAAGCTGTTCCAAACAAAGGTAGAAAACATACTTTTACAGTATTACTCCGGGCAGTTAGGGAAGAACACAGACCGTGGAGTTAGAAGCTAGAACCTGTGGCCCGAACAGCCCCAAAGACTAGGGAGATGGCTTAGTGGTCACCATGCTTGTTGTGCAAGCTCGAGGACCCGAGGTCACATCCCTCATACCCAAGTACAAAAAGCTGGTATGGCTGCACACATCTGCCACCCCAGCACTGAGTGGATGCAGGAGGATTCCTGGATCTCACCAGTTGCCAGCCAGCCTAGGCAATCAAGCATGTGTGCATTTTTTTGTGCCTACCTGTGCAAATCTGTGCACACACATGAACATACACATACACACAAGACCCCTAAATAGGCATCATGTTATCACAGGTCAGTTATGGTTATTTGTCTTTCAAGAAATTTGTTCATGGTGTCCATTTGGCAGATTTGTCCAGATGTCTGTGTACTGGCATAATCTGTAGAACTTGTTGATATATTTTAAGTTTGCTATTCTGTTACGTGCAAGCATGCTGTGTGTGTCTGTGTGCATGTGTGCGCATTTGCCTGTGCTCACCCACATACAAGCTGCAGACTAACTTTGGGTGAATTCCTCTTTTGTGGTCTAGCTTATTTTTTTGAGTCAGAGTCTTTTGCTAAACCTGGAACTTATTGGTTCAGCAGGTCTAGTGGTTCCCAACCTGTGGGTCATGACCTCTTCAGGGGCATGGAATGACCCGCTCACAGGGTCATATATCAGATATACTACAGATCAAATTTTTGCATTAAGATTTATAACAGTAGCAAAATTACAGTTATGAAGTAGTAATGAAAATTATTTTATTGTCGGGGATCACCACAACATGAGGATATATTAAAGGGTTGCAGCATTAGGGAGGTTGAGAAGCACTGAGCTAGACTGTCTAGCCATTGCACCCCTAAGATCCTCCTGTCTCTGTACCCCCAGAATTGTGGTTATAGATGGATGTCACAACGCCTGGCCTTTGCGTGGGCAGATCTGAACTCAGGTCTTCATGTTTAATACTTTGCACTTTGCCCACTGTGCTGTGTCTTCAAACCTGTTCCTTTATTTCTGATACTGGAAATTACTACCTGTTTTTTTATCTTGAGTTTCCTGGTTAGAGGTTATGAATTTCACTGGTGTCAAACAGCCAGTGTTGGTTTGATGCTTTTCTTAGCTATACTGCTTCAATCCTTTGGGTTGGTTGGACTTAATTCTCTCTAGTTTAGTGACGTAAAAGCCTAAATCATTGGTTGGAAATCTTGCTTCCCTTATTAAGCAGCTTTGAAGTCACATATTTCCTTGTAAGTCCCGAGTTAAGAGAATCCTATTGTCCTAGCTTTTATGTTTGTTATTTTTTCTGGACAGGGTCTCGCTTGCTTTGAACATGGCTATGATGTGGTCCTTCTGCCTTCGCTTCTTGAACAATGAGAGAGCAGGTGTGTGCCACCATGTTGGCCCATAGATTTTGATAGTTTCTATTTTCATTATTGATGGCTCAAAATATTCTCTAATGTCTCTGGTTTGTTTATTTATCTATTTTTGAGCCTGAGAATTCTTTAGCCATGAGCTTAATTCCAAATATTTGGGATTTCCCTGGTTACTCCCTTTGTTTTTGATTTCTAACATCATTTCGCTCAGACATAGAGAACACATTTTGTGTACTTTGACTCTTTTTAAACTTTTATTTGCTTTAGGACCCTAAATATGGTTGGTCTGTGCTGTTAACATTCCTAGTATAATTGAAAAGAATGCTTTGCAATTGAGTGATATGTTAAAGTTTACTATAGTTTTGAATAATTTTGCTTTATTTTCCCTGTCAGTTACTGGTTATGTTGCAATCTTTACCCCTGTTTATGTGATTTATTTTTTCTTTAAATCTATCAGCTTTTGTTTCGTGTGTTTGAAGCAGTGTTATTGGGCTCATAGGTAATGTTTTCCTGTTCATTGTCTCTTTCATTGTTTTGAGGCCTGCACTTGGCCTCTGTTACTGTGTCTTGTCTTGATGACTGCATTATAGGATATTGATATTGTCACCATGGTCTGCTTTTGCTGATTGTTTGTGTGATAGATTTTTCCACCCATGTCTCCCCAACATTCTAGACTTTACTTTTTCCATGTAGAAATTAGTGGTTGAGCAGGAGAGGTAGCTCTGTTGGTAGGGTGCTTACCTAGTGTACACGAACTTCTGGGTTCAGTCACCAGTGTTGAATAACCTGGGTGTGGTGGCACATGCCTGTGACCCCAACACCTGAGGATACAAGAGTCTTAGACATTCAAGGTCATCCTTAGCTATAGAGACAGCTTTTAGAAAAAGACCCACAAATGGTTGCTTTAGCAATGATAATATACAATTAATTTACAATAGTTAACAAAGTTATGCTGACTGTATAAAAAAATCTTGCAACGCAACAGGCTCATGACTCTGTTTTATAATTGTTTTTGGTAATATATCTACATATGTTATATGCTCTCCAAAGCAACATTATAGCTTTAAATTTCAGGTTACATGATTAGTAAAGAAATCAAGAGAAAAGAAGTTTATTTTTGTTGTTTTATCAAAGTATTTTCAATTTTTGAGAGGCTCCCTCCCTTCCCCTCCCTCTCTCCCTCCTTCTCCCTCCCCTTCTCCCTCTCCCTCTTCCTCCTCCTCTTCCTTCCCTTCGCCCTTCCCCTCCCCCTCCCCTCTCCCCCCTCCTCCTCCTCTCTCCCTCCCTTCCTCCACTCCTTGCTTTCTTTCCTTTTAACTGGGAAGTTACTTTTCCTTCTTCCCATGAAGATTCATATTTCCACTTGATCTCATTTCTCATTTGTTCAATCAGCTGCTTTGATATTTTATTTTTTTAGTATAAATCTGCTTGTGACAGAACGTTGAAACTTCTCTTTATCCAAAGAGCTCTTTATTTTGCTCTTAACCTTTTGTAACAGTTGCAGTTGTTTTCTAAACACTGCATTCTGATTTAGTGCTTTTCTTTTCTGTTCCCGCCCTCATGGTTGCAGAGGGCATCAGCCTTGCCGGGTGAGTGCTGGAGGTTATGGAGCTGGTGAAGTAAAGTTTTTTCTGTCTCTGGACTTTCTAGGCCGCTTCATCTTCGTTTTTAACCAGTTCAGGGATCGTGTGTTTTCCATTGGCATGGGTTCCCAGTGTGTTTACTCCTGTGTGTATATGGTATCTGAAAATGTCTGTCTTTTAGCAAATCTGGGGAATCTTTCACGGCCAGTGCTTCAGATGCTCCTGCCCCATTGTTTCTCTTGGCTCCCTCTGATGGGCTCACTAAACATGCATCCTGCTCTCCAGTGTTATCTAGCAGGCCCCGGATGTTCTTCATTCCCCACTACCCCCAATCTTGTTCTTATCTTCACCTAGGACACTTTCTATTAATCATTCCTGTTTTGTATGTTCAGCTGCTTAGCCCATCTGGTGAATTTATTTTTTTAGGTCCCAATATGCAGTTATATTTTTCTGCTCTTGAATTTTGACCTTGTTTTCCTTTTATTTACTTTTTAAAAGAAATTTTAAATCTTGCCTGCCATTGCTGTGTCTGTGTGTCGGTGCACGGAGGTCAGAGGGCGACTTTCGAGAGTTGGCTCTCTCTTCCTGTCAGCTCGGAGAGCTTCTGCCTGCCTCCCTCACCAGTCCTCTTTTGTTCCCTTTTCCTGTGGAGACTTCCCATTTCTCTGATGAGTTTTATGCACTGAAAGTGTGTTGTATTTCATCTAGTACAGGTGTAGGCATGGCACTGAAATCGGTTTTATTTTTGACAGTTGTTTCTTTTCAGGGTTGAACTAGACTGACTTCCTTTTCTTCTGAGAATGTCATTATTCTGTCTCTTTGTTCGGTTTATTTGAAACATTGCTGGATCTCATGAATACTAAGTTGTGGAGACTGAGTTTCTCATTTCCTGCAGACGAGTGTTGTTTGTTTTGGTAGGTCATTTTTCTTTTCAGATGGAATTGACTTGCAATCTCAGTCCCTTCCCTCCTTTCCCTATCTCCCACTCTCTGTTCCTTGTTTGTTTTTTCTTATGACAGGGTCTTACTCTGGAGTCCAGGCTGTCCTTGAACTCGAGACTGCTGTCCTGCCTCAGCCTCCAGAGTGCTGGGCGTGATCCACCAAACTCTATGTGAATGGCAGACTCTTTTGTTCTCTCAGCAGCTTCCTGCTCTGCACAGCACTTTGGTCTCTAGCTGAGCTACCCTTTGCCTGTTTCGCAGAGGACAGTGAGAGACTAGGGTGGGAACTTTGTGAGGTAGGAGTCTAAGGCTCAAGGACTGCCTCTCCAAGGTTCTCCCTTTACAGATCAGCCACTCCTCGTCTTAGCATTTACAGCAACTTTCTTCTTCTAATCCCCTAGTCCAGAAAGATTGTGAGTTTTTCTGTCTGCCTGTACAGTGTAGGTTGTCTTCAAGTCACTGCCTGGAGACGGGAACTGACTTCCTGCCTCCCTCTCTCACACTGCTTGGAATGCGCTGTTGCTTCTTTCTCACTTGTGTGAGCGATTGATTGATTGATTGATTGATTTACTTATTTATTTATCTGATTGTGGAGAGAGGCAGGCTCCTTGGTGGAGGTTTATATGATCATAACCAAAAGCCACTTTGCTTCTTCTTAATTTTTAAGACTTTCGGGGAGGGGAGGGGAGATCGCTCAGTGGGTAAAGGTACTTCTGGAGCACACTTAGTGTTCCATCCTTGGCACATACAGAAAGGTGGAAGGAGTGGACCAACTCCACAATGTCGTCCTCTGACTGCCACACGGATGCTCTGGTGCATGTGCCCAGAAACAAACATCTCTCTCTCTCTCTCTCTCTCTCTCTCCTTCCCTCCCTCCCTTTCTCCCTCCCTCCCCCTCCCTTTCCCTCCTCCCTCCCCTCTCTCCCCCTCCCCCTCTCTCACGCACACCAATAAAACATGAAATAAAAGGAATTTCTCTTTTCATGCTTTGTTTAAGCACCATCCTTTGTGCTTTTATTGTCTTACATTTTGACTGGCGTAGTTTTCAGTACTGAAATATTTATCTTGTCTTTCTCTCAAGAGTTTTTCGCTTTTCTTTTTGTCATGTCTCTTTTATCTGGTCACCTAATTTAAGTATTTTTAACAACACAGGTGTAGCAGTTTTCTTAATTATTTTGAGCTTGTTTAGAAATATTAAAGTGTGCGTTTTAATCTGCTTAATGGACAGACCTTGCTGCTTCTTTGTTTTTAATTTGGTAAAATTTATATGTACAATATAAAATTTAAAAGTTATATTGTGGGGCATTTAACTAAAACTGCTCAGAGATGTACTGACTCATATCCATTTTCACTTCTAATTTCTTCCTCTTATGAATTTGTTTTTTACGATATTCTATGTTTTGTTATTTACACATATTAATATATGGTATTTTCTGTTACTCAGATTTTAGGTTAGATAAATGTTCCTACAGTTTTAGGAGGAGAGGTGGTTCTTTAATTTGCTTTTAAAAAATTAAAATTATTCTTTGTTTACTTTGTGTCTTGAGACAGGATTTCTCTGTGTGCCCTGGCTGTCTTAGAATTTGTTTTGTTGACCAGGCTGACATCGAACTTGCAGAGATCTGCCTGCTTCTGCCTCCTGAGTGCTAAGATTAAAGGCATGCGCCACCACTGCCTGGCTTAAAATTATTCTTAATTATGTGTATACATGTGTGTCCCTCTGTGGTTTTGCATGTGTGAGTGCAGGTGCCCTGAGAACTTAGAGATAGCGGGTCCCCTGGAGCTGCCTGACATGGGCGCTGGGGCCAGAAATGGGGTCCTGCAGAGGGACAGTAGACAATTGTAGCCACCCATGCGTTTCTCTGGATCCATTTGTCTTCTTTTGCCTGTGTCTTTTCCAAGTTCTCTTTTTACCTCCTTAGCCCACTTCTGCTTGTCCTCCCACCCCCCAATCCAGTGTCTTTACACTGGTCCGCCTTCATCCCGCTCCCAGTGGCTTTGCCTCAGTGCAGGGCTTGATTCTGAGGGAAGGTTTTGGCTTGCTAGTGTTTGAACTGGAAGTCTGCCTCTTTGCTTTGAGCTATTACCACATGAACAGCCCTTCTCTGCCTAATGGCTCTTTTCAGATCAGCCAACTACATTCCCAATAGTACTTATTGATCATTTGGGAGGGTTCCTGTACTGAGGACTACTAATTTCTCTTTTGTGTCTTCTATATGAATGTGGATGACCTACACACATGTAGCTGTCATCAACCTGTCCTTATCCTGTGCGTTTGGTTTGGGGGATGCCCTCTTCCCTGCTTCGCTAAACGTCGTCAGTGGTCTTTGCTGTTCTTATCTCCATGGACTTGCCTGGATTTAGGGAAGACGCTCTGGGTGCTGTCATGGGGATCCTCTTCCCAGAAGCCTTCTCCTCTTGAGGCGTATTTTGGTGGACTTTCTAGAAACTCAAAGTCTTTTTCTATAGGGTCTAATACCATTTCTTGGCTAGATGGCAGTTGTCTTTAGAAGTAGATTTGTGTCTGATCACCTACTTTTGTTTCTGGGTCCAAAGGTCGCCACAACAACCCTCCATTCTTTAATGAAAGAACGATACACAAAACTTGTGCAGGAGCCGCTTGTATGACCGAATTTTCCTTATGCCACCAGGTCTCACTTGAGTTGGTTAGTACAGGTTTGGGTAACATATACTTAGAGTAGAATAGTAAAGAGGAGCCAGGGAACAATGACCGGGACAATTAGAAAGCTATTTTTATATCGAGTGAGGACAAAGTCACAGGTAGGTACCCAGAAAATCCGGAAATGTTGTCTTCTAATCTGGGGGCTGTATGGGGAAGTGTGTACACAGAATTGTGTGCCCCCTCTCATATTATGAAGATAGACTAATGCGGTCTCTGGGACATGGCCTGAATTTATCTTTGAGAGCCCCCTCCTTTGGAAGTAACTAAGCAAGTTAATAAGTTTTAAAGAAGGAGACGCCCTGCTTGGGGTTTTGCAGGGCGCTGGTATGAGAGAGTTGCATTGGAATTTTTGTTTAAGCTTACATTTACCTTTAGTGCTTAGAAGTAGCTCAAAATAGAACACTTCGGTGGGGTAAATGAGTGTCCTTAGCTGTTTGAGGACGCTGTGGAAGAGGGTAGGAACTTCACTGACTTAAGAACAGACGAAAACCAGGCCCATACGTGCCCAGGTAGTGCATACTGGGTTAAAAACACAGTATATTGGGTATGCGGGACTCTTAGTGATGGCAATTTTTGCCAGTCTTTTTTTAGCTACAGTCCTCTGACCTTGACGGGTTGCCATCCTTACTCGATGCACTGCCAGGTCTTGGTCCTCTCAGGACAAAGGAGGTACCCACAAATGTCCAAACACCATGGATTCAATTTGTAATTTGCCTGAACACATGCTTTGGTGATCGTTTGTTTCGGGGATTTTGAACACATTGCTTTATTCTTGTCTTGCTTTCGGTGCTGCTCTTGAAGGGTCCAAAGCTGTTTGATCTTTGACCTTTCTTAAACACTGCAACATGTTGAGAACTATAATGCTGCCTGTAGAATCTTTTCTTTGTCTCTAGTTTTTGACATCTTGCAGTGATACACACTGTCTACTTTTCTTCATTGTGATGGACCCCTTTAAACATTGTTTCTCCTCCTCCTCCTCCTCCTCCTCCTCCTCCTCCTTCCTCCTCCTCCTCCTCCTCCCCCTCCTCCTCCTCTTCCTCCTCCTTATTATTTGTGTATGACTACATGATGTGTGTGGGGACACATGGGCCATGGTCACAGGACTGCTCTGTGTGGTCAGCTCTCTCCTTCCACATTTACCTGCGTCCTAAGGATTAAACTTGGTTCCCAGGTTTCAGTGGTAAGTGCCTTTTCCTGCTCTGCCATCTTGCTAGTCCATGATGGGCCCTTTTAATCTTCTTTTGCCTAAACATTCCTTAATTTCCTTTAGTGGCTTCCCCTCCTCTGGTTCTGTATGCCTTTTCTGGCACTTCTGTTCTAAGTTCAGCCTCTTGGATCTATCATTTCTCCATCATTTTGTACCTCCGACTTTTTGCTGTACTTGGGGGAATTTTCCCAACTGTGTCTTTTAATCTTGCTTCTGATTATTTCTAAAATTATGTTTCAGTGTTCAATAGTTCTGTTTTCTTGTCATTTTCTGTGTGTTATTTTTGGAAAGCTCACCAATGTTTATTTATAACTGGAGTGCCCTTGGTGGTATTTATAACAGTTTTTAAAATCTTTTATTTGTTTATGTGTATGAGTGTTTTACTTGCATGAACGACATGTATGTCTGGTGCCCATGGGGGCTACAAGAAGGTGTTGGGTCTCTGGGACTAAAGTTACAGACAGTTGTGAATCACCATGTGGGTGGTGGGGATTGAATTTGGGTCCTCTGGAAGAACAGCCAGTGCTCTTAACCTCTAGGCCATCTCTTCAGCCCCTTATAACAGCTTTTAATTAATTAATCAGCTAATTAATTAGTGTGTGTTTGTGGTGCATGGGTGTGAGTGCAAGGGTGCATTCACCTGTGTATGCCTCTAGAGAGGTGAAGGTCTAACTTCAGGATTGTTTCTTCATCACTCTCTATCTTGTTTTTGAGACAGCATCTCATGGAGCCTAGAGCTTGCCATTTTTTGTCTAGAATGTCTGGGCAGTGAGCTCTAGAAATCTACTTGTCTCAGCCTCCAACCCCAAGGGGCTACAGGCTTGTGACATCATCCCAGGCTTTGAGTGGGTGCTTAGGATCTGAACTCGGGCCCTCATACTTGTGTGGCAAGCACTTTACCTGTGTAAATATCTCCCCAGCACCTATAATCTATAATCAATCTCTCTCTCTCTCTCTCTCTCTCTCTCTCTCTCTCTCCTTAGATTTCCATTACTTGAGGTAATTTTCTGTTTCTTCTGCCCTGTCTTTTCTCTATGTGGCTGCCTGTGCATTGCTGTCCACTTAGATTTCAGGTTGGGTTAAGATGCTGAAGTTGCGTGCTGGTGGACCGTTAACTGGAGGATCCTTTGATGTTACTGTTTTTAGGTCAGATTTATAGGGGAGGGGGCAAAAGCAGACCTCCAACTTCTAACCTGAAGGTTGAGACTGTTAGATGCTGAGAACGAGGGTTGGCTTAGCACTGTGGTCAGCATTCCTAGTTCATTTAGCTGGCTGGTCATCTTGGCTTTAGTAGCTTACCCCTATCTTCAGCTGTGCTTGGTCTCCATTTGAGTTCTCAGATGCATAGTTTTTCTGGTAGTGAGCTTCCGATCTGCCAGGGAGAGGGGTCCTTCCAGAGATGGTAAGTACAGGAGATGATTTAACCTTCCGATTACTCTAACAATTCTCTACCGTATCTTTTAAAAACCTTCATTTGCCTCCTTCCTGTCTTTTTCCCTCATCTGTAGGTGCCGAGCTCTGTGGTGTGGCCAGGGTGCCTTAGGGAATTCTGAGATGCACATTCATTTTTCTTCCTCTTTGCTGCAGCTGTCCTGGGATCCAACTTCTTCCAGCTTGCCAAATCACATGCTTGCTACCTATTGGCTTTCAAGCTTTCCAGATTCTGTTCTTTTGCGTCTCCTTCTTTGTTCTCTCTTTCACACAGACACACATACACACACAGAGACAGAGACTTACACACACACACACACAGACACATACACAGACACACACATAGAGACACATACGCACACACACACACACACATGTACACACACATACACACACAGACACACACACACACATAGAAAATTTCCTTATACTGTATGCAAGTGACCTTCCAGTAAGCATGATAAATGACATCTTCAGGTTGCAGTCTTAATTCAGAAGTCCCCCCTACCCTGGTCTAGTGTCATTTCATCTTCTAAGACTTTTGTAAGAATCATCTCTTCAGAGAGTCAGTGCCAAAGTCACTCTGTGCACAAGAGATAACTTGACTTTGTCTTCATTCTCTGTTTTAGCCCCTTATATATTTCTTTATAGACCTTTAATAATGCTGTCTGGTTTTTAGTCACAGCTTGTTCTTTTCTGCCTGCTCGTGAGGTTGAAGGTGAGAGTTGTCATGTGGACGGCTGAACCTTGATGGACGCTTGCTGCCCGAGTGAAAGAATAGGTTATATGTAGACAGCATGCATTCTTAAAACCGACAACAATCTCCTCAGTTTTCTTATCTGTTAAAAAAAAAAATAAGGACAGAGACATAAAGCCAGTGCCTGCCTCACAGAACTGTCTTGAAATTTACAAGAGTCAAATGGGCAAAGTGCTCCAGACACTGCCTGGTGCATGAGGACACTACAGAAATAGTTGCTATGTTTCCTAAAAGCGTTCCCCAATGAGCTGGGCTCTTCTGTTTAATAGGTGTTCAATTTGGAGTGAGTGAATTTCCCTGCAGGATGGTGTGAATTACTTCTGAATGTTGCATTGTCTGCTCTGAATCATGGGGCATCCACATTCTAACAACAGACTGATCGTGGCTCTCCCCTTGGACTTGGACATTGTCATGGAAGACAGCTTGCTTCCACAGGAAAGTGGGATCCCACATATTCCCAGTGGTTGTTGGCATAGCTAGGTGTTTGAGGACTATGGTGGCTGCAGTTCATGTTCTTATTTAGACAGTTTGGGGGGATCTTATCCTCTTGGGAGCAGAGTTGGTTTTTGGCCCGACTTTTTCCCTTTGAAAGTGAATGATACAGAAGGGTAGCCTCCATTTCTTTTCCATCCATCATGCTAGGGAAGTGAAGGTAGCAGAAGCCTGAAGCATCTGGTCATGTTGTGTTCACACCAGGAAGCAGAGGCATGAATGCTGGGCTGCTCAGCCCCCCTCTCCACTTATAGACCCCAGGATCCCATGCCCCAGGAGCAGTCTTATGCACAACTAAGACCTGGGTCAATCCACCAGCAATTAATTTAATCAACATTATCTCTCACAAACATGCTCACCATCTCCCAGGTGGCTCTAGGTTTTTATCAAGCTGACTCTAACCCTGATGGTGGTTGGCAATTCAGATTTTATTTTTCTTGACTATCTAACCTTGCTGTAGAAATGTAAAGAGTGTCAGTATTTTTTTTTTTTTTTCCGAGACAGGGTTTCTCTGTGTAGCCCTGGCTGTCCTGGAACTCACTCTGTAGACCAGGCTGGCCTCGAACTCAGAAATCTAACTGCCTCTGCCTCCCAAGTGCTGGGATTAAAGGCGTGCGCCACCACTGCCTGGCAAGAGTGTCAGTATTATGTTTTCTCTGAAATGAATTCTACTAAAGGTCTCTTACAACTCTAGGGTTTTTTCATTAGGGAGCAAAGTGCAATTTATCAGAGAGATTATAGCATCTTGTAGTATCTGTTCAATAAATCTATATTTGTGGATTTGTGCTGTTATGGATAGACCAGTAGTAGCTCTTGTCTTTTCTCCCACGAAACCTCAAGTATGGTATCCAGGTGTCTTGTCACATCACTTAGGGACTACAATGGTTGAGTCTCATGATGCTTTGGAAGGTGCTTAGTAACAGGGCTTCAGATTCCTCCAGTTTGAAATTTTGATCTGTGGAAGCTACTCAGTTAACTTTCAAACCAAGTGCCATAATCTAGATAGGATAGGAGCCTGTTCCTTTCAGCGCTCCCTGACCACCAACCCTCTGGTCTAAAGAAATGCATCTCCTGAATTACTCTCTCCACCCTAGGGAGAGGTAAATCTGACTCACAGAGTTCTTATGTTCAAGCTCTCCTGAGCAGCAGAGCACTAGGCACTGACTTAGCAACCTTGAGTAAATGGCTTTTCCTTCTCTAATTGCAAGTGTCTCATTTCCAGCAAGTGAAATGTTTCTGTGTTTACATCCCCCCCCCCGTATGACAAGAGGTTAATTTACAACTTACAAATTCATATGTGAAAGCTCGCTGAGTGGCTTTAATCAGCTGCATACTTTTAATGAGCTGAAAATGTGCAGTGGGCCATAGCTGGTTCTAGCATCTCTTACCAGGTGGTGTAAAAGAAAACAGCTCTCTGGGTTGCTTCTCTCGCCATCTCGGGGTGACCCACTAAGCTCCTATCAGCTACAGTTTTCTCACTGGGAGTAAGAGGGTCATCATTTTCATGTTCACTGGTACTATGCAGTGCACATCAGAATTGAGAATTATCATTGTACCTTTCTGTGACCTTCCAGAGGACAGGGTGGGGGTGGGGCGGGGTTGTGCATCAGTAATTGGTGCTTTGTTAGCACCTCAAAGTTTTTAGTTCATCAATGTCTGTTAAATGAATAAGCGTACTCGGGTCTTCTACTTTATGTTTGCTTTGCTGTGTAATGTTTACATTTCCCTAAACTTCCAGTGTGTTGTCTTCTTCTCCTCCTCCTTCTTCTTCTCCTTCTCCTTCTCCTTCTTCCTCCTCCTCCTCCTCTTCCTCCTTCTCCTCTTCCTGCTCTTCTCCTCCTCCTCTTCCTCCTCTTCCTCCTCTTCCTCTTCTCCTCCTCCTCCTCCTCTTCCTCCTCCTTCTCCTCCTTCCATCTTAAATGCTCAACACCTAACTGAATAATGCTTGTGGAAGTATTTTGAAGAATGAAAAAAATTAAACAAATGCAGTGTTTAGCGGTGGTGGTGGGGATGGCGTTCTTTGACGAGGGACAGGGATGTTCTTTGTTGACCTTTCTTGTCTGCTGACTGTGCCAGGTAAGGCTTGCCACCTGGAGCTTAAATGGACAGAAGAACACGTGGGGGAGGGTCTGGAGGAACTTGATGAGGTGGTGTGGCATCTGACATCTTTGCTGCTTTGGCTCCTTGTCTGTTTCCTTTGCCTTTACACTTCCTGCATATCTTTTGTGAGGCTTTGCTTTTCAGGGAGGGTGACCTTCTTTTAAGGGGGAGTGACATTCTTTGATCAAGCATTTGCACAGGACCCTGCAGACCCAGCAGAGTTCTCAGGCAATGCTTTGTTGCTTTGTTCCCCCTACATTTTAATTTTTGAATATCTTCCTTAGGAACTACCTTTGTGTATTATCTTCTATTTAAAGGACAGAACATTAACCTAGGGAAGGAAAAGGAAGGGCGGGGGAAGGTTTGTAGCAGCTAATTAGAACGTAACATTCTTTTATTATAGGCCAGCCACTGTGCTACAGAATTGCTATATACAACCCCATGAGATAAAAAACAATTGCCCTCATTGTATACATGAGAGAGTTAACACTGAGTGAAGTTCATTGCCTTGTCCATGTCCTCACAGCTGGTACACAGAGAGCCAGAATTCAAGCAAAGACTGGTCTCTACTTGCTTTTCTCATCACTTTGATAGAATATCTGGCAGAATCGACTCAAGGGAGGGGAGGTTTATTTTGGCTTCTTGTTTCAAATGAATCCCAGGTCATCATGACAGGAAATGCAAAGTGACTGGTTTGATTATTGGCAGCTAGCATGCAGAGGGAAGGCTTGTCACAGACTGGACAAAGACTGGATGGTTGAAAGTGTAGGAAAGGAGACAGGGACGTGTATCCCTTTCAAAGGGCCACCTCTGGGGTCACATTTCCATCAGCCGGGATCCTCTTCCTAAGGGCTGCTGCAACATGGGGAGCAAGGGTTCAAATTTATGAGCCTGTAGCTAGGCATGATGGTGCATGCAGAAGTGACCAGTCTGCTCTGCGTAGTAGGTACCAGGACAACCTGGCTGCACAGTGAAACTTTATCACAAGCAAGCAAGCAAGCAAGCAAGCAAACAAACAAACCAAAACAAAGCCTGGGGAGGGACATTCAAACCATAGCTTTCTGCCCTGGTCACCAAAATGCATCTAGTGACAGCTTGAATCTTCACAGTCCCAAACTGTTTAAAAGTCCAGGCTCAAAGCAAATTTTTAACTGTGAGTCGCTGTAAAAACAAGCAAATAAAACACCCAAACACACACATCACATACTTCCAAGTGTATAATGGCGCAGAGTAAACATGGCACTCCTGTTGCAAAAGGAAGAGATTGGAAACATGAGGTTAAAGCAAGACTGGAGCCTAGCAGGGCAAACAGAGCTGTAACCCGAAGGATGCATGCTCAGCATGTGGGGCATGTGGTGCATTGATGTGCAGCTCAGTGGGCTGGGTAGCCCTGCTCCTGAGCCTGGCTATCAGCAGCACACATGGGCTGTCTCTTGGGGGTGGGGTATCACTCTTTATTATTTAATTCAGATCCTGTCCATATCCCCAAATAGTGATGGATTTAGGGATTTTGAGAAGAAAGTGATACAAGGGGTCCTTGTGATGAATACTAGGAAGAGGGACAGAAAACCTCAGTTACACCCACGATTTAACTCTAGGTCATGAAAGGACTAGAAACTTTAAACTGCTTTGTTGTACTGAGTTGTGTGTTTTATTCACTCGCTTATGCAGCAAATGTATATTCAGAACAAGACATATGCTGCATGTACGACCTTAAAAATGATGCTTCTGATAGTCCAGGGTGGAGTCAGCCTATTGAGTTATTAGCAACATCATGTAGTGGTACATGCCAGAGAGAAGCCCCGGACTGTGAACCCTCAGATAACTTCAGCAAAGTGTGCTAGGGAAGGTTAGCTGTCTACAGGAGACATGGTTAGAAACTTGGGGAACCCTTTTGGGAGCCTCCATGCAGAGAGGTAGAGATTGAATTTCTGAACAGAACAGTGTTTAAGGAAGACCATCACGTGGGCTTTTGCTAGTTAGAATGGCTGAGGTGAGCCACAAAGGGAGAGAGCCAGAGAGGAAGCTTGACTGGTGGGCAGGGAAACTATTCTTCCTGGGCTTCATATGTTAATGGAATCTCAATGAACAGAAAATGCAAAACATTTGAAGTCTGGAGAGATTGCTGTAGATGTCACACTGAAAAAGGATCAGGGTGCAATCAGACAGATTATTACAGCAATTTATCTCGGAAGGAGATTGTGCAAATTTAATTCAGGTGATAGTGTGAGGAAGGAGAAGAAAATAGATCTTGAGAGATGATTTCATGTTAGAACCAATACAACTACTAAATAATCCCATTTTTATTAATACAAAACAAGTAAATAAAGACAGATGTGCAGCGATAATTAAGGCGGACATCCTATTCTGTAACCTATGCTTGACCAAGAGGAGAATAAGATGTCAGACATGATTGTTGCTTAAACCCCTGTGGTGACTATAGCAATCCGACTGAAGAACTATGTCTAGATACTTTTTATTTATGTTTATGGTTTCTTTTTAAAAATAGTTTACACTTATTTCCTTATTTTTTAAGCCTATCTTTTTGGGTCTGTGCACATGTGTATGCTATGGTGCATATTTGGAAGCCAGTGGACCACCCTGTGGAGTTGGTTCCTTTCTTTCTGGAACCAGCTGGATATGGGGTCTGGGGATCAAACAGGTCTTAAAACGTGATGGCAAGAGTCTCTACCCACTGAGCCATCCTGCTAGGCCCATGCCTGTTATTCCTTAATGAAATATTAAACTGACAAGACCCTACCAAATCCAATATCGAGTTTACACAATACAAGAGGATACTGATTAAAATTAAGATAGAATTAGAACTCAGACTGTCAGGTTTACAGCATTACTAACAAAGATTGGCAAAGAATGTTCTGGAAATGCTATTTTAGTTCTCATTTGGTAAGAACCAAACAACATGAAACAAGAATCCTCCAAGTAAAGAGATTAACTGGTAATACATAGCTGTAGATGGGAACCCATAGTCCATGTAGGGCTCTCTGTAGGGCATCATGGAACTCCATGACACTCAGCCTGTTAAAACAAGAATCACTAGTCAGAGAAAACCAGAGTGAGTATTCAAATATAATAAAATGTTTGAAATAAGTATCACGAGAATTTTTTTGTTTTTGTTTTTTTGAGACAAGGTTTCTCTGTATAGCCCTGGCTGTCCTGGAACTCACTCTGTAGACCAGGCTGGCCTTGAACTCAGAAATCCGCCTGCCTCTGCCTTCCAAGTGCTAGGATTAAAGGCGTGCGCTGCCACAGTCCGGCAAGAGAAATTTTTTTTTTTTGAGTTCTGTTGAAACTAAGGAAGGAAATTACCTATAAAAAGAAAACTGCATTCTTCATGTAATTTATATAATAAATTGTATATGGAAATAATTTGTATGAAATATAGCAGAATACTTAAAGACGTTGGAGTGTGTGTAGAATACGGGATAGTTGACATTTAGCCACTGCTACTGCTGACCATCTGCCACGTACATATCCCGAGGAATTTATAATAAAAAGCAAGGACAGGTCTATCTTCAAGGACCCAGAGGAGTTTGGGAAAATGGATTTGCAAACATGCAGCTAACTGGAGTCATCCAGATCAGCTTACAGTTACCGACATATGCGTGTAATGGAGCGATCTCATTAGAGAGCGGCGCTCTGCATGCTTAGAAAAGGAGCAATGGATAATGTCTAGCTGATTAGAAGGCGTCAGGAATGATGGGAAAGAGTCTTAAGAGCTGGAGATGTGGTCTGAAGGTGGATTCTGAGGGATGAAAATCATTTGAGGTTTTAAGGAAAGGGCAGACTAGTGAGTGGATATATATTGAGTTGTAGGTTTCTCAAATATATATTGGAAATTGAGCCTAATAGCTCATCTGCTAGCTACAGTGTTCTTTAATGAGATATTGAAGACAAGAAGGATTAGGGGAATATTATTTCATGCCATATCAATTGAATGTTCCAAAAACACTAAAAGCAATTAGAGAACAGGTTGGTCTAGAGAAAGCATAGCTCTGGGTCTGCTAAGTAACTAGTTCTTCCGTGCACTAGCTCTGTGGCTAAGGGCAGACCACTTCTGGGGTGCTTTGGTTTAGTAAACTGTAAACAGGAAGTGATACAACACAAAAGCTTTTACAACACATACACACACACACACACTCACATTCACACACATAATTGTCGGTACTTAGTGCACACACACACTCACACACATCCACACACACACTCACACACACACACACACACACACACGCAGTTGTTGGTACTCAGTGGTGTTATTATCAATGCTAATGATGTTTACATCTTTCTGAAGAACATTTTATCAAGTATCCCCAAAAGCTTTATTTTTCTTTTAAAGCAGTTTGTTTTTGTTTTAATTTTTATTTTAATTCAGTGTCTCATGTAGCCCAGGGTGGCCCCAAGCTTGCTATGTAGGATAGTCCTATGTGTACCGGGGTTTTGCTTGTGTGCCTGTTGGGGACAGAAGACAGTGTCAGATCTGCCAGAACTGGAGTTACAGATAGTTGTGAGCTGCCATGTGGGTGCTGGGACTTGAACCCAGGTCTTCTGGGAGAGTAGCCAGTGCTCTTAACTGCTGAGCCAACACTCCAGCCCTGATCATGAACCCTTGGTTCTGCTGTTGGCTCCTTTCAAGTGCTACCATATCTGACCTCCCCAAATCACTGCAAAATATTTTATATTTGTGTATTTCACATTGTCCACATTGAAAATTGATTCTAAGGAAATACAAAGACAAGCTCAGGCATCAAGGGGGCATTCTTTTGCAGCATTGGAGATTTGTTTTATTTTACAGTTATGTGTACATGTACATGTCACATGTTTGTGGGTGCCCGAGGAGAGCAAAATAGAGCATCGGGTACCCTGGCTCTGGAATTAGAAGCAAGCTGCCTGCTGTGGGTGCAGGCAGCCCAACTCGTGTCCTTGGCAAGAGCAGTGTTTTTGGTCTCCACTGAACCATTGCTCCAGCATGGCCTCACACAGAGTAGTGGAGCCATCCCAAGCCTCACAAATATCCATAGGTGATTGGTGAAATAAAATACTATTTACTTAAAAAAAAAGTTATATTGAAATGATGTAGAAATTACTTCTGATGCATAGGGGAAATGAATTTTGAATATATATATATATCTCCAAGAAGGCTAACGCACTGAAATGTCATGTATGGTCGAACAGCAGTCTCTATGTCATTTTATATCCTTCATTGTGCTCATCTGATTTTTTCTTAACTTTTTTTGATAGCCTTGATAATTAAACATTTGAAATTAGTCCTGGATCATTTTCAATACATTTCGTGACATAAGAACATGCTTAAGCTTAAAAAGCAGATTGGAAACTTTGTGTTATACAAGCCTAGTTTTGTTGAAACACTTTTATGTCTACAGCCGAGTATTTTTTCCCTGTGTTTTGTTTCTTAAAAACAAAACAACATAGCGAAGCGTGTAAGAGGTAAAGTCTGGAGACTGGTTTAGGGTAAGCTCAGTGAAACCTAGTACCTTCTTTGTGAGATAAACCTCTTACAGCCATTTTGAGTTTGCCTCTTGCTTTGGCAGTTGGCTTTCTGGGTTGTAAAGGACACAGAGTTTAATGGCTGACAGCAGCCACTGTCTTGCTGACCACCTCTGCAGTGGTGAGCACATTGCACGGTTTTTGTCTCATGCCCACTTGGAAGAGGTAGTGAGTGCTCATCTGAACAAATATACAATTGCAAGTTATATTAGCCACTGGGGGAAAATACCCTAACTCGTGTGTATTATATAGAGAAAAACGGGAGTGTTGATTAGAGGATCAGTTCAGATGGGAACATTGGCAAAGGCTTCTAGGAGCAAGTGGCATATAAAGCCACCTCTCAGGCGCAAGGGACATCAGTCACTCAGAATGTGAAGGGATAAGAACTCAGGGAAGAGGCTGAGCACATGCAAAGTTTTCTTGCGAAAAGAAATAGCTTTGTATGAGAAACTGAGCAAGGGCATCTGGTGCAGCTGTAGGGTGCGAGGTCCGGCTGGAAGCATGTGGAAAGAGCTTCGGACTCTACTCCCAGCGCAGTGGGCCGCAGACAATTATGTGAAATGGCTTTAAAAGGCCTCTTAGGCTTCTCTAAGGAGAAAGAAATGGGCCATAGCAAGAGAGAATCTGCAAGATGAGCTAGGAAGCGTTCTAAATCGGGAGCCGGTGGCAAGCCATCGAGGAGGAAGGATGCAGACACTTTGGAGGTGTCCTTTGGTAGTTGTGTTTGTTGGGGGTTGTGATGGATTAGGTTAGACGTAGACAGTATGAGGATGCTGTTCTTCCTTTGTGTGAACTTGAAGGGCCACTCGGATGGTAGCAGGGTTTGATTGGAGGGTGGGTGAGGAGGGAAGGATTATTTCGCATTAAATGTGTTCACTCTGAGGTCCCTGTGAGATTCCTCAGTGAAAAAATTGATAAGAGGTCTATTGCTCATGTGACATGAGCATCTGCAAGGGAGCTGTGTATGTCAGAATATTTGGTCCATGGATAGTACTGGCAGCCACACGGGTGGGTGGGATTGCTCAGGGAGAGGTTGTTCAGAGGGAAAATGAGGGTCAGTGGTTGAGCCCTGATAAATTTCAAAATTCTAGAAGCATCGAGGTGGCAAAGCACTCTATGAGGGATGTTTCTCAAAGGTAGAAGTCGGGGGGGAGGGTATGGTGTTGGGGAAACCAAGGGCAGAGAGCTTCAAAAAAGTGAGACGGGCGGACTGACTGTATGTGGAGCTGAAAGGTAGCTGGAGATCAGGCCACGGGTGACTGGCAGAGTCATTGGATGTGACACTCTGGGTGCTGTAGAGAGAGAGGCTTGCCAGAAAACCAGATTCAGAGCAGTGGTGATGGTGGGAGCCAGACTGTGGTGAGTGAGAGGATAGGGGAGAGAGGGGAGAGAGAGAGAGAGAGAGAGAGAGAGAGAGAGAGAGAGACAGAGACAACATGCAGAAACAGAGACACACAGAGACAGAAGCCCGCGCGATTGCACACACACACACACACACACACACACACACACACACACACTCACTCACACAGAGGAAACTATATCTATAACTCGTAATAATTTAAGCTCTGAAGGCAGAAGCCAGTAGTTGCAGGGAAGGGCGGAGGGGGACTAGGGGAAGGTGTTTTGTACATTTCCCTCTGACAAAGGAGATTCTAGTTAATGAGGGGGTCTTAATAAAGAGGGAGAGATGAATGACGTAGGGGGACAGGTGGTGGATGGCGGGCTCTCATGGTGAACGTGGCGCTCGGTAGCAGGAGGAATGAGAGTCAGCTCGTGTTATCTACTGCAAGCGAGTATGTTCTGGGCGCTGTGCTAAGTGACCATGAACCAACTCACAGACATAATCCTCTCCATCTTACAGGTGAGAGAACCGAGGTGTGGTAGAGAGGAGCAGGAAGTCTTAATTCAGGGCTCACATCTTTCTTCCTTTTACTTAGAGACTTTCCTCTGTGATGGCGCATTCAATTTCTCCAGCTGCCACAAAGCACCACAGATGGATCTGCTAAAACAGCAGATATTTATTTTCTCACAGTTCTGAAGACTTTCAGTTCAAGATCAAGGTGTTGGCAGATTTGCTTTCTCCTGAGGCCTCTTTCCTTGCCTCGCAGATGGTCACTCTCTCGGCCTTTCCTCTCCCCTCCCCCATTCCTGATGTCTGTTGTGTATCCTAGTCTTCTTCTTACAAGGACACAAGGAAGGTGGTGTTCAAAGAGCATGTTGCTGTAATGGCTTCATTTGAATTTGGTCACCTCTTTTAAAGGCCTGATCTCCAGCTACTCACCTTTTGAAGTTAGGATTTCAATTTTGAATTTGAGTGAATGAGATTTATGACAGATGACTTCTTATGGTATAAGGCTTGGACAGGTCACTGAGAACGTTCTGAAGATGAAGCCAGAGCAGAATAGAGTCGGAGACTGCTGGACACATGTGGTCCTGAGATCAGTTGTGTTTGGAGACATGCATCCAGTCGGCCAGTGATCAGAGTCTACAGCAACAATGCAGTACATGTGTAGGGTTAGGAGCAAGACTTCTGAGCTTTGATGAGGAACTGGGTCCTCGTGGGCTCACAAGCCAGCCAAAACATCCTCTCTTCTGTATAAGAACTGAAATTCTGTGCAAGGTTGAAATTCAAATAAGTTTTGGTTTTATCCTCAGTACAATTACAGGTTTCTGTTTGGCAGAGACATTTCTGATTACTTCCTTTCTCCTTCCTCTCCTTCCTCTTTCTTTCTTTATCCTTCATCTTTTTTAAAAAAGTGCATGGGTGTTTTGCCTAAACAGATGTAAGTACGTCATGTGTGTGCCTGGTGCTCAGGGAAGTCAGAAGAGGGCGTCAGATCCCCTGGCACTGGACTTACAGATGGTTGTGAGTGGCCATGTGGATGCTGGGAATCAAAACCAAGTCCTCTGGGAGAGCGGCCGGGGCTTTTAATTGCTGAGTCATCTCTCCCTCCCACTTATTATCTTCAAGTAGTTGAAAAGAAATCTATGAGGGCGGAAATTTTGTTGGTCTCCCAATATAGAAAGTAATTTGAACATTTCCCAACCTGCTCTGTAAACTGTCTTTCATGATTGTGAATTTATTCGTCTTTACCCTTTTCTTTTTTCTTGTACCTTCATGTATTAGTAACTTCTGAGTATTTACTAGGTATCTGGAATCTAAGAATATAAAAATCCATGTATATATGTATGTGTGTGTGTGTGTGTGTCTGACACACACACACACACACATACACACACACAGAGAGAGAGAGAGAGAGAGAGAGAGAGAGAGAGAGAGAGAGAGCGCCAAGACCTAAAGCTGTTTTTAAAGTATGAATTCATCGTTCACTTCAGTCCAGTGACTGTTGGGTACCCACTCAGCACTAGGCAATGTCTTAAGACTGGAATGGACACCTAAGTAAGATGCCTCTCCACATTCACAATTTGTTATAGAAAAATAAACAGGTGAGTGAACGGAGCTAGCTCTATGTGAATATGTAAACTACGCAAAGATTTCAAAGAGGAAGTGGCCGCAGTGTCTGCTTTCCCTGCATGTTTGGAAACTCATTGAAAGGAGCTGTTAGTGCATCTTACGGAAGTCTCTATAAAAAGAACATCCATTCATCTCCTAAACGCGGCTGAATGCTTGCAATCATTGTGTCATGATGGTTTTAAAGCTCTCGAATTATGAACAAGCCATTGAGTTGGGGGATCTTTGACTTTTCTCCTCATTTCAGCTTATTGTCCACATCCCGGACTATCATCGACTTCCTTTTTAGGTAGTACAAGGATGAATGATATTCCTGAAATTCTCCACAGAGACCTGAGGAGTATTAAGACTTGAGAAAAGTCACAGTAATAAAATATCATTGTGATAGTGGATGAGAGAAAGTATAAGCTGGCCTGGTATATATGTCAGATATTGGGAGCTTAGATCTCTACATTAACATGAGTGTCTCTTATAATGTCATTATTAAAGTTATGATGCGTGACAGGTCAAAGATATTTGGAAGAAAATGGATTTTGTTGATTATGTAACTGATATATTTTCTGGTATTACCTATTTATAGCTTATCTCAGAAAATTTGTTTATAACCAAATCCTGTGGGTTAAACGAAATAATAGCTATTAAAGTTATGCTGTCTTTGGAGATGACAAAGAGGCCATCTATCTGCGATGTGAACTTCTTTCGTTGGGAAAATGCTGAGCAGCAGAAAGGAGGAAGGGCAAGGGTGAGCCATGGAACCTGTAGACTTCAGATCAGCGAGTAGCCCAACAACTGCTGACAACTGTTTTGATGTCGTATAATGAATATTTACTGTGTGCATGCTGGCTTAGTGGCAGAACTGTCACAGTGGAAAAAGCACTGGATCACAAGTCAGGAGAGCTAATCGCTACCCACCTGTGTGCCTCCTTTTCCCACTTTAAAATAGAGTTATAGAGAAAGGGCTCTAAGGGTCTCCCTGTTCTGATACTGTTCTGTGGTTCTCCGTCGTATGCCTGTCAAAAGCATTTTGACTTTCTTTAAGTTGCTTAAGCCAGCATTTCAGTTAGATGCATCCAGGAGCTTATTCCCACTGGCTGTTGGAAACAGCAAAACCTTGCTTCTCCGGGACTTGATATGTCTTCTGCTAACCGCTGACAGTAAGCCATACCACCTAAAAGGCTCCCTGGGTAGCCTTAAAGATTGAAAGGACAAACGGACATTATTGAGAACTCTGTGGAAGAGGAGACCAGAGAGACGTTGATCATCATGGCTCCTTGGGATTTGCAAAGAGGAATGACTAGAGCTGGGCCATTCACTACAGCCAGGTCAAAGGTCAGGTCAGGAGAGTGGACAATGCTGGTGACTCCAGGTAGGTGTAGGAGGGTAAATGCACATGTTTAGTCCCTCCTGTCCTGAGACTGGGAAGCCAATCTCAGAAAGCTATTAGGAAGGTTCCTAATTTATGCAATTCGTTGGAAGAAAAATGTGATCTTTATTGTTTGTGTTTTTATTACCACATAGTCATTGTGTTCTTTCTTGCTACTCAGCAAGTAAATATATCCTTACCATAGGCATACAGCTAAGAGTTCATCAAACACACTTTCATAACCACTACTGAGTTAAAACCTGATTTTAATTGATGTCATTGTACAATGGACACCCAACTTTGGGGGTGTTTTAGAGTGTTGAGGTTTTTCCTTCATATTAACTATAACTCTCTAGTGACAGAGATTTATATTTATTATTATTTTGCTAATAGGAATCGAACCTAGAGATAATTAAGAAGCGGTCAGAATAAAGTTCTCCTTAATGATTGGAAAGGAATAGACAGTTCGTGTAGGGATATCAATCCACATAACTAAAAATAAGTTTAAGTGTTGAATGCAGTTATAAGAAATTAAGTGTTTTGTATTAGGATTTCTATCATGGAATTCCAAGAAAATTTACAGGTGTTTTAAAAAGTGTGGATTGAGTTCTTGTTTGTAGTTATTCACTGTAAGTTTGATACATATTACAAGAAGGTTCTTCTTTTTTCTTCTTCTTTTTTTTTTCTTTTTGCTTTTATCTAGTTGCTTCCAAGATCCGGTACTTGCAGGAATATCATAACCGAGTTCTCCACAACATTTATCCCGTACCATCAGGATCAGATATTGCAAACACCCTGAAGTACTTTTCTCAGACCTTGTTAAGGTAAGCCTTAAATACCCTTGACTTTGAGAGAATTAGTAGGTAGTATTGCTGAATTTATTGGGACCTAATTTCACACTGACTGAAAGTCTTAAAAGGTCTTAGTTTTCTAGTGCTCTGACAGAAGAGTCTGGACTCCAGTCCTCTGGGTGTGTCTCATATATCAGATCCCAGCTTACCTGGAAACGTGGTGGCATGGCTATAGCCTGCCTCCTCAGTTGTGTGTTCTTTCAGGGTTACCTACAGATACTTAAAAAAAAAAAGGTGTATGTTTGACATGAAGAGCATAAGGTTAAGGGGGGCGATTAGGGTCTTTAAAATTGAGAATGAGAAACACTCTACCGTTAAAAGAAATAGAGAGTTTCATGGTGATTTAGGTTTGTTGTCCTCTGATTGGTACAGTGACAGCAGTTGCTTCCATTCCACACATCACAACGGTCCAAGAAGGACAAGGGAGCAACAGCTCAGGAGCTCTCTTCACTCCGGCTGCTTTTACTACAGGACAGAGACCCAAGGGCCATTCCACTTTACCCTTCCTACTGATGCAAACAAGCAAAGACGAGCCTTTTCCACCAGTGTAGCTACCCTTGACAAACAAGGTTGAAGAATTCAGAATATTTTTCTGACCGTTACACCCCAGTGCTTGGTCTTTCCATTGCCACAGCTCCTCTGTGATCCTGCTTCCGGACTTGCTGTCATTTCTGGCTATTAGACAGCAGCAGGGCTTCTGTAAATCAGATATGGGGAGGACACTTTGGAGTGACTATAGTGGCACCAGAGGTTCCCATGGTCTGTCACTTTTTTTCCTCGGACTGGCTGACCATAGACAAAGAGAAACATCCTGTGCACAGCCAGTTGCTGGTCTTCTGCATCAACATTCTTCTTTGGATATCTTCTCATCTTTAGAGTCTTTACTATTTGTGTCCTAGTGTGAAGGGATTCTATTTATCGTGTTCATGATGTCTGTCGGACACTCATAGTTGGTTTAAGACCCTGGGGCAGGCCATTTCTCCATTTCAAGGGGGACGGAGTAGTTCTCCAGGTTTTCATGGTAACAATCAGAGGAATGTGTGAACAGAGGCATCCTATTCCAGTCTTCTACATTTCCCTTTTGCTTTTGAGGCTAGGAACCTCACAGAGAAACTCTTTCCTATAGGGGAGCCTAAAACTAAAGATGCTCTCCTGATAGGGAACATTTTAGATTCTACTTGTGAAGAAATTGTGTCCTCTCTGTTGGCTTCAGAGCTTAGTACTCATGGCTTTGCAACTGTGTCAATAAGTTAAGACAGTTAGGATACTGTTTTAAGTTATGCGTGGCAGCCATGAGGGTTCTGCTTTGGTCATTAGGGTGAGGTCATGGTGACGGCATCTTCAAGATGAAACCGGTGTTAGGGTAGTCACTTCAAGTGGCTATTGTTGCAACTGAGCATGGTCCATTTTAAAGGAGAGTCAATTTCAACAGCTGCTAATGGTGACAGTGGCAATAGCTGTCATCACCATAGCAACGTTATGGTGCCTATATTTTTTTCACATCAAGTTCTGCTCCAAGCTCTTTAAGTATGACATTTCCTTTAACCCCTTGTAATTAGATGAAGGTACTACTGTACCCATTTCATAGATAATGAAACTAAGTTACAAGAGCAGTTCAAAAAATTGCTCAGTGTTACATATGTAGCAGTACTGGAGTCATTAGGTCATCGCCGGTGTTCCTAATCCACGACACACACCATTACACCTGTGCCATGCTGCTGTTCTCTAGTTACTGTCACACAGCAGGGACACTTCTTATTAATAAAAACTTGATCCAGCCTTTGGAAATGCCAACGGCTATTCCATGAAGTTGTTTTGGCTGTCTGTGAATCAAGGGAAGAAAGGGAGGGTTCAGTGTATAGATTTGCCATCTCTTCTGAGTTTTTGTTAAACTGAGCTGAGACGATGTGTTGGGGAAGGTACAGCAGTTCCCAGCTGTCTCAGTTCCACCTCACGCTCACTAGGAAGCTGCAGGCGGTGGGTCAGAGCAGCACTGGCAGACTCTGTTGCTAACTACATAGTGCGCGTGTGCACCAGACACTGAGGCATGTAGCATAGCATGATGGGACTTGAATAGGAATATTTACAGGTCAACTATTTGGTCCAAACCCTATGAATTTTCTATGTCTACTGAAGTTTTTTTTTCCTTAAAAAATAAAATAAACAAAAACCAAACCAAACCAAACAAACAAACAAACACCCCAACTCAACAACTGGAAATACAAAACATTTAACTTTTGTTCTCTATATTGAACCAGGTTGCCCTTCAGCTGTTGGTAGCTGCCTCCCTTCCAATTATATTCAGATTCCTTTCTCTTAAAAAGAGCTAGTCGAAAGCTTAAGTCACATGAGATGAACTATTTGGCTCTTTGATTAAACATCTCTACCTTTGCATTTATGTAATTTTTACTGTTAGAATTACTTGCTGCCTCCAGACCTCCCTCAGGTTCTTGCAAAGAAACATGATGAAAAAGCTGAGGACTGTGGCTTGTGTCTGAAATCTCCAAACCAGGGAGTTGGCGGCAAGAGAAGTAAGACACCGTCTATGTGGCATTGTTTTACAAGATTCCAGCTGCTTTATTTGGATTCTGTGATTAGGATCACATCATTAGCACAAGTTGTCTGATGTCTACTCATTCATGCGACCTCAGTGACTTCAGGAAAGCTTGGTATTGATTTGGAAAGGCTGGGGTTGGCCTAGATCTTTAATGTCAATAAGTTTAGTCCACAGGAGGAGAGAGATTGCTTGTTCACCACAGCTGACTAGAAGATCAGCTGTGTTATCTGCATAAGATAGTCTGCTGGGGGGGTTCTCTTGATTCTAGTCTGAGGAGTCCTTTGTCATATCCAGCATACTAAGCCCTTTTGTCCTATAACAGGGGATCATAAATCCTCACTGAATTGACTTGTGTGAAATTTCAGTCAGCACAGGAGCTTTTGGAAGCCGTTCCTGTCTCAAGGCGTGATTGAAGATCCCAGGTGGCATGACACATTACAATGAGTTGTGCTCATTTTAGTTGAGCACAGTTCCAAGTCTGGCAGTGGACAGTTTACCAGAGCTTTACCACAGAGGTTATTTTGCTTGTTTGCTTCTTGGCATTAGGGGTGGCAATGAAGATCGGCTAGTGTAACCCCCTGGGTGCATACAGGTTCACTTCATATAGAAGCATTTTGTGATCACATTTAGATCATCCAAGGCCTTTGATCTTGCCATTTCCCTAGTTACCTTCCTGTTTTAGACTTGCTGATGGAAATCTTCCTGTGTGTCTCTCTTCTGGTGTCCTTGGGACGGCTAGAGTATAAATCTTTGCATTTGCTACCAACTTGTTAGAAAACGTGAAAATCTTTTGAAAAGAGATTCTAGTCTCAGCCCAATAGTCTTAATTAAACGGGGGTTTCTAAGGAGACACACGCACACACACAACAGTTTTAGAGCATAACACAATCAATTTGTTTAGTGCATAGATGAAACATACATGTCAAAATTCTTAATGGTGTAGAAAGTTGATTTGATGTATTCATTTTCTGTACAAGAAGGGCTTGAAGGCACTCAATCACCTTGCCCACCCCCATAGGGGTCTGCTCTCTTCTTGACGATGGAAGCCAGTGCCCACAGGCTTAAAGAAGGAAAGGGAAAGTGAAGGTTTGGCACCAAGGGCTGACTCTTCTGACAGGGCACTCCTAATATATTTTTTGGTTGAATCTATAAATAGACCTTTGGGAAAGAATTTCAAATGTGGAAATCTTTGGTCATTCCCAAGTTAAACAGTTTGGTTGGGGAAATAAGTAAATTTTTTTCTCTGAATAAACTTCACGAAACATCATAAAACCACAGTGCATTGTACATTGATTCATAAGCCCTTCCTAAGTTTTCCCACAAATGAACACATTTCCTTACATTGAGACATGAATGGTAACTTAAGACTGGTTTCATGGATAACTCATTTCCGCCATTTTTTTTCTCTCAACCTCACCTACTTGCTAAATCTGAAGGCAGTGACAGAAAGTTTTACTGTTTCCATGCTGACATTCTTCCCTCTCTGAATGTAGGACACTGTGGTTGCTGTCATTTGGAACTCCCACATGTACAGGAGGGAAAAATATCACAGCAGTAGCCTCCAAAGTTGATTCACTAGTGCTTGTCACAGGCCACCCAGCTTTGGAGCACTAGTAACATGGAGTCAATCAGTGTCATATTTCCCCCACCAAGGAGGTAGTTGGCCACACTTAATGGATGCTTTAAATATCACTCATTTATGATATTCAATATTTTTTAATTGACTAAGGGGAAGTGTTACTTTCTTGAGAGGATGCTGGCAGCTAGCCAACTTATGCCGAAATTTGGGGAAACTATATCGATATATCCATTTTATGATGTAAAGGGATTTCAGGAGGAGAGACTCCTTTAGGACTGAAAAAAATGTTGATGACTGGACTTATCAGTAATATAACATGTAAAGCTGGTGATCTGGGGAGTAATTTAGTTTTGTGGGAAACTATAAAGTCTGATGCAAAACAATGTTGTTCTAGAATAGATGTAAGCAGATCGTGAGAGGTGGAATACTTCCAACCCATTGTACAGGGCAAGGTTACAAAGCCCCATGTAGCACACACTTAAAAAGGTAAATTAAATCCCTTTTAACAAAAACAAATACAGCAACTCCTACGTTCTTTATTGCTAAGAAGTATTACATAAGTATTCTGAAATTATCTTTATTATCAATTGTTTTCCTTTGGACACTGGGTAACAGAAGACAGAGGAAATCGAGGTAAATTAGGCACATAGAAAATAAAAAGCATGTAGTCATTTCTTTTACATTGTAACATATTTCTGCGCTAAGAGTAAATAAAAAGCAGTATCAACTTGACATAACAAGCATGCTGACACTAACCAGTTCTTCACGTCACTGTGATACGGTAGATGCCACACCATTAGCTGAGAATTTAGTAATGGATGCACATGAGTAAGTATAAAACAAGGTTATCTCCATGAAATGAAGGACTGCGTAACTGATTTCTATTTTGGCTAGCAAATAACTGCACTACAGGAAAGCGCTTTAGTGCAGTAGACGTCTTAGTGCGGAATGGTTGCCTACTAATAAATAGCATAATCTAATTTTTAAAACCTAAACATTTGGCTCAGCAGTAGTTACTTTGACTTTTAAATCAACAACTTTTCTGCTTTACAACTTTTACTAAAAGTTTTGTAGATTTAAGCGGAGACTAAAAGCAAAACTATTTTAGAGACTGCTTTTACCCCCCTTAAACTATTTTTAACTTTCTAAATTATCTTTTCTCTAATGTTTAGTGAGTTTTGTTGAATAATAAAGTAAGTAACAGCAGTGACATGAGATCTTTTGTATGCTGTGCAGATTTATAATAGATGATGCTCGCCTAGCTTTTAGAGTTTTCAAGGTAACTATTTAAGAAACCACTGTTTGTATTCATAAAATAAAACGTTTCCAGCTTAACATGCCAAATTAAAACACACACACACACACACACACACACACACACACACAAAATCATTAGTTTACCAACACATACTATGGGCCATTTACTATATATTATTTTATAGCTTTTCCAATGTAGTTTAGTTAACACTTTAGAAATATGTATTATTTCTAAGTTCATATGCCTGTTTAAACTTCATTATCTCAAATGATACTGACAGAATGTCATGAAACAGTATCATAATATACATATAGACATTATTTTGATGCGATAAACATGTGATTTTTAAGAGTTTCTTAATAAACGCACATGTTTATTCTTTGCTGAAACATGTTTCTGCAAGTGCCATACCTATATTTTGCATGTTTCTAGTCATAGGATGAGCTAGTTTTGCTGACAATGTAGCGTTGAAAGCTCCCTATAATTAGGAACGAGAGCCCTCACAGAGGAAGCTAAGCCGGTGCTCCTCCTAGGAAACCTTTCCTTCACCATATTGACAAACTGTGAAACATGGGTTTGGCACTGAAACATGCATTTTTATATTTTTGCTCCTTATAAACCAGATAACACATGAGATGCAATGTAACTTACACAAAGACCACCTGTGTTGTGGGCATCTGGAGCGCGTCGCTGTGCACCAGCACTGGCTCTGCACACTGTGCTGCTGTGGCGATTGCATCTTATGTGGGATGTATCTGGTGTTCTACTATTTGTTTTAGAGTGTCATTTCAATGTAATGTGCTGTTCTTTGTGTCTTTGTTGTCTCTTTTTTTTCTTTGTCCCCCCAACAGCATTTTGTCCCGCACAGGGAAGAAGGAAAACCAAGATGCCTCCAATTTGACAGTGCCCATGACCATGTGTCTTTTTCCCGTGCCATTCCCACTCACCCCATCTCTAAGACCACAGGTCAGTTCCATCAACCCTACTGTTACTCACTCCCTCCTTTACAGCGTCCTGCGAGATGCTCCTTCAGAACGCGGCCAGCAAAGTCGTGATGCTCAGTTGTCAGACTACCCTTCTTTGGACTACCAAGGCCTCTACGTGACTTTGGTGACTCTCCTGGATCTAGTTCCTTTACTACAGCATGGCCAACACGGTGAGCATTTTTATTGAAGTCTTTGGAGATGTCCATGTGTGCTTATGAATATTTATGATGCTGAGCAGCCGACTTGGAGAACATTGTTACTGTCATAAATCTCTTGAAGGCTTTTATGCATTCGAAGCCTTTCTGACAGTGAAACTTAATAATGGTGCTTCCCGTCCTGATGTCCCACACTGCCTGGATACCCAGGGTTGTTATCTAGGGGTTTGCATGGGAGACAATGGACTGGAGACAAGAGGATGGGAGCAAGCAACTCCCTCCCCTGAGCAGTTAATTGTGAAGATTCTTGTTAAAGTCGCAGTTGAGAAGCTGAGTTTAAACCCTTGCCCCAGAAAATGTAAGAGGTTGAATCTGACGAGGAGGTTCTGATTCTTGACTGATTCTGGGAGTTTCAGGGGCAAATCAAAGTTTCTCACTGGGATTCATTTTTTTTTTTTCCTTGATAAAAGAAATGTCCAAGAACTCTTCCAAATTTATCTACCAACCGGCAATTACTGCAAACTTCTGAGATGTTTTAGCACATGGTGTGTCGGTGGTGTTTAGAGTGGTGACCCATCTGACTGTGTCTTCCATTACCCTGGTTGCTCACTCTGTTCTTGTAATCCATACAGAGGAGGGCTGTGATGTCTGCTTAACTATCCTATATGGATTTGGGCTAATAAAATTAAAAACTGTATGGGGGTAGAGATCTGTGTGGGTTTTTTCAAAAAAATACTTTGGAAACCCGAGATGTCTTTAACCTACGTTTAAGTCTTGGTAAATGTCTTTAATACATTTGCCGTTTGGTTCCCGGAAGTATGCTAACCCAAGTTTCGTTGTGCAGAAAAGCTAGCTATGGAAACTGGCGGGTGGGTGGGGGTTATTTTATTTTTTCAAGTAACTCTAGCTTGTCTGATCTAAAAGAATGCTTAATGGCTGATTTAGTATTAAGTGTTTGTAGTTAAAATGTTTTAAATGATTGACTTTCACACAATGGTGAACTATCTCTTACCGAGCTTGCTTTTCTTGTATTTTCAATGTTGCATTAGAGTGAAAATAAAAGTGGAAACCTGTACCATTGCTTGTCTCGAACCCTTGTTGTCTTAAACCTACCTAGCCTCTTGTACTACAGTCTTCTCCCAGTCAGAACTGTGGGGACTTACTAGTTGTCAGCTGACCCATCTGCTGAGACTCAGTGGAACCTTTGCTCTGGGGTACTCAGTCTTAAACTCAATGTGAACTCAAGTGTTCCTTGGAAGGCCCACTGGGTTAGAGTAGATACCCTTTTATTTTTAAGACCTCTGGATTGTGGTATTTCACTTGGCAAAAGGCAATCCACATAATGTGTGAATCTCGACAAAGATTTATGTTCTCTCTTTCACGCCTATGCCTGCTTTGTGACCTTATCTTGATATTTATTTATTGTGTTCTTGTTCTGCATAATAAAGCTTAGGAGCTAGGATAAAACTCCCCAGTTCATTCTAGTGACTGGTCTAGAAAATCCAGCGAGCACCATTTTGCTCAGGGCTGTCTGTAAAAACTGGGTCATAAGGTAATTTGAGATGTGCAGTTCTCCAGCGAGAGTCACTGAGCAGTGGTCCTGCCAGCTGATGCTGTGAGCAAGCTTCATGTGAGGCTTCTTCAGTAAGCTGAGCTGAGAATGACTGATTGCTCCGTGCTTAGAGGCTCTGTACTTAACCGTGGGTTTGGGTAGCCTATAGGAATGAGCAGGAGCATTTTAATCATGAGCGAATTGTGATTTGGGCAGTCACTACTCTTGCCAGATCTCAGTGTCCTTGGGTGGGAAACAACCCAAGTGGACTTCCAGGCCCTTTTGGTGCTAATAATCTGTAATTAGGCTTCTTAGCTGAAGCCTAAAAAGGCTCGTGAATATGGCTGAGGTGTCTCTTATGCACGGTCTTATGTAATTCACACTAAAACACCTGTGAATTTTCCACCCGTTGGTCTGAGCTCAAAGGCAATGGGCCCTGGCTCTCCAGGTTGCACACTGACCACATTGTCAGTCAACATGCTGGTTGACATGGCATGCTAACTCTCATGACTATCAGAAATAATTTTAGGAATGCACATGGTTCTGGAAGATAAATCTAGGCCAAAGCAGACCAGAGTCTAAGACTTTGATATGTTAATGAATACCGAAGTGATCCATCTTCATGTCAAGACTTGGCTAATGGCCTATACTTTGAGAGGTTCAGAAATATCACAATATGCATTGAATGTAATGGATTTATTCGTCATACATTCTAAAGCTAAATAGTTGTGGTTTGTTGTGAAGGTTGTCTATTTTCACTTCTCGTGCAGGTAACAATGCTAGTGATACTAATGGCAATAAGTAGTAGCTAATGTTTTTGGAGTACATGCTATGGCTATGCTGAGCTCTTTGTATTTATTTCATCTAAACCTTCTATGAAGCCAGGTAGGTATTGTTATTATCTGCATTTTAAAGCCTTGAGAGATTATTTTGAGGAAGGCTGACTTTCTGGAGAATTAACAACTAATTATACAGAATTGTGCAATACCACCAGTTCAGCTTCTTTTCTCTGAAGCACAAAGAGTCTGGAGGTTACAAATTACCTCACTGCCCAAGACTTCACATATCGGACCTCGGACCAGCGTGGCTTGGTCAGTAGAGCAGAAATAGCCAAGTTTTATTTCTAATACTGCCTTGGATTTTTCCGAAAATCCTAGTGGGCACGTCATTGTGTTTCAGTTATCTTTGTGAAATGCAATGGAGCTTGAAAAAGATGGAGGGATGTCACAATTCACTTTTCACTTGGAAAGTGCTTTGAGATTAATGGGATCAATGGGGTCATCTGAACAGCAAGGCTTGTAGATGACGGATACACTGATGAGAAACTCACAGAACAGGTTTATTTCTGTATACATTCACCAACCAACTGCTACATACATTGCACATTTACTTAATAGCGTGTCAGAGCTCTTAGTAGGAAGGGAACAGTAGCTGCTTTTATAATTCAAAACCAGCTTCTTAAAACTTAGAATACAAGATTAGCATATTTTGTTAATGACACAATCTTCTGTGGCTGACTACTTATTTTTGTTTTGTAGATCTTGGACAGTCAATATTTTATACGACCACGTGTTTGCTCCCCTTTCTCAATGATGATGTTCTGAGCACTTTGCCCTACACGATGATCTCAACGCTAGCCACTTTTCCTCCATTTCTTCACAAGGATATTATTGAATATCTTAGCACATCTTTTCTACCAATGGCTATATGTAAGTTCAATCTCATCTAATCCTGAATTATCTTTGTATATTATACAAATAGAAATTGTGTTTACTGTTATAGGCACTTCATTTTCAAAATTATAGTGGAATCACTTGAAATGTACATACACTTTGATCTAAATTCCATCAGTTCAGCATTTACATTACGTTGGAAGTTGACAATGTGAAAGATAATTATTCCTTAGAATCATTGTATTCGCTCAGTTTGCCCTTAGGGATAGGAAGAAAGAATGTGTCAAAGCATTCTGTGTTTCTTATATGTAAATTACAGTGTCTTCTTCCAAATTAGAAAGAAGGTGGACAGAGTGTTGCCTGGTGTGAAAACTCGTCTCTTCTGCATGTGAAGGCAGTCGGGTAGAATGGGGAAAGCAGAGAGAATGGGGATATATGGACTCTGGTCCTAGCCCTATCCTAGACTGCTGTAGAGTGTTGAGCAGCTCAGTTCTTGAGGCTAAAATCTAATTCAGTGCTGATGACTGGATCAGCTTTCCTTCTCAGTATTTTGATGATAAAATGAGTCAAAACTTATGATACACTTTGAAAGAAATCCAAAGCCCATGCTCCTGTGTGAGATACAGTCACAAGTCTGGGACCAGTCAGTCTTGTATATATATGTGTGTGTGTGTGTATGTATGTATGTATGTATGTGTGTGTGTGTGTATGTATGTATGTATGTGTGTGTGTGTGTGTGTATGTGTGTGTGTGTGTGTGTATGTATGTATGTATGTATGTATGTATGTATGTATATTTTTGGAAACAGGCCCTCTTCACTCCAGGTTGGCCTGGAACTAGATTGGCTATGTAGTCAAGAATGGCTTGGAATTCTTGATCCTCTGTCTTGGACTCTGGACTGCTGGGATTATGGGTGTGCCACTGTACCTGGGTTTTTTAGACATAAATTCTGCAGGCTTTGCAGACATGAAAGCGAAGAGAAGAAGTCTGAGTGTAACTTCTGTGATCACAGCCTCTAAAGCATTCTTTAGAGGCAGGCTGTGGATGAACCTATGCTTCAGGGAATAATCTGAAAACATATTACGGCTCTAGAAGACAACAAATCTCAGCAAATCTCAGTTCTGCCACTGGCTAGCCATGTTGCCTGTAAAATAATAATCATAGCTGCCTCAGGCATAGCAACTGTAGCTACATCCTGAGGTGAAGGTTTAGCCTGGGACACTGGTAGGTACCACCCCAGGGCCTGGCCCTCAAAGTTGGTCTTATTTACTTCTTCTCAAACCTTTTTTGTTTTTTGGTTTTTCGAGACAGGGTTTCTCTGTGTAGCCCTGGCTGCCCTGGAACTCACTCTGTAGACCAGGCTGGCCTCGAACTCAGAAATCTGCCTGCCTCTGCCTCCCAAGTGCTGGGATTAAAGGCGTGTGCCACCACTGCCTGGTGTTCTCACACCTTTTTAATTTTAAAGATAAATACATAGGGTTTTCCTATGTAACCTGGTTCCTCCAGTACTATGTCACTGGTGGCTATCCTCCTGCCTCAGCCTCCTCAATACTGGGATTGCATGCATGCACTGCCACAGCTGTTTTCCTTACCTTGATTCTTTTTTTAAAAGATAAAAATAGCTCTATTGGTCATGTCCAGTATCAATGCTAGTCATACTAATTTCATGTACTTATGACTTTATTAATGTTACTGCTGGGTGCCAACACGTGCACCTTTGGCTACATTGGCTTATCTTATTTTAAAATGTGCATTGTTGTTTTGACTGCATGTATGTCCACGTGAGGGTGTCAGATTATGTGGAACCGGAGCGATAGAGAGCCATGAGCTGCTCCATGGGTGCTGGGATTTGAACCCTGGTCCCCTGGAAAAGCAGCAAGGGCTCTTAACCACTGAGCCATCTCTCCAGTCCCCTTAGGCTTATCTTGTAGCTTTGTTTAATTTAGGTATAGAACTGTAATTTTCATGTATTTTCAACCAGGAGTCTGTCCCCTATCTTAATCATTTAGCAGTGGGGGGAAAATGAGCACACTGACCATGTCATTCCAGGTTGTAGGATATTTTATTTCTTTATCTGTGTGATCTCATAAACTAGTGCTTGCTTGTGGATTTAGTCTTAGAATTTTATGATCTTATTTTTAAATAAATAATGCCGACTGTTAAGCAAATGAACAGGAATCTTTTTAAAAAGAATAGCGGGCGAGGGCATATCTTCCCAATAACGACCTGTGCCCCTAGCTCTTAGATTAAGTTAGTAACTGGGGGATATGTAGTGAGCTTCTGACATTGTACTGAAGATTGATCAGGTATTGTCGGCTCATTTTTTTCAGAGCTGGTGACTAATTACTCCTTAATTAGAGGTCCCCAGGCATAAGCCTTGTCAAAAAACCCTGAAGCAACTGAGCATTAAAGCTGAGTGGCACGAATCTAAAAAAGTTGTGAATTTCAGGTCTATTAGTGGTATAACTTGATAGCCATTTGCAGGTATGACCAAGTCCTGTCTTGTCTCTGGGACTTAATGACATTTCAACTTTAAAGGGGGGTGGTTTCCGAAAACAAGTTGACTCTCCCTGGTTCTTGGTGGCTTAATTCTAGGTTGAATAACATCAATGCTATTTTACATTGCTGGTACAAACCTCTGTCTAACTGGGGGTGGACCTGGCTCCTGTGTGTGTTTTGACACTGTGGTCTTAGTCTATAAGTTTGGTCTTGATCACTAAGCACCTCCTGGGAGTTTAATAGTAGTGGATTCTTGTCATCTTTAAATCTTTGAAATATAGTGGCAGTCTCCACACCTGCCATTAGATTACTGAGGTTTTGTTTTGTTTTGACAAAGACCCAAAGATAGAAGGGATGTGCTTTCGGATTCCTGTTAAGATAGTCTGAGGCGAGGACGTGCCTCTTGTTATTTTACCCATACTGTTTTGGGTAGTTGCTAAAGTATCTAGAGCTTCAAACAGAAACATGACAGGAGCTTTTAACTTGGTGGAGAATAATTTATTCCAGTCCAAACCCGTTAGAATCAAAGGTATGCATTTTCAGAATGCTTGATACAAGACTACGCCAGGAGGACTTTGTGGGAGTGAAGGTGCAGGTTTACAATGTTAGCACTTGGAAGGCTGAAGCAGGAGGGTCACTACAAGTTCAAGGCTGGTGAGACCCTGTTGCAAACAAGAAAACACAACACAAAATGAAACTGACAGGAAGATGTTAAAAAGTATCTCTTTGGTATGGTATTCCTACAGTCAATGGAAAGCATGGATAATTTTGTCAGTTTTTAAATGATTGTCATTAATGATTATATAACTAATGGTTATATAATTCTTGATTACATAATGATCTTATCATTGTCTGTATTACTTAGATGATGCAGTTTGACTTTGAAGTAGATCCAATTCTTCAGACCAAGCATTGGCTGCATAGCATATAGGCTGCTCATGCCATCTTAGCTAGCCCACTAATCGCTCATGCTTTTGTTTTTAAATAACTCCTTTTGGCCTATCAATTTATTATAAAAATTCTCCTTGACATGTTTTTAACTCCTTTCATAAATAAAATATAGCTCTCTTTATTCCATATGTGTAGAGTCTACTTTGTTTATGAAGAGATATTAAAAGAGTTACTAAGAATTGCAAAAAAATCATTTGCACATCACCATGGAAACCTTTCTTTTTCCAATATAGAACTTATGATTTGTGGACTAAATTGAAATGTGGATGTCTGGAGGATGATACTTTGGTGTAGGTCTAAGCAAGAGCCCACTAGTGTAGACTGCTTATTTTGAAGAAGCAGTGCTGAAGACTGCAGCAGCCTGGACTCCGTGTGCTATCTAATGCAGCTCCTTTCATAGCTTACATTTTCTCAGCCACTGACCTTAGGAAAAAGAAAGGCTCATCCTTATCTTTGAGTTGACTTAAAAACAATATATGACTTCACTGAATATCAGTTCCAGGCTCTAGGCCAAGGGTCATTTATCGTTTGGTTTTGGCTACTACATGGGACATGTGGTATAGTGTTATTGTCTCTGTGTGGTCCTGGCTGTCCTGGAACTCACTCTGTAGACCAGGCTGGCCTCAAACTGAGAGATCCACCTGCCTCTACTTCTGAATGCTGGGATTAACAATGTGTGCCACCACCGCCTGGCTTAGTCTTATGGTCTTATGAAGACTAATCTTACCCAGACAAAAGACAGTAAAAGACAAGCTATTGATGTCATGTGAATAATCACTACAATGTCTGTTCATGTTCCACGTACTAGCTAATGAGGTAGGTGTTGCTGTAAGAACTTTATAGTCGGACTGTGAGACTTGTCTGGGACCTGGATTCGTTGGGGGCAGAATTATCGTCCTTTGGCTGTTGACAGCTCTCTTTCCCTAATTTAGCTTTCATTTTCTTAGCTATAAAATTGTCGCTAATTATAATCCCCCCTCTGCCTACATCCCATCTTTGTTGTGAGACCATGAGAAGAAAGCCATATGAGACTTGAATTTGAGTATTCTATGATATTGTGCAAATATGTAATGGATCAAATGCACAGGCAAATCATAGAAATAGTAATTAAGTCACATTGCAGCAGACACTACACTAGTCACTGAGATTGCTCATGTTCTTCAGAGGATTCACTCTCCTATACACTAAGGCCAAGGGCTACCCAGGAGAGGCTGCACCTTCCATGGCCTATGTGATAGTCCACATAAAACCACCACAGGGTTTGCTCTCACAGTTCTTGTACAGTTAGGCATCTCGCTTCCGTGGCTCTTCGCTAATCCAATTGGCAAGTATTTTAATGAGTCATGGGACTCTGGTCCTCTCTTTAAGTGTAGCTGATGGCTTCCGAAGTCATGGCTCTCTCTTAACAGAGACCGTCCCTCATGGAGCACAGTCATCTCTGCTTGCACAGCCCAAGGCCTGTAAGAGGAGAGGCTGCTTTGCTATCCAGATAATGCTATCTGGCCAATGTAGGAAGTGACTATGTCACATGTCCTAGGAGTTTCTTCACCCTAGGTGACTCCCTTGTCTTTATCGTTTAGAAGACTACGGCCAATGGGTTGATTTCAATGTATCTTATCTCAAACTGTGCCTTACGGTGGTTACTTGGATCAGTCTAATAGCTTCAGACCTCGTCTCTCTACTTCCCTGGCTAGGCTTCCTAACACCCGTTCTTTACTCCAAACCCAGAGCCACCCTCCAAACATGTAGATTAAATCATGTTATTTCTCTCCTCCAAACCATCCAGCTTCCCATCACTCTTACGGTCAAGTTCAGTGGCCTTATTTAGCTCACAAGACCCTGCATGCTCTGACTGTGGCCAACCTCTCTGCTTTTGTCATTGTATTGCCACCTGACCACTCTGCATGTCCGTGCCAGCCTTCCTGTGATTTTACAAAGGCATCATCATGCTTTGCGCTTGCTCTATACAATGTCCCTTGTCTCAGAGCCTTTCTAAATGCCCTCGTGGTGTGTTTTCTTTAGGTCTCAGTTCAAGTACCACATCTTTTAAAGAAAGGGGTGTGTGTGTGTGTGTGTGTGTGTGTGTGTGTGTGTGTGAAAGCGAGAGAGAGAGAGAGGTGGGGGGGAGAGACAGACAGACAGAGATTCATGGGAGGTCATTTGGGTGTCAGTTTTCTGCACCATGTTGAGGCAGGACCTCCTTTGTTGCTTCCACTGTTGAGCTGTGTACTCCAGGCTAGGTGGCCCAAGGTTTCTCGTGGGTTTTCCAGTCTCTGCCTGCTATCTGGCTGTAGGAGTTTCTGGGTCTTTAGATGCAAGTCACTATATCTAGCTTCTTCTGTGGGTTCTGGGTGGAATTTGGATTGTCAGGCCCATGCAGCCAGAGCTTTTATTCTCTGGGCCATGCTCCCGGACTCTCCGAAGGATCATGTCTTTTGAGACATTCCCTTCTAATCTAATGCAGAACGTCCCGTTACCTTGCCTCTGTTTCCTTGCCCAGATTCCCGATTCTCACTGGCAGATGTTTGTCCTTTTCTGCGGAAAAACACTATCCACAGAACTTCCTTTGATAATGGAAATGTTCCGTAAAATTCTATGATGCCTCATACTGTAGCCACTAGCATATAGGGTTGCTAAGCATGTAGGATGTATCTACATCCTACATGATGTAGATATGATATTCTTCAGGATGAGGCTGAAGAATGTAATTCTAAATTTTATTTAGTCTTAAATAATATACATAGCCACCTACAAGGGCACAGAATGATGCCTGGTACATTTCTATGAAAAAAGTAGTGTTGATTGACTGAGTGAGCAACTGGCACATTAGCTATGATTGTCCTTGTCTTGGACTGTCATTGTCCCTGTGATTGTGATGGTGCTTTCCTGCAGCTAGTTCACCTCTTACTTATAAAATGGCTTTCCTTATCTGCTTACTTTAAAAGGCAAGAATCATGTAAGAACCACACATACAGTACACTATCAAATGCAGGCACTTGTCAAGGGATTGGTACTGATCATGGGAGGAAGGCATGTTGGTAATTTTTGTTCTAGTGCTACCAGGGGAATAGCAGAATGGCCTGGAAACTTTAAATTGTATTTCCTGAGGACAATCGCCTTTTCCTTTTAGTTCTACGTGGTTTTGGATTTTTTGTGCTCTCATGGGATTGAGCCGCGTATCTGTTTACATCATGCTTTTTTAACAAGATTCAGTAAATGATGTGTGTTTGTGCATGCTTATTAAATTAGAGCCATGGTGATTTTATTCGGTCTTGTAGAAGGCTTTGGAATTGCAAGATGCCGTCTGTTTATATAAGTATTGGAGCCAATTTCCTGGGGCTTGTGTCCTAGGGGAACTCTTGGCTTTATGGATGGCCATACTTGAGGGACAGCATAGATTTGCAGAGGTAACAGGGACATCCAAAGGTCGATAAGCCATCTGGGCAGTTCTCCAAACAGACTTCACTTAAATCATCCGAGACAGTTGGGCATCTCTCCCATTTTTAAAGGCCTCTGGGCACAGTGGCTCTCAACCTCTTTGAACTGTTTTCATTGTTGAAAAATGCTTATTATTAAAAAGTTTGACTTGAATTTAAATAAAGGTGAAAACAGTTGTCACCAAAGACTATACATGTGTCAAGAGAGAGGGGGGGAAGGGGGAGAGGAGAGGACACCAGATGAGAGAAGGCATGAGAAGGGGGAGGGGATAAGATGGGAGAGGGGAGAGGAGACATACATACGTGCATACAGACAGACAGACACTCTTCTGTTTCTATGCTGGAGTAGGCATTCCTTTCTTTCCTTCTTCAACAAAGGGCACAGGAATACTGTATCCGTGCTCACCCTTCCGAGCCCTGGGTACTGCCCCGGGCACACTCTTGTTTACCTCTCTCCCCTCTTACAGAACTCCTGTAGGGCAGATCCAAGGCCAGTCTGCTGAGCCACACCCCATGTGCTTATCAAGTGAACACTTTCCCATTCCTCACACTGGCTGAACTAGGATCTGCAGGAGTGGACCATACGGAGCAGAATGTGAAAAGGCAAAGAAAGGAAAGCATTTGATTCAAAGTTCTTCAGTTTATCCTGCTTGATTAGTCATCCTCACTTATCTCTCTATCAATTCAATTATCAGCACTGGTTTACAGTGTAGAGTCAAACAGACTCAGGTTAGCAGAGCTCAGTTGGGGACCTGTTTTGTTTGTTTGCATCTCTCAAACCTGTTGCAAAGACCACTGTCCTTTATGGCATCAGAAGTTCTCGATGTAGAAACAAATTCCGATAAACTTTCATCGTCTCCGCTCTTGCTGGGAAACCCTTCATTATTAGCTTTGGTGTTTCTGTTTACTGGGTACCTTGTTGCATTGCCTTGTTCCTTATGGATGTAAATGAGATGTGCTCCCCACATACTGTACGTCAATATAAAATAAAATAAAGCAGAGTTTGAGAGTATCTGCCTTTTGCTGGTGGCTGCATCAGTGGTCTTTACTGTGTAGAAAACAGTGTGACTGGTGAGTCTTCACCATGTACTGTTTTTTTTGTGCTTGACAACTTGATATATAAGTGTATCTGCAAGATGGTTCTCCTGCTTGTTTAGTTATCTCTGTGGAACAAGGAATTCACTTGACATTTTAATCTTAATAAAAGTCTTCCTTTTGTAGGGGTCCTCTCTCAATTATTGCTGGGATAAAAAATATCCTTTGGCGAAAGTGTGTTATGCTAAATAACTTTCATCAGAGCTAATTTTGAGTACTTATGGAGCTACGGAGTCTATTCCATTAAAAAGAGACGATTTTAATATAGAGTTTGACGCCATCATGAACAGGCTACTTAAAGATGTATTAAAACCAGTGTGCAAGTGGATATCACGATGATACAACAGTTAGGTGAATTGTGAAGACTGTTTGCCTTTGCAGTTGGACATTTGTCGGCGTAGGATGCATGCTTTCCACAGTTATTCACAGATTCAAAAGAGTGCTTTGTTTCAAACAACTCGGCTCATTGTGAAGAGGGCAAAGTTTGGAAAGCCTGAAATTGGTTCTCATGATAACGAGGACACTGTTGGGGCTCCAGGTAAAGGTTTGAATACAGTTGTGGTGACATAAGAGATCCGAGAATCATCTAAAAGCCAACGTGATAATTTTCACAATACGTTATTTAAGATTTCTAATTATAATTGAATACGATGTTATGTATCATATGGAGCTTGTTTGCCTAGCTCTCTAAGTGTTAGTATGTTCTAGTTGGGCTCCCACTCTGAGGGGGTTAACCATTCTTATGAGGCTAACCATTAACGTGTTTGTGTGCCCTTTAAATTTGGGAATAGAAATCACTCCTAAGCACAACTCTGACAGTCATATTCTGGTTTTATACCTTCTCTATGCAGCTATGCATTAGATGGTTTTTACAATGGCATGCAACGGTAACATTTGTATGCAAGAGGTTTTGTGGTTTTATTTCAATTAATTTCTATTGGCTTTGGGACTGGGAATGTGGCTTAGTTTGTAGTATTTTCTTAACAAGTATGAGGCCCTGGAGTTGATCACCAGTATTACATAAACTGCATGTAGTTTGTGTATGCCTGTATCCCCAGCTTTGATTGGTAGAAGCAGGAGGATCAGGAATTCAAGGTCATCCTGACTCCGTAGAAAGTCTGAGGCTAGCCTCAGGTATAAGAGACACCATCTTTAAAAGGAAATAAAGAAAGAAGATATCAGTAGTTCCTCAGCTCATTTGGAACTTTCTCAGGAAGCTCTTTCAAGGATCTTTGTAAGGGAGCAAGTCTGTACTCATATCTAGAAATTAATTTGCATCTAATCAGAGACTTTTGGTTTCAGTGGGCTCCTCCAGGAGAGAAGGCGTTCCAGCCCATGTTAACCTCTCTGCATCCTCCATGCTAATGATTGCAATGCAGTACACCTCTAACCCAGGTAAGTGACCAGCTTCTAAGCTATCATGAGGCAACATTCAACAAGCAACATAGATCCCTTTCATGTGAGATGTTCTCTAGGCAGAACAGACAATAGATGTTAAAAACAGACATCTGAGTTAAAACTAATTTGTCTATTGCTAGTAGCAATGATTTGGCTTTATAGGGAACATTTTAGAATGTTTGAGGATGAAGTTTCAGATGACTGGAAAGTAATGACTATATAGAAAAAGTTAAGTACAAAAATATAGATAACACCAAGGCTGGTGTGTTGGTTTATGCCTATATGCTTAGCACTTGGGAAATTGAGGCAGGAAGATCCTCATTTGTTGCAGACCAACCTGGGCTAGAGTGAGATCTTGTCTTACACACACACACACACACACACACACACACACACACACACACCTCATATATATTACATGTATTGATTCATATGCATATATACATGTGTATTGCATATAATTACTGTACTTTAACAACTAATGATAACTATGATTTGGGTACATTTGCTTTCACACACACAGAAATATCTCTAAACATAAATCTTTTACCAAGTGTCAGATTTTTCATAGAATAAATTGATGAAAAGGTATGCACAATTTAAAGTGATAGAAAAATTTTAATATTCTTCTAACTGTAGAGGAGAAAACAGTGGTTTCCTGTGGCCTTAGCCATTAGTATTATCATAAAAGTTGTACTCGAGTTGAGCAGCAGATGAATGATTGCTCATGTTTGCTTTTGTGTCTCAGACTACCTGTGGTATTGGATGGGCTTGCCCATGGTGTTGGTGTTTATCTGGGTAACTGCAAATTAATTTGGAGGAACTGACCTCGAAGGCAGCTAGCTCACTGTTGAAGTGATGTGTAAGCTATGAACTCTGGTTTTATTCTCATTGAATGTTTGTTTAGAAAATGGCAATATTTATGACATAATTTTTAGTCTATTTAAGTAGCATAATAATTGAGTTTTTTATTTTAAAACTTTAAAAATAATATTTTTATCAACTCGCTGAGAATTTCATACAACGTATTTTGTTCATATTCACTAATACAGCTTGGTCTTAGTGTCACTCTGTGTATAGTTTTGGTTGTTGTCTTGTTAGTTTGAGATGGAGTTTTTATTGCTATCTTGCTCAGGCTGACCTCCTGGTCTTAAGACTGACTTAAGTCAGTTCTCTATCTTCGACCTCCTAAGTTGCTAGAGTCAAGGCAGACACCGGCTTCTAATCTCTGTTTTAGTCCACTTGTGCTCCCATAAAAAGGCTTAAAAACAACAAATACTGAAAGTTCTGGAAAGCCAGAAAGTTGAAGATCAAGATCCTAGAAGACTCATTGTCTGGTGAAGGCTTAATTCCCTGGTGCATGGGGGTACCATGTTTATGCTATCCCCTCTCACGAAGGAAGGAGGAAAGGGTCTGTTACACAGACACTGTCGCATTTGTTGGGGTGCAGTCCTCATGACCTTAATGTCTCCTAAAAACCCTGCCTCCTAGCGTTATTGTGTTGGGGGCTAGGATCTAACATGGGCGATTGGGAACACGGATATTTGATTTACCATTATTCTACTCCATCTCTCTAATTTCACATCCTTTCACAGCTGAAACATATTAATTCCATCTTGACAATCCTGTGGGTGTTAATTCATCCCTTTATCAGCTCAAAAATCCAAGGCCCAACGGTTCATATAAACACCACCCAAATCCATAACTGTCAGATTTGAGGCATGATTCATCCCCCAGAATGCTCTGCACTTCAGTATGTCACATGCTTCCAAAACACAATAGTGAGGGCTGGGGCAGCAGCTTCATGGCAGAGCACTTGCTTCACATAGGGACAACTGAGGGCTAAGTCCCTAAACAGAAGCAGACAGACATGTATACAATAAAGTACACAGGTTGGCAAGCCAGAGAGTAGATAGCCCCGCCCCAAAGGCAGAAGGGGTGAGTTGGAAACGAAGTATCAAACCTTAGCCTTGTACTTCTTCGACTTGATACTGTTCCTTCTAGACCCACTGTGGAGGCAGTCCTACCTTCTTGGTTGTTTCTGGATAAGGGTTTGGCTCCAAGGCTTTTGTACTGCCACTGCCACTATAGCGCTAGGCAGCCTGGCCTTCATTGGTCCGCTGGGAGTTATCTTAGTGGGGGCTTTCTGGGGTGGCTGCCCTCATGTCTACCTCCACTTCACCCCCACAATCTGGGTTCTGGTGCCCATGGCTTTTCATGGCATCCTTTCAACTTTAAGTGGGCATATACATGCACCCACAGCTTTGTTGGGTGCAGTGCAAGCTACTCTGGGGCCCAAAGAGCTGCATTCTGACAGATTAAAAATAAGGCAGAACAAGGCAGGAACGAGGTATAGGCTGCAGTGTGAGGTCCTCCACTTGCTCGTAGGCCCCTTGAAGCCCTGCTGTCCTTGGCTCCTTGTTCTCTAGGCCTGTGATGGGAGAAGGAGCTGTGATAATTTCTGAGTTGTCTTTGGGGGTCTTGGACCACAGTGCATGGCTTCTCTGGTGAAGGCTGATTGATGTGTTTTCTAGCGTCCTGGTCACACTCCCAGTGGTCCCTCCTGAGGAGTTTGCAAACTTTCACCTAGTTTCTTCTTTGATGAACATTTCTGATCGAAATAATTTCTTTCTTCTGGAATTTGACTATAAACACCCAGAAAACAATAACAAAAACAAAAATAAAAACACAAACCAGGTCACTGAGCACTTGCAGAAGGATTTCCTCAGCCAGTTTCATCTCTGACAAAGTCTCTCCCTTCTGTAGAACACTAAGACATCAATGTAATTTGACCATGTTCTCTGTCACTTTATGACAAGGGCGGCCTTTTCTCCAGTTTGCCATTGAATGTTCCCGTTTCTGCCTGACATCTCCTCAGAGTTGTGGGTCCCCCCCCCCAACATCTAGTTTAGCATGCTTTCAGAAGCATGACGCTTTGGCTGCTCTTCTCTTCCTAAGACCTCACGTAGTTGTCTTTAATACTCATTTAGAGTAATGACGATTTTTCCAGAATGTACCTCTTGCAGTCCCTACAATTGAATGAACACTTGCAGTCCCTACAATTACCTAATGCTAAAGCGGCTTTCACATTTTTAGATATTTGGTCCAGTAGCACCCCACCTCTTAGCACTAGTTCCTTGCTTCAGTATGTTTGGGGTTTATTAGTTCTTTGTTTCATTGCTGTGGCAAAATGCCCAACAAGGAACTCAAGAAAGGTGGGGGAGTTATTTTTACTTGTAATTTAAAGCATACACACCACATTGTCAGGGAAGCCATTTTGGCAGGACTATGAGGCATGTCGCATCCACAGTCAGGAGTTGACAAGAGGTGGATGCTGGAGTTTCTATTGTCATCCCTGAAATGACTCCTCCCGAATTTTGCCTCCCTCAGTTGAGCCTTCTGGGAGCATGCCTAGAGACACAGAGCAGTTTGTGTAATTCTCAATCACATTCATGTGTTATCCAGGTTAGCTATGACATGGATACTTTAACAGATACCATAATGTGAGTGGCTTACATGATTAAACACTTACTTCTCATAGTTCCAGAGTGTAGAAAATTTAGTTCGAGGTTGTTGATAGATTTGAGTGTCTGGTAGGGGTCCATTTCCTGGTTCATAAGCAGATTTATTTGTTCTGTCCTTTCGTAGAAGAAAGGTCATGGGGATTCTTTGGGGTCTTTAAAGAAAGGGAAACTAAAGGGCTGGAGAGATGGCTTAGCAGTTCAGAGTGCATTCTGCTCTTCCAGAGGATCCAAGTTCAATTCCTAGCACCTATTTTGGGCAGCTCACAATTGTCTGTACCTTCAGTTCCAGGGTATCCAGCACCCTCTTCTGGCCTCTGTAAGAGCATATACACATAATTTAATAATGATAATACTATCACTGCTAATAAAATATTAAAAACAAGGTCACTAAATCCACTCATGGGGCCTCTGCCTTCACAAGCTAAGCATATCCTAATGCCCCACCTCCTAATGATGTCACTCTGGGGAGTAGAATTTAATATGTGGATTTTGAGAGATATATTCTGTCTACAACATCTTCAAGTAAAACATCTCTGGGATCATTATGTGAATTTAATTAAAATGTTAACTTTATGGCAAGCTATAGTCTCCTATCTTTCACTGTTTACCTTAAAAGACCATCAAAACACAACTCACATTTATTGTATTATATGTTCTGAAAAGGTTTTTTATTTAGACACTAGTGAGTTCAAGTGTCCTCGGGAAGAGTGGGTCCTGATGTTGGGCAGCAATAGAGTGGGGTGGACATTTTGAGGTTAGTCAAATATGGATTTGTTCCTGGACCTGGGTCTGGGACTTCTTTCCATGGAAGAATCAATGTCTGAATGGTGGAGAGAAAGTAAGACTTTATTCATTGGCCAACTAATGATGAAGAGGGGAGACTGTACTCACAAATCGGTTTCTTTACCAAAGAGGATTGAGGTTCCACAAACAGGACAAGAGTAATGATGGACAGAAATGGCGTCATAAAAGGAAGAATATTCGTGTCTTCTCTGGTGTGAAGCAGACCCTTCCAGAACCTTCGTTGACACCAATTCCCCCCCAACCCCCCATGGTCTGGTGGTTCCAGTCATGGGGTTGGTAGATGTCTTTAGCTTTGATGGGAGAAAAGAGAAACTAGGCACGTTCGGGGCAAGTTAAGTAACCCTGTATTGTATTTCTGGGCACAAGTTTCTCCAGTGATCAACATATCCCTATGTAGAATCTTACCTGAAGATTCAGGCAAAGACGGATGGACACAGCATGAAGACAGATGCCACGCCTCTTCACCACTCCCAGGCACTCAGGAGACATCGACAGGCCCAGGGGAAGAGTTAGGATTTTGGCCAAATTGGCCTTCAAGACTTGGAACAATAATTCAGGTGACTGTTACTGTAACCCACACAAAGAAATATCATTCTCAGGGTGAAAAGTGCAAGATGCGGGCCTTCTTAGCTGCACAGCCTTGAAGTGAGTGATATTTAAGTGAACCACAGGCTCTGGAAGCTACCAGGTTTGCTTTGATTTTCCCCTAGTATCACCACTGAAGAGATTTGTGGAGACTGATTTGGTCCTAACAAACCATCTAATACCTGAACTGACTCTGGGGGCTTCAGAAGACAGAGTTTCTTGAGCTCATTTGCAGCCCTGAACAAGTTTACAGCCTCATGGCCGAGTTATCTCATCATGAAAAAGGACAAGTCTTCCTGCTATTTATTAATGTGTTCTTAAGATCAACAAGTTAAAAACATGAGTGCACATACTTTCTTGGCTTTGGTGTTCTGACTGGCACATTGTAAGTGCTGGGTAAATAACATAAACTGCTACAATGTAGCATTTTCCTCCTGGACTTGAATTGATGTAAAACTACTGTGATCATACAAAATCACCTCTGTTATTTTCAGATTTGCTCATGGCATAATGTTCATAGCCAAAGAACTATCTTGTCTTAGGTATTCCATTTCTCACTTAAAACTAGTTTTGTGATATGGGAAATGGGTAAGAAGTGAGGGAATATCTTCCAGGGTCACTTTGGGATCAAACGCATGCAGGTATGTTCAAACTTCTAACGGGACAAAATAACAGTTGTCTTCTACAAAGCTCCCATTTGAGAACTGTTGCATCGGGTTCCAAAACAAAACAACCAACCAACCAACCAACCAAACAAACAAAAATCCCACCCCAAACCCAAAATTCCACAAAACTTGTTTTGTAATGTTTTAAGTAAGTTTTTTTTTTTTTTTTTTTTTTAAATAATTCTACTGTTTAAATTTTGGTGGAATGGGGCCAGGGTAGGGAAGCAACAAGTGACCATTTGGTTTTGTAGCCAATTGTGTATTACAAATTGGACATCAGGGGCTGGAGAGATGGTTCAGTGGTTAAGAGCACACATTGTTCTTCCAGAGGACTCAAGTTCACATCAGGGAACCACATCAGGGAGTTTACAATTGCCTATAACTCTAGCTCCTAAGGGGATCTTAGGTCTCTGATCTCCACTGGCACTCACACATGTGTACACACCCACCCCACACATATGTGTGAAGAACTCAAAATAAAATACATCTTAAAGAGAAGGGAACCTGCTTAAGCAGCTAACACTTGCTTAGTGACTCCAGTGTACTGCGCTTTCTGCTAGGTATTGTGGCAGCCACACTGAAGTGTAAGGGATGGTGCTTCTTTTGGGTCTGTATTTCTTTTGGAAGATAAAGCGTACTCCCATAAATCATTGCCAATATGGGGTAGGCAGGTGTGGTGGTATCTGCAACCCCAACATTAGGAAAGCAGAGAATCACTGTACGTTTGAGGCCAGGTCAGCTAGGGGCCACAGAGTGAGACACCTTTCACCAAACAGATTATAAACATAGATCAAGCAGCACAAAGCATCAAGTAAATACTACAGGCTATTAACTTATCAGAGGAGAAAGACTCTGGGAATTGAAATAATCAGGAACAGCTTCAGGCTTATTGAGCAAAGAAAATATGGATCAAGTTCTGTTCAATAGATTGAGTGGGGCATTTTGAAGGGGAAGCATTTTGAACAGAGGCACTCTCTAAGTCTGTTCACAGGACAGGCAATGGAATACTCTGAATGGGGTCCATGTAATCTATGCTGCAGAAAATCAGATGTTGTGTAAGACCAAGTGTCCTGGGGCACTTGCCCACTTAGTGTTGGCATAAGGACAGAGACTATTTAGTGAAGCCACAAGAGGAGAGATTTAAAAAGTAGAGAGAAGCACCAAATGCTTCTGAAGAATCAGAGAAAATTCAGATGAAACATGCCCACAGAATTTGAATGACACAGAGGTCTGTAGTGCATAAACCAGTCTTGGAAGAGAGACAGGAAGTAGTTCATAGAAAGAACCAAACACTAATCTGTCTAGGATGGATGTGGTTCTTTTGCAAGTGAACACAGGTAAATCCAAGAAGCATGCTGCTGTGTAGCTCTAACAGGTCTTCTGTAGAAGACTATATTGTGAAGATATCGCATGCTTTGGTCATAGGAAAAGGAGAAACCAAGTTGGTATCAGTATGAAGCTTCCCCCATGGTTAGCTTTCATAGTACTAGGGGGTGCTATATGGTGAGTTGCTAGGGTTAAAAAAACCACAACAGTTTTACCCAGCTATGAGCCCTGCGAACCACCATAGTGGGCAAGATAGGCCCATGGGTGCAATAGCGGCACAAATATTATGGAGGTAACCAACTGCTTTCAGATTGGATTTAAGACCCAGTGCATGCCTGTAACTGTATATTTGGCTAATAATGGCTAGAGAGTTCCCAGGCCTCAGGCAGGAACTGACTATTGCTATTTTGCTCTTAGACATCAGAGAAGATTTTTTGCGGAATCAACTGTGGGTAATGTAGAAACTCACAACTGGTCAAAGTGCAGAGTACAAGTGTTCAGGGAGTGCTCAGCTACAAACGGAACATCTCTGTGCTCCTCCCTCCCAAGGCTCAGGGACCATCATGAAAGAGGGACAGGAAAGAGTGTAAGAGCCATAGGTCTTCTAGACATGACAGGTAGTGATGTCTTCTAGACATCACTACACCGAAGATCAAGCCTGTTGTGCTGGAGAGATGGCTCAGTAGTTAAGACACTTGCTGCTCTTACAGAGGATCCAGGATTAGTCTTCTCGGCACCCAAATGGTGACTCACAGTTGCCTCCAGTTTTCAGAGGCTCTGGCATCTGTGGTTACCTCACACACACACAGTGCACATGCGTACACACATGCACACACCATACACATACATACACACATATGTATACACATATGAACACATAAAGATACCCAAATCTTTTTAAAAAGTCAAGCCATTTAGCATTCAAACATGGGGGGAAAAGAGGCTCACAAAGCCCCAATCCATAACTGAGTAGCAATTGGCCACTGTTGGCTTCTGTGGAAAGAGAGTCAGTTTTCTTTAAGGGTGTGACCCCTGATGGGTTGACCACGCTTTACTAAATGGCCCCGCACCCATGAGTTTATATGGACGGCACAAATTGGACTTGAGGGACTATTACATAAATAGGGGAAAGTCAGGAGTGGGTCTGGGAGGAGATAGGGGGATGAATAAAGGGAGAATATGATCAAAATACATTGTAGAAAATTCTCAAAGGATTAATAAAAATATTTCACTTAAAACAAATGAAAAAACCGAAACCCAAATTCCCCATCACTGGGACTCAGTTCCAGCCAGCAACATCTGCCGGGAGCTCCTGAGATGGATTCTTTTCTTTATGATGAGAAGATAGGGTTATTGATCAAGTGGTCAAATTTCTGTGTCACTCGGTAGTTTTCAGTCTTGGCAGGGCACATAGGAAAATCAACCCTAGTTTCCTAACTACACAGCCTGGTGTTTGTGAGGTGACGTGTGTGGATCGCTCAGCGCAACATCTGACAAAGAACGAGTCCACTCAAAAATGACGAGCTTGTTTGTGACCTCATTGGTGAGGCCTTCTCTTCTCACGTAGCTCTTAGCTGCATTGGTCCAAGTTGGTGTGATGGAGACGTCTAGTATTTTCTTTGCTAGTGCAATTTGCAAAGTACTTCTGCATTGCTTTGGAGTAAAGCTTGATAAAACTAAGGGCTGGTATGATTTCTCAAAGTGTGATACTTTCCAATGTAACGGTTAAAGTGAAAATGGATGCCGAGCTGATTTATTATATCTCCAAGGATGGTTTTCTGGTATTTACATTTCATTATGAATTAATTTCCTTCCTTACAGTGTATCATTGTCAATTATTGGAATGCCTCATGAAGTATAAACAAGAAGTCTGGAAAGTAAGTTTTGGGTCAAGATCAACCCATATTTACTAACTGGATTTAGAGAAATGTTAACAATTACATGTTATAGCTGCAGCTTTGATCAAATTTATACTTGTCTAATAATTTTGATGTGTTTAACCTACACTTTATTTTTACTGGTAAAATTATCACTTAGAACAGAAATCAAACTTCAAGAACAGAACTTCATGACAGAATAATTGAATGTATCTTATTCTTGGAATTAGGCAAATATTGTATTGCATGACAGTATGATATTAATGTAAAATTCCTTAAGAATTGTCTTTTTTTTCAAATAGCAGACATGAATTGTTAAGAAATGTTGTGAGGAAAGCATATATTTTTTAAACTCAGTGTTTGGTACGTGGGCACACACTGTTGTCAAAAATCTTTCTCTAGTTTGAATCTCATTAGAGGATTAATGGACTGTGCACTTTTGAACCCTCCTTGGGGGCATCATTTATAGGACATATAAACAAACACGTGAATAAATGAAGAAAATGATATGCTAACACAATTTAATCTGCAAAGTGCACCTGGATGATGGGATCCAAGGAAATGACCCGCCTTCTCTATTAGCCTTCTCTATTAGAATTTCTACTGCTTTGCTTATATTGGATGAGTGATTGTTATTTTTATATGAGGTTATTGAGTCAAAACATGTGCCTTCCTCCTGCAGGATCTTTTGTATGTGATTGCTTATGGGCCTTCACAGGTGAAGCCTCCGGCAGTACAGATGCTTTTCCACTATTGGCCCAACCTGAAGCCTCCCGGAGCAATAAGCGAGTACAGGGGCTTACAATACACAGGTAAGGGAAGCAGAGCTCTGTGGTGGCCCATGGTCATCTCCCTCATGCCACCCGAGCCTCACTTTGTGTTAAAAAGACCATATTAGGCCTTGACACTGTCCTTTTGGACACTGAGTTTCAAAAGGAGCCAATTAGCCAGGTGCAGTAGTCCATGCTATTAGGGAACGCTGAGGGAAGATCAATTGAGTCCAGGAATTTGGAGAGCCATCCTAGGCAACATAGAAAGGCCCCATCTCGTAAGATGATCAAGTGTGGTGCTGCAAACATATGGTAATCATCCTAGCACTTGAGAGATGGAGCCAGGAGGATCAGAAGTGCAAAGTCAGTCTTGACGACAAATCAGGTTTGAAGTCATCATGAACAACAAGAGAACCCATTTCAAAACAAAACAAAACCCAACCCAAAGAAAAATAAGGAAAAAAACCCAACCTCCCCCTCACCAAAAACTCCTTAATTATACCAATTAAAATATTTATGACTTCATAGCCGATGGCCTATGCCCCTTTCCCAGTGACAATCCAAAAGGCCTACATCTTGCCTACTGCTAAAGTTAATTACTACCAAACCAGAAGTGATGGGAGCAAGGCTGGCTATTTACTATCACTTAGCCTCAGCTGCTTAATTCTGTTTTTCTGAGAGACCGTGTTTTCAGTGTCACCAGAAGAGTCTCATCATGACAACAAAACAGTGACATTAAATGCAATGATATAGTTGGCATGGTGGTCTACTCTTATGACCTCAGCACCCTGCAGGCTGACATTAAAATCTCTAGAGTTCAAGGCCAGCCTGGGCCACAGAGTGGATTATAAGACAGCCTGCGCTATACGAAAACATTAAAAAAAAATAGTGATAGATATCTACCAAGAAACTTCCAAAAAAGAAAGAAAGACATACAGAAAGACAGTCAGACAGACGAAAAGACTGACTGACACAAGGTTCTAGGTTGCTGCATATATCACAAAGTATAGGAAAATCCCAGTGGCTAATGGATTTTTCTGATGTCCATGCGCACCTCCCCTCAATGGTGTTATACATACTTTACACCGTGGAAGGTGGATTCCAAGTGATAGAATCTAGAATAAGAAGTGGTAGCAGCGGCTTATGCAGGAAAGGCAGAGAATTCACTGAATTGTTTTTTATTATTATTTTGTATTATTGATAGTAGAGAATGTTTCCTTGTTGCGAGATCAATAATTTGAATGTAAAAGCCCGTGAATACTTAGCATATCAGTAAAAAGTGAAATGGCTGATAGACGTGACACCAACCGTTTTTTGTAGGGTCCCTGATGTAACTCTCCTGTGATGTTATAATGGGTGACTAATACCAATGAGATCTACTTATACACTAACTATCTGATGAGGAGGCTGTGTTCCAGGCATTGTAGGTTTGTTGTTGATATAGGAACCAACACAAAAGCAGCCTTCATTAAATTGAATATAGCCAGATATAGAAATTCATTTTATTCAGCAAGTATTTTTTTTTGTTTTTGTTTTTTGTTTTTTTTTTTGGTTTTTCGAGACAGGGTTTCTCTGTGTAGCCCTGGCAAGTATTTATGGGGTGTCTGCTGTTAGCCAGGCATTTCTCTGTTCCCACGGGGAAAGCAAAACACCTTATAGTCATTGGCTTCTTGGAGGTTTAAGCTAATTGTGTGGGGGGGGGGATTCAGAGACTGTTTTCTAGGGCTAAGTACTAAGGTAGAGCAAATACAAACCTGTGGGAACCATGGGAGGGCTCCTACCTCATCCTGGCTGTTGGCAAGTCTGGGGGAAGAGGTATCTGTTAAGGAAATTCTCTGGTGAGTGAGGTTTTAGCTGGTAGCCGAGGCTGTAACAGGTACATAACTAGACATGGGAAGAGGAGCCAGGAGTGCATAAAAGGGAGTTTAAGGTAGAAGGAACTCCAGGTAGAAGGGCTTGCAAGGTGGATGCAACAGACAGCTTGGTGATGTTTAGAACTGGGAAATTATAAGTCAATTAGCCAATGGAGTGAGTCACCCAGCGGAAGGGTGTCAGAGCCTCCGAAAGACATGGGGTAGTTTTCTAAAAACAGAGGGGTTTCCTGTCGTAGGCTTTGGTGAGACTCACTGACCAGAGCATCCCCCCAATCCCAAACACTGATAGTCATTTCCAGTTATGGGGTATCCAAAGCCTTTAGCAAGGACTAACCAAGGAATCTTCATTAAAACTGGTTTGGCTTTTGCATGCTAAGATCAGAGCCATCCTTTTTAGTTCTCTTGGACTCATGGAGAGATAGTTGACAAGATCTTCACTCACAGTCCATCCTTGTAGTCGTGTGTTGCCTACCTTGTTCACTGCTCAGACCCACATGCTAATTTGTAGCCAGGCACCATCCTCAGTGATATGCTGCTCTCTTAGAATTCCCGTGCTAACAGACCACGAGTGAGACAGAAAACCATCATTGTGGTCTGTGTATTGCTGCGTATCTGGCACTAGCTGCCTATTGGATGTTGTTCTTGCAGCTTTGGATGTTGAGATTTCCTCTTTCTGCATATGCCTGTTGGTACCGTCATTATCCCTGTCTTGACCAGGCAGCCATGTTGTTGAGGTGTAGCTTCTCTGACATTTCTAGGTGCTACAATTTCACAGCTGACTCCAGCTTCTCTGGCTCTTACAAGCCCTCTTATGAGACGTTCCCTGAGCATTAGGTGCAGGGATTGTATTGTAGATGTGTCAGTGGAGGCTAGGCACCTCCTGATGGGTTGTTCTCTGTGTTGTGACCAGTTGTAGTTTTCTGTGGTGTGACCATCTGTTGCAAGAGGTTTCTTTAATGAGTAGTAAGCACCACACTTACCAATCAAAGAGGTTCCTAAACCCATTTCATCTTTAATGTGTGCGTGGTTTGCATGTACAGAAGCCAGAGATCAATGCCAGGTGCCTTCCCCTATCACTTCTTATTTTACCATCTGAAACAGGCTTTTTCTCCAAGTCTGGATGCTCTGGTAGATTGGCTGGTCAGCACTCCTGGGTTATGCTTCTATCTCTACCTCTACCACATGCAGCCACGCCTGACTTTGTGCATAGATGCTGGGGATCCAAACTCAGGTTCTTTTGCTTGCACTGAATGAGCCATCCACCTCCGCAGCTGTTCCTCACCTTTTATTGTAAAAATTATCGATAGAGGAGCTGAAGAGATGCTCAGCAGTGAGGAGTACTGGCTGGTCTCCTGGAGGTCTTGGTTTTAATTCCCAGGATCCATATGGCGGCTCAGAACCACATATAACTCCAGTTCCAAGGGATCTCTTCTGACCTCAGTGGGCACCAGGCACACACAGCAAGTAAAACATCCAAGTAAAACACCCGCACAAATAAAATAAAACGAAAGAGAAACTATGCAGTGATTTTCTTGTTACAGCATACCAAAGAGTAAATGACTTAGTCCTTGTAGCAAAGTTGTTATTTAGCTTCCATTTAAGCTACATTTCTAGACATCACAGAGAGAATGGGAGGTGCACTGATAGGCTAAGCTGATCTGGTTCTGATAGGCTAAGCTTGATCTGGGTCATCAGACAAAGCTTACAATATTACCCATGTTAGCGGACTTGGACCTTTGCTAAGAGAAGGTTGGACCAGGACTTTCTGTTGTGTTTTCCCACCATTGTGTTCTTTCTTCTCTCTCATTATCTTGATTTTGCACCTACACAATGAAAATCTTGTAAGATTGTTTTGCTGGTGTATTATATACATGCAGAAAGCCCCAAGTCAGTGTACGTGGAGCCTGTCCCAGTGTGCTCCTTCAGCATGGTCTCCTCCTTTCAACAGTAGAAGTTAAGTTTTGGCTGAGTTTGTATTTTATAAAAATGGAAGTGTCTGGTGTGTGTGTGTGTGTTGTCTGTGTGCCAAAGATAACTGTTGTCTGTTCACTTTTATTGCTACCATGGTCCAGAAAATACATGTACCACAATTTTCTTTTCTTCTTTACTATTACTAAATGTTTGGGTTTTTTTGGTTGTTGAAATACTGCTACTCTGAGCATTTTTGAGATGTCTATGATATGATATGATATGATATGATATATATATATTTCCATCCCTACAATGGACCTGTTGGGCTAAAGGGCACACATGTCCTCAACTTTAATAAATAGCTTCCCATCATTTCAGTTATGCTAATACACACTCTCATTAGGAGTGTATATTTATTGTGGTAGCTTTGTTGAACATATTTTATGTATCATATCATTGTAGAACAAGAAACTATATTTCCTTTCTAATCTACAAGACTTTTATGGCTTCTTTTTAATCTGTGATTTAACATCAGTCATATTAATTGTACAGAGGACTTTAGTATGGCATTGCTACACGTGCTTGCAATGGCAAGTTGTATTTTTATTTACCAAGCTATTAGTTTTATTCAGAGAGTCATTGTCTTAGTCAGTGTTCTAGTGCCATGAAGAGACACTATGACCATGGCAACTCTTTTTTTTATTTAATACTTTATTTACATTTCAAATGTTTTCCTCTTTCCAGGTCTCCCCTTTGGAAACCCCCTGTCCCATCCCCCTCCCCTGCCTCTATGAGGGTGCTCCCTCTCCCACCCACCCACTCCTGTCTTTCTTCCCTGGCATTCTCCTATACTGGGGCATCTACACTCTCAGACCCAAGGGCCTCTCCTCCCACCGATGGACCACAAGGCCCTCCTCTGCCACATATGTGACCAGCACCATGGGGCCCCTTCATATGTATTCTTTGGTTGGCGGTCTAGTCTCTGGGAGCATCCAGGGGCCTGACCAATTGACACTGTTGCTCCCTCCCCATGGGACTGCAAACTCCTTCAGTTCCTTCAGTCCCTTCTCCAATTCCTCCGTCTGGGACCCCACGCTCAGTCCATTGGTTGTTGCGAATTGAATCATGGGTGTTCCTAACTTTTGGGCTAATATATGCTTCTCAGTGAGTACATACCGTGTTTGTTCTTTTGTGACCGAGTTACCTCACTCAGGATGATATTTTCAAGTTCCATCCATTTGCCTGCGAATTTCATGAAGTCATTGTTTTTAATAGCTGAGTAATATTCCATTGTGTAAATGTACCACATTTTCTGTATCCATTCCTCTGTTGAGGGACATCTTGGTTGTTTCCAGCTTCTGGCTATTATAAATATGGCTGCTATGAACATAGTGGAGCATGTGTCCCTATTACATGTTGGAGTGTCTTCTGGGTATATGCCCAGGAGTGATATAGCTGGGTCCTCGGGTAGTACTATGTCCAATTTTCTGAGGATCCATCAAACTGATTTCCAGAGTGGTTGTACAAGCTTGCATTCCCACCAGCAATGGAGGAGTGTTCCTCTTTCTCCACATCCTTGCCATGACAAAAAGTAGATTTATTTATTTGGATTTATATGTACGTACACTGTAGCTGTCTTCAGACACCCCAGAAGAGAGCATCAGATCTCATTACGGATGGTTGTGAGCCACCATGAGGTTGCTGGGATTTGAACTCAGGACCTTCAGAAAAGAAGTCAGTGCTTTTACCCACTGAGCATCTCTCCAGCCCCAAAAAGGAAAACATTTAACTGGAACTAACTTGCAGTTCCGAAGATTAATCCACTGTCATGGCAGGAAGCATGGCACCATGCAGGCAGACAGGCTAGAGAGGGGCTCAGAGTTCTATAACTGGATCTGCAAGCAGCGGGAAGAGAGACACTTGGACTGGCTTGGGCTTTTGAAATTCTGAAACCCACTCCCAGTGATACTTCCTCCAACAGGGCCACACCCACTCCAACAAGACCACACCCACTCCAATAAGGCCACACCCACGCCAACAA
>JADRCH010000018.1:160555-213794 GCA_019843965.1 Rhynchomys soricoides | reverse complement strand
ACTCCAACAAGGCCACACCCACACCAACAAGGCCACACCCACTCCAACAAGGCCACACCTACTCCACTCCAACAAGGCCACGCTTGTCAAGTAGTGCTACCCCCTGATGACCAAGGATTCAAATGTATGAACATATGGGACAATTCCAATGCCAACTACCATAGTTATTGTCTGTCGACTGAGCTGTAGTTGATTTTTGGGCCAATGAGAAAGATTCAGTTTCAGTCTCATACATGTGGATGTCTGCATTTCCCCAGCATTACTTGTTAAAGAACATGTCTTTCTATTTCTCTCTCTCTTTTTAAGCGATGTACGTCTTTTGGTATCTTTTTCCAGGATGAAGCAGTTAGTGGTGCTTGTGTTAAACTGTGTCTCTTCTGTTCTGTCCTACCGTTGCTATGGCAATGCTTTGCTGGTTTTGTTACTATGGATCTGTGGTGTAGCTTGAAGTCAGTATTGTGATATCTCCACTAGTATTCTATTTGCTTAGCATTGCTTTGGCTATTTTCGTAAGTTTTCGTGTTTCCTTTGCATTTAGGATTGTTGTTTTCTGGATGTGGGAAGAGTATCAGTGGACTTTGATGGAGAGTGTATTGAGTTTCGTATATGAGTATTTGATAATATGATTGTTTACAGAGTATTTTCCCAATCCATGAACATGGGAGCACTCTCTATGTTTCAAATGTCTAGTATATTTTTCTTGATGTTTTATAGTTTTCTTTGTAGGGAACTGTCATGCCATTGACCAAGTTTATGCCTATGTGTTCTACTTTAGTTTTGAAGCCACTGTGATAAGGATTGGTTAACTAATCTCTTTTTCCAGGAATCTTTGTAGCTGTAGAAATTTACTGATGGTTTTAAATGTTGATTTTTGTGCCTTCAAACTTTGATGAGAATATATTGAACAAATCTAAGAGATGTGTGTGTGTGTGTGTGTGTGTGTGTGTGTCCTTTAGGGTCTTTTAAGATGAGGCTGTGTCATTGTCCAATGGGTATAATTTAACTTCTCCATTTCCTCTTTGTGCCCTCTCTTTCTCTTCCCTATTGCTCTGGCTGAGTTTTTAAACATTATCACAAGAGAGAAGATGAAGGGCAATTGTGTCTAATTTCTGGGTTTGGATGAAATGTTTTCCATTCTCCCCCTCTGTGATGTGTTGGCTGTGGGTCTGCCAGAGTGTCCTTAGTTACACTGAGATATGATCTTTCTATTCCCCTGCTCTTCATAGTTTTTAATAACATGGCAGTGTTGGCCCTTGTCAAAGATCTTTTCTGAGATGATACTCCTCATGCTCAGGCTAAACCTGTGCTGATTTCTAAGTTCCTGCACTGTTTGTTCTTTGACCTGTAGATAGCTGATAACATATCTTGTACTATATAATATATTAATTTTTATGTACATGTTTACATGTATGTGGCATGTGCATGTGTAAATGCTCATGTATGCCCACATTTGCACACATGTCTGGTGTATATGAGTGTGGATATAAGAGGCTGATGCCAGGTATCTTCCTCAATCTCTTTCCACTTTTTTTCCCCCCAGTCTCACTAGAGAGCTCTGGCTCACCTGGTTCTCATTATATAGACCAGGCTGGCCTCAAATTCAGAGTCTTCTACATGCTTCTGCCTCCCAAGTATGGGAATTAAAGGCATGTGTATTGTGCCTGGCTCCACCTTATTTTTTGAGACAGGATCTTTCACTGAGCTTGAAACTCTGATTTGGCTCCACTGACTGGCCAGTAAACCCCAGGTATCCTCTTGTCTCTCTGTCACCAACTCTGGAACCGCAGGCACACTTTGTTGTGTCTAGCTTTTTTGTTTGAGTGCTGGAATCAAATTCAGACCATTATTCTTGCATAGTAAACACTTTATTGACTGATCCATCTTCACGACCCTATATTATTTATTTTTAAAATAATTTCCTTTAGGGCTGAGCATATAAATATCTGTGTATTTAAAAGAGCATGTACAGTATTCTATGTGAAATAAACCAGATGTATTATTTGGTTCAAACCTTCTATATTACCACTGAATTTTTAAACTTAAATTATTATTTTATGTGTATGGGTGTTTTGCCTGCGTATATATTTGTATGTCACATGCCTACCTGGCGCCCAAAAGGGCCAGAAGAGGGCATCGGATTACCCGGTATTGGAGTTATAGGCAGTTGGTAGCTGCCATGTATGTGCTGGAAATCAAACCCTGGTCCTCTACAAGAGCAGCGAGTGCTCTTAACTGCTGAGTCACCTCTCCAACCCTGTCACTGAACGGTGCTCACTTTCTCCAGCATTACCAAGATGGAAGCCCTGAAGATTTTTGTTTTTTGTTTTTGGTTTTTTTTTTTTTACTGTGATTTGTCTAATTCCTTCTTCTTCTGATCTATTTACGTTTGATATTTTGAGATGGTGATAGTAGGCATACGCAGATTGCAAATTTAGAATCCAGTCTCTTCCGGGCAAATTGAAGCTTTAATCATTTTCTGAATGCATGTTTTTAATCATTCATGATTCTTTCTGTGTTAAAATTTACTTTGTCAGAAGCTAATGTAGCCATGCAGACTTTTGAAAGTGCTTGTATGGAACAACTTTTTCCATCATTTTACTTCCAACGTTTTATATTCTTATACAAAAAGCCAGCCAGCTGTCTCTAGGGATCCCTCAACTCCATCCTTCTGTGCTGTGTTACAGGTGGGCCATTACACCCACTTGACCGTCAGGAGGATTCAGGGGTTTGAACTCTGGTTCTCATGTTTGTATGACAGGTACTTAAGCTCCTGAGCCATTTGAGTTTTTAAAATAATGCACTTTTTTGTTTCCTTTAGTGCTAATCTACTGGGAATAATTTTTAATCTCTTTGTGTTTATTTGAAAAGCATCATTGTCTTGCCTTAATTAATTAATTAATTAATTAGATTTTTGATAGAGGTTCTTACCGTGCACACCCAACACGCCTGGAGTGTGAGATCTTGTATGAGTTTTCTCTATGTATACAGTTTTAAACTGGTCATCATTTTATTTATAAACCTGGAAAGTATTTCATGAGCTTTATTTTTGTTCCTGATATTTGGATGGGATGCACAGTATTGATTATTGCTAATTTAGAGGTAAACAACCCTTTTTTATTTATTTATTTATTTATTTATTTATTTATTTAGCTACTTGGCTATGCCCTATCTAGTTCTGTTATTTCTATTCATCTTTCATGGCGGTTCATAGGACTCCTCTACCAGACAGTTGATATCATCTCTGTTTTAGAAAATGCCAGGTTTTATCTTGTGTTGTGTTCATATGGTACTTAATGAAGGTATCATGTGGGCTGCTGGATCAGTTTTAGCCAGTGTACAATGCTCTTGTCATCACCACAAAGACAAACAACAAAAAACCCACAGAAAATAATGGCATGTCTCTTCAGGTCTGAACACCTCCTCTTGTGCCTGTGAGCAGTCTCTGACATGGTTTTAACAGAATTGATGCATTCATCTAATTCAGGTATATATGAAATAAGATGGAACAGCATGCACTTTTCCTGTCCAACTTCACTCATCCGCACAGTAATACTGAGCTTAATCTATATCATTAAAGACATCAATTCTTTTCAGTCTCCGTATGTCCTAATTTATCAATAGTTGCGTTGCTTTCAGCTTTGAGCAGATATGTGAAACTGCTGCAAGCATCTTATGCAATCCAGTGATTTGTGTAGTAGTTGGCGTTTTAAATGTAAAACGTATTATTGGTGCGTGTGGATGTTCCTGATGAGTACATATGGGCTCGGTGCCATGGTTTGTGTGTAGAGGTCAGAGAACAACTTTATAGAAGTCATTTCTATCCTTTATGTGGGTTCCAGGGCTCAAATCAGATCACCAGGCTGACTTGGGGAGCTCCCGTGCATCTGGATTTTGCATACAGACACTCTGTGCCAGCCCTTTCCAAGCCTTGTACCCACTCACTGCTGGCTTCCTTCTTGGTTCCCTGGTCTGAGACCCTCAGAGCAGAAGGTCTGGGAACGGAAGTAGGAGAACGGACACTGCTGCTTGCGCCTAACTGCAGGGGCATCTGGTCGTGGTGTTAGCTGTTGAGATTTGCATATATAGATCAGTTCGAGGACCTTTCATTTCCCGTTACTTAAAGCCCTTATCTTGAAATTTTATCATAATGTTCATATAAACTAAAATAAATCAAAACCAGAGAAGACAGATAAAGGTTATGTTTTCATGACTTTATCTTTTAATACTTCCTGGAGCTGAATTTTATCTATTTCTCTCTTTTAAAAAGATTAGTAGAGGATGCTTAGATTGTGGATTTTAACGTTAGAATGATTTTTAATTATCTGTTATAAATGACCAGTTTTCTCTGAGTTTTACAGTTGCTGTATCTGACAGGTTTTGACACGCTGTATTTTTAGTAATGATTTTTGTAACTTTTTTGTTGTTATATGCATGTGTATTTAGCTTGCATGTATGTCTGTGCTCTGCATTCATGCCTGTATCGATGGAAGCCAAAGGAGAGCACATATTCCCTGGAACTAGAGTTACAGATGGTTGTGAGCTGTCTGATATAGGTGCTGGGAATTGAACTCCGGGTCCGCTGGAAGGGCAGCCTATGTTCTTAGCTACTGAGGCATCTCTCTAGATTCCATGTGCTATATTTTTATTAATACACATTCAGATTATTTAAAAATTTTACTGTTAGATTTTTCTTTGTAGTGTGTATAGGAGTATTGTTTGATTTCTACATCTTTGAGTTATAGCTATCTTTAAATTTTTTTTACCTTAATTTCATTGTAATTAGTAAATATTGATTTTCTCATTTAACATAATTTGTGTCCTTTGCTGTTCCTAAGGAGAAATCATTATAGCGTTTAATGTAATACCTTTTTAATTTGCATCTTTCAAAGCTTTTCCTGCTATTTGGTATTTAACAGTCTTCTCACACTTGGAGTATTGTTGTCTCTGTATTTACTTTGCTTGGGATCTGCTGAAACTTTTAGGGTATGTGGTTTCATGTCTCTTGTTGGTACTGTGAGAACTTGGATGTCACTCTATCCAGATAGTCTTTCCTTTTCTCATCCAGAGACTCTAAAATTCCTTAATATTACCCCCAGAGGTTTTATATATTTTATTGTTTTGGGGGGGCATGGACAGTGGCTGAAGACAGGGCTCAGTTGATAAGTACTTGCTACACAGGAATGAGGACCCATCCGTTTACTAGTCCCAGCCCTCACATGATAAGCTGAGTGGGATGATCCCTGTGAGCCCTGTGCTGGGGAGGCAGTCATAGGAGCTCCCTGGGGTAAAGGGTTCAGTTCTAGCTCCAGTGAGGAGCCCTGTCTCCAAGCATGAGGTGAAAAATGACTGAAGAAGACACTAATGTTGACTTCTGGTGTGTGTGTGTGTGTGTGTGTGTGTGTGTGTGCGCGCGCGCACACACACATACACAGTCACCTATAGAAACATGTGAGCACATGCGCACACAAAACAAGCTATACTTTACTTAAAATTGACTTGTCTTTTAGTTCATCAATCCATTCTTTCTTCTTGCTGTGTCCAATGTTTTTGAAAGCCCACCCACTGAATTATTGATTTGATATATTCTGTTTCTTTTAGTACTTCTACCTAGAATTTTCATTTTAACAATCTGTCTGTAGTTTTAAATAAACCTAAAGTAATTATTTTAAAATCTTTATTCCTAATTCCAAATGAGTCTAGGTATTCTCTTTATACGCCACCCCTGTTATGGGTTACGATTTCTATTTCTTTTGTATGTTTCATAACACTTTTAATATCTTCCTGTCTGGAACTTGACATTCCAGTTGAGGTTGATCTTGACCTCTAGGTCATTCTTTTGCCAGTTGCCAAGTGTTTGCATTACATATGTGCCACTGAACTGTAGAGGAAAAAAAACCTTCAGAAATGGAATATTTTTTGTTTCTTTAAGCTTGAGCATATTAAAAATGTCTCCCTATGGCTCTACATGAAAAAAAAATCTGCTTCACCTTGAAAGATGTGTAAACATTTGTTCATTGTTTTCTGGCATTTAGAATCACGGAAGACAGATTTTAGACCATTGTGATTTTGTCTGTTGGAGAAATGTCTGTTTTTCATTTATTTTTAAAGTTTTCATGAACATTTCAGGTTGGATGTCTTTTTCTTGGATTTCTTTCTTTTCTTTTTCTTTTTTTTGTTTTTTGTTTTTTGTTTTTTGTTTTTTGTTTTTTGTTTTTTTTGTTTTTTCTAGACAGGGTTTTTACCACTGCCCGGCTGGTTTTCTTGATTATAACATGAAACACTTTAATATTTTACATTTATTTATTATGTATGTATGCATATGGGTACCTGTAAATGTACCATAGCACACATGTGGCAGTCGGGTTCAGCTTGCAGGAATTGAGTCTCTTCTACCATGTGGATTCTGGGCTCAAACTCAGCTCGTCCTGCATGGTGGCAAGCACCTTTACCCAATGAGCTACCTCAATGGCTTCCAATGAAGTACTTTCAATGTACAAATTTGAATACTTTTTCAAAACATTTTTCTTTAATGAAGTGTGACTTACTGCATTTCTTCCAATTATTTTGGCATGTTCCTCAGGAATACCAATGGTTATTAAGTCAAAATTTTATCTTCTGTAATCTGTAGCAACTATTACCACAATTCACACTTTTCTTTCTTCTCTAGATTCTTAGCTTCTTAGTTTCTCTTACTCTGTAATTTACTACATATGCTAACCTAGGATCAACTCTACTAATCTATAGTGGCTATGCAACACAGTAATCCCACATTCAAAGGCAGAGACCAAGTTCTGCATAGTAATACTTAGGTACAAACTAATATGTGTCAATACATAGATACATAGTAATGCATAGTAACACAGATACTTAGTAGCACATAGTAATACATAGATATATAGCAATGCATAGATATACAGCATTACAGATATTTAGTAATACATAGATATATAACAATACACAGAAGCATAGTAATACATTGATACATAATAAGCATCTTATCTCAAAACAGTTTCTTTAAGCAAAGATTTCTAATTCTGCCTTTTTGTTTTTAGTTTGTGTACATTTTAATCATGACTTACCCACATCCATTCTGTTAGGCTCCCCTGAGACTGCATTTCTATGAGTTTTGGCATCTGATTTGGAGATGCTATGTGCTCTGCCACACATAGCTTTCATATGCTTTCTTAGAATCTGCTCATCCGTAGATTATTTTCAGACATGTTTCCTCTCAGCCTTTTATGGTTTCTTTCCTTTCATGCAATTTTTAGTTGATCTTTAACTTTCATTCTTTTAATTTTTTTTCTGGTGCTCAGAATTGGACGCAGGTTTTCAAGGCCCCAATATCCATAGCCCAAACAAGAGTTTTACATTTTGATATATTAAAATTGATCAGTACCTTCTTTTATGGGTCTTTGTCTCTACTAAGATTATAGAGAAATTATCTTTTTCTCTCTCTCTCTCCCCTATTATGGCATTAAGGATCAAATCCAGGGCCTTGTGCATGTCAGCTAAGATTACTATCCAGGCCCACATCTTTCCGAATTTAGGGATGTGGTCTCACTAAGACTGACCTGAACTCACTCTAGGCCTTGGCTGGCCTTGAACTTCTCCTTCTGCCTCCTGAGGTCACCAAGATTACAGGCCTGCATCAAGAAGCCCATCAAGACTTTCTCCTATGCACCTAGAAGTTTAATGTTTTACACTATGATCTCTTTAGAATGGACATTTGGTGTAGACTGAGAAAGATGAGACCAAGTTATTCCAACTCAAGTCATTGAAAAAGATTATCTTTTTCCACATTGAATTGATTTTGAGTTTCTTCTTTGAAAGGTAATTGCCCATGTGGCTTTCAGGTCTATATGTCGAACTGTGTATTTCTTCCTACATCTCTTGTAGTGCCATGACTCTATGCTATTACTCCACTCTACAGTATAGAGGACCTGAGTTTTAATTCCAAGCACCCATGTAAAACATCAGGCATGGTAGTGCATGCCCGTGATTTCAGTGTTAGGGAGGCAAACGGGGCTTGGGGTACAGGGTATCTCTGAGGCTTGCCGACTGGCCAGTTTTGCTGAATTGGTGAGCTCCAGGATCAGGGAAAGACCATGTCTCAAAACATACAGCAGAGACCATAAACATTGAGGAAGATAGTTGATGTTGATTTCTCCCCATCATGCTCGTGCACACATGCTCACATGCACACACCCTCACGTATGTGCGTGTGTAAACACACATGAAATATACACATATGGACCACACCCCCCACAATAAAGTATATTTTAAAATCCTGCGATGTTCTTTGCATCTTCATGGACCTTGTCATTTCTGTAAAATAATCTGCTTGGATTTTTTAATAAGAACTTGAATATTTTATTAAGTACATAGGCTAATTTGAGAAGATTGATGTTTTTCAACACTGAGCCTTTTGATCTACAGAAATAGAATATTTTCCACTTACCTAGGTATTTAAATTTTTCCTTTCAGCAAGGTTCCCTCATCTTTTATGTATAGCTGTTAAACTTACTTTGTTTGAAATTACTCGTAGTATTGTATAGCTTGGATTGTTACGGTAAATAGTGCTAAAACTTAATCTTCTTTGTTTGTTGCTAATGAGTAGAAACTACTTGATTTTGAAATGCACTTTATACCTGAAACCTTGATAAGGTCACGTGCTAGTTTTCCCGTCTTACATGTGAATTTCTTAAGATTTTTTTTTTCCTAAAAGCTATTATGTGCTCTGAAAAATAAAGATACTAACCCCCCCCTTTCATGTGTCTCTGTGTATGGCGTGCTTGCTTGGCATGTGTATGTGTGCTCACATATGTAGGGGTACATGTGTGTATTCTTAGTTCAGAGGCCCCAGGTTCTCCTCAGTCTTCCTTGGTTCTTCCTCTCCCTTATTCGCTGAGACAGGGGCTCACTGATAAGGCTCAATGTATTAGCCAGCTTTTCTCTTCATCTCTACTGCCAAGCCAGCAATTACAGGCTGACCGCTGTGCTCACCCCAACTTGCATCCCTATTTGCATGAGTTCTGGGGATTAGAACTCCGCCCACTTGAGTGGCAGGTGCTTTAACAGCTCAGCTCTCTCCTCTGGCCCAATGAGGATACTTTTAAATTCCTTTCACTTTTTAATCCACACCTACCTATCTTTGTTTCAGTCTCTCCCTGTGTCCTTCCTTTTTTTTTTGCATCTGTCTTTTTCTGTCCTTCCTTCTGCACTACCTTGGACTGTCCAAGTGTTTGACTGACATGCAGAACGTGAGCATCCTTGCTCTCCCCAGCTGTGGGAGGAGTGGATGAAGGCTTCATTTGCCATTAAACATGATGTTAGCAATGATTTGTCCGCAGATGCTCTTAAACATCAGATTAAGGCAATTCTGGTCTGGTTTTCGCTGAGATTGTTAATGAATGAGGTCAGTGGGGATAAACGTTTCTTCTTTCTGCTGAGCTGACCATATGACTTCCTCTTTTTTATGTTCCTGATATGGCAAATTACACTGATTTGATTTGCATTTTTGAACCAACTGTGAATTTCGGGGATAAACTCCATCTTGTTATGCTGTATTTTATTGCCAATTTTTTTTTTTTTGTTAAATATTCTTGAAGCTGTATTTATGAGGGACATTTATAGTTTTTTAATTGTCATGTTTCAAGTGGCCTTGTTGACAGAGTAACACCAGCCTCGTGAAAAGAGTCTCAGCACTTCTCTTTTCTGAGTCTATACCGGGATTATTCTTACATGAAATCCTAAATGCTGACTGAAGCCATCTGGACTCAGGTGTTTGTTTTTGTTTTACAGGGAGATTTTCTGTTATGAATTCAATTTCTGTAACAGTTGTAGGGCTACTTGTAATCCATAGTTTTCATTGAGACGTATTTTAAAATTCTGGCTTTGAAGAACATGGACATTTCATCCAATTAATAGATCCGTTGGTGTCTGTGTGTCTGTGTGTCTGTAGTATTCTGTAGTATTCCCCCACTTTCATTTCAGATGTAGGCAGCTTATATAGTGTCTCATGATTTTCCTCCTCTTCCCCAGACTGGTTAGAAAGTTTATCCAATTCATTGATTTTTCCCAAGGAACTGGCTTTTGCTTTTTTCCCTTCTCTGTACTGTTTCTATGATTTCAGCTTTATTAGCTTCGGTTGTGTCTGCATGATTTTCTCCCTCTCTCTAGTACTACCCTTGATTGTTTTATCTTTTCATCTTCATAAAGAAACAGCATAAGCGTTCCTAGACCTTTTGTATTTTTACCATAAGCACTTGAAGCTATAAATTTCTTTTTTGATGTTGTTTCCATTGGGTTCTCAGGAAATTGTTGTGTATGTCAGGAATTTGTTGAATCCTGGTATTGAGTACTTTCTAACAATTCTTGTGAATGTCAATGACACAAGCTAAAGGAGAACTTTACCTCACTTAGTGCTTAGACGTATTTTAAAATATGAATACTTAGTGATTTTCTAGATACCTCTGTGTTGTGAATCTTCAGTTGAATTTCCGTGTCATCAAAGAACTTAAGACTTAAGTTTTGATTCTTATTATGCATCTTAGTAAACGTTACTTAAAATAATGTGTGTTCAGGGAAAATATTCTGTGAGAATCTTGTTTTATTTGCACAATTTTATTGACTTTCTGTTCATTCATTTTATCAAATTAGTGAATGAGAGAAGATTGTTGAACCTCACAGCTATAGTTAGGGATTCCTTTCCTTGTTCTATTTAGTAAATCCACCCGCATTTAGGATTGTTCTGTGCCTTGCTCTGTTGGCCCTTTGCATCTTGATGGAGTCCTGTTTTGTTTTGTTTTTCCCTGCTCGTATTTTCTGGGGTCAGCTTGCCTGGTATTTCTGTGGAGAATCTAGATTCTGTGTATGAGTGTTTGCTTGCATAGTTTTCTGTTTACCCATTTCTTTGTATTCTGAGTGTTTCTCACATGCACGCAATACAGTCATGCATTCTGGAAGAATCTCATTTCACAATCCCTACCTTTTAGAACATTTACATGCAATGTGGCTACTGTCTAGGTCACTCACAGTGTGATTGCTGACAGGGGCAGGCTCATCACAGCCTTCACTTTCTGACTAGACCTTTCGTTCTTTATTACTATCTCAACCTTTTGGGTTAACTTTTTAATACTTAATTTCACTTCTATACCAGATTAATGGTTCTTCTTTTTAAAGAGTTTTCTCTAAGGCTTGTGCACCTTTACTGCAGTTGTCGACCCTCAGATGATAATGTACCGATTCACACACTGACAGAAGAATGTGTTTTGCTTGGCCCTTGCTCCTTTTCTTCTTTATCTCAAATGGCCTTTGTTCAGTATATATTTGTAAGGAATATTTTTATTAAATGTAGAATCCTAAGCTGAGATGTTTTTCTTTTGGCCCATCGGAGACGTGGTTCTAGTGTCTTCTAGTGTATATTTTAAGAGTATATTAATTATACACAACTGTGGGTTTTATTTGTTGTTCTCATGCATGTATGTTTCCTTCTCTTCCACCCCACGGCCGGCTCTTATTTCTCTTCCACCTGCCGCTGATTCACTTTCTTTTCCCAGCTCTCTTCTCTTCTGCTTCAGAACCTTTTCTCTGATGAGTTCAGGAGGGTTTCTTACAGGTGCAAGGGAAGGGTGCAGGGTTGGAGGGGCAGTGGGGTGGCACTGCTTACAGAAACCTGACCAGTGGCTACACCACTGAGAGAAATGTTTCTTCCTCTCCTGTCAACCATTAAGTGAGTTTAAATCCTCAGCTTTAAGAGTCTCTCCCATACTCCACAAGCTCCACTCCGTGACAAGCTGAGTCATGTGGAGATCTTTCCCCTGCAGATAATCGCTGCTGTTGTGAGTTCAATCCCTGTTGGACCCAGAAGTCAGGGTTTCCCAACACCTTATTTCCTCCAGCCTTTCTCTCTGTCCCGTCTTCAAGGATATTCCTTGAGCCTGGTATATGTGTGTGTCCATGTGTGGTATGTGTGTATGCATGTATGTGGTGTATAAGTGTGGGGTGTACGTATGGGTGTGTGTGGTGTGTGGTATGTGTGAGTGTGCATATGTGCGCATGTGTGGTATGTGTATGCATGTATGTGGTATGCATGTGTGGCGTGTGTGCGTATGGGTGTGTGTGTGTGTGTGTGGTGTGTGCATGTATGTAGTACGTGTGTGGTGTATGTGCGTATATGGTATGTGCATGTGTATATGTATGCATGTGTGGTGTGTGTGTGCACGTGTGTGTGTGTGTGTGTGCGTGTGCATGTGTGGTATGTGTGTGTGCGCGTGCGCATATGAGTGTGCTATAAACGTCGTGGTTACAGCTGAGCATTCAGTAGTCACCGTTTCTCATCACTTTTACTCTTTCATCGGTTATGAGTCTCTTCAATTACTTCTGTCCATTGCAAATGAAAGCATCTCTGATCAAAGCTGATGGCAGCACCAACCTAGGGACATAAACATAGGTTATTTTGAAGGCACTTTGATGGGCACATCATGTGCATTTAACAAAACAACAGGGGCTAGAGAGATGGTGCAGAGGTTAAGAGCACATGGCTGATCTTCCAGAGTACCCAGGTTCAATTCCCAGCACCCACATGGCAGCTCACAACTATCTATAACTCCAGGTCCAGGAGATCTGACACCACATCACACACACGTACAAGCAAGCAGAACAACAGTGCACATAAAATAAAAATAAATCATAAAAATACAAACCAAAACAACAACAAAGAACCCAAAACAACAGCCATATGACCCTCCCCTACTCTCTGAGCTTGCAGGCTTTTGATTGTGTTTACAGTAGCAGATGTGAATTTCCTCCTGTGGAGTGGGTCTTAAATGCAATCAGGAAGTGGTTGACTACACTCATAACAGACTTGGCACTATTTGCATGCTGCCTGGCTCATTAGTACTGTACACAGGGCCTAGGCAGGGATGGGTCTGACGGCTGCTGATAGCTTCCCCCAGCTCTCTGTCTGCATAGCCTCCCCCAGCACGATGATGGCAAGTTAGGAGGCAGGAAGCCTCTAGACCAGTTTGAACTTAACTTTTTTTTTTTTTTTTTCCGAGACAGGGTTTCTCTGTATAGCCCTGGCTGTCCTAGAACTCACGTTGTAGACCAGGCTGGCCTCAAACTCAGAAATCCGCCTGCCTCTGCCTCCCAAGTGCTGGGATTAAAGGCGTGCGCCACCACTACCCGGCTGAACTTACCTTTTCTATGTCCCATTTTGCATTGTTTTTGAGAAAACATCAGTGATTGTTCTTTATTCCTCTATTAGTGATGTATCTTTTGCTCTTAATGGCTGCTTTAAAAGTTTTCTGTTTTTTTCCCATCAATTTGATTTTAATAAGTTTTGATGTGTTTTTCCTTTGCTGAATCTTGACTACAACCTCTTGAGCTTCTATGAACTGTGGGTTAATATTTACCATCAAAATTGAAAAATTACTTGAGGGGATTATCCTAGAACCTGTTCTTAGCTCAGTGGCATGGGTAAAAATGGATGAAAAAAAAAACCAACCCAAATGGATTGGCCCTCTCTTACAGCGCAGAGGTCATTAGAGCCCTGATCTAGTGTCATGGCTACTGCATATGCTAATCTGTTTGTACCAGTACCACAGCAGCTGCTATGTTTTAAATATGACCTACTTTCATAATAGATGGGTTCAGAGAGGTCAGCAGATGCCACCGTGTATGCCAACTTGCTTTGGCTTGTGGTGACTGGAGTCCAGTGGAAAGAAGGATTGAAGATTCATTATGAAACCCAGCAGGTAGAATGCTGTAATGGATTAGTTATGTCTTTCACGAGTTTAGGTTGGAGAAATAGGGCATTTGTCCCAAGTATTTGAAGGAGTGTACAGTTTAAAGGTCGTTGTCAAGTTTCTCCGATTGCAGAAGGAAGCTTACTGCTCTTATTCTCAGTCACCTTGCCTTTACTATCCATTGGGAATGAATATGATTATCATGTAATGCCTAAACTCAAGAGATGTTTCATTTATTTATTATCCATTGGCGATTTACATGATTATTACATAATCCCTAAACCTGAGTGATTTTCATTTATTACTCATGTTCCCCTTTCAAAGCAGATATGAATCTGTGATTAAAATACTATTTCCTGTCCCCCTTTGAAATTAATTGACCTGTTGTCCCATAAGATTTGAACATGGCAGTTCAGAGAGGGCCCTACTTTGAAGCATACACACATTTTACATCGTTTAAATGACAGCGTGCTGTTAATTGCATTAGACTTCGTAAAGGGCAGTTACTGGTTATGTTGTTTCCTGGTCCATATCAGATCACTTGTGTCCCCCCCCCCCCCCCCCCTTCTCTTTTGGTTCCCCCTCCCCCCCCCCCCCCGCTCTTTATCTATTGAGTTAGGGTCTTGTGTACAGGGATCAGCAGACTAGCTGAGGCTCAGTGTTTCAGGCAAGAAACTTATCTTCCCAGCCTCCGTTTGAAGGAGATGGGGTGGGAACTGGAATGGTGGAGAATCCCTTCTGACCCATCAAATTGTTACCTACTAAGCTTCTGGTGCTAAAAGCATGGGGCATTTTGCATAGTGAGCCCCATAGTGGGCCCACAGTGAGATGAGCCCAGGTCAGGAACCTAGGATTGCAGCTTCTAGCCTCAGCTTGCACCAGTCTGTGATCATACCGGACGACTTAACCTTCTAAAATGTAACTTAATGTGTGTCGAGAGCTTAGTAACCTGTCACACCTATCTGCAGAACTGTTGGGGAATCCAGTGAAAATATCTTTGGGGCACCTTGAGAACTTGTTGGTGTTGTAACATTGTGAGATTGTATGTCCTGTGCATCCCAGTTGCTACTGGCTTTCCTTCCCAGGGAGAGTTGATAGAGTCACTATATCTTGGCCTGATTTTAAATCTTTTTTCATAGGTGATTGATTCTGCTGGGATTCTATTTGATGATATTTTTATTTAGGAGAAAGAAATGTTGTGAGTTATCCACTGTGTTTTTTATGGGAGCGTAAGCAACCTCAGCAAGAGATCTTCACTGGCTCTCTTTTACTTTTCAGCTTGGAATCCCATCCACTGCCAGCACATCGAATGTCACAATGCAATCAACAAGCCAGCAGTGAAGGTACTTCGTCTGTGTTTTCAGTTAGTAACCTGCTCAGTGAAGGGGCAAGTTGCATGCATCTCTGTAAAGCAGAGCTCTGTGGTCCGTCTCAAGCTGACAGTATTTGGCCAAGAGTAACAGTGGTCTCTGTGAGTTCGGGCTGTGAATTCACAGCCAAGGGCTGTATGGCATTGAGCTAGTTATCGGAAGAATCCAGACAAACACATCTTTTAACTGACAAACTTGTCTTTAACTGGCTTCTATCTGAGCCAATGCATTCAGAACTCCTCCGCTCTCCACTGATCACTTCCCAGGGTCTGTGATAGGACTGTACAACTTCAAACCGTAAGACATAGACACATTTGTTAAGTCTTAGCTCAAATCGTGGGTGTGGGACAGTTGACTGATCGGTATTTGGATAGCATGCACCTGGCAGATCATTCTAGAGGTAAGGAAACAATTTCGTGGAGCCAAGTAGCTAGGAAGCCAATGGGTGGTTGGCATAAAACTGAAGATAGAGCAAGGTGCTCTAATGCTCAGCCCCATTCTTCTCTACCCATGTTGTTCAATCCCATTGAAACTGTGCATCTTGGAGGTTGGGTATTCAGAGGCACAACCACCAAGTTGTGGAACGCGGGTGGCTTGACCAGGGATAGGGTTTGCATGGGTTAGTGTCGCCCTGTCAAGAGCGGGTACTGGCTGGGTTTAGGAGCATTTACAAGCTCTTTTGAGAAACTGGTGTTACTGGAATTCAGTGTCCTGGTCTTGCTAACTGTGTTGGTGCCTACATAATAGGAAACTAGCACCTCCAGTGTACAGGAACAAAGAAGAGGGAGAATGGGATTTGGTAACTGAAAAGGACTAACTGTACAGGGAGCGGTAAGGATAACATCTCCCTCTACACGCCTCGTCTAGCAGATGCTGTCCTTGTATGGTCATATTGGGTCCTTGCCTTGAATGATCGAAAACAGAATGGCTCCAGGGAAAGAGCAGATACGAGTGAGCCAGGGACGGAAGCGCAGGCTTTGCACTGTGCATTTTCTTACATAACTCCATTCTGAGCTTCAAAAGATGTGGGGTCCAAGGTCTTTTTCTTTGGCGTGAGGGTGTTGCGGTGAGCGCATGGTGGATCACGTGGTTCGTGGAGCCGGTGGCTTCTCACTTCTCGTAGCGGTGAGGTGTCCGAGGCTCTCTCCTGTTTTTGTTTTTGTGTTTTCCTTAGTTCTTTTTGCCCATTACAGGTTTCTTTGGTTATCTTTCCCTTGTTTTTATGCCAGACTGAATTCTCAGGAGGCCTCTGGCATCCTGCTTAGTAATGCTTTCTGGCCATCTAATCACAGAAAGGAGAAATTAGATTTTCTCCTCTTCTAGGCAGACAGCCCAGCCCACACATCTGGGTTGACCTTACTTTTATGCCAAAGCCAGGCCTGGAGGCCAGGCACAACCAGCCTGCTCTGGTATTTTTTCTTTATTGAGATGGAATTCACATAGAAATTGTTTAAATTTAAAACTAACTACTTGAAAGTAAACAGTTGGCATTTAGTACGTTCAAATATTTGCAGCCACCACTGTAATCTGCTTGGGAGACGTTTTCATTACATGCTTTCTCCCTTACTGACATACATACATACACACATACACACATACACATACACATACACATACATATACATATACATAATCTCTAGTTTTTCACTTTTAGAAAACTAACATTTTGGTCAATGCTCTCTCGTGTGGAGGGCTGTGTTTTGCACTATAGTAAGCCTGGTTCAGCAGGGCTTCTTCTACCACCACCAGGACACACAGTTGCAGGGTCTCTAACATCTGATGAGTCCATTTTTCTGCTAATTGGGAAGGGAAGCAGAGGGACTGTATAATATGACACAGATCCAGTTGATTTAGAGTCAGGTTCACATTTGAAGTGAAAACCAGTAATACATACAAAAATGACATTGCAGAATGAAGATTGTTTGGTTTTAGACCCTGGGACAAGGGACTGAGGTGGCTGTTTTACATATCAAAGCAGACCTGGCCTCCATGTTCTCCCAGCTGCTCTTTCCCCAGAGGCTCCTCCCTATATAGTGTAGACACACTACCATTGTTCTCTCTCTCTCTCTCTCTCTCTGTGTCTCTCTCTGTCTCTCTGTCTCTGTCTCTCTCTGTCTCTCCCTTTCCTCCTCCTCTTCTTCCTCTTCCTCCTCCTCCTCTTCTCTCTCTGTGAGAGCTCCTTTACCCCTCCCATCCCCTCCACCCCCCCTTCCCATCCCCCCTCCCATGGCGACACCCCTGGCCTCAATCCTTGGGGCCAGTGAACTTGCCCAAGAGCAGCTTCCCAATAAATCTGCCTTTAATCTAATCTAATCTGGCTTGCATTGGGTCATTTCACTCATGGAGAAATAGCCTATCACGGAGGAGGTAGTGATATGAATTATTTGCAATTTTTTCTTTATCTGTTTTTCTGAGCCTGTACATTGGGCATAGATTATAAACTTTTTTTTTTTTTTTTTTTTTTAAAAGACAGGGTCTCATCATATGGCTGTGCGTGGCTGAGAACTCACTATGTAGATCAGGCTGGCTTCAAACTCCAAGATATCCACCTGCCTCTGCTTTTTGAGTGCTGGGATTAAAGGATTTTTTTTTTAATGCAGCAGTCAGACACAAGCATATTAGTGAACAGAACCAGCCAGACATGTTAATTAAGAAACATAACAGGTCAAAAGTCAGGCAGCCAGTCACTAAGGACTGTCATTCTCATGTCCCAGGAACTTTTCCTTTTGAGTGGAATGGAAAACTTAGCTTTATCTGGCAGACACGTCAGTGACTTATTGGGAAAGAGCATGAAGTAACTGTGCTCAGGACATCCACATGGGGTGGTTGGAGATGCTCAGGGGGAGCAGATGAATCCTCAGCAGAGCCCACTCTGTCACAGACACGGTAGTCTGAGGCTTTAATGATTTGCCCAAGGGAATGGCACGTTTTAAGTAACAGCCAACCGTCACCATAGCGATGGGGTGAAAACATGTCAGAACTTAAAGTCTTATATCACATTCCACTGTGAGTTATTCCTGGTTCCATTTAAAGTTCACTTTATGAAATTGGCTGAAGCCCAGGGAATTATGTAAGATAGGGTCAGCAAACCTTGCACCATTGCTAATGTGGCTGCTGCTAATGTAGCCACTGTCTGTTACTGTGAATAAAGTTTTATTGGATTGCGGCTTTGCTTATCGGCTTACAGAGCAGTTGCTTTTATGCAATACCTGAAGAGTTGTGTAGCCGTGACGAAGACTCTATGACTTACAAAACCTAAAATACTCTGATCATTTGTAGAAAAACTGCCAATGTCTCAGACCAAACAGTAGTTAGTTACTGTGTGCTATTAAATTTATGCAGAAGATATTTCACAGTAGATTGTTAGCATTAGCTAATATGCAATGTATGAACTTTGTTGGATTGATTATTTAAATCTAGCAATTTTGGCCACTGAAACCTCTCAAAATTTTAGCTCTGAGTTATAGGTGGGGTTATAAATATCGGTCACTTTCCTTCTTCAAAATCAGTGAAAACAGCTAAAGACAGAGACATCCCAGAAGAGTTTGAGGACCAGGCGTATTACCTGGGCATGCAGCTAAACCACAGGCATATTATTCTTGAATGTCAGCACAGAATGCAGGATGGGTTTTGGAAAGACTAGAGATCTTAACGGATGGAAAGTTGAAGCAGTTAACCACCTGATTATTGACTGATTTAAAACATCTAAGCATCCCGACACTCAACTATAACATGAAGTGCAAAGCTCCATAATAACAAGAAGGCACGAGTTTAAAGAACATGCTGGCTAGGGATGAGGAGAAAAGTGAAATGGAGCCCTGCCTGTCTGAGTCTGAGCTAAGCTTCAGGAGTGAGGAAAGGCACCCCTTCTGCACTAGATTTCCTGTGACTACCTCCACCGCCAGCATTTTGATGTCAGTTAATGATTTTGAAATCTTAATGATGGAGTTTCCTTTTCTTAAAGAGGGGTTGCTCTGTTTGTCACCCCTGTAAGGCTTCTGAGCCCCCTGATTGTTAGCATTCTGTAACAGGAGGATCTCTGAGCCCTGTGGCAGGAGGGAGGATTTCTTGACAGTGTTTGTTACTTGAATTGCAAATTGCAAACAGAGAGGCCCTGGCAGCCACATTTCCATCTGCATGCAGTGTGGGCTCCTGGGCAAAGCAGGTGGTTTGCACCTAAGACTGTTTATTCTACCTGGCTTCTAACTCTGTCATTGCTGACCTATCTCATAGGCTGGGCATGTGGTCCGCAGGAGCAGGAGAGGTGATTTCTGTCTTGTCATTTGTTGCAGATGTGTATAGACCCGTCCTTGTCAGTAGCTTTGGGTGATAAGCCACCTCCACTGTATCTCTGTGAAGAATGCAGCGAGAGGATTTCAGGGTAGGTATGAGTCTGAGAACAATCAGACAGCCAGGAAAGCTGTTTGCACATGGGTTGGTTACTCAGCTTTCCTGCTAGCCTTTGCTGTGGTTTTTAGAGGTTACTCCGTCCAACATTTAACACAGTGAGCTGTTATCTGGGCGATTCCAGCTTTGAAAAGTTGCCACATCTGTCTTCAGAGGACACCAGAGGGCAATTCCATGCAGCTGTGCTGCTCTGATTTTGAAGTAGCCCCAGTAAGAAGGCTGCAGAGAAAGCTTGACACTGTAGGAAACTGTAGTTTCCGGACACCGTGTCGTCACCGCAGCGGACCCTTTGTCCATGTTAGTTCTATGGTCTCACTAGCTTTGTCTATATCACCCCGAATCTTGGTTTGTATCACTAAATACAACAGAATGTAAGGAAATGCTTGTAATTTATAGATTGTTTGGGATGCATCAGACACTTTAAAAGTTTATGACAGTGCTCTTAATTACACTGCCTATGAAAAGCTTTGATCAGCAGTGTATAACTCACAGGCATGCATGGGCAAGAGGAACATTCCAGCGAAGCTCAGAAACTGATTTTGTTTTTTCTTCCTAGGGACCACAGCGAGTGGTTGATTGATGTTCTCCTGCCACAAGGTAAGGTTTTCTCCGGAAGGATGGAAAATGAGTAATCATGACTAATGACATGGTTGATTTATCTCCTTTTGTACTATTTTATAAAGACAGCCACCAAGCCTCAGGTTTTTGGAATATTTACCGACCTGAGGCATTCCATCAATGTCTTGTTTATAATACACCTAAACACTTAACGACGAGGGAGGGAACTTTCAATTCTATCAAAAATGAAGGTTGGATATCACAATTAGCGTTACATATGACTACAGTCCTGCTGAATTGTGTCTTAAGGAATTTTCTGTGTATAGAACAGATGCTGCCACAGTTGTTGTGGCAGGTTGGAAAGGGAACATCAATCCTTTTTCCTGCTACCATTGTTACTGACTCTGTATTTTGGGGTGAGAGGACATCCTTTAATGTTCTGAGAGTCTGTCTCCCAATCAGTAAGATGAGGAGGAAGTGTATGTAATGCCTTTCAGTGAAAAGATTAGATTTGTGGTACTCCCCAAAGCCTCTTAAGAGTCTGGAAGCTGTGTGTTAGAAGTTGGTAGGCTGCACCCAGAGAAAAGGATATTGCAGCCAGCATATCAGGGCTTCATCAAAAGCTGAGGACAGACATGGTGGGGAAGCAGGAGGTATTGACCCTGTTCTAGGACACAGCAAGGACTGTGACTACAGACACAAGAGGCAAAGGGACTAGCAGGAGAGGCCACCAGAAACCTGATGCAAATGAGAGCTGTGAACTCTTCTTTTAACTTAAATGATACTATATCTTTGAAATCCCTTTTAACATTAGGTTATCTCAACTTTAAGAGAGAAATCAATGTGATGAGTGTCCCTAACATGGAGCAATGCGATCAGCCTCCTACTTTATACGTAGGAAGATTTGGGCTTGCATGGACAGAGGCACATTTCTACGCTTTAAAGCAGGCCACTCTCCTAGGGAGCCCCTGTTGCCCTGATACTGGACAGTCACATTCAGTAATACCTGTTACTTTTCCTTTCTTTTTTAAAATTTTATTTTATTTTTCTTTTGAGACAAGGTCTCACTGACCTAGCTCCAGAAGCCTGGGACTTCTTAACTTTTCCTACCGAGAACACAGGCATGCCCACCCTGGTCAGTTTGTATTTCTTTTGTCTTAATTTGTTTGTTTTCTTAACAGATAGGCTCTTGCTATATTGCCCAGATAGGACTTAATCTCCCAGTTGGAGCAGCCTCTTGCCTCCTAAGTAGCTGGCTCTACAGAAGCATGAATCAATGTTCAGTTCCTAAGACACTCACTCGTACTTGTGAAATATCAGACATGTTTCTTAATTCTGGCCACCATTTTCAGTTCATCTGTGGAAGAACTGATAGCAGCTTTTGGCTATTTGTCTGGAGGTGTGACATTAACATCAGATTATTTAATGCATACAGTAGGTAACCAAAGAGTTATATAAAGTGATTTTAAATACTGAGTTAAACATTTTACTGATTTTGGTATCCATTCCTAGCTTACAGGTAGGGCCTGGAAAACACCTATCTTTAACCTTTTGAGTTAGTGTAACACAGACTATTCTGTAAATAAAGTGTCAGTCCATTTTGTAGGACCTTACTATTTTAAGGAAAATGGTGATAGATTCTCAGAAAAATTTTTTTTCTACTACTCTCAAGATATCAGTTTCCGTGGAAACACAAAATGCAAACTGGAAAGAATTCTTATGCATTAAGAATTAATAGATTAAGGTCAATCTCATTAGTAGACAGCAGTTTGACTGCCTTGCTCCAATGGATCTACTCACGTCTGACAAGAAATTTTTCATAAGTAACCACAGGCTGCTTTACACTAGTTAAGACAGATAGCTCAAGTCAGAGTAGACTAAGATAAGTGTCTCCTCTAGTCTTGACATTTTGGACCATCTCATGTTGGTATGCTAAGCAATGTCCATCACTCCACATCGCTGTCACAGAGCAGTGAACAGGAGCCCAGAGTCCTTAGCTGCTCTGGGGGCTTCATTGCCAATCACTTCTGTGATCCTGAGTAAGCCTTCTGAGTGTTTCCGTCCACCGAACAAGATTAAATGAGATGCTTTAACCTGACCAACTTCCTTAGTGTGTTTGAGGTTAAATTAGATGCCAGAGTATGAGACATAGCTACAGCACGCAGTAAAACCTTATGATGATTAGAACATCTAGAAAGAGTCATTTTATGGTTTTGAGGGGAAAATAAAGGCCAGTAAATGTAGATGGCAATTCATAAGGCCAATCCAAAGCTTTGTGAAGAAGTCCATTGGTTTACATTACTAAGACTGTATTTTTTTTTTTAAATTACCCTTCATGGTTCCCCTTATTTAAAATGGGCTCTCTTGCTTTGTTGATATTTTGTGTGCCTTCCCCTTACAGCTGAAATATCTGCTATATGTCAGAAAAAGGTAAGTGCAAACCATCTGTGTGATGGGCATGATTTTCCTGTGTTTGTGCGTAAGCTCATCCGTCGACATCTGCCTCATTTCTGCACCATGGTTTCCCACTGTGCACACATCAGTGTATTTGTGAAGGACGTGAGGGAGTGCCACATGCATGTGAGATTGTGACATCCACATGGTCTCCCAGTCCATGGCTGCTTTTGCTCACCGTCTTATGCTCAGTGTCTTTGCTCAGTACTCTGAATTGGAAGCATGTGTGTAGCTCTGGGGAAGAGGCTAACCATGAACAGGTGTGGATGTAATTTGTGGGGTTTAATTTTAGGAAAAGATGTTTCAGATGTGCCCAAAATCTTTCGTGCATATAGCTTAATATATGTCAAAAATGTGCCCACATCAAGTATATGTAGAAAATATTTATTCAGGTAGTGGTTGGATATATGTTTAGCCAACTATTCCTCTGCTAAGACTGCCTTTTGCCATTTTACATGGTTCCTTTGGGCCATTCCATTCTATGTCACTCCCATTTTTTAGTAGTTAAAAAACTAAGGTAACAGTATGGCCTTATGATAAAAGCTTTGCCCTGTTGGTTGAGGACCCTGGATTCTGGCCCATTCTATTCTCCCCTGCTTATTTGCACCTTGTGCAATTCATTCAGATGTTTTGGGAGGTTGATCGTGAATCTGTACCTTTGAAGGCCATCTTGGTTATTTATTGTTATATAAGAAACCATCCTGAAATGTACTGGTTACCAGCAACAATTATTTGATTGCAACTTTGTGGATTGGCAATTTGGATAATGAACTCCTCTGGGCTTCTCTATGCTCTTGGGTTGCTGTTGGTATGTGTCAAGGGTGAGTGGAATGGAGATGACTGGCTGATAGCAGATGATCTAATGATCACATATTATATATGGGACCTTAGCTGGCTTAGGTGAATGGTTGGGATGACAGAGGCGTCCGGGCTTCCCTCTTCCCATGAGAAGTCTCACCCTCTAGGAGGCTAGGCTGGACTTGTGCACAGGCAGCAGTGTTATGGAAGAACTAGAAAGAGGTTGCAAGGCCCCTCGTGACAGAAGCTCAGAAGTCACAAAACATCAGTTCTGCTTCATGCCACTGGGTAAAGCAACTGGAAGTTCAGCACAGCATGTGGGAATCTGTGTAACAGATTAAAGCAGTGAATAGTTAGGGTTACTGTTGCTATGATGAAGAACCATGACCAAAAACAAGTCGGGAGGAAAGGGTTTATTTGGCTTATCCTTCCAGCTTGCTGTTCATCATTGAATGTATCTAGGTCAGGAACTCAAACAGGGCAGGAGCTGATGCAGAGACTATGGAAGGGCACTTCTTATTGGCTTGCTCCTCATGGTTCATGCAGTCTGGTTTCTTAAAGAACCTAGGACCACCAGCTCAGGGATGGCACCTCCATATCAATCACTAATCACTACAACCTGATCTTATGGAGGCATTTTCTCAATTGAGGTCCCTTCCTTTCAAATGACTCTAGGTGTGCCAAGCTGACATAAATTAGCCAGGAAAACTGACCCCCTTGTCAACTTGACACACAAACACTATCATTATTAAGCCATAACCTTTCCTTTCTTGTTCATCCCCAAGACCACAAATTAACATCAACATCACAAGATCAAAGCAATGTCCAATGTCTGGAATCTACTCACCATCATATGGACTCTTCCAAAGGGCTTGAGTCACTTCTACAGCTTTGCCTTCTGTAGTACATAGCTTGTCTTCTAGGCTCTAGCCAGCTCCACTTCATGGCTGCTGCTGTTCTTGGTGGTCATCTCATGGTTCTGGAATCTCCAAAGTGCTTCATGGGGTCTTCTCATTGAAACTGGGATTTCACCAATAGCCTCTCCTAGGCTCTCTTCTTGGTGTCAAACCTCAACTTCTTTGCATGACCCCTTCAGCCCTGAGCCTTCAACCGCCACTAAGGCTGCACCTTTACCAATGGCCTCTTACAGTGCTAAGCCTCAGCTGGTCTCCATGACCCCTTCATGCCTTCAAAACCAATACTACCTGCGTGATTATCACACCACCAAGTTTGGCTAACAGCACAAGGTACAACCTTGGCCACCTCTGGAACAGTTTCTGTGTGCTGACTCTCAGATAATACTTCCCAGAAGATTTCACCTCAACAATGCTGGTCTTTTCTTAACCATCACTAATTCTCACCTCCAGCTGACCAGGTATCCCAGTAAAGCAAGGGTTTTGCTGTAGTGGTTCTGGTATCTTGGTAATCACAGCTGATTCTTCAGCTCCAACTAACCAGAACCACGTACCCCTAATTAGAGATACCGAGTGACTTCGACAGTCCTTAAGCTTCCCTCTGAAACTTCATAAGCCGGGACTCTATCTTCTGCATTGCCTTCAACATTCCAAGCTTCTACAGAATAGCTCACTAAGCACTGACCACTCAATGGCTCTACCTCCACAGAGTTCCAAAGTCCTTCTTCAAGCTTCCCTAAAACAGCCTGGTCAGGTCTATCATAAAAATCCTCCACAATCCTGGTACCAACTTCTGTTAGTTATGGTTACTATTACTAGGATGAAACATCATGCCCAAAAGCAAGTTTGTTTGTTTTTTTTGGGGGGGGGGTTAATTTGGCTTATCCATCTACATCACTGAAGGAAGCCAGAACAGAGACTCAAACAGGGTAGGAACCTGGAGGCAGAGCTGATGCAGAGACCATGGAGGGGTGCTGCTTACTGGCTTGTTCCTCGTGGCTTGCTCAGCCTGCTTTCTTATAGAACTCAGAACTACCATCCCAAGGATGGCTTCACCCACAATGGGTTGGGCCCTCTCCTCTCAACCACTAATTAAGAAAATCCTCTACAGCCATATCTTCTGTAAACTGTTCCTCAACTGGGATTCCCTCCTTTTGTAAGACTCTAGCTGTGTCAAGGTGACATAAAATTAGCCAGGACAAGAAGATTTAGCATCCTACTCATTGCTCTCAGAATCATCCAAGCCTGAAAGCATCTTCATCTTAGGCCTCTGTTTACCCTGACAGAGTCCATGAGAAGAAACACTGGCTCTTATGTGCCCATCTCAAACCTCTTTCATTAAACTCAAGTTAGATGCACATGTCTCTGAAATACGCCCCTGCTATACCTTCAACTCTCTGTGAGGCATCTGGGAATAATGTCTTGTAGTCTCAGCCCTTTATTATTTAGTAGTGAGGATAGTGGTGTCTGCCTTAAAAGAGCCTATGACGTAACACACTCATTCCAAGTCTTAATAAATGGCTTTGTCTTTAACTCCATCATCATTTTTCCCCCCTGAGATCACATTTTCCTGATGGGGCCCTGGATTTAGTGTTTACCCAGGAACTTTTTCTTGCCTTGAGAATCTTAAATCACTGACTGGGGAGAGTGTCCAGGGTTCAATATTTTCTCTTTAAACTCTAGTTGTTAGTTAGGATAAATCATTCACTTTTTTTCTCACAGTTACACTTTGTGTGTGAGATGTATATGTGTGTGTGTGTGCACACAACTGTGCTTACCTGCATGCATGCATGTGGAGGCCAAAGACTGCCATGAGATGTCTTCATCACTCTCCTCTTTATGTTTTGAGACAGCATCTATGGTTTCAGCTAGACTTGCTGGCCAGTGAGACTCTGATGTCCACTTGTCTCCCCACCCCCACCCCCCAGATCTGGGTCTTGTGAATATATAACATTGCACCCAGCTTTTACATAGCTCCCGGGCATCAGACTCTTGACTAGCAAGCCCTTGACCTGTTGAGTTATCTTTCCAGAGCCCCTCTCAATGATATAATATTCAGGTTGTATCTCTAACACCACATAAAAAATTCTTCAGTAGACCCTGAGTTCCTCATGTCACCTTTTCTGCTTCCCATGAACAAGGTAGTGTAATGGTCAAATGTTTTACTGCTGTGTCCCTTTCTCTTGACCTCAGACCTTCATTACCTCTAAGCCTTCCATGAGGCCCATCTGACTCCCATGAACCATGTCTTCCAGCCTTTACAACTTTGTAGATTACATAGCCAGTCACTCGGTGTAGACTGTCTACCATAGCCAGCCACTCAGTGTGGATGGTCTATCACTGTGGCCACTCAGTGTGGACAGTCTAACACAGCAGCCGCCCAATGTGGACTGTCTATCATGGTAGCCGTTCAGTGTGTACTGTCTTTCATGGCAGCCACTTGATGTGGATAGTCTATCACAGTAACCACTTAGTGTGGTCTATCTACCATGGTAGCCCCACACTGCCAGGCACACAATTCTCTTCCAAACTCATAGTAACTCCACATCTGTGGCTGGGAGGGGCATTTGTGATCGATCTGGATTCTCTGGATGAGGACTCAAACAGTATGTGACACAGATGACCTATGATGTCTAGAGCAATGGTCCAGTGAGACTTGGGGGTGGGGGTGTCCTTGGATGGGGGGCACAGTTCATGCAAGAAGGAACAGAAACACTGTGGTCAGAAGGCCATTCTTTGATTCTTCTTGCAGTGAGAAATAGAACTCTGTGTTTCTTCCCCTGGGTTGGGGAATATGTGACTCTCTTCAAGTAGCAGAACTGACTCTGTGTGACTTAGGCTAGGTCATGAAAGGTCACATTATTCCTGGTCCTCTTGCACACCTGGGGTTCCTCCAGAATCTTCCTGTGTGCTGTGAGAACCCAAGTGCTGTAGTTTGGATGTAGTTTGTTCTCCAAGGCTCATGTGTTCGAAGTTTGGTCCCAAAGGTTAAGAGATGGAACCTAGTGGAATATCACTCAGGACAGATTGCATAGCTTTTTGTAGGTCTCAGAGAACCCTAGTGAGTCCCACAGAATAGGTTGTTACAGAAGACCAAATCTGACCCTTCTTGGTCTCTGGCTTACCATGTGGTCTCCCCATGCCCCAAGCACTTCTGCCATTTGGGGACCCATCTATCAGGAGGTCCTCATTAGAGCCCAGCTATTGCCTCTGTCATGCCTTTGAACATCCATAATATGAAGCTTAAAAAAAAGTTTTTCTTTATATCTGGAGCCATATGTATTTTGCCATAGCAGTGTCAAAGTAATGAATACGCCAGAGCATATGGAGTGAGAGGCATAGAGGCTGTAGAGAGAGGGCCCGGTTGAGCCCATCCTTCAGTTTTCTGAGCCATGGGTAAAGAAGACTCCTGGCATCAGTGCTTTTCTGGCTCCCAACATTTTGAGTCATTGCACTTTAGCTCCTGAGTATCACAGAGCAGAGCAGAGCAGAGCAATCTTGCTTCTGTCACACAAGAATCTCCAACTTGGAGAATCCAGGCACATAACCAAGTGGCTGAGGTCCTGATTGGCTCCTTATGCAGTAGGAGGATTGTGATTGTTTTTAAGTTTTCTTTCTTTCTTTCTTTCTTTTTTTTTTTTTTTTTTTGTTGTTGTTTGTTTCGAGACAGGGTTTCTCTGTGCAGCCCTGGCTGTCCTGGAACTCACTCTGTAGACCAGGTTGGCCTCGAACTCAGAAATCCGCCTGCCTCTGCCTCCCAAGTGCTGGGATTAAAGGTGTGCGTGCACCACCACTGCCTGGCTTAAAGATCCAGCCCTCTGTCCACAGAGCGCCTTATTTCATCAAGACTGATTTTTTTTTTGTTCGTTTTGTTTTGTTTTTTTGAGACAAGGTTTCTCTGTGTAGCCCTGGCTGTCCTGGAACTCACTCTGTAGACCAGGCTGGCCTCGAACTCAGAAATCTGCCTGCCTCTGCCTCCCGAGTGATTAAAGGCATGTGCCACCACTGCCCGGCTGTTTTTAAGTTTTCTAAGGAGCATTTATTAGGTTCATCTGCCCCTTCCCCCTTGCTCTCAGTGCTGGCTTCTTGGTTTTTACGAATTCTTCTGGGACTTCCTTTCCGAATGACTCAGTCCCTGTTAGGTGACTCCTGTCCTCTCATGCCTGACCAGGAACAGTTAACACAGGCGATTTGGCTCCTTCACCACTCAGTCACATCTGCACACTTATTAGATGCCTGCATTTTATTTTATTTCGTTGCAGACAGCAGTTATCCTGGGTGTTTCGCAACTACAAAATAAAAGTCCCTCCCCCTTTTCTCCCTTTGTTTCCCTCCTTTCCTCCCCCCACTCCCCCCTTCATTTTTTCCCTCTCTTTGCCATGCCGGGGACAGAGCTCATGCCTATGCAAGCACTGTACTGTGAAGAATGAATCTAGCTCACCTCTTTTCTAGCTTTCAAAGACCATTTTCCCATTGCCTTTCCGGCCTCCTCCAGTTTGCACCGTTTAGCTCTTGGCTCCCTTTCTAGATCTCGCCTCCTGCCTGGCACCAGCAGCAATGGCACCGACTCAGTGTGTGTTCTGCCTGCATCCCACTTCTGGAGTTCATTTTCATCTTGGCTAAGGCCCAGCCAAACATCACATCTTTGTATGATGACTGCTTACTTGTTTACAATAAACAGTAGCTTGGTAATGTGGCCTCGGATTGACTGGGCAATCTTTCTGGTTTTGCCTGTTCTCATATATGGAGGTACAGTTAGTTGAAAGGTATCTAGAGGTCGGCTGCTCCTTACTTTCCGTTTGTCATGCCTGTGACATGTTGAGTGGCCCAGATACTAGGTGTCTGAACACTCTCCTGAGTGTTGTGTACTGAGGGTCTTGAGGTGTTCCATCAGACTCGGCTGGGCAAAACCTCTTGATGAGAAGCTCAAGAGTCACACACCAACCATTACATCAGCTACATTCAAAAGCAAGCCCACAACGCCATCTCAGACTTAAGAGAATGGGAGAAAGACTCTACTTGTTAAGAGATTAAGCTAGAAGGCCTCTAGAGAGCAGAGTCTGGTCTCAGGTATGGCCTAAGTGTCATCTGTCTGGGTTTGACTACAGGAGAGAAGTGGGGCAAAGAAGGTAGTAGTCAGTTCTTAACAATAGCCCATACAGCTAAGGACTTATCTGTGGACTTAGTATTACACAAGGTGTTTAATGGATGTTTGCAAATCCTGTTGTTGCGTTCACAAGATGATTCTGTACCTACTGATTCTGCTTGATGTAATTGCTGCCTGTGTTGTTTATACAGCTGAATGTTTGGAGAGATTATGAGCATATTTTTCTTCCTCTGTGTATTTCAAGGCATTTGGTATGTTCTATATGAGCGGTAAGAAAATCTCACACTGAGTATAGATAATCATGGTAAATGAAGTTTTCTTTCTTGAACATAGTAACACAGTCAAAAAGGTCAAAAAAGTAAAAAAGAAAAAGAAAAAGAAAAAGAAAGAAAGAAAAAAGAAAAAAAAAGAAAAAATTCAAAAATGATGTTCGGATTTGGGGAGTGCCTGGACAGTTGAAAGGAGGGTAGGCAAACAGCTGACCGTAAACTCCAGGACTGTACTGTGGTGAATGATGGAATCATACCCACAGCCTATTATTTATGTAACCATGAAAATGTCAAAGGAACATAAAGCTAATCACAATTGTCTTAGTCCATTTGGGCTGCTACAAAATGTCATAGAATGGCTACTTGCAAACAACACATGTTTATTGGGAAGTCCAAAATCACCACACTGATAAAACTGATGTGTGGAGGAGCCTGCTCATCAAACATGGCATCTTCTTGTGGTGTGTATTCACAGCCAGCTTTCTCTGGGCCCCTTTCGTAGGGGCACCAATTCCACTTCTGAGGGCTCTGTCATCATGACATGCTTAGCTCCCATAGGCTCTGTCTCCTAGTATTACCATGTGGGGGTTAAGATTTCAACATGGGGGTTCAGAGGTGGGGTTTGGAGTAAGTGTCCAGGCCACAGCAGCAGCTGTAAGGGGAGAAAGGCCGCTAAGCATCTATGCTGAGCAATACTGCCCTGCCAGTAGAACCATGTTGATTGGAGGGCGAGCAGGAGGAGCTATACACTGATATGAATACACGTGAGTGAAACTCAGCATCTGAAAGAGAAAGGTCGTCCCGTGAGCTTTCCTCAGGGACACACAGATGTCTCCTCTCTCCAAACAGGGCACTCACAGCAGACCAAAGTACTTTTCCCTCAAAATCTAAAGCCTTATGTATACAGATGAGTGAGAGGTCACTTAAAGGAGCTTGGGTGACCACAAAGCAGCTGTACCACCAGAACATCTAACCCCGGCATGAGTGACAACTGCCCTATAGGTGGAGTCCCCTCACCATTTAGAGTTCTCCACTCTCAACACTCCAGCATTTTCTGAGACCATAAATATGTGCAACTAGGGCAGAATTGCCTAGAACTGGCTGGAAGTGCAGGGGGAACGGCTAGAATCTCAGGGAAAGGTCTAGTGAGCCTCCACATCTCTCCTTCTATGAGGGACTGTCAACAGTCAACAGGCCTGGTCTCGAGGACCTCATTCAGAGGCCACAGCTATTCTGTGGAGGGTGAGGGCTGTTATGCTCTGTGCCCAATGGTCGACGGCATCCATAAACAGGGAGAAGTCAGCGCTGACTTGGATGCCAAAACCAGAAAAACCACAAGGAATCTTAGTGGATGAATCACAAGGCATCTCAACAGCTTATTTAAGAGATTAGGAAGAAGATATTATAAATATTTTAAACTCCATGACCATAAACACACAGCTGCAGTCTGTTGGAAAAGCTGTGACTGTGGAAAGTGTAGAGACTTAAATATCCCCATCTTGCTCTGATGGTTTGTTGCCCTGAGTCGTGTTAAGAAAATGGGATTTTTCTAACACTAGCATCCCAAGTCAGTACCTGAAGAAGGGAGCTGGTAGTTCCCACTGACAGTTCTTTGCATTGCTGACATGTTGATGGAGGGTTTGTGTTTGCTCCTTCCTCCTGACTCCTCTGGGGTTTCTGTCAGGAGGATTCCCCACTCTTCACAAACTCCGAGTTAATAGAAGCCCAAGGTATTATTTGTCCTTGAGTTGATCATATCTGTCAAGCTCTCAGGTTTTGTCTAATGCTGTCAGGGTACTCCCTACTCCCTCGGAGCTCCTAAGATCAATTCCCATAGAGGCCACCTCACTTCCCTGCCTCTTGTCAGGGCAGCGATGACAATATCCTCCCCCCCCCCCCCATTCCCCGAAATGAAAAGGCATCTCTTTCTGCTGCACAGTCTTTCTCCTTCCCATGGCGCTGTCTGTTGAGGCCTCTGCTGTGGCTGGTGTTGTGGCCAGTTCTGTGACTAGGTCTAGTTGTGCTTTGATGTGTCCTTGTGATACTGATTCGTATACTTGTTAAGCCTTTGGAGGGGTCAGAGTGGAGAAGGCCCCGCTACAGAGCCATCAGCTAAGCGTAGTGCAACCTCTGCCTGTCCTTGAATGCCAAGGACAGGTGAACTGCAGGGGAAATCTACTCTGTGAGCGACAGATAAGCTAATTTTTAGAAGGCTTGTGCTGAAAGTTGAAATTTTTCCTTCCTGACTCTGGGGTGCTGTGGCGTGCTTTCTCTGCATCACGGCTCTACATTTTTATTCTTAATTTCTGTTGAGAAAATCGTAAGCATTAAATTCAATCAACCCAGCTTCCTAATGCACTTTCATTGCTTTCTAGATTATGCCTACCCTTTCCACTAGAATAAAACACCTCTGAGTGTCTAGGCAACACCTTGCATTTTGGAAACCCAGTCACTTCCTGTGGCCTCTTGAGATTCTATTTGCTTCAGGTTTTTATCCAACTTTGTCTCAGAAGCCAGCTTTAATTGGCTTTGCTTTCTCTGTTTCCAGAACTGCAGCTCTCATGTTAGAAGGGCAGTGGTCACCTGCTTTTCCGCAGGGTGCTGCGGTCGCCACGGAAACAGGCCTGTTCGCTACTGCAAAAGGTGCCACTCAAATCACCACAGTAATGAGGTGGGGGCCACCGCAGAGACTCACCTCTACCAGACCTCTCCGCCCCCCATCAACACCCGGGAGTGTGGGGCCGAGGAGCTGGTCTGCGCTGTGGAGGCAGTGATCAGGTAACCATGGCTTCCCCTGTGTGGCTTTGAACTCTACTTGCGCACTCGGAGATGAGCAGATCCACTCCAGTTTCTCATGCTCTCTGCAGTTGTGCCATGTTGATGTTTTAATAAGCTGTATGAATTCAATAAATATTTTGATTGGATGATAATCATGGGCAAGGCCTTGTGCTAGGTACTTGGGAGACACAAGTGCCCTTCAGTTACCTAAGCAGGGCCTAAAGAAAGGAAACATGTAATTGTGGTCGGCTCTGGTGAAGGCAGGGTAGCCACAGGCAGAGGAAGTCGGTGTTAGGGTGATGGGGAAGTGGAGGCTGGAGCATGGCTTTATTAGCCAGGAAGAGGGCTGCAGAGCCCATATGCATACTTACCTGCCTGTCAGTACAGAGGTACGGGGAGCCAGGTAGCAGCAGCGCTGAGGTGAATTTCAAAGCTGAGGGATTCAGATGGCCTGTCAACCAGGAGAAAGCGGTGTTTCATACCACAACCTCGAGATGCGCTCTTTTCAGATATTATCCAAAGTCACAAGATCATTAAAAATTAAATAATACAATTTTTAAGGAGACTTTGTCTTTTGTCTTTCTCTTACACTGGTGACAAACTATTAGAATCATGATGATTTCTAAATAGCACACAGAAAACAAAGATCAAAATGCAGCTGTGCAGGTCTGTGCATTCCTTAGTTGTTTTCAATGACCTAGTTGTCTTATATGACCACAATTAGAGTGAGTCTGTGGTTCTGAGTAATATTGAATCTGCTCTTTCTATGTTGTGCTGAAGTTTTATATTTACCACTTTTGAGTCTGTATGCAAAACTCACAGAGCGGGCTGGGGAGATTGCTCAGTGGGTAAGAGGAGATGGCTCAGTGGTTATTAAGAGCATTTGCAAACGCAAGCATGAGGACCTGAGTCTGAATCCCAGAACCCATTGTTAAAGACTGGGCATGATCACATAGGCCTATAATGACATCACTGGGGAACCAAGACAGGTAGAACCCGACAGTGTGGGGCCTGTCAGCCTAAGTATGGTGGGCTTCTTGTTCAACAGGATACTCACTAAATAGATTAAGTCAGAGAGCAATGGGACACCCAGTGTCCTTCTCTGGCCTTTGTAGGTGCACACACAAATGTATACACCCAAATCCCCAACTCACATGTGTATACCACACACCGTAACACACGCACACACACACACACACACTTGCACACATACATGGAGTAATAATTCATTTTTCTCCACCATTGTATATGGCTTTCATTTTTAAAAATATTTTATAAATAGCTTTTTGATATTTTGTGCACAGGGCTCTTCCTATATAGTCTCAGAGGTGGGTTAGCTGGTTAAAGGGTTTAAATATTTTCAGTGTGTTACCAAATTGCTTTTGAAAGCATAAGTATTCATCTGCAATGCTAACAGTGCATATGAAGCCACTTGCTTTTGCTGATCCCTTGCCAGCATTCATCATTATTACTTTTTAACTGCTACTTGCTTAGCAAACTTGGAGAGGTGTCATTCCCTTACTTCCAGAGCCTTGAACACTTGATACCCACTCTTCTTCCAACTGGGGGCAACGACCCGTCTTGCCTTGTGTGGGGTGGTCACATAAGCCTACTTGTGATTATTGGAGGAAGAAGAATCTTGGCTTATCTTTGAGATGGGGTTTCTGGGTAAATGACAGGGGCTTTGATGAGGGTAACCACAATGCTTGAGTGCTCACGGGGCGATCGATTGTTCCAAATAGGCTGTGATCCAGGATGCATGTTTTGCATCTTCTTTTCTTGGGCAGCTTGTTGAAAGAAGCGGAGTTCCACGCAGAACAGCGGGAGCACGAGTTGAACCGGCGGCGGCAGCTGGGCCTCTCTTCCTCCCACCACTCCCTGGACAACACTGACTTCGATAACAAAGATGACGACAAGCATGATCAGAGGCTGCTCAGTCAATTTGGAATATGGTTCTTAGTAAGGAAAAGACACCAGCCACTCTCTGCTTTCCTCCTCCTCACCCCTGCACTGTATCTGAGGAGGAGTTACTCCTGCTCTTTTGAAAGGAGACAGCAAATAGTGAAGAGTTAACTCTCCAACGGGGGTGGCACACCCTGGGGTAGCAGCTCTCAACTCTGGGTTGCTTGTTATTTTATCCAAGAATGCCTTTAGAAAGTTACAATGTCCATATTTGTCTCCAGAATCCTGGGAACTTTTCTTCTTTAGTTATAAAGAAATTTATTTTTACAACCAATTTCTGGTACACATGTAATTTCATCACGTATTAAAGATGAAATAAGCTAATATAATAGTGAGACGGATATGCCTGTTTGTTTTTATGTAGACAATTAAATACTGGCAGAATAAGCGATACTTCAGGATGCAGAACATCTTTAAGGCTTTTCAGGGGAAATCAATAGTTTTGATTTTATAATTGTCAGTGCTCCCCCATTTGGTTTTAACAAACAAGCAAGCAGAGAGATCCACAGTGCCAAGGCCTTGCCTCTCTGAAGCTCACCTCCCTCACAAGATGCAATGGGAGTGTTGCTAGTGAGACTGTCAAGTACTAGGTTTAATCTGAGGCACAGGAGATTCATGTCTTATCATTTATGTAGACTGTGGTATAGTTAAGGGGGTCTATGGTATACATATATACACCTATATGTACATATAGGAACTATAGTCAGACTACTGGGGAGGGGGTGGCTACATCGCTTTGAGTGGATTTTACTACTTATTCAGTGGAGCCCAGATACTGCAAAGGCCCAGCTGAAGGAGCCAGTTCTGCAGGGATGCAGGCTTTTTCTTTTCTTTCTTTTTTCTTGCCTGCTAGGGACAGGGATTATGTCTCCATAGTGATCTCTCTCTTCTATGCTTGCTCACAGTTTTTTCTGGGGGGGGGGGGGGGGGAGACTACCAAATTAGGAATTAATTGTTGGTTCCACATGTCTTGCTTCCAAGGACTTATTATACAGTTACACAGTGACTCCTATCATTGGAAACTCTTGAAGGCAGGGACAATGCTTTAATTAATTAACTAATTAATTAATTAATTTTGTGTTTTTTTGGACCCTGCCAAATACTCAATAAACTATTGTTTCCGAACGGCTAGATATTGTTTAAAAATGACTTATGACTCGGTGAGCTGAGAGGAGCACTCTGGTATCAGAGCTATTATTGATGTAAAATTTTTACCTGAACAGGATCTTTTGAGAACTGAAATATGTGTATGAAGATTTTTAAAATTGAAGATATTAATGAAATATCAGTTTATGGACCTCATCAAATATCACTTTATTGACTTAATCTTTTGGAAAAAAATTTTCTAGTTCAGGTTACATAACGGAGTTACAATAGGAAAACAATGCTTATTCAATGCTCAGGGGGCGTTACTGTGGCAATCCATGCATGCTTTAGAGAGAACCCTAGTTCTGGATAGACGGTAACCATTTGTAACATTGCTGGGTTTGAATGCATCATCTGAAGCCCCTCCTCTTTTTCCTCTTTAAATACACTTGTCATGACTTTGTAAAGCTGCTGGGTGGAGCCTGAACAAGGTCTGTTCTCTACCCCAGGTGAGCCTCTGCACACCGAGTGAGAACACGCCCACGGAGAGCCTGGCCCGGCTGGTGGCCATGGTATTTCAGTGGTTTCACTCCACAGCATACATGATGGATGATGAAGTTGGAAGCTTGGTGGAAAAGTTGAAGCCCCAGTTTGTCACCAAGTGGTTGAAGACAGTATGCGATGTCCGATTTGATGTCATGGTCATGTGCCTTCTTCCCAAACCCATGGAATTTGCCAGGGTAAGTGGCGGCCACCTGTCTGGGCCTTGCTATGGGAGAGGGATTGGAGGCAATGCCACCTTTGACCATCCCTCTCTTTGTGTCAACAGCCAAAGACAGTTTACTTGGATATGGTGGCATATACCTGTAATCCCAGAATTTAGGAGGTGGAGGTAGGAGGATTGCTATGGGGTTCGTGGTAGTTTAGACTAAACACTGAGTATCAGGCCAGTCAGGATTATTACGCAATAGTTTGCCTCAAAAATGAAAAATCCAAATCCAAACCAACAAAGACCAAGGGTGGTTAGTGTGATACCCTCACCTTTGCTGATACGATGTGTGTTGGCTTTGGTTTAAAACAGGGAAGAATGGCATGACGGGATTAGAATGTGTCTATAATAACTTAAGTATGTGTTTATTCTTAGGGTTGCTTGTTTTTATTAAGAAAGAAAAGAAATTGTTTCTATGTGGTTTGGGGGCTCAGTTCTTTCCTGGCTTGCAGCCAGCGAGGAGCATTTCTGTGAGTTCATGTGTACTTTCTAGGTTATGGCAGAGTGGTAAGAACTCAAAGATCACTTCTTACTAAAAGCAATGAATCTTCACTTGGGCTTGCACATGCCCAGTGGGTCTCTAAAAGCAGGGTAAAGCCTGGACTCTGTAGGTTCACATCCTACAGGTCTTCTTAGGGTCAGAGCCTTCTTGATCAACTGTGCCTGCAGGTGGGTTGTTATAATTACTTAGGCCCCTGCAAGGCAAAGGACAATTAAGTTAAAAGCAACTCAAAGGTAGTTTTACGAGTGCTCAACCATCCATTTTTAAGGTGTCCTGCTCTCAGACCTTTGTAATGGTTGCTTGACGTCTTCAGTAATTACTACAGACCTTCCAAGAACACCCAAGCTTTGCAGGAGATCACTCTTTGAGAAGACAGACTGCTCACCCCTCAATCAGGACAGGCATCTCACGGGGAACAGATCACCCCACTTCCAGCACACAGATCTGTTGGATACCCAGCCTGTGAGCTAATGGAAACTGCCTCCTCATTGCCTCACTCCCCCTCTTTTGGGACAAATTTCTCAACACGGAGAATACTCTGTGTGGGCAGAACTGAGATAACGCCCAACCAGACACCAGCCTGATGGAGACTGCTCCACTGTGTGGATCTCACACTCCCTTCCCTGTGTAATTTCCAAGTTTGCCAGTGTTCTGGGAGAGAGGCTCCACCCTCTTTTTCATCCCAGTATGGTCATCCTGAATACAAAATTCCTTTCTTGTCGTCAACTATTACTTTGGGATGAGGGGCCAGACCTAGCTGCCCTAAATCAGCTTCCCATTGAAGACTCCAGTAATGGTCCAAGCCCACACTGTGTGATTTAGAATGCCAAGCCTGGTTCCTAGAACTGCCAGAATCCTTTCTCCGTGGGTTGGAGGACAGATTTCTCTATGCCTCTCCTCTGGGAATGGATCGCCAGTTGTAGATGCTCAGTTGGGAAGACCCTGTATTTCTTCATTACAATATCATTTGTGCCTAACTCAGAAAGGTGGAGACTCAGAATCAGGTCTTGGCAGTAATACATGATTTTTTTCCCCCAAAGTATTTTCTAGATTTCATTTTTATTTGCAATTTTTCCATTTCAAAAAGACATTGAGGTAATTTCCAGTTTAAAACCAGGCTGATATGAGACATTTGAGGATAAATCAGAATACAGACCATCTGTAGGAACAGGCTGTGACTCCAGGATTCAGAGGCTGATCAGTTATGGAGATAGGAGATGGTCCTCTCTTCTTTGGTGCCACCTACTGACTACTTCATAAAATTGCATCTTTACGTGATGGACAGTTTTGAGTTGCAGGAACAGGAAGTGTTTGCATGCTTCCTGTTATTTCTCAGAAGACTGGTCTGATGTGATTCTGAGAGACAAGACATTATGTCATTAGTAGACTTCTCCTTTCCCAAAATGGGTCCTACAAGGCAGCCGATAATAAATTAATTAGAAGGTTTATTGATGAGAATAACGAAGGATGATGAATTACTCCCGGAACAGTTAGAGATTTAAGGTTTCCATATCAAGCCCAGCATGGCTTTGACTTTTTGAAGCTAAGAACAAGAAGTGACTTTCTGTGTGATAGATGGAGTCTCCAGAGCGTCTCTGGACACTCTCTCTGGGGGGGGGGGGGGGGGGGTAAACAGATATGCATTTTCAAGTTCCTCTGCTTTAGGCAGAGGTGACAAGCTCAAACACACTTTTTTGTTCTCTTTGGTTTTGGCCCAAGCATTTTCACAGTTTCTTAGCAATTGGTAATCTGAGCGTCTCCCATATCTCTTTCTCTATGATCACCGCTGACTTTTTACCTGTAACAAAGATGCCAGGAGGTCTGTGTGCAGAGGTGCTTCCATCAGAACCTACGAGATAGGGAGCCTGCAAAGCAGAAAGAATGAGCCTGAGGAAAGAGCAGAGATCCATGATTGGATAGATCACAGACCTTGATTCTGAGGTTAAGGAGCCTGGAGAGGAGATATCTAGATGTTGTCGAAATAAAGGTGTTAGTGTCCCAGTGACTCTGGTTTCCCATAGGCATCATGAAGTGAATGTTGTGGATATTTGGTGAATTACCTGAGAGGCTTGACCTGCTGTGGTTGAGTCCTTTAAAGCTTAAATCATCCAACTTCAGTTTGCAAGCCTTGGGGCAATGCTACCCAACACTTAAAAAGGAATAATTTGTTTATTACATGGCGGGGGAGGGATGTGCATTCGCTGGCATGGGTGTGGAAGTCAGAGGACAGTCCGTTCAAGTCCATTCTCTCTCTCTTCTACCGTGTTGGTCTGAGAGATGGAACTGAGGTCATTAAGCATGTCAGCAGACACCTTTACCAGCTGAGTCACCTTGTTGGCCCGAGGCTATCCAATCTTAATAAGAATCTGGACAACTGAATTTAGTTCTCTGTTGATGCTAAGCCAGGAGGGTGGGAGAAAATTTAGACACAGATTGTGGATGGTTACGTGGTAAGAGCTCCTGCCATACAAGCATGAATATCTAAGTTCAAATCATTGGGGCCCACAGGAAAAGCCACATGTGGCCATGTATGCCATCTGTAATCCTAGTACTGTGCCTGAGCAGGGGAGACAGGAGGATGTCTGGGGTTCTCTGGCCAACATCCTTGCACCGGGTTCAGTGAGAGACCCCATCTAAGGAGTAAGGCAGAGAAGGGTGCCTGACATTCTCCTCTGGGATGCACACCACGTAGACCTGCACAAACCATACACTCACATACTATACTCAAAGGAAAAGTTAGAAGCAGTAACTAATGACAAAATTGGCAAAGTGGCAGTCGCATCATTTACAGTGGGAGTTGAGGGTTGATTTGCCTGAAGACATGCTAAAGAAATGGGCAGAATAAGGATTCCTTGGTGAGGTAATACACTCATCATATTGATACTCTACTAAAAAAATAAAAATAAAACAAGATTTCCACACTTTATGTTACAAGGTACAGACTCAGGAACAGTCAATGCTTTATTAAATTTATTCTAATAAGTAGAATATAGAATGTAGGCATATATTTTTCAAAACCTACTTTAATAAGTGTACTTAAATGCTTGAAGTGCCCTTCTAGCCTACCACTCACCAGAAGTAGGAGAAAGGAAAGGCTGATAGGGGAAAAAAGGGGAATGTGAACCTGTTTAGAAGTAGTTCATTGGGGTAAATGCAATCTGCATTGTCAGGGTATCACCAGTTCAGTTCACATGGATCAGCAGCGGTAGCTCGATCTACCCGCAAACACTGTTCATAAACCAGCAAGAGCAGTGCAAACACCATTCATGAACCAGCAACAGTTCAATCCACAAGAAACCGTGAGGCTCTGCCAATAGGCCTGAGTCAGAGGAAGCAGCAAGAAGCTGCTGGAACACCATCACAAGTTCTTTGGTGTGTTTCTCTCTACAAAGTCACAACAAATGATGATCAGCAAAGAAGACAAGGTGAACCAATGCCACAGCATTGTCAGCGAAGATCAGCATCAGTAAAGCCGAATGAAGACTAACTGGCAAGACAATCCAATGCCACACAGCATCATCCACTCTCTATTGGGTTATATTTATGCCCATTCCTAACATCACATATCCTCTCAAGTGTCCTCTCTAGCAAACTGTCACATGCCCTTTTTCCAGGTAGCTTCCAGAAAAAATCACATGTCTGTTCTCAGTAAAACATCCTCCCACATGTCTGCTTCAGCAAAAGCATCTTCTCATAAGACAGTTTCCAGAAAAACATGACACAACTGAGTGTCCAAAGAAACCAGAAATTTCCATTTCAATAGAATCTTTAATACCAGAATTAAAACAACTTAAACTTCTAAGTTAAATAAACTCTCTTAATTAGTTTTTTTTTTTTTAAAAAAAAAAAAAAGATTTTTTCCCCCCTTTCTGGTGTTGAGGATTGAACCCAGGACATCATGCATGCTAGTCAAGGGCTTGGTCACTAAATGATACCCCCTGACCCCTCCAAATGCATCCTTTTTTATTCATAGATTTAACTATATTAGAGCATCTTTTGTTTTTTAAAATGGCTTTGGCAGAATATGAGGAGTAAAGAAAAATGGCATTCTGTACCACTGTGCTATCCATAAAGACAAATCCACAGTACAGTGTGTGGCAGGAGGAAATGTGTGTCTCTGCAGGCAGGAACAACTGCACACTAATCCAGCTTTAGAAAGAGTAATTTTCATTGTTGTTCATCACAGTAGGACTAGAAGTTTGGAATTACAACTCACTCAGGCTCTGGAAGTCCATTGCAGAATAGCTAAAATTCAGTCTGTGATCAATATCTGTACCTTCCTGTAACTCTGCTTTCTTTTTATTATGGAACTTAGTGGAAAATTCTCCAAAAAAGAGACACAACTAACCAGCAAACACTTCTTTTAAAAGTATTTGATATCCTCAGTCATTATGGAAATACAGATTCAAACATTTTTAAGATTTGGAGTTTATGGCACACACCCTTAATTTCAGCACTCCAAGGTAGATCTTTGTGAGTTCAAGGCCAGCCTGGTCTGCAGAGCAAGTCCCAGGACAGCCAGTGCTGTACAGAGAAACCTACAATCCTTTCGATCTCCCCAGCCCCCGTTCAGTCTCACACCAGTCAGAATGGCCATCATCAGGAATATCTGTGACAACAAATGCTGCCATGGATATGGGGGAGGGGAAACCTCATGTTCTGTTTGTGAGAATGGAAGTTAATACAGCCTCTTTGGAATTCTGCCTGGAGGTTTCTCAAAAGCTAGAAATAGATTTACCATATGACCCAGCTGTATCACTACTGGGCATTTCCAGAAAGGACTCAATATCTTCCCACAGAGGTATTTCTGTGTTCACTGATGGATCGTAACTGTGACTTTGATTCTCACACATCTGTGACTCAGTCTTGTAGTAGGCCTATTTCCTTCCATGAAGTCCTTAAATATAACTGCAAGGAGTATGACTTGTTCTTTTGCCCTTGTCAGGTTGGTGGATACTGGGACAAGTCCTGTAGCACAGTGACTCAGTTAAAGGAAGGTCTCAACAGGATCCTCTGCCTGATCCCTTACAATGTCATCAGCCAGTCTGTGTGGGAGTGCATTATGCCTGAATGGCTGGAAGCCATCCGGACAGAAGTCCCTGATAACCAGTTAAAGGAATTCAGGGAAGTATTAAGGTGGGTAAGTAGTTTAATGATGTCACTAGTTGTAGTGATATCTAACACTCACGGGCGTGTACTGCCAGCCAAGCACTCTGCCAAGCATCTTGAATAATCTTGATGCTAACCATCCTATGGAGCAAAGTGAAGCGTTCAGATGAGACACTGCCAGAAACTGAGCTAAGACGGTTCAAATCTACTCAGAAAAGAAGTAATGAATGTCTACTCTTCCCTTGGTTCATTTTCAGTGTGGTTGATGGGATATGTGGGGAAAGTGCAACAGGAAACGTCTTTAGATGCTGGGGTAGTCCTTCCATTAAGCCTCAGACAGGATGAATATTAATGTTATCACAACCACACAATTGTTTCTATTTAATGATGGAAACTCTCCTCTTAAAGTAACACACAAATGCTAGGTGAGAACACAAGGAAACTAATCCAAAGGTCTTATCTCTCTGAGGTTATAGTTAGAAATACTTTGTTGCCAATGGTAGCCTCTTGCATGTGCCCATCGGTCACTTACTTTTGTTGCTCTGCTTTCCAGCAAAATGTTTGACATTGAGCTATGTCCTCTGCCGTTTTCAATGGAAGAGATGTTTGGCTTTATTAGTTGTCGCTTTACAGGATATCCCTCCACTGTGCAGGAGCAAGCGCTACTCTGGCTTCACGTAAGTGAACGATGCCACCATTTTGACTTGTCCTCTAGTCACTGGTCTTCAAATACCTAGAAGAGGGAGGAGTTTTTGCAGAGACTCCCCAACCTTCGTGTTTATGAAAGTTCCCTGTAGACTAATGTCACCTAGGCGGAGATAAGTGGTTAAATTTCAGATCTATGCAGCAGTAATGTAGTGAATAAATATAAATGTATTTGGTAACATTAAATTCATAGGGCCTAGCATTTGACTAGGTGCTCTGGGTTCAGAGAAATTACCTTTACTTGGGAAGATTGAGAGTTACTCCCAGACAGAATGGTTCACGCTAGCCCCTCCACCTGGGATGACTTTCTCTTGTGTTGCCATCAGTGAGCACAAGCTCAGTCTTTTAAAGTCTGCTTCACAAATGGCCTCCCCTCAAGTTTTCAGTAGCTCTCAGTCCCCCCAAATCCTCATTGCTCCCTGTAGCATGAGACAGATTTTCTTTATGAATTCTGTCCTTTTAAATAGATTTTTATTTTATTTTGCTTTTTGTTTTTGTCTTTCTTTCTTTCTTTTTTGGTTTAGTTTTCCTTCTGATTACAAACCCCTCAAGTTCAGGGACCACATCCTATTTTTAACTTTGGATACACATTTTACTTAGTGAATGCTTAGTTTAAAAAGTGAAATTGAATACCTAGCACGAAGTTTAGACAGTTTCATAACATTAGGGCAAAGTTAATGTTCAATTATGATTACAGATCCTTTTTTTTTTTAAAGTTTGGTTTTTGTGGTGCTGGGGATGGAACTCAGGGCCTTCTGTATTTCTCTGAAGTCGGAGGCTACAATGGAAGGTGCCAAAGTACTGGCCTAGCCACTGAAGAGAGTGGATAAGATAGGACTCAACCGTGGTAATTAGCTGTGGAAACACTTGCGCATCTCCTGTAAACCACTTGATAACGACTGGGTTAGGAATGTGTCTTTTCTCAGTCTTTCTCCCTTCAAGCCACTGGCAGTGGGAGGAATGGTAGCAGTAATTAAACCCAGTGAAAGTGGTGACTGACTGCAGAAAAGCCCTGAGGAATGTTCTCAGAGGATTGGAGGGTGGGTTTATTCTGTTTGAAGAAAGAAAGCACGGGCCTCCAAAAAGTCCATGAATGATGAGGTATATTTGCCCCAAGAGGATGTAAGACAACATGCAGCATGCATTCAGAGCAAGAGTGGGCTGGGGCCAGTGCTGCAGATGCTGTTAGTCAAGGAAAACAGTTCCAGGTGAACCTATAGAGAGGAGGGCACGGCATCAAGGGAGACAGGGAGACGGCGGAAAGAACACAGCTTAGTGGACAGTGGGGAGGGGAAATGGACATTTCAAAGGTAATTGATTTCCTCAGTGTGAATAATTGAAAATGGCTGTGCTCATAGGTGTATGTGAAATGTCCTTACTTCCATGACATAACTGTCACAATGGTAGAGAAGTTATTAGATTTAGTTTTCTGAGTTTGAAAATTTACTTTTTTGGGGTGTGTGTGTTATGTGCTTTTTCCCCTCAGGTTTTATCGGAGTTAGATATCACGGTTCCACTTCAACTCTTGATAAGTATGTTTTCTGATGGTGTTAATTCTGTCAAAGAATTGGCAAATCAAAGAAAATCAAGAGCCAATGAACTGGCAGGGAACCTCGCATCTCGAAGGGTAATTATTGCTATGACAGTTCATGTCCTATTTGTTAAGGCTTGAGAAACCTCTGCCAGCTATGCTGGCCTTGAGAGAAGCATCATTAGAAATCTCTTTGGGAAGATTGTATCATGTTCCGTTTCATTAATCTTTTAATTACATTAAATAAGAAAACATTTGGGAAAGACAGATTTAATGTAGCCTTTAATCAGTAAGTTACTGTTCTCATTTTCTTCTTTTTTTTAAAAAAAAAAATTTAATTTGCCCTCTCTTACCATTGAGAGAACAAGAGAGTCATTCTTTAGCTTATTACATTCTTCCTCTGGGCACAGGGTATCCTCCTGGTAACGAGGGATTCTTTTCTAGCTCCTGTGAGATCCTTCACTTTGAAGGAAGAATGGGGTGGCTTGCTTTTGTTTCTGCTATCCTGTTTTGGGGAGACACAGTCAATTGATGGAGACTTTAGGTGATAGAGTCTGTGAATCAGCTGAGGTCTTTTATTGCATCTTTGTGGGTGAGAAAGTGTGTAAGATCAGTTGGTGGGCTTTATAAGGTGCCCACAGATGACCTGAAGGAGTTTCTATAGATGGAAGGATGTTCTCAGACCATGAGCAGTTCCTGAGAGGTGAATGATCTCAATGCTCTGCATGGCAGGCCTGTGTCCAGAACATCCCCACAGCCGTTCCACTGACCTCTGGGGATCAGAAACCCTAACAAGCTCATGTGATCACAGTCTGTATAGTTTGTATTCAGTTTTTTTAAAAGAGGGATCATTGCTGGCCTGTCTGATAGGAACCAGTGGCCCACCTTGTTTTCTTCCTTTTGCAACTCAAAGGTTGTATAACAAGCTTAGGTTGCATGGTTCTTTATTCACAATGAGCAATATCACAGAGTTATTAGAGCCCCTGTCCTTATTTTTACAGTTGCTTAACCTTAGATCCAGGGAGGCGATGCTATCAATGCGTATTCTGATGCATAAGGGGTGATCTTTCTTACCTGGAACTGGATATTTGTGATGCTTCTTGGTTACTAGAATGGGCCTTAGAAGATAAAATAGGAGTTGAGCATGATACATAGACATGCCAGATAGGGCTCCACCAGAGAATTTATCACTCATAGCAAAAAGGGGAGGTTTCAGTGGGGATTCTGTGGGCAGAGTTATGAGAACTGTTAAAGGCCCATGGTGAGTGAGAGCTCAGTTGGAAGCCACTGTGCCTGTAGGGCTGAAGGATAAGGAACTCTAGCCATCGCCCTGAGCTGGAACTCCACTAGGTAGCTGACGGAGGTCGCCCTAGAGTGATGGCTTCAGATGCACCACAGGGCAGGCAGAGGTGGCAAGAATTATCTCTGCTCCTGCCTCTGCAGCCCCAGTGTTCTTCTGGTGCCTGCCATTGACTACCCACCTGGACACCAGGTAGCAAAGGAGCCAGGTGAGACACAGTGGAGAGCAGAACAGTAAAGCACAGTTCAGGGGCTTGGGTGGCTACATGGGAGAGAGCCAGTGCAGTAGGTCCATCATACCGTTTCTCTTGGAAGCTTGATCATTATAACCCCAGGGGCCATTCTAAAATCCTTCCAATCTAGAGGTCTACATTTATAATTCTAGAATTTAGCTTAAACTATTTTACTTGATAATTTCTCATTTTCAACTTGTTTTCGGTAATATTAGCCACCAAAGTTTATTATGACAATAGTTGATGGGATGTGATGGCAGACACCTTCATGGCTCACGGTTCTAACTCATTTCCAGACAGCTGAGAGGAAAATGTGGATGTTTCCGACCTTGTTTACATATTTTGTGGGGTTATATCATGTCAAGTACAAATACCCATGGGAAGCTGGTCCAACAACAGGAAATGCCTTCCCCAGGGTTCTCAAATACCTCAGATGGAGGCCTTGGACACTTAGAGAGACTTTGAAGCCTTCACGAGGTCATTTGCATTTGTTGATGTGTTTTCTTCCAGGTGAGTGTTGCCTCAGATCCTGGTCGACGAGGTCAGCACAATACGTTGAGTCCGTTTCATAGCCCTTTCCAAAGTCCGTTCCGGAGTCCAATGCGTAGTCCGTTCCGTAGCCCCTTCAAGAACTTTGGACACCCAGGAGGAAGGACTATCGATTTTGATTGTGAAGATGATGACATGAATCTAAATTGTTTCATCCTCATGTTTGACCTTCTCCTAAAGCAGGTAGCAGAAGCATGAGATTCCTTTAGTTCACAGATTGGGCATATGAGGACGGCTTCCGAATGATCCTGTCTGGTGGGTGGGTCTCTTTGCTCTCACCGGCACGGGCGCCATCACTTAAGACTTTTGCAAACTTCTTGGGAATCTCTTAAGGAGTCTAAAATGACATGTGTGACCATCTGCAGTATCGTTGGCGTGTGAAAATGGACCTGAATTTTAGAAATAATGTTCTGGTTGAATGAATTGGATGAAAGAACTGGCTACTGCTATTGTTGGGATGATCACGGTACAGTTTTGTTGTGACAAGGATAATTTAGGTGCGTTTTAGGAACTGACATTTGAAGGGAACTTTAAAAGTTGAAAAGGCTCTGATAAGGAAAACATTTCCTTATAATTTAAAAATTTGAAATTATTTTGGATTCACAGAAAATTACAATAATCTAAAGAATCCCTAAATACTCTGCTCTATAATTTTTCAGATGTCTATGGCCCCTGTTTTCTTAATGAATTGTTCTGAGAGTAAACATGCTGTCTATATGCACTTCAGAGTATATTTTTAAATCACACTTTCTTATGTAGCCACTGCATAGTTGTCAAAATCAGAAAGTATTATCTAACTTATGGAGATTTTTACTTTAGAATTAGTACAAGCATCATGTTTAGAGCCAAAGAAAGGATAAGCTTAATTTAAATTTAAAAATTATTTATTTATTTATTTGTTTGTTGGTTTGTTTTCTGCTTGTGTGTATGTGTGTGTGTGTGTGTGTATAGGAGTTTGGCTTGCATGTGTGTCTGTGTACCATGGGCATGCCTGGTTCCCATGGAGGCCAAAATGGGGCATTAGATTCCCTGGGACTAGAGTTACAGATGGTTATGAGCTACCCTGTACTGGGATTCAAACCTGGGTCCTCTGGAAGAGCAGCCAGTGCTCTGAAACACCAAGCTATCTCTCTGGTCCCCATAACCTATTTTTGATTTTAGAATAATCCAAGATTAATTAATACAATTATTTGTCCTAGTTTCTGGTCAATCAGTCTCTCTCTCTCTCTCTCTCTCTCTAATATTGTCTAACTACATTGCTCTGTTTGGCTTAGTACTTATTATGTAGACTAGGGTGACTTTGAACTTGCAGAATGAATAGTCTCTGAGTCATTCTCTGTCTCATTCTCTGAAGTGTTGGCTTTACAGACAGATGCCATTGTGCTTGTTAAGATGTGTACTTTTTCATCCCTGTGAACCTGCTGATTATTCATAGGGTTTCTCACAAGGCAGGCACTGTAAAACTGAGCTGTGTTATCAACCCTTCAGTCATTATTCTAGAACATTCCCTCAGTCCCTGTGCAGAACAGTCCCTCAGTCCCTGTGCAGAACAGTCCCTCAGTCCCTGTGCAGAACAGTCCCTCAGTTATTGCCTAGAATAGTCCCTCAGTCATTGTCTAGAACAGTCCCTCAGTCATTGTCTAGAACAGTCCCCCAATCACTGTGTAGAACAGTCCCTGTACTGGCTGGTTTTGTGTCGACTTGATACAAGCTGGAGTTATCACAAAGAAGAAGCTTTAGTTGAGGAAATGCCTCCATGAGATCCAGCTGTAAAGCGTTTTCTCAATTGGTAACAAAGGGCAGAGGGCCCCTTGTGGGTGGTACCATCCCTAGGCTGGTAGTCCTGGATTCTATAAGAAAGCCAGCTGAGCAAGCCAGGGGAAGAAAGCCAGTAAGAAACATCCCTCCATGGTCTCTGCATCAGCTCCTGCTTCCTGACTTGCTTAGTTCCAGTCCTGATTTCCTTTGGTGATGTACAGCAGTGTGGACGTGTAAGCTGAATAAACCCTTTCCTCCCTAGCTTGCATCTTGGTCATGATGTTTTGTGAAGGAATAGAAACCCTGACTAAGACAGTCCCTCAGCCATTGTCTAGAGCAGTCCCTCAGTCATTTTCAGACCCTTTCCTGATGCTTTTTTTGAGATTATAGTTGTTAATTTATAAAGTGCATTTCAAACAAAGTTTGTTTTATTTTTATGAATTGATTTGAGTCACACTTTTTTTTTTTTTTGGACAGGAAGCTCACACTGTGATATTCTATCGTCTTCACTGATTGTGTCAAGTGGCAGGGTCTGGAGAGATGCCTCAGCACTTAGGAGCACTTACTGCTTTTCCAAAGGACCTGATCAGTTCCTGGCACCCACATTAGGCTAATTTCAACCTCTTGTAACTCCAGCTGTAGGGGTCCCAATGCCCTCTTGTGGGCTCCAGGAGTACCTGTACTCACACTGCAAACCCCATCCCTGGCACATATAATTAACCACTTAAAAAAACTTATCAGGAGGCATAGGGTAGAGTTACTGAAGGCATAGGGTTGGCTAATGTGATCTCTATCAGTTTCTCTACTGATGGATTGTACACTCCCAAGCTCCCAGGCTCAGCATCTGCCTATCCAACCACAACCAAGGACACAGACAGGTGGGAAAGATCGTCGCATCTTTTCTGAACATGTGCAGATTTATCTCCTCCTCACATAAGCTATGCAGTGTAACGGCTGTTCATACGTCAGTCACATGTAGTAGGTATTACAAATAACAGCGAGATGATTTAAAGCATGGGAGATGGACATGCATGTCCATCTTACTTATACATAGATAGTATTGTATGCATATCCTGTATCATTTCCTATAAGAGACTTGAACACCCACAGATTTTGGTGTTCCATCTGCCTAAGATGCCATGCGAGGGTCTACTTTACCTTCTTGTAGTTAATATGTAACCTGCATGATTTCTTGTTTCTTATCAGACTCCAAACTACAGGTTTCAGCCTGGTGGATGGTTCATGCCTTAGTCACTTACTATTACGAGGGCTTACAAATGAGAATATTCCAAGTCCATTTTTCCATACTTGCTGGTTGTAGTGTCCCACAAGAGGAGCCATTGTTCCTTCTCTGCTGCTTATGTGCACCTGGTTATCCCTATGTCTGTGGAGTCATATAATCTGCTGTATGATTAGTTATTCTGCTGCCCGGGCTACTCCATGCTTAGCTAGTGGGAACTTCTTTAAGCTGACTCTAAGTTTTTTGTTTGTTTGTTTGTTTGTTTATATTTTGAGACAGGATCTCTCTCTCGTTTTTTTTTTTTTTCCATTTTTTTTTTGTATTTTGTTTTGTTTTTTGTTTTTCGAGACAGGGTTTCTCTGTATAGCCCTGGCTGTCCTGGAACTCACTCTGTAGACCAGGCTGGCCTCGAACTCAGAAATCCACCTGCCTCTGCCTCCCAAGTGCTGGGATTAAAGGCCTGCGCCACCCCTGCCCTGCTCTCTCTCGTTTTTTAAAGATTCATTTTATTTTATGCATATGAGTATACTGTAGCTGTCTTCAGACACACCAGAAGAGGGCATCAGATCCCAATACAGATGGTTGTAAGCCACCATGTGGTTGCTGGGAATTGATCTCAGGACCTCTGGAAGAGCGGTCAGTGCAACAGCTGAGCCATCTCTCCAACCCCCAGAGACTGTCTCTCTCATGTAGCCTTGGCTGTTCTGCAGACCAGGCGGCCCTCAGACTTACAGAGATCTGTTTGCCTCTGCTTCCTGACTGCTGGGATTAAAGGCATGTGCCACCATTGTACATGTCCACACCTTTCTCTTTCTTTCTCATTTGTGGGATCGGGACTCGAACCCCAGGCCTTGCACATCGGGAGACACCCACTCTACCACTGAGCTACATCCCCAGTCTTCCATGCTCCTTTAGAATAGTTAATTTTTGGCAGCATGAGGTTTTTCTAAACCTTTCTGTGTCTCAACTCTGAGATCAGCCACTTCTCCAATGGATAATAGTACTTAGAAACCAAGATCTGGACGGTTGGTGAGACAATACATTTTAAATGTGTAAAATCACAGAAAGTGATAAGTTTTTTAAAAAAATATCTTTTAATGTTTCATGATTTTAAGGATAATCTGTGTACTTTATCTTGGATTTATATTATTTTTAGGCAGATACTAGAAAGCAGTGTGTCCTCATGACTTTTAAGCCTATCTTGTTTCAAAATAATTTAGTTATTGACACGTACCATGGCAACACAGTGCTGGATAAAGGACCGAACTCTGTCTTCTTTTTCTTCCTTCCTCTCTCCTTCTCTACGTTCTTTTGTGTGTCTTTCAGATGGAGTTACAGGATGACGGCATTACGATGGGTTTAGAGCACAGTTTGTCTAAGGACATCATTTCTATCATAAACAATGTCTTCCAGGCCCCTTGGGGGGGCTCCCACAGCTGCCAGAAGGACAAGAAGGCGACAGAGTGTAACCTGTGCCAGTCTAGCATCCTCTGCTACCAGCTTGCCTGTGAGCTTCTGGAGAGACTAGCTCCCAAAGAGGAGAGCCGGCTGGTGGTAAGCAGCTGAAGAAATGAAACAGCTTGGAGTTAACAAAGCCGGTGTAGAGTGTGTGTCTGTGTGTGTGTGTGCGCGTGTGTCTGTGTGTGTGTGCATGTGCGCTTGCACGTGTGTGTGCATCTGTGTGTGTGTGCATATGTGTCTGTGTGTCTCTGTGTGTGTACATATGTGTCTGTGTGTCTGTGTCCGTGTGTGTATGTGTGTGTGTCTGTGTGTTTGTCTGTGTGTCTGTGTCTCTATGTGTCTGTGTGTGTCTGTGTGTCTGCCTGTGTGTGTCTGTGTCTCTCTGTCTGTGTCTGCCTCTGTGTGTGTTTGTGTGTCTGTGAGTGTGTGTCTCTGTGTGTGTGTGTGTGTAGGGGTGGTCGGTGTTTGTCTGTTGTCTAGGATAGGAACCACAGGATACAGAACGCTTACAAGTGGCTTGAGGGGAGTGGTAGCAGTTGCACTTATGAGTTTCTACGGACACAGAACATTACCGATATCCCTAAAAGATTTTCTCACTAAATAACTTTTATGAAGTTTAAATAATAATGAGCATAGTACATTATGCAATTAAATATTAAGTAGATTACATATGGATACTGACTTAAGGAACTCACTGATTTCACCAACAAAGAAGAAAACCCACTCCCTTTTCTGGCTGCGTTCACACTTTGCTTTCAGGGAAAATCATGTAAAGAATTGACAGTTGCTGTACGCCACACCTCAGTGACTCCACACTTAGCTGTTTTCTGTATAGCATATCTTAAGGGGCATATATAACATCAGAATGCCCTCCAGTCAATGGAGACAGATGAAACAGAATTATCTGAGCAGCCACCTGTCTTCTGTTTCTTTATCAATTGTTTAGGGGCAAAAGTTACTTCTCTGGAAAATGCAACACTTTTTAAAGCCTCACATAAAACAATAAAGTGTGCCTTCAGTTGCAGTCTGTTGACCTGATCTGTTTTAATATGTCTTTTAACCCAGCCACTGGCTACTTACTATAGAAGTGTCCCCCTCTGCCGCCCCTGTTCTCTCTCACTGCTGCCCACTGTCTGCCACTCTGAGCTCAGGTGTTTCATCTCCCCCAGGCAAGTGAGAATAGGTTATATTTGCTTGCTTATATCGTCTTGTTTATTACCACAGCATAATGTTTTCCCGGTTCATTCTTGTCAACTTGTCAGGGTATGATAAAATTTAATTGAAACACAACCAAACCAAACCGAAATAAAACCAGCCACAGTAACAGATGGTGAGGAAATACAAATCGGAGCCAAGAAATCTTGGGTCTGTTTGGAGGTATAGCTCAGTGGTAGTGTCTGCCGGGCATGCACAAAACCCAAAGCTCTATCCCAGCACTGAAAAAAAAAAAAAACTCAAAAAACAACAAAACAACAAAACAAAACAATAACAACAAAGCTGAGAGTCTAATTGGAAGCAAACTTCAGAGGAAGGATGGAAAGAAGTAAATGCTTTGAAGTCACGTACTCTAATTCTGGGGGAAACCATCTAACAATAGGAAAAAGAGAGAGGAAGAGAAAACCAGAGGTAAATCCTCAAAGGGCCAGAGGTGCGAGCAAAACACTGAGGGGAGGTGCTAACAAAGAAAGCAAGGCCCCGCGGTGCTGACAGGAGGGAATACAGCACCTCATATTCTGAGGAGGGGAAAGAGTGAACCATGCCCAGAGAATCCTACAATTGCAGGATCCTTTGTGACCCTGGGGATTGTAACCAGGGAATGAAGGCAGAGTCTGGTAGGCTGCAAACCAAGTCAAGTGAGGAAAGGTCTCTAGGAATCTTCCGCATCCCTTCGGGGGATGAACTGTAAGGGAAAGAGGCTGCAAGGGGTTGCCTTGTGCCGTCTTCCTAGCAGGCCTGCATCACCTAAGACAGAGGGAATTTAAGCATAAAGAGAACCCGAGCCCCCCAAGCAATCCTTCATGTCTTATGCTTCTCACGATGGTCAAATCCTTAAGCTAAAGATTTTGAAATTCTACTGGAAGAGATGCTCTTGAGCAAGAGAGATGTCTGTCCTGGAACATGGTCTCCACTGCCTGTACTCCACCACCTTAGGTCTCTCATGCTCTCCCTGGGTCAAGGGGGGACACAGTGAGAGGGAAACATGTAGGACATGCTGGTAGGAGGCTTCAGCTAGTTTCCAAGGCAGGTGATGGCAGTCCTGTCGCAGTAACAGACTTGTGGATTACAGGTGCTTCTGGACAAATTCATAAACAGCGGGCAACTGTCTATGTAAAACTCAGCTTACAGTATGACTGGCTGTCTTCTTTATAGATGGATTAGGCCTGGAGCCAGTCTCAGCAAACCTGTGAAGCTGGCAAAGGTATTTTTTCAGAGACCTTGATCAAGTTCATTTTCTCTGCCAGTTAAAGAATTAAAGGGCGGAAAAGTTCTCCAGTGCAGTAAGTAACAGCTGGGGAAATCTCAGATTCAGCAGACAGAACAGGCAGAGAGGCTTCTATGGGAGGGAAGGAAACACACACACACACAGAGAGAGAGAGAGAGAGAGAGAGAGAGAGAGAGAGAGAGAGAGAGA
>JADRCH010000018.1:104463-160545 GCA_019843965.1 Rhynchomys soricoides | reverse complement strand
AGAGAGAGAGAGAGAGAGAGAGAGAGAGAGAGAGAGAGAGAGAGAGATATTATAGGCATACACAGATAAAGCAGAGGAGGGCTTGTGGGGGCTGGAGTGTTTTTTTAAGGGCCCTTGAAGGATCTTCCTTCCCTAATATAGGTTTAGTGAGTTTGAACAAAGTCAGGAAAGCTTATGTCCCAAAACTTTGACATAAACATGTCCAGATCAGGCCTTGGACTTGTCCCCCTGCTCCGCAGCAGGGGACCCTACCGCAGGCAAAGAAGTGCGCGGAACCTTTAGGTCTTTGTGTCTGGTCGGCAGTAGGAGAGTGAAGACAAATGCTTCCGTCTTTCTGTCTCTGTCTATCGTGTCTGTCTGACTCCTAGCTCCCCCACCCCACCCCCAGGGCAACCACAGTTTCAGCATTACTTCCTTTCCGATGTCCTTTATCCTACCGTCTTTGTCTTCTTGTTTGAACTGGTTGTCAAATAATTCTCTTAGAAATTATTTCAGTTAAAGTATTAACCAGAAAGATAATTTTCAAACAGGATCTTTAAAGATAAAACGGGGAAGAGAAAGGAGAAGATAGTCAGAGATTAAATACTTAAATAACAGCCGTGCCTAATGCATCCCTCCACCCTGCTTTTTGAGATAGGGTCTTGGTATGTAGCCCAGGCTGTCCTTGAGCCCTGGTTTACCAACCTCTGCCTCCTGAGTGAAAGTCCTAATGCACTCTTAAAAAAAGAATTTTCTCAGGGGCTGGAGAGATGACTCAGTGATTAAAAGCACTGACTCCTCTTCCACAGGTCCTGAGTTCAATTCCCAGCAACCACATGGTGGCTCACAGCCATCTGTAATGGGATCCGATGCCCTCTTCTGGTGTGTGTCTGGAGGCAGTATACTCATATACTGAAAATAAATAAATAATTTTTAAAAAAAAATTTTTTCTCATTACTTTCTGATTTTGCAGTTTGCTTTACATGTGTAAATATATTTTACACATCTATATATGTCTATATGAATGACCCCAGCCCCTGCACATCATTGTGCAACCATCTCCAGGGCTTCTAAATACTACCTGCCCATCTCTCCCTCCCTAGCTCCAACTATCCACTTCTATGACTTTGAATAATGACGCTGTGTGCCTACAGTATTTGTCCACTGTGACTGACTTATCTCACCTAGCATCAAGTCCTCAAACTTCCTCTGAGGTATAGCACACATCAGTATCTCTCTCCAGAAGCTCAGTAGCAGTTCGTTGTGGGATACATATTTTGTTGATCCATCTGTCTACTGACAGAGACTCGAGTTTACTCTTTTCTCCTCTTAATTCACACGTTCCATGTTCCAGCAACTTCTTGCTCCTAAAACATGTGTCCAGGTATCCAGAATTGGCATGATGTCTGAAGTCATTGCCTCCAAAATAAATTGGGAGTGAGGTTCTCACCTATGGGTCTAAAGAAAGGCGAGGAAGCAGTCTAAGAAGATCAGACAAGGTTTTCCATGTTTTATTTTTTCTGTATCTATTTCAAATGAAAGCAGATGTTTTACCAACCACCAATGTGCATCTCTCAATAGGATGGTTGTGTGTGTGGGTGCCTTCTGAGGTGTAGGGCCTCTGCCTTCTTGGCTAGCACAAGGTTGGGTAGAACAGGCTGATCCACCTTTGTTGATGGAAACCAAACTGTTCTATACAGCCCTTTACACAGTTGCTTGTATTTGTTGCAGGAGCCCACAGACAGCCTTGAAGATAGCCTCCTTTCTTCCAGACCCGAGTTCATTCTAGGCCCTGAGGGAGAGGAGGAGAACCCAGCAACCAAACATGGAGAGAATCCAGGCAACTGTACTGTGCCCCCAGAACATGCTGGTAGGTGAACTTGGCTAAGGAGAAGCGCTGTGTGTACACTTTCCAGTTTATAGGACTGGAAACTTGGACAAATTCAGTGCTGCTTCCTTAGGGTGGTCTGTTCAGACAAAGCATTTCCCACCACATTAGGAAGTGAGCAGCTCTAGTGTGGCACCAGGAGCATGCCATTCACTGAGTCTCCTCCTAGCAGCAGAATCTTGTTATTAGTTATTATTAGTTATTATCTTCTTACTGGGTCCTGGTAGTATAGAAAGCTAAGTTGAGCTTTACATAGTGTTTACATATCTGCAGAAGAGATTGAGAATGGCTGAGGTGGAGAGTGCTGACCACACTCTTTACAGAAAACTGACCCTCCTTCTCTCTGAAGTCATCAAAAGTCAAAAGCTCCTTAGCTGAGGGAGGGGTCTTGAGACCCTCTCTTCCCTCTCTGCTATAATGTTACACTAGTTTTGGTAACTGGTTAACTTGTGAGCGCTTCTATAGCAAGCCTGTATGTATCCTGTGGGGTTGTCCCACAGTAGAGGCAGAGCTTGGAGACCTTACAAGAAGAGACATCCATAAGTGGGGTTTTCGTTTGAAAACATTCATCTGATTCAAAATGCCTAATTTGTCAGTTGACATTACAGCTTTGGCTTAGATACTAATCAATCCACACCTCTCTCTTCCATACCTGCTTATCTCCTTTAACGAAGGCATGTCTTGCCAGCCCCTGGTCCTTTCATCCACAGGTCAGGCACCCAAAGGCACGGAGATAACATGGGGACTCTGAAGTGAAAAAAAGAGGCTGAGAATCTTTTAAAAAATTTTTAAAAGAATTTTATGTGTATGGGTGTTTTGCTTCCGTGCACATATGTGCATCACCTACATGTTTGTTGCTGTACATGTTTGTTGTTTGTCTGGAACTGGAGTTACAGACAGTTGTGAGCTTGTAGGTACTGGGAATCGAACCCAGGTCCTCTAGAGGAGTACCCAGTGCTCCTAACCACTGAGTTTTTTCTCCAGCCCCAAGGCCGAGGTTTTAAATTTAGAAGACTTTCTGTATTTCCTCCTAGAAGGGCACAGGCTAAGTTTTTTTGTTTGTTGGTTGGTTGGTTTTGTTTTTATACAGTCTCTCTTTGTAGTTCTGGCTGTCCTGGAACTCACTCTGTATACCAGTCTGGCTTTGAACTCACAGAGATCCACCTGCCTCTGCCTTCCAAGCACTGGATTAAAGGTGTGTGCCACCACTCGCAGTTGGCACATAGCAGTATTAAAGCAAATGAAAGCATTCTACAGACGTGTAATCCTTTTGTACCTTTTCACCCTCTCTGGTTTCATGATCTTGGTGAACTGATCAGTGCTAAGGGCAAAGGAGCCAGGTTAACCTTTGTTTAATCATTTTTCCTTAGCAATAAAGAATGACACGGAAAGAAAATTTTGCTACCAACAGCTTCCAGTTACGTTGAGACTAATATATACCATTTTCCAGGTAGATTTTTCTGAAATATTTAAGTATTTTGTTTGGGTTTGGAATTATTTGCTGTTTTGGGGAATGCAGTGACTGTGTGTTCTTTGCATAGGAAATGGCAAAGTTTGAAGAACCAGACATTCTTTTTAATATGCTCAATTGCCTAAAGATTCTCTGTCTGCACGGGGAGTGTTTGTACACTGCAAGGAAAGACCATCCTCAATTTTTAGCCTACATTCAGGACCACATGTTGATTGCAAGGTACGGACTGTGAACATCTTTGCTTGCAATTTATGTCTAGTTGTAAGATTTAAAGTGAGAGATTTATTCTGTTTCATTTGATTTTTCTCTCCCAGTCCAGTAATTGGATAAAGAAACTTCCTCCCTTCTCTCCTTTCCTCCTCCCTCCTTCCTTTCTGTTTTTGTTCACAGGGTCTCACTGTATGTTCCTGGCTGGCCTAGAACTCACAGAGATTCGCCTGCCTCGGCCCCCTGAGTGCTGGGATTAAAGGCGTGCATAACCACACACAACTTTACTTTTCTCTCTTTTATTTTCTACGTATGCTAAATGAAGACAGTAGTGTTAGCTTATTGAATTCTATTGGGCCAGGCACATAAAATAAGGATTGTTCTATGCCTTTCGATTGTTAGGTGAATTAAGACTATAGTAGACCCCGAAAACATGGCAGGGCGAGTAATGCTGCCGAGCGTGATATTTGCAAGATGGCAATCTCTGCCTTACCCCAACTTAAGATATTTATTAACTTGATTCTGTCCTACATTCAGGCTTCAAGGAAGAAAATTATTTTTATATAATATTTTAATTGATTATTTGAATATTTCTCATTATGACATTATGAAACCCAATCACACTAGGGTCCCAGTTCTCCCAGGCCTGCTCCTTGACCCTTGTGACCCCCCCCCCCCGACAAAAAAGGAGGAGGAGGGGAGAAGAGGGGGAAGGGGAAGGGTGGGGAGGAAAGAAGAAAGATCAAGTACAATTTGTGTTGCCCATGTACTCAATGGAGCATGGTCAAACTCTCAGTGGCCAGCCTTTTAAAGGAAGCTGAGTCCTCCACCACCGCCACTCTCACCCCCACCAGAAACCCTCAGTTGTGGAGAGGTGCATATCAACAGTGAGACAGAAATTTTACTCAAACTAGGAATTCTGGATGGACACTGAAACCCCTTGTCTCCCTTGCTCTATAGAGACAGAGGCATTTTGAAAAGAGTAATGAAACGGTGTCCTAGATTTCTGGTGCTCTTTTTCTGAGCACCTTCAGATAATTATTATGGTCTTCCTGGAGACGAGCCAGAAAAAAGATCATTTTATACATAAAAGTACAGTCTGATCCTTAGGAACAGCTTGTTCGTGTGTTGCGGCAAAAGCGAGTCAAGGTTCTACTCAGTTATTTTTGTTAATTTATTTACTCATTCAACAAATATAGTGACTTGGTCATGTTTTTTAAACCATGATACTGTTCTAGGTACTTTGGGGAGTTTTTTTTAGTCTACTTTAGGAGGGGACAAATAATAATAGAGTGATAATATTTTATTCTTTAATTTGGTCTACTTTTGCAGGAGATAGCTCAGAAGATCAAGTGCTTGTATAAACATGGGGACCTTAGTTTGGATCTCCAGTTATCTATATAAAAGCCAGGCATGGCACTTGTAACTTCAATATTCTTGGAGGCAGAAACAAGCTAATCTTGTGAGCTTGCTGGCCAGTCAGTCTAGATAAAACCATGAATTCCAGGCTCATGGAGAAATCCTGTCTCAAGAAGGGAAGTAGAAAGCAATAGAGAAAAACACTAAAGAAGAGAAGGATCCCTAGACACCACATACGTTTAAGGGAGTGTGTGAACATTCTTCCGGGACTCCAGGCTCAGGGGCTGTGAAGATGTAACACTGAACATCTTTTCTGTGAAAAGTCTGTTGCCTGAAAGGAAACAGGCAAGGGGGTGAATGTCAAGGGCTTGGGTGTGGGGGTAAAGAAAGTCCGGATAGATTTATGGTCAGTGGGGAGGTTCAGCTGGAAGACTCCAGAGAAGAGAGTTGTGGAGCCAAGAGTTAAAGGCCAGGCCCAGGCAGGCAGAGTATAAATAAGAATGAAGGGAGGCTGAGAGGGAAGATGGACTTGGGGGCGGGGGGAAGAGATGTGTGTTAAGGAGAACGTAATAGAAAATTTAAGCCTGAAGGAGAGTGTGCCATTGACCTCTCCAGAGGGACAAGATGGAAGACTGGTGTGGGAGCACCAAGAACATGGAAGAAAGCATATGCCAGCCAACTAGAGGGAAACAGCAGGAAGTCAGCAAGAAATAACAAAGACTTGCTGCTTCTTCAGTGCTCTGCTGGAGGAGCTAACCTGGTTTCTGCGAGTCATTTCAGAGTTGGGGTTTCCTTTTGTTGAATGCTTAGGGTCTCAGAAGTGAAGACATTGGCCAGGGGAAGTACTAAATATCAGGTTTCTCCTCTTCCTTCTCCCGTTTCTTCCAACCTTCCATTAGCTCAGTTCTATCTTAGTTTGTTAGATCAAACTAAATATTGGCTTCTTCCTACACAAGCTGAGCCTGGGAGGTGGGTTCCTGGTAGCTCACGATTGATATAATCTTTCAATCATGAAGTTTCTGAAGGAGAGACCCCATCTCCCAGAGTCTGTACCATGATCTGAAAAAAGGGTTCGGACAGCCTTAAGTTTGGATCATATACCTGCTCGTTCATAGGTTAATACACTGGTAAACGTGTTTTGTGCTCATCCTTAGGATAGGAAAAGTGAGAGACCTTGAGTGACAGCCTTGTTGGGGTTTAGAGAGGCTGTCATTAGCAGACAAAGAGTTATTCTTCACCATTCAAAGGGGAAAAAGGTTGCTGGGTAGCCAAAAGAAACAATGATGCTTTCTAGTTATTCACATAAGAAACGATATAAAAACCATTTATCGCACCTCATATAACTGTTACTTTTATATTTTATTTATTTATTTATTTATTTATTTATTTTGGTTTTTAGAGACAGGGTTTCTCTGTATAGCCCTGGCTGTCCTAGAACTCACGTTGTAGACCAGGCTGGCCTCGAACTCAGAAATCCGCCTGCCTCTGCCTCCCGAGTGCTGGGATTAAAGGTGTGCGTGCACCACCACTGCCTGGCTTATATTATTTAATTAATTTACATCGCTGAATTTATGTACACAATTAAACATTTTATATTTAAATGTTTTTCAATTTTGTTACATAAAGTAATTTCTTCAGAAGACATTAACAGATCAAAACATAAATGTTTCTTGGAGATTGTAGTCTTGTGGACAGATGCACTTTCACCTAGCATCCTACCAGCACCTACTGTTCACGACTGCCATAGTTAATAGAACAAGCTTTTTCCCTCCGAAGAGGAGGCGATGGCCGTAATGTCTCTGCTGTCTCTTGGTTTCCCAGCCTCTGGAGAGTCGTCAAGTCTGAGTTTTCTCAGCTGTCTTCACTGGCGGTTCCTCTCCTTCTTCACGCCCTGTCCCTTCCTCATGGTGCTGACATATTCTGGACAATCATAAATGGCAACTTCAACAGCAAAGACTGGAAGATGAGATTTGAAGCAGGTACTTCTATATTAGTTAAAAATCCTCTAGGTCACAAGGTAAACCAGATGTCCAGTATTGAAAGGTATGTTTGGCCATCATTGTTGATATTTAAATTTTCCATGTAGGATTCCCAAGTTAACTTTTTATGGGGTTCAGTTCTCATGAGGCTTAGATGTCAATAGAGGACCAGTGAAATGGCTTAATGAGGGGGCGAAGGCACTTGTCTCCCAGCCTGAAGACCTGAGTTTGGTCCTCTGGAACCATAAAGGTGGAAGGAGAGATTCAACTCCCACAGTTGTTTTTCTGGTCTCTTCACATGCACTGTGCTACATGCATGCCCCATCTACAAGTAAATCAAACAAATGAATAAACAATAAATAAAGAACTGAAATAATATTTTAAATAGATAAGTGTAAAATATTTATAATATGTTAATAAATGCATGTATGCTTTTTGCCCTCTATATTTTATATTGCAGTGGAAAAGGTAGCTGTCATATGTAGGTTTTTGGATATTCACTCAGTGACCAAAAACCACCTGCTGAAGTACTCTCTGGCACACGCCTTCTGCTGCTTTCTGACAGCTGTGGAGGATGTCAATCCTGCAGTTGCCACCAGAGCAGGTCTCCTGCTTGACACCATAAAGAGGCCAGCACTGCAGGTGATGGGGAATGTGTGTTATCAGCCCTATAGATTGTCTGTCAATACCACCAACAATTTGTCGTGTGTCTGTTTAGTCATGTTATATCAAAATACCACAAACAGGGTGGCTTAGAGAGTCATAGGAATTTGTGTAGTGTGATTCTGGAGTCTGGGAGGTCCATGGTCAAGGGGCTTGTAGGTTCAGTGTCTGCTAAGGGCCCATTTTATGGTTCATAATTGATGCTTTTAACCACGCCTGGGCCTATGTTTAAGGACAAGAATCTTATTTGTGAGAATTCTGTCCACATGGCTTTGTCCTCTCCTGAAGACAAAGACACACCTTCTAATACTGTCACTTAAAAAGTTGAGTTTCAGGGTGGAGAACATTTTAGGGGAGTGGACACAAATATTAAGACTATAGTACCATGCAAACTAATAATGTTAGTGATTCTAACAGCAGAGGTGTCTGTGTGTTCAAATGTGTGCTTTTAAGTTGTAATGAAAACAAGAAGAGACCCGACTTACCCCAAACTCTCCCTGTACAGTGGGTAAACAACCCAGAATCATACCTTATTAAAGGTAACTTGTTTCATTTATTGATACAACTTTTTAAACTTTTTTCCCACATGCTGATATAATTTTTAGACAGATGTAATTGTTGGGTATGGCAGAAAAGGAGGTGCATGTTTAAAGTAGGCTGGTTGATTTCACACTATTCAGCTGGCCTCTGGGCTGGAGCTGCTCTTAGAGGCCTGATGCCATGGTAGGTAAGAATGCTCGCAAATGAAAGTCATGAATCAAAACCAAAGAGACTCGGTAGGTGACCCAGAGAGGGTTGCATATTGATCCTTTGTGATAACCTTCTACTGTAATAAGAAACCAAACCTCAGAGAGATTGTAGGACTTAGCAAAGGGTACACAGTCCATTAGTGAATAGCCAAGGCTAGGGTCTCTGCTGTTTTTCAACATTGATACTGGTTTGAATTCTGTTGTTCTTATCAAAGCTAATAACAAAGGCAAGAACTAACATTTATCAGAGTGATCTTGCACTGCCAGGGATGTGTATTATAAGTGCTCCATCATAAGTCACCTCTCTTGATCCTTAGAATAGCATTTATCATTGATACAGTTGGAGAAGCTGGGGTTGGAAGGGTCAAGTTACGTTTTCAGGGGTACAGTCAGGACAGACTCCAGTTTGTCTCATAATACAGCCCATGTTCTTATCCACATTCTCTTCCCTCCCTCTTCTCTTTCTCTCCCTTCCTCGCTTACCTCATTCTCTCTAGTATAAAGGTTTTCCATTTGTTGTAAGACCAAGCAAGAAGGGCCATCTATGTAGGAGCTAGAAAAATACAGGGCTGTGATGCCCAAGACACACTGTACCTGTGAAACCTGTCTTCTAGATAGTTCTTCCCAGATGACTTTCCAGACAGTTGATGTCCCTCCCACTCTTGTTTAGGGCACCTTACTAAGTGATGCTGGAATGGATTCATGCGATACCTGGATATGCTAGATTTTTAAAATTTGAATTTTTTTTTAAAAAAGGCTCATTGGCTAGAAAAACAGATGTTCCATCCATTTCCCATTTTAAATGTTTTAATGTGTATTTTCCCCTCACATTCCAGGAAGATGGGATACCTTTTGTTCTTTTACAAACACACTACTTAGGATTGTAAGGAAGTTCATGACGGTTTTCTCATGTGTCCTAAAATGTAGTTTGGGTTAGTGAGGTGGCTCAGTAGATACAGGTGCCTGAGGCACAAGACTGAGGACCTGAGTTCAATTCCACGCACCTACTGCTAGAGGAGAGAATTGGCATACATTTAGCTTCCAAAAGTTGTCCACATGTGCTGTGAGATAAGCATGTCTGTGTGCACATATATAAAACGTACTATAATGTTGAGTGTATGTTCTCAGTGTAAACTACAGACATTTAAAAAAGATGCACTGGTATTTGGATTAAGTGGATGTTATTTAATATTTAGAAAATGAATGACATACATTTAGCTCACTTTTTGGATCAACATTGAAGAGGTATTGTGAATTAGAAAAAACTTGCATGTGCATTTTTTCTCTTCCAATATTTGTGATCAGAAAGATTTCAGTGGGATAATTTGGCCTTGAGGACAGTGCCTTGTTCCATCAACTGCCCAGTGTCTGGTCTCTTAGAGGTTTGTGTCTGATCCCTCTTTTCCAGGGTCTTTGTCTTTGCCTTGACTTCCAGTTCGACACTGTGGTTAAAGACCGACCCACCATCCTGAGCAAGCTTTTACTCTTGCATTTTCTTAAGCAAGATATTCCTGCTTTGAGCTGGGAGTTCTTTGTCAACAGATTTGAGACACTTTCTTTGGAAGCTCAGCTGCATTTAGACTGTAACAAAGAATTTCCTTTTCCTACAAGTAAGTAAGACAAAAGACTTACAGTAAATGGTCCCAGCTAAGGCACTTGGCATGTAGCTTGTTCCCCACGTGGAAGAGGATGTTTTGACCTCATGTACCCAGTTCATCATCATTATGTTGCTAATCTGTAGATTTAAACACCGTACAGTGGTCTAGGATCTGAATTTTCCTCCCTTTCAGGAGGACACATAGTAACAGCTGCAACTGTTTTCTTTATCTACTACCCAGTTAATAATGTCTGGGAAGACATTTTTATGAGACACATTTGTCCTGTGCAAACTCCTGTCTGTTTATTATTTAGTTGCTTATACTTTATGTTCATGAGGGAAAAGTAACAAAATTAGATAGCCAAACCTCATGAATTAAACAGGGATGTGATAGTCATGATAGATAGCAGTCATGATTTTTTAAGGTATGACCCGTCATGTCGTGGAGGGAGGTGGAGGACTCATGTATGCACGGAAGCTAGCTTCTTATCCCAAAACTATATTCAAATGGATTATTTCAAAATAGCTGTACCATGTGCCCAGCCAAGGAATATATAATAATAATGTCTTTAATTCCTTGTATAAAGCCATCACTGCTGTGAGAACCAATGTTGCCAACCTCAGCGATGCTGCCTTGTGGAAGATCAAGAGAGCACGTTTTGCAAGAAACCGACAGAAGAGCGTGCGGTCCTTGAGAGACAGTGTGAAAGGGCCCGCCGAATCCAAGAGAGCACTCTCCCTCCCTGAGACCCTGACCTCCAAAATCCGTTGAGTATCTTTCCTCTTTGTCTTGTGGCATCTGTTTAATGTCTTTCTGGAGCTGACGTGTCTTGTTGAGTGTTCACAGAGAGCTGCACAGTTAGCAAACTGAGCCTGTCCATCAAATTTGGTCCTCAAAGTCCCTGGACATGGGTGGCTTTCTCTCCTTTGTGGGTGCAGCAAAATCCTGACTGATCTATCAGTAGTGCTGAGATGTAGAAGACTGCGGAACCCACCGAAGCTTGGCATGAGGCCTAGAGACCTTTAGTTTTCAGAGCCAGAATATAAGGGTGCTCACAGCAGCTTGGAGCCCGAGTGCTTTCTGAATGAGACTTAGATCGCAAAAGCCATGCAGCTAAAGGGACAGCGTTCAAACACTAAACGACTGTCATTTCACCAGTGCTAGGAGCAACCACATAACCTCCCCCCCCCGGGGGGGGGGAAACACAGTAAAAATAGTGGGTTTTGAGCAAGAACGATCAGGCTGAAGAGAAGTTGGATTCCTATTCAACTTCAGATACCCTTATAAGCAGATAAGTGCTTTGTTGTCAATTTTAAAAGACCACACACATTTATGTTATAAAAGCCTTTATATTATATATTTTTCAAAGAGAGCGAGTTTCCTTAAATAACCAAATGCCCAGTAAATACCCGTGTTTGACAACAGCACATAAGGGGCAAATAATAAAGCCTGCAGAACCAAATCACTGAATGAATGGATGAATGAGAAGAGAATGTTTAAATAATTTGATCTTAAATACCACCTGTACAGTTCATCAGTTAACATCTTAAGCACACTTCTCCTGTCCGAAGCAGAGAGATTTGCATTTTCATTGGCATTTATTACAGAACAACTTGATATAACATAATCATGTTAATCATAAATGTGATTTGATTTTCTTTGCTACATTTTTCTTTTTTAATGACAAGCTCTGAGTATGTGGTGTTTTGGACCTTAGAAGAGTCAATCGAAAGCCTTTTATGTGATTAATAGCCTTAGCTTAGCAGGGAGCAAAGTTAATCACACTGAAGAATAATTCCCAGTGGCCCTGGGAGAAGCTGCTGTCAGATCCAGTACACCTACCCACCCTAGATTAACTGCAACTTGGATATGACTTTTCCAACCCTTGGGGTATTCATTTTTTTTATTCTTGTTTCTCATTAATTAATTCACACAGCCATTTTGAGGCTTTTAGAATCGAAAATGAGATTAAGAAAATTTTCTTGAGACCAGAAACAAAATGCAAAAATTCTGGAGTAAACATCTTTTATGTGATGTTAATTACAAATAAGAAAGCTAAGCTTGCTTCTGCTAGCCAGTGCAGTTCAACACTGAGTATTTTTCTAGGCTCAAGTTGTCTTTGATGCTTATTTCAATAGAGTTGTTGTTGATTTTTAAGCTGTGAGGTTGACCAGGCATGAGCAGTCTGCTCCGGCTCTCGGTGGGACACCTGAACAGACGCCAGGTGGGTACTTCCGACGTTGAAGGGCTGTGTTCATGTGTCTCTAGCATAGGTGGACAAGGTAAAAAAACCAAGTGTTTCTCACTGGACCAGAGTGATATTAGGATTTGTGAGCCCCAAAGGGTCTCAAGTGTCTGGGCTGTTGGTATGCCAATTCTTTATATCATTTTCTAAGCAGGTGATTTCTGATTCCATTGACTTTTGGTCCAGTAAGAAGCATGTGACTGCCCACCTCTCCCTGGACAGCAGGCGTGACCAGGATTGTGCTCCTTGCTGCTATATGACTTCTGTTTGTATGTGTAAGCTGCACATAGAAACACTGTGTTCATAGCTGAGAGTGTTCTTTAGGTAAAACACACACTTCATTTGCATTTGAAAGGTTTTATGCTTGAATCACCATCTTCTCATCCTTGTAGCTGCTCTTAATTCCCTGCAAGTCTGAGCATTTCTGTTTCTCAGGAGCATCTCCACTGTTTGGAGGATCTGAAAGTCTTATTCAGGGTGACACAGTACAACTTATCATGTCCTGTTCCTTACTGGGGTCTAACTCAGCATCAGTATCCCAAGCGTTGAGCAGATATTGGCAAGGCTGTCCACACAAAGAGGGCCACCATTCACTGAGGGATCATGAGCGTCTGAACGCTTGCGTGTCTGTCACATCAACCTCAGTGGCTCACTCTATGTCTTTCTATAAACATTTGGATTCTAATCTGAGAATAAGTCTAAGTTAAAACTTTTCAAAATAGTATTGACTGACACCCTGGGGAAAAATTTACGTAAGAAGACTTTGAAGATCATGAGCATATTATACAAAAGACACCTGAAACATAAACATTCAAGAGTGGGAGAGAGGAAAGGGCCCCAGAGATCATGAATACAGGAAGTAGGTGCTGGCAAAAAAAAAATCTTTCTCTATTGAAAGGGATCAAAAGACACAGAATTGCAAACAGGTGGTTGAGTCTCTCTTCTCTGATTTGTACGCATCTCTTCTTTGGGGAGGGATAGAGAGAGATTCACAAAAACTTCTGGTCTAATGACACCCAGTGTCATTAGAAAAAAGGTGAGTTCTGGGCTGGAGAGATGGTTCAGTGGTTAAGAACATTCACTGTTCTCACAGAGGACCCAGGTTCAATTCCCAGCACCCACATAATGGTTCACAATTTCCTGTAACTCCAGTTTTAGGGAATATGATACCCTCTTCTGGCCTCTTAGGGTACCAAGCATGGGCCATACATATATGCCTGTAGGCAAAGAACTCACATATGTAAAATAAAAAGAAATAAATCGGAAGGAAGGAAGGAAGGAAGGAAGGAAAGGTGAAATTCATCTGGTTCCCTTTCAGTGGGGCCCTTTGGAGAAAACTCTTAAGCCATTTCATATATTTCCTTTATTTTATCTTGAGGCTGATCTTTTTCTCCAAGCTTCCTTGAAAGGCCAGTCTCTAGTTATTATCATCCATTCTAATAATCTAACCAAAGGAGCCCCTGACATCTCTGTAGGAAAACATCCCTGTGTCCGCTGAGGTTAAGAAAAGCCTCGAGCTCCTATCCCTGCAAAATGACCAGGTGGGAAGGAGCGGATAACAGGACTGTTTAAACTAACTATGAAGCTAAAACTTCTGGACAGAGAACCCACGTGACAACCCAACAAGGGAAGCTTGCCTTAGATTTGGAAGCCGTTCGCAACGCTTTTGAGGCACTGTGAAACTATGGTTGCATCTATAAATTATCCTTTATTGGATGCATGGAAACAAAGGAATGCCCCACCAAAGATGAGGTGGCTGCAGAGTAGGGTAAAGTGGAAGTGCAGTGCCTGCTGCTTAGTACAGGGACTCTTGCTTAGTCTAGGTGGCGAGCCTCTCTGTGCAGAATTTCCTATCCATTAGGCCTGAAGTAAACCAGATGTGATTTAATTATGCAGGAAAAAGCTTTATAATTGCTGTTTAGGCTGAACTTAGGGGCTCTTGGTTTAAAATTTATAAATGTTCTACTCTTAGCCTTCGTGTAGAATGCACAGAAAATAAAACAGAAGATTTCCTATAGATAGATGGTACACCTCCAAGGCCTGTAAAAAGCTGTATTCCTCTGTAATCTATAGGAGTCAAACCAAAGCGTTTGGTGCCTATAATTAGCATTCTTGGAATATGTTAGCTAACCCTAGAGGTGTACTAACTGTACAGGAGAAACTGAGTTTCTCACAAAGGGACAGATGTCACAAATTTGTAGGTGACAGACCTAGATCTCACACCCAGAGTTCCCAAGCTCCCTATCTATGTGGCGTATGTGACCAGGGCTACTAGGAGCTCTGCACCGTGTTCATTCTGATTTCAGACTCTGTATTGGTTGATTTGACAGCCGTTCAGTTATGCACAGGTGCATTTACAGTAATACTGTGAGCATCTCGGTTTTGTATGTTAACAAGTGATCACTGGAGGTCAGTTGGGTACACGGTTCAAATCAGCTCAATACTGAATGAACAGTGCCAGCCACAGGGATGTAAAATGCTTAATCCTGTCATGTTTCTCATCCTCTGGGATGAATAACTGAAAAGTAAGAGAGTGTAATTATATTTCATGTACATTTTATGCCTCTTCACCTATACAGTGTTTACACAGGTGCCTAGCTTTGACTTTATAAACCCTTTGGATATATGTAAGTATTTTCTTTCCAACTCTGTGTACAGACAGGAAAACTAACAGCGATAGTATTATATCATTCTACTTAGTACCTGGCTTAAGGCCACACCAGTTTAGAATGTGACTAATGCTTGCATCTAAGAGACTTGGCTTGCTTGCTTTCCACTACAGTAGCAACTGCCCAATGGTTGGCTTTATGACCTCTGCCTTGTAGCACATGAAGACTCTAATCTGGTTGACCTAGTATTCAGTCCTCCAGTGTCCAGACAAAAGACTTTCCCTGGGTTGGTCCATAGCTATCCCAGTCCTCACAGGACACGTAGTCTTCCAGCCTGTAGAGAAATTTGGGGATCTCATTACCCACATTTACACTTAGAAGAAAAGGTGCCTCGTGCTAGTTAGAAGTGGTTAAATAAAATGTCTTGCATTGACCTTTCCTGCTTCCTCTTCAGTGGCCATGCCATGAATTTCAAACAATTTCTCTTTGAGCTCTTTTGTCCTGTAGATAATTTACTATTCACCTCCTTGGCTTGCAAAGTGCCTGTTGACCACTGAGGTTGTTTCTATAGGAACGCTTGTGTTTACAGTGATAGCTTCGAGAAGTAACTTCTGCTGAGCAAGCATTTCTGCCCCTACAATTCCAGGAAACAGTATGAAGATACACGAGAAATGTTTACAATCTCAACTTACTTATAAGCAAGGAAGGGAGATAAACATGACCATCATTGAGTGCTCATCTAGAGAGAGAGTGGTAGGACTTAAGGTGGTTCCCATCAGATGGGGCAGGAGAGGAGCGTTTCATCAGCTGAAGCCACAGGGCTTTTCATTCAGGTTCTCATTAGTGGGCACTGCAGTAGTTGGCTTTCTATTGTTCAGTCATAAACATCATAACTAAACACAGACAGGGAAGAAAGGGTTTGCTTCATCTTAAAGCTTATAGTCCACCATGAAGGGAAGTCAGGACAGGAACTCAAGGCAGGAACTGAAGCAAAGGCCATGGAGGAACAGTGCTTATTGGCTTGCTCCCCACGGCCTTTTCCGTTTGCTTTTTTAATAGCACCTGAACCACCTGCCCATAGATGGCGCCACCCACTGTGGTCTGGAGCCTCCCGTATCAATCATCAACTAAGAAAATGCCCTACAGACGTGTCTACAGAGAATCTGATGGAGGTGTTTTCACAGATGAGAGTCTCTCTTCCAAAAAGACTGCAGCTTGTGTCATTGACAAACAAACACAAAACAAAGCCCAAACAAAAACCCATAGCCAGCACAGTGTAAGCACACGATGATAGGACATAGGCTAAGAAGAAGCACAGGTGTGGAGGAGCACATGAGCTTTGAAGTCAGCCACCAGAATATGCACAGGCACACATGCAAGTACACATGCGCACATGCATACATGCATGAATGTACATATACCAATATGCACATGCGCACGCACGCACACACACACATACACACATACATGACCTGCTATGAGAAAAGCTTTAAGCTGACAGATAAGTGTGGGCATAAGATCGGAATGCAGCCTAATATACAGTTTTTGACCTTGGGATTTCTAGGCCAGATGTAAAACAAACTCATGGAAGTGGTCTTTGTTTTCCCATGTGTTACTTTGACAGAGAGGAGGATTATTTGAATTCAGCTCACTTAGACATTTATGAACAATGAGCATCTACTATGTGTCAGACACCATCCTGCATTCCATGAAGGATGCTAAGATGGGTAAGATGCACCACATGCCTTCAAGCCCTGTTTTTATAGGGAAAATAAAGCCGATGACAGATAAAGTTCTGCCTGGCATAGAACTTCTTTGGGAAACTAAAGGAAATTTTACTTTTTCCCCTGCCTCCCACCTCCCTTCTCTTCTCTTTGGAACACAACAGAATATAGGGACACATCCAATTACTGAGAGGAATGTGGGCTAGGCTTCTGGAAGGTAGATTCATGGCTCAACGTGAGGGAATGGGTGGAGGTCCACCTTCGTAAAACGGAGATCACTGTGAGCAAGAATAAGGGTGGGCTAGTGTTAGCTCTTCTGAGATCCATAGGCACCCCAGCTTTGGGAAATGCCTAGCGTTCAGGGATGTGAGGAGGACCAGAAGATAAGTCTGGAAATGCAGATCCGATCCTGCCTGGTGCCGAATAATTCAAATCTGTGACATACTCTGCTTCAGAGTTTCTGTCAGTTGCTCCATTCTGAACACGCTTTGGAGAACCCAGTCCACACTAAATGATGGCAGGCTAGCTCTGCCTACCGCATTATAATGAGGTCAGTTCACTTACAGAGACAAACCAAACCTTTAAATGTGCATCGCTAGGGTAAAAGAAGGTGAAGGAACCACACACACTAGGGCTGAGGACTCGTGCCTGTTGTAACTGCCATGCCTTAGGGGAATGTATGTAGTTTCGAGATGGGAATTTTGCATCTTTTATAGTAAATAACAGTTTATCCACTCGGACAGCTCATTTTTCATAGGGATTTGCCGTGAGCCACCTTTCCTCAGGAAGGGTGTATCTGTCATAAGCTCACTCTACTCTAATAGAAGATAACAAGCTAAATACAGACTCGGACTGTCCAGGGTGGGAGGAGCAGATTAATGGAGTAAGAGAGAGTGTTTTACCTTATGCACGAGGATCAGCACATTTAACGGCTTGTTAAAGGTGTCTCATCGTGACTGCCGAGGGAAGGAAGACCAAAAGCAGCAAGCGTCAGTCCCTCTGAAGCACGGGTCACTGACAGGAGGCCATCTAACACATGACATTCAGCCATCAGGGAAATATGATTTGCTGAGAATCAGAAAGACTTGCCCCTTGTAACGGGGAGGATTGCCTGGGAGTGGTTCAGATGAAGTTAGATTAGTTGTTTCTCTCGCCTGTGACTTGAGACAGAATGAAGTGGAGGCGGCGCTCTCTCTGTTCTGTCTCCCTAGCTCATTAAGACAGAAATCAAAGTAGTTTTAAACCATTTCCACTTCCATTTAGGAGTCGGGCTATGCTAGACAAGGAGGAGCCAGGCGTGGTTGAGAGATGCGTGCTGTCGTAACCCTGCACCCCAGAGCTAAAGGAATTGAGCACTGGCGCCTGCAGTAGCAGCACTGCTTGCTGCTATTAGTAACTGGAACCACGTGGAACCTACATTCACACAATTGTCACAGTTTTCTTTTTATCAATTTGCCTGAAGCAGCAATATTATTGCAGTTGTAAAATAATACTCCAGAAGGAGGAAATCAAAGTAGTTTTTTAAAAACCACTTTTTATTTATGTGTGTGCATACCTGCTTGTCTGTGTGTGCACCACATGCATGCAGGTGATGCAGAAGCCAGAGAGGGATTTGATATCACAGGTAACAGTGAGCTGCGTGGTGTGGGTGATGGGAACTGAACCCCTATCCTCTACAAGAGCAGCAAGTGCTCTTAACCGATGAGCCAAATTTCTGTGCCCCCCCCCAAGAGACATTTTAAAATGATTTAATATATATGTATTTTTTCAGAGATTTCTATAAGAATTGCTTTTGACCAAATCTTATAAATACCCAGTTTAGCTTTTATCCGTGATGTTGGACATTGCTGGTCTTTCACTGAAATAACTTGTACCACATAGATTGATGTGTGATAAATGCCTCCGTGTAATGATGCTTATGAACCACTCATGTGAGAAACAAAATCTTAGGTGCTTTATACATGATTTTACTGGGGAGAATGACTAAGGCATGTTGCACGTATGCACGTTGCATGTATGAACATCGCATGTATGCAGTATGCATGCCTTCATGGACAGACACATAAGACAGAAAATGTTAATATCCTGGGGCCATAATGACAAGTGTCAGAAGGTCTCCCTACATTAGAGGACCTTGACTTTAGTTGCTCCTGCCCCCTCTTTACTTGTTAACCATCACTTCTTGTATATCACTGGTGCGTAGGTCAAAAGCCTTCTGATGACCAGAGAAAGTAGCTAACCGAGATTTCTTCCTTCTAGATGGGCTGTCTTGAAGTATAACTGCTAACTTTTGATTGGGTGTCATTTTATACCACTCTTCCCAGACTGAAGTGGCCATTAGGCAGCTCAGTTCTTCACTATAAGGAAACATTGCTTCTCTTCATGGGGTCCTCAAGGATTGGAATTTTTCCAGACTAACTGAGCCATTAGCGGCTATAGATTGCTCAGGATCTCTGTCTCATCACCCTGACCATAGCTATAACAGATACAGCCACGGCTAGGTTTGTGAAAGCTTGTACCCAGTGCTTGCCCTCATGCAGCAGGGTTTTTTCCTTGCATGAAGAGATGAGGATGCTGGTGTCCAGCTCTAACCTAGGACACAAAAACGGAAATTTAATTTTAATTTAGAAACTCTAACGTCGTTTGTCAAAAGGACAGGCTGCAGAGTGCGTTGACTAAACCCCAAAGCAAATAAATACAGGAGACGTAAGAAGACTCACCACACCTGCGTGGAGGGAGACAAGGGAGGAGGCAGGGCAGGCTAGAAGGCTGGCTGGGGCCACTCAGCTATAATCAGCAGCTTAAAAGGAAGCCAAGGACTAGGGTGCTTTTTCTTTCATGTGAACTCTCAGCTCATCTTCATGTGCTGTTTTTGTTTTTGTTTTTTTTTAATGTTTTTGAGGGCTCCTGTCTCTCTCTGTCTTTCCTCCCCCTCCGTGTCTCTCATTACATACTGCAGGGCTTATCATTGGCCATTTATAGTTCAGACAGTACACACTGCTGAATCTCTCTCTGCATTTGGAAAAAAAAAAAACTATTATTTTTGCCCCAGCTGACTCATGAATATAATTGAATTGAGACAATAATTTAAATAAATTTAATAAAAACCCCTAGCAGATCCTTTCATACTTAGTGAAATTTAGCATCTCGGTTGATCTTTCAAGTGTATTGTACCAACTGGGCAAAGCCTTCTTTGTCTTGGTCTCCAAGGATAGAACTTTGCTGCTCTAGTAAGAATTGCTGAGTGCAAAGTGTGTTATCTGTTTGTCTGACCCTTGGGGGACAGTGATGCCATAGAGCTCCTCAGTTTTATTTCCACTCACTCACCATGAGTAACTTGGTTACTTAGTAAATGATGGAGAAGCAGCTTCAGTTCCAGGAAGGACACTTTGCTGAGGAGACACATTATGCTTTTAAGTGTCCTATCTAGAACAGACCTTTAACTATGTAGCAGAAGTGGAAAGAGAGGATGGTGGCTTGTCCATGTGAGGTGATGACATAATCTAAACGTGCTTGAGAGGCGTAGCTGCACACTGATTGTGTTTCTTACACGGACAGGACAACAGTCTCCCGAAAACGACAACACCATCAAGGATTTGCTCCCAGAAGATGCTGGCATTGATCACCAGACAGTTCACCAGCTGATCACAGTGCTCATGAAGTTCATGGCCAGGGATGAAAGCAGTGCGGAGTCAGACATCAGCAGCGCAAAGGCCTTCAACACAGTCAAGAGGCACCTCTACGTTTTACTTGGCTATGACCAACAGGAAGGATGCTTCATGATTGCACCCCAAAAAATGCGCCTGTCAACATGCTTTAATGCGTTTATTGCAGGAATTGCCCAAGTAAGTGTTATTATGCTTTCAGGAGTCCTGTCTCAGTTTTTGATAGAAACAAGACATCTTGTTCCATTTAGATAATAGTTGAGTGTAAAAGTTTGTTCCAATTACTTGGTAAGGCAGGGCTCTGTAAAGGGAAATATAAAGAAAGAGGAGAAATTAATAACTTTGTATCATAAAGGAAATATTTGTAAAATATATGTAACACAACATTGAACCACTTTAAGTGTAAAACAGCAATAAGATAGCTTAGTCAGGAAGATGCCTGTGGAACAAGCTTATGGACCTGGGTTCAAGTCCTCTGTGCCCAATGGAAAAGACAGACTTGGTAGTTGGTATCTATAACTCAAGCGAGCGCTAGGGCAGTGGAGATGGAGAAGCTCCTAGAACTCATTGGCTAGCCAGCCTAGCTAATTGGTGAGCTCCACATTCAATGAGAGACGCTGTCTAAAAGAATAAGGTGGAGAGGGGCCAAGGAATATCAGATGTCATCTGTGACCTAGTTTTATATGCATTTGCACATGGATGTATGATTGTGAGCACATGTGTAAATACATGCTTGCTCACAAGCACATACACACGTACGCCTCATACACTCAAACATATAGAAAATGTTCATAAATTTGTACACACACACAGAGAACTCACAAACACACGTGTACATCCCATGTGCTTACACACACACACACACACACGCACACATAGAGAGAGAATTCACAAACACATATATACACCCAATGTGCCCTCTCTTACACACACACACACACACACACAGAGAACTCACAAACGCATATATACACCCAGTGTGCCCTCTCTTACACACATACACACGCGCACACACACACACACGTGCATAACACACCTCATGCAGTCTCATACACAGATTTTTAAGAAGGAAGAGTCTTATTCTTATGCAGTCATTGCCACTATCCATGTCTTAACCCTCTCATCTTAAATGAAAACTCGGTGCCCAGTAAACAATGAGAGGTCAAAGTGTTTTTCGTTTGTTTGAGTGGAATCCTGTTTAACATTGGTCCCCCTTTGGCCCAGATGGAGAGACCCGAGCTAAGATAACCTGTTTCCTGCTGCATTACCACACTTGGCTTCTCTGCGTTTGTGTGCTCCTCTGTGAGCTGGGCTATGTGCCTTGGCAGACATCACCTGTGTTCTTTCTAGTCCAGTGTTGAGTGCTCACATTGCTCTAGACTCCCTTACTACCCCAGTATAGTAATTCAGCTCAACAATAACGCCCTTGGGGATACCTTAGTGACACCCTGATCATTGCTTTTGGATGTGAGTCACAGAGGAGGATTACGGGATCTTGGGCTCTATGTGTGTCTAATTAGACTAGTGGAGCACATCTCACCCTCCTGATTTGCTCCAGCAGTTTGCAAAGGTGTAGAAAGACGTGGGCGCGGAGCTCAGCTATCAGTTTATGTCCATAGGCATCTTCTGCTTGTTCTCTCGTGGGTAATAGATTCTCTGGGGGGAGGGCATTGCAGTTAACACACTGTATGCATCTTCATCAGCATCTGCCTCATGGCAGGGGCTCAGCAGGCAGCAGGTATTACCAGTTTCTCCAAAGACTGTAATATAGTGAACACAAACAAGCAAAGCAGGAGTAACCTGCAGACAGGTGCCCTTGCTGAGGCAGAGAGCTGGACATGTGTCATTCTACAAAACAAACACTTCCCTTCCCCACTTCGTCCCTCTGTGAGTCTACATTGTACACATTTACTTTATACGTTTTAAAATTAAAATGTCTATAAAATACTCCTCACGAATCTGTGTCACATCTGTGTATTTACATCCACTTGTTGGTATGCGTGTGTTCATGCAAGTGTGCACGCATGCGCATGCACACATACATACATATTTGTAACTAGCCATATTTTTAAAGCTTACTTTGACTTTTTTTGTGTGTGTTTGTGTGTTCGTGTGTGTGTGCTCGCAGGCACTCTATGACATACATGTGAGGTCAGAGAACAACATGTAGATTGATTCTCTCATTCTACCATGTAGTTTCCAAGGATACAACTCAAGTTATCAAGTTCTCTGGCTTGGCAGCAGGTACCTTACTGACTGAGCCATCCCTCTGTCCTGACACATTTTTTAAATAATAAAATTGTATAGCCAGGAGTGGTGGCGCACATCTTTAATACCAGTACTTGGGAGGCAGAGGCAGGTGGATCTCTGACTTTGAGCCAGCCTGATTTACAGAGTGAGTTACAGGACAGCCAAGGCTACACAGAGAAAACCTGTCTCAAAAACAAAAGCAAAACAAAAACAAAACGAAAAAACAAAATGAAAACAAAATCAAAACATAACAATACCCCCAAACGAAAAATAAACAAGTAGTATATATAAGCAGGGTGAGATGGCACAGACTTGCATTCTCAGCACTTAGAAGGCAAAAGTAAGAGAATAATGAAGTATAGGCTAGCCTGGGCTACATGAGACCCTTCTCAAATTTTTTTTTAAAAATTAAACAATATTATATGTACTGATATACACATAACTTTAAAAATTAAATGAATAATTATGAAGTTTGTATCCTAGATATAAGATTATATCATTTCCTGTTTAATGGCTACAAAGTATTCTTTTATACAACTACAATTTTATTTATTTTGCGTTGTTTGTTTGTTTATTGATACAGAATCTCACACTGTAACCCAGTATTCAGTATGTAGACCAGGCTGGCTTCACATCCTTCTGTTTCAGCCTTCCGAGTTTTTGGATTGCAGGCATGAACCACCATACCTGGCACAAATAACAATGAATTGTTGAACAAGGAATGATTTTCAATCTGACACAACAAAGCCGTGCTGAATGTCTTTATACAAACATTTTGGGACACTGGTCTGATTACTCCTTCAGATTCGTTTAGCTTCTGTGATAGAGGATATATACTTTTTTCTTAGTTTTGAATGCTTTTTGCTAAGTTGCTCTTCTAGAAGGATCTATAACTTTCTGCTCTTGCCGGATTTGTCCAAACAAGCTCACTGCTCTTGATGGTCAACACAAGGTTTTCTTTTCATCCAGACGAGCCTAGTCCTAGTTAGCTGTGGTAATAAGTATTTTAATGGATACAATTTGACCTCTAACACATAATAAATTATAGGTAATTAGATTAAAACTCTAAGTTTGTAAGTATTAAGATTTATCTCAGACTCCCTTTCATGAGTACTGTCTATTACTGTTGATATTTCGTGAGGTACCTCTGTATGCTATGACGGCTCAATTTTTTCCCTTTTACTTCTGGATATTTATAGTTTTCTTTCAGTTACTAATATTCTTCTATTTCAGGTTCTGGACTATAACATTAACTTGGGCAAACACCTTCTCCCCCTCGTGGTTCAGGTGCTCAAATACTGTTCTTGTCCTCAATTGCGGCATTATTTCCAACAGCCACCTCGCTGCTCTCTCTGGTCCCTAAAGCCTCACATCAGGCAGATGTGGTTGAAGGCCTTGCTCGTCATCCTTTACAAGGTGAGTGGCTGTGCTCCTTCCGCTGGATGGAAAGTTCTCTTAGAGAGTACAGTGCTAGGCGAGCACCTAACAGATAAGAACTCCACGGGATAAAGACGTCGCTGTGATCTAGTCCATGTTGCTGACAGCGGTCTGGTTCAAGGAGAGACGGGGACCCCATAAAACAAAGTGTGGTCAGAAGCCATGTTGTTACTTTTGTGTGCGTTTTTCTAGTGATGAGAAATACAAGAAAAGCTATCCAGCAAGATGATGAGCGGGAAAATGTATCCTTGGAAATAACCACTTGTATTTTCTCCCCCAGTATCCATACAGAGACTGTGATGTCAGCAAGACCCTGCTGCACCTGATTCACATAACAGTCAATACACTCAATGCGCAGTACCATAGCTGCAAGCCCCACGCCACGGCAGGACCTCTGTACACTGACAACAGCAACATAAGCAGATACAGCGAGAAGGAAAAAGGTACTTCTCAGGACAGATTTCTGTCCAGAACTTAGCTGGGATACATAATGTATATCCGGACAGCAGTCTTTATGTTTTCTAAGGAGGGAGAGGAGCACCTTATATATTCTTATGAAGAATCCCGTAAGACACTAAAACAGTCCCTTCCCTATGTGGTTATTTTTTCAGCTCTCTCAAGAAAGTTGCTTTTCCCTTTTAACTGAATGCACAGAAGTCCAAAATAATAATAATAATAATAATAATAATAATAATAATAATAATAATAATATTAGCTCTGCTTAATGTTAGCTCTGCTATTATCTGGCATTTGATTGAGGAGCTTCGAGAGCCTTCCATTTCATGCTGGATACATTTTGCTTTTGGGCTGTGACATTCCTGGGTTGGCAATCAGTGAAATCCTCATTTCTGTGTCTCTAGTTTGCCCTTGAACTTTGTGCTCACAGATTTTGAATTCAGTCTCAATTTCCTGAAGTGCCTTTCCGAACCTCATTATCCAGTCTGGAGTGATTGAAGGCACTGGAGATGAAGGGCTTTTTGTGTATCAGTTTAAATCATTGTCAGTATTGATGCTTTTCCCATTGATGGCCTTTCCTCAAAGGCAGTGCTAAGATGGGATGCTAAACTGGGTGAAGTCGCAGGTGAAAGATGAAAAACTAAGGTTTGTAACTCTGATAAATGTCACAGAGTAACTAGAATTATAAATGGTGACATCATCGAATCTAATCCAGGGAGAGAACCAAGTGTCTGATGACCTTGTAGTATGAGAATATGGAGCAGTCCGAACTGGGCGGGGTGGAGGAGGGGGTTGCAGGAAGGAACTTGGCTAGTGGCCAGTAATCCGATGTTTGTTGCTGAGGTGCCAAGTTCCCTTCAGATAAAGCTGAGGACTAGCTAGGATTCTGGTAGCAATCTGATTCTCCCTGAAGAGCATGCTGCTTGTCAGCTGAGGCCTCTGGAAAATTCCTTAGGTTCATTTAAGCTATGGGCATTTTCAGTGTGCTCAGCGTTTGGATAGGCCAACCCCAGGTGACTTCCTGGGTGGGAAGAGACAGTTTCTGGTTCTCCTGTCTCTATCATGAAACATCTTGGGAATTATTCCAAAGCTATGAGATGCAAGTCATAATCGCTATTTGCTTAGAAAACTAGTTTTCAAAAGAGATTTTTTTTTTTCCAAAAAAAGAAATAAAGTGGGTCATTTTGATGCAATTCCCCGGAAACAGGGGAACTTGATGGAATGTCTCAATTTTGTGTAAGTTCACATGGAGCTTTGTATCCATTTGATTGTTAATGTTTTTTATTTGATTTAAAAGATCTCTATGGTCCCAGCAACCAAAGTTTAATGCTTCAGGCTCCATTCACTGTAAAACTCTCGTGCATTAGAAAAGAACTGGTCCTTAAACTTTAGGGCTGACATTACCCTGGACTCAAGAAGTCTAGACTCAGCATCGTCATCACCCCTGGGTCACATCTAGTCACATGTAGGTATCTTTAAAGCTCAAACAGGACCATCTCAGAGATGCTGAACTCAGCATCATTTCATTTACTGGGCTGTGATGTGCACGTCTCTGCTCTCTCTCCCACTGCCCGTGTGTACCTTGTCCTTTCAAAAGGATGAGAGTGGAAACTTCGGGAAGAAAATGTTAGGGTTTGCAGCATGATGGGTCTTGCTTCATTTACATGTTACTTGGATCATTTTTACCTAAAAGCAGCCAGGTAGGGATATAAGAAGGGATCTCTAAGCAAGCTTAGTAGACCTCTAGCAACCAAATGGTCTGTGGAGCCCAGGCTCACCAGAGCCAAAGGTTCTGTCCTAGGACCTATAGAATCTATTGCAGACAGGCAGTAAATGCCACAGAGGAGAGTCGTCTAATAGGAAGAAATGTGATTTTCCATTTTATTTTTCTTTCGTTTACTCTCAGTCCATAATCATCCGTGGAGCTTCTGAGATGACAAGTGGCTTTTCTAAGCTTTTCTGTGTGTCGTGTGTTTCATTACCAAATGTAGAGTACAGTATTTTGCATTCACAGAGAATAAGGTACATGTACTGTTAGGCTGTGTCTATGCCAGTTCCCAGATCGCAAGAAGGCATATGTGTATGTTTTTGAAAGCTAAAGACCCACTAGTGTTAATTTCCTCTATGTCAAATTAGCCTGAAAACAACAGGCAATTTAAGCAGTGTCCAGCCTCCTGGATGGAGTGCTGGCGTCCGTATCTACTTTGTTTTTAAGTGTAATGGGCACACACTCCAAGGAAGGTTCTCTCGGACCACCGAGGTACTTCTCACAATGCTGCCCACCATCAGAAGATGAAGGGCAGCTTTGTAACAGGCTCTGCTGGTGCAGAAAGCACATCGACCATTCTAGAATGCTTTCACTGAATGCTCGTGTAGACACAGCCTAAGAGAGAGTAACCTCCTAAGTGTAATTTTGACTTTCTCTCCCCAATTAGAAGAAGATAGTGTTTTTGATGAATCTGATATTCATGATACACCTACTGGACCCTGCAATAAAGAGTCTCAAACTTTTTTTGCAAGATTGAAAAGGATAGGCGGCAGCAGGATGGTGAAAGGCCAGCCAGTTGGGATGAATGTGCAGAGAAGTATGACCTTTTCCTCTTAGTAGTTTCATGCAGAAATGTTGTACTCTACTGTTTGTTTGGGGTGAAATCTTAATTTTATTATGTTACTACACATTTTGATATTGTTGATTTATATATATATGTATGCACGAGCAGTATATATATACACACATTTATATATATATACGCGAGTTGACGGACACGTCATTAATGTCATGATTGTCTTCAAGGGCCATTGCTTGGTTTGATTTGTTGCGAAATGTTTGCTTCTCTTCCACACAATTTGAGTACATGTTCCGAGATCTGCCTCAGGCAAAAATAAATAAATAAATGAAAACAAACAAAACACCCAAAAGAGCCAACCCTCCTCTTTTAAGTCTCATAAATTATCAGAGCTGAGGAGCTACCTCAAAGCTTGATTTTTGGAAATTTGGTCTTAAAGCATTACTTGGGCTTCTTTAGTACCCAAGTTTTCCAGTTTTTGAAATCAGAAAGAATCTTACAAAAACATGGCCAGAAAGTCAGTTTTCCCTTCGGGTAGAGCTGGGATTATAATTATGAATTGTGCCAATTGTGTGCCCGAGTATGAGGGGAAACATGATACACTCTCCGAGGGAAACAGTACTAGCTCTTTCTGTTTTAATCAGGTGAAATAGAACTGGCCGAATATAGAGAAACGGGTGCGTTACAAGACAGCGTTCTACACTGTGTGAGAGAAGAAAGCATTCAGAAAAAAAAGCTACGCTCTTTAAAACAAAAATCTCTTGATATAGGGAATGCAGACTCCCTCTTGTTTACATTAGATGAGCATCGTAGGAAGTCCTGCATAGATCGGTGTGACATAGATAAGCCTCCCGCCCAAGCTGCTTATATCATACAACGGCAAAACGATCACCACGGACGTTCTAGACAGAATTCTGCTACGAGGCCAGACAATACTGAAATCCCCAAGAATCCAGGCACCGAAGGTTTTCAAGAAACGCGGAGGCCGGTGATACCAGAGGTTAGGTTGAACTGCATGGAGACATTTGAAGTGAGAGTTGACTCTCCAGGAAAGCCTGCTCCTAGGGAGGATTTAGATCTGATAGATCTGTCCTCAGACTCAACTTCTGGGCCAGAGAAACACTCTATACTGTCCACATCTGACAGCGACTCTCTGGTGTTTGAGCCTCTCCCGCCTCTCAGAATAGTGGAAAGTGATGAAGAAGAAGAGATGCTGAACCAGGGGAATGGTGGTCCCTATGGAAACAATGCTGCCTCCTCCCCCTCCATCCCCAGTCAGCCCTCTGTCCTCAGCCTGAGCACAACTCCTCTTGTGCAGGTGAGTGTAGAGGACTGTTCCAAAGACTTTTCTTCCAAGGACTCAGGAAACCACCAGTCAGTGAGCAATGAAGACTCTACTGTCACAGCTCTGGACGACCTCACAGACTCTGAAGAGCTGTCAAAATCAGAGGAGTTGAGAGAGTTTGCCTCTGGCAGTCCGCTAACGCTTAAGCAAAAACGAGATCTCCTTCAGAAGTCTTCTGCGGTCCCTGAGATGTCAGTGGACTATAACCCTGAACCTGGCCCAACTGAAGAAAAGCCAGGGCAGACGCCAACATCAGGGGCCAAAACTGTGCTCCTTAAAGTTCCCGAAGATGGCGAGAATCTAACAGAAAGCGAGAAGCCCAACACCAGTGCTGAGTCTGACACAGAACAGAACCCTGAAAGGAAAGCAGAGGAGGATGGAGCCGAGGAATCAGAATTTAAGATTCAGATCGTCCCCAGGCAGAGGAAACAAAGGAAGATTGCTGTCAGCGCTATCCAGAGAGAGTACCTTGACATCTCCTTCAACATCCTAGACAAACTGGGTGAACAGAAGGATCCAGGTAAGCCTGTATCTCTTCTTTCAGACCTTCAGGTTTGTGCATCTTACTTGGTAGGGTTTTGACACTAAATATGCACCAAACTGGAAACCTTATAATGTCAGGACTGACATTATAACTGCTCCATACACACTCGGAATCCATCCTGCTTGCCACAATGTGCTGGATTCAGATGAGGCTGTACCGGCTCCATCAATGTTCTGTGTTTGTTGTTTCTAATTTTTACGTCAACCTTGACTGTTCTGGGCAGTACGAGGCAGTGGCTTATTGACACCTGGATATTTTTAAAGTAAGTTTGGCCTTCCTAAACCAACAGAAGATATGCATTTTACCTTATTTTTGTTTTCCTTCCCTCTCTGGTTATAATTTGCCTTTTGATTCTATGCTAAAACCCTGCCCTAAAACAACGTGGGGAGGAAAGGGCATGTTTTGTCTTACACTTCAAGGTCACAATCCATCATTGAGGGAAGTTGATGCAACAGTTCGAGGTAGGAATCAGGAGGCACGAGCTGAAGCAGAGACCACGGAGGGCTTACTGAGGTACTGGCTCATTCCCAGGCTCAGCAACCTTTCTTGTCTCAAGTTGGCACTGCCCAGAGTGGTCTGAGTTCTCGTACATCAATTAGTAGTTAAGAAAATGCCCTCACAGACATGCCCACAGGCCAGTCTGATAGAGGCAATTCCTCAATTGGTATGTAATTGACAATTCCCCTTCCCAGGTATGTACTATAAAGTTGGCAATCAAAATTAGGCATCACACTCCTGTTTATGGTAGTGAACAATATAGTCCAAAGGCAGAGTAAATGAGCTGTGTATATAGTCGTTTAGGGGCCACAGCAGATGATACTGCCCAAACACCAGAAACCCCCAAGTTACCAGTTACAGTCTAGACCCCAATCTATAGACACCACCTGATAGGTTTCCAGTCTCAAGTGACATTTCCTATGTTTTACGTACACAACCTGATGGGTTTCCAGTCTCAAGTGACATTTCCTATGTTATATATGATGCACCATTTCTAGGAAGATGTGTTTTTAAAAGTGGTAATCTGATAGTCACCTTGTTCATCCCAAACCAGACTCCTGTCATGTTATAACATAGATAAGAGGTGCTTCCTCCTTGTCCGAGTGATAACGGTGATTAAAGGTCTTGAAAAAACTGGAGTTGGCTAGCGACCGTTTTTTCAGTAGAAATAACTTAGAAACCAGAGTCCATGAAGGTGACCTAGAATCCAGCCTGTGGAATCTGAGGCTTCTGTAATGTATGCACCTTCCCCTGTGACACAGTCCACCTCAAAGCAGCTACTTGGAAAAATACTCACACTTCTTTATTTGCACCAACATTTGTAGGGGTTTCTCTTCTTCAGTCCTAGGATTCAATCAACGGTTTGCCCCGAAGACACTGTAAAAACCTACCGAGTGAGCATCTGTGTCTTTAGAAAGAGTCATGTTCTAGCCAGGCACAGGTGGCGTCCTGCCATATCAGGAAAGTTTAACCAGCTAAGAAGATGTTGAGGGAAATGTGGACATTTTTATCTTATTTGTAGCCAGGAAAATCATTGCATTTGATTTAAGGACAGAATTGGCTCAGAAACTATATAGGTCTATGTTAGAAGTGTAAGAAACAAGGTCTGCACGATAAACATTTATGATGAATAGGCCGTCTGTAGATCATAAGGCATACTAGTATATGCATATAGTTTATCTTCATTATTTATCTTTATATTTAATTGTTCCCCAAAATACCAGGGGGAAGCCATGTGTGTGTGTGTTTATAGTCATACATTTGATCACAGAACAAGACAAAAGTATATGAAGACAGTAGACGGTTATCTCTCTTTTTTTATAATGTACATTAACTCTTTAGACCCCACTTTCCACAGGCACACACACCTGTCCCTTTCCCTATGGGGGGACACTGGAAGGAGGAGGGGCCACAGAATCAGTGTTTGCCTCCGGTTTTCCTGTTTTTACCAGCAGGAGCAATAGGCCTAGACACCCAACCTCCCATATCCATTCTGAGTGACAGCTTCACTTCCTAATTGCTTAGAGAATAGGTCTCACCTCTCTGCTGGTGGCAGTCACTCTGTGAAGACTCATGAGCTGGGCTGCTCTTCAACTGCCTCACTAGATTTCCACAAAACCTCGTATATCTCCAGTTCTGAAAACATTCCCATATTACCATCCCCTACCACCTCAGAAATCCATGGTTCCTCATCACAAAATCCTTTATCTGTCTGCCTGTATCTTTCTGTCTTTCTTTAATTTCTTTCACCTTTCTAACCTAATGGGAACTGGCTCTTCCCAAGGACACAGCTTTCCTGAAAGCACACGTAACTGACCTGTGCCACTGGGCCAGGGCCAGGGGTTAAGGGTTATTCTCACTCACCATGGCCACCCTCAGGCCATTATTTTCTCACCATTAAGACCCGTAGCTTCTGTCATCTGACCATCAGACACACAGTCTCATTGTCCATTACTACTCCATTGCTCCTTCAACACATACGTCTTTGTCCAAATTCTTCCAGTTATTAAGTGTTGATGCCTTCTGCCACTCTGGCTTCTCAGGTTTTTGAACTGGCTTACGTCACTGCTTCCTGTGTCTAGATAAATTATGACCAGCCAGCTCCCTTCTGGCATCACCATGCAGTGCATTCCCCCAGCATGGTGGACTCTTATCTCCCTGGAGCCATGGGGTTCAGGTACTCATTCAGGTAATTGTATTGCAGAGTTGTTATTACGGTCAACTACAACCTTCCTGTGATTTCAACTATACCTGCAGTTCTGTGATTAGCTGTTCTTCTCACTCTTCTGGCCATTACTTATTGATCCTACTGTCTTCTTAACATATCCTACTTCATGTCTCTCCTTCTCACCTTAAGTTCAAGTCCACCAGTATTACTCATCCCTACCTGCATCCTCTCTGGCACTTTTCAAACATGCTTGGATAAATACATCCCTCATGAAATCACACTCACCCTGCACTAGTACCCACTCCACGTGATGGATATGTCTAGATAGAAAAATGTATAATGTGAACTCTGTCATTTTAAAGTCACAGTGACAAACCTTAACTGGGAAGTTACCAACCAGTTCTATGGTTTTTTCCAGTCTACAGTTCCACTCTGCTACTTGACTATTTCATAGCCACTTTCCTCCCCAGAGATCTATTGACAAGATCACAAGATCACAAAGACATGTTTTCTCTCCATGCTCCACCACCCCCTGCCTCCTCCTCTGGCATTTATATTTAAAAAAATGGTTTCCTGTCAAGATTCGAATTCCTCTATCTACCCTGGGATACAGGCAATACTCTCCACTCTCTGCCCTCCATGACTTTTACTTTTAAAGGACTTCTAACTTGAGCATGCAGACATAATTTTGCTTTTTATTTAAAAAAAAAAAAAAAAGGCTTCTCAAGGCAGTGCTTTGCCTTTCTCTCTAGTTGTGGTGATAAAATACTATGACCAAACACAACATTTAAAAAAAGTTTATTGTGACTCACAGTTCACGGGGATAGAGTCCATCATGGTGGGGAAGGCATGGCATGGCGGCGGCAGCAGGAAGCTGGCTGGTCATTTTTATTTATACACAGGAACCAGAGATAAAAGGAACAGGATGTGGAGCTGGTTCCACCCTCAAAGCAATAAATGACACAAGGTCTACCTGCTAAAGGTTACCTGTTGGGAGAGTACTTTTGTACATGGTGTGAAGATGTTTCTCTGTCCTTCCTCAGTGACTACGGCACATTCTGATTGGCTTAATAAAGAGTCAAATGGCCAATAGATAGGCAAGAGAGGATAGGCAGGACAGCTGGCAGAGATAGAAACTCTGGGAAATTGTCAGAGGCAGGAAGATTCACCAGCCAGACTCGGAGGACATCAGACATACGAAGCTGAGGAAAGGCAACAAGCCACATGGTATAACATAGAATAAATGGGTTAATTTAAGTTAAGAGCTAGTTGAGAGTCTGCCAAGCTAAGGACTAAAGCATTCATCATTAATAAAAGGTCTCTATGTCATTATTCGGGAGATGGTGATCCAAGAAAGTCAGGTTATATTTGGTACCCAATGTAGGGCACCATTTATAACAGGACCGTCTCTAACCCACCAGCTCCCCAAAATAACTTGGAGACCTTTTATTGTTATGTAAGCTTGGCCTTAGCTTAGCAGACTCTCAACTGGCTCATCTAAGCAAACCCCACCATCTAGCTCTGTCCTGCCACATGGCCTGTTATGTCTCCTCCATATTAATACTGCTACTTCCTCTGCATCTGGCTGGCAAATCATTCTGTGCCTGACTCCCAGAGTCCTATCTCTCTCTGGAAATCCTCCATTTCCTTTCCTGCCTCAGCTATTGGCCATCCAGCTCTTTATTAAACCGACCAGAAGGCGTAGGAAGCAATGTTTACAAGAAATAATGCAGCCATAGAAATAACAATACCAAAGTTCTGGTCTGCTGGCAGAGAAATCAGCATTTGAATGCTAGAAAGACAATCTTTACACAGTGTCCAAAATCATTCTCCTAACAGGTCCACCACCTCCCCAAACAGTCACCAGCTGGGGGCCAAGTGATCAACTACACTAGCCAATGTGGACTTTTATCATTCCAGCCACCACAGGCGGTTCTTTTTAACAATCACACCTCTCTCCAATTTGCTTCCAGGATTTATTTTTCTTTTACCTCCCCCCATTGTAACAACACAACTGTATTTCTCAAGATCACCAAGGGACTCCATTGCTAAATCCACTGGCCAGACATTGAAGCACATCTACCATGTTTGACATAACTGATGAACCCTACTTCAAGTGGATACTGCATGCACCTAGGTTTCCTTACGTTCAGCGATCACAACTTCTCTCCCCTATTGGTTCCTCCTTGTTTCCCAGAGGGAGTGCCTTCCTTGAGGAATAATTTATTCAGTCCTGCACATGTCTCCCTTTAGCAAATCAAAGTCCCATGAAGCAGTAGATTTTTGCCTTGTTTGTTTCCTGTTTCTATCCTAAGTGACTAAGAGAGGGATGGAACATGTGACTAGGAGGGAAGTCACTGCGTTTTCTACGTGTGACTTTGGAAGACTGAGTGCAGATGTGTTGAAAGCAAGTGGGCAGCTCTTTTTAAATATTTGCCTTAAATTGTATATAAATGGAAGGCTTCAGAAAATGATTGAGAGCTAAGAAAAGTTTGCCTAGTTCAAGAACGTGGTCACACTAGCTCATCAATAACTGCGACCCAGTACTGTTTCTTTAAGGTTAAAAGTACATCAAAGATTTAAGTACACACATCCCAAACCCCAAAAGCCACAGTCATCTTTCAGTGGATTTTTATTATTTATTTATTTATTTGTTTATTTATTTATTGGTTTTTTTGAGACAGGGTTTCTCTGTGTAGCCCTGGCTGTCCTGGAACTCACTCTGTAGACCAGGCTGACCTCAAACTCAGAAATCCGCCTGTCTCTGCCTCCCAAGTGCTGGGATTAAAGGTGTACACCACCACTGCCCGGCTCTTTCAGTGGATTTTTGAAAAATAATAACACTCTGCTCATTTTGTATTATTAGTGGGCCATAACCTACGTCTATAACATACATAGAGGGGAGGTAAATAAGGGCAGGAGAGGTCACTTTGTAAGCTTTCTAATTTTGCATTTATAAAAAAAATTACCTAAAACATCTTATCTTGATGACTAAAGTAATTTCAAATGACTTCTCACCGTGAAGAGTGTCTGGGAAACTTTACAGCAGTTACATTTTTGTGCTTTCTTGTTACCATGAAGGTATTAGAGGGAGTTGCTGGAGCAATGGCTCAGTAGTAAGAGTGAATACTGCTTACAGAGAACCTAAGTTTGGTTTGTAGCATCTACATCATGTGGCTCACAGCTGCCTGTAACTCCAGCTCCAGGCAGTACCCTCTTCTGGCTTCTGTAGGCACCTCTACAAGCACATATGTGTGAATGCAAACACACACACACACACAAACACACACACACACACAAACATGTGCATGCATGTGTGCACATATACACTTTAAAATGTAAAAAGAAAACCATCGAAGTTATTAGAAGTTATTAGTGGTGATTGGGCTCAGTAAACTGTCTGCTAATAAAGCATGAGGAACCAAGTTTGGATAACTGGCACCCATGTAGAAGTCCAGCAAGGCAGTGCACTGTCTTTGACCCCAGTGCTTGAGGGTTGGGGCAGGCCAGGGCATAGACAGGCAGATCCCTCAAGCTCATTAGCTAGCCAGCCTCGCTGAATCTGAGTTCCAGAAAAAAAGAAAACAAGTACAGATTGATCAGGGAAGACACTCAACATGAAGTTCTGGCACACACCCACATGAACATGTACATATGGAACACACACAAGGTTACTAACATGGCAGCCATATCTATCAGAAGACCTCTGGGAATGAAATGTAGATAGTCCAAAGCCATTGCCCCCAAACTTTTGACCCAGACCCTGTTCTGGGACCTATTATATCTGACACCTTAGCAGTTTTAATGCCCATCCAGTGTTGGGAGCAGCATACATTAATTATAAAATATTGTGGATTGATCTGTGTCAAAAAGAAGCAGTTTGCATTATGAAAAAGATGAGATCATATAGGTATACTTTTTAGTTTGTAGTCATGGAAACCTGTGTTGGCAAATCTGAGCCAGCCAGAGGCTCAGTGTTATCACTATTCTAAAAACTTGTAGGTTTGAAGTGATGATCCTTTCAGAATGTTTGAGAAGATACTCTGCAGTTACCTAGAACAGTGAGAGAGGGATGTTTCCTATACTGACAGATTAATAAGACAATATTATATATTATATACCAAAAATACTTCCCACCAGAGAGGACATTTTCTCAATACGAATGCCTCTAAAACAGTTGTTCTCAACCTGTGGGTTGCAACCCCTTTGGGAGGCACATATCAGATATTTACATTATGATTCCTAGCAGGAGCAAAATTGCAGTTATGAAGTAGCAATGAAATAATCTTATGGCTGAGGTCACTTCAACATGAGGAACTGGATTAAAGGTCTCAGCATTAGAAAGTTTGAGAACCACTGCTTGAAAGAAACTGAGACACTCACTTAGTACTATTTATATCGTAGTGGACCCAGGTCCCACTCTTGAATTGTTCCCAGTTTATAGGCACATAAATAGTAACATCATAGTGTGACATGTTGGAAACAATTAAGGGCAAATACTCCATAAGAAGGTCACCTGATTGGTTTTCTTGGGAGGGAAACAGAGTCCTGGAAACCTCCTTGGATGCAAAATCTTCTATTGAAGATGGAGATGTAAATGAAGACTAGGAAACTTTCAGACAAAGATGGAGGCAGGCAGATCGATAAGCAGAATTCTGACTATTGTTAGGTATCAGATGAAAAGCAACAGAGACGAGTGAAGAGCCTGGCTCTCAGCAGCAACATGAACATTTCAGGCATTGGCTTTGTAGCTGTGGGAGCATCACTCTCTAGGCAACATGGCTTCATGAACAAAATGTGATGTACAGTCAGTTATCTGCAGGGCTTTGAAGCCTGCATACTCGTAATCTCTCTAAGGCAATCGATGATGGCAGAAAGTGCATTACGATTTGAATGAGCATAATAGACACGAGGGTAAAAGACCCAGAGAGGCCCTTAAGTGCTTTGCCCCACTGTCCTCAACTATAAGCAGCATTTCTGTTTGTAGATTCCTCTGCTAAAGGACTTTCAACACTGGAAATGCCACGGGAATCTTCCTCTGCCCCTACGTTAGAAGCAGGTGCCCCTGAAACAAGCAGCCACTCATCAATAGCAAGTAAGTGTTCCTCAGTGATGGTTTCTGTGTCTGTCAACTTTGGAACGTCACCGATGCAGATTGCTTTCAATGTTGCTAACTCTCCCACTTAAAAAAAAAAATGACGCATTAGCTTCCTTGATGATACAGTGCTGTGTAGTTTATGACGCTCTGGAGGGCAGCATGGCCTGCTTTAGTTCATACCTCAGAAGTTAGATTAATCACGTGGGCACGGATTGCCTAAGAACCCCAATTCATTAAAGGATAAATACATCATGATGAATAAATTCATCATCCAATGAAGTGAGCATCACTACTAGTCTCAACACAGAACATAAAACTGGCCGCGTGACGCGTGTAAGGATTTGTTCATGTCAGAAGCTTACGTGGGACTCAATGATTTAATATGAATCACTTTCTATCATGAACACAGCTTTACCTGAGTTATCCTAAAATATATGCATCATGACCCCATAGGCTAAATCTGCTCCTTTTAGGCTGAAAAACAAAAATGGCCCAATGCATTGCAAAGTCTACTCAAGGCCAGTTTCTGTCTGAACCTTCCCTCTGCTGTTGGGTGCTGGGTTGACTGAAGAAGCTTTAGCTCCATTGCTCTCCCCCAGGGTGCCTACTCAGCTCAATGGAGTCAAGAGCTTTTTTCAGCCAGGGGAATTCTTGGAAGGAATCAGTGATACAGACAAAAGTCTATGTTTCTGGAAGCCTTTGTCTCACGTCCTGAGAAATTTGTGTTTCATATGGATGCTGCCTGAAGGGTTAGTGAGTTTTCATTTGACAGTTCAAGAAGACAGATAAAGAATGTATTGTGAACCCTGGGCTGGTTGTGCATTTATCCATTTGTGCATTCATTCATTCATTCATTCATTCACTCATCATGCCATGGGCATCTGGTGGGGTATTATGCTTCCCACCGGGAATCAAGGAGGGTAAAGTGATCAGAGATGCCATTTAGTTGGTTGTCGTCCTGTGTCAACATCACGATGAATGGTTCATACACAACATGATCTAGGTCCAATCCTTACCTAAGCACTGCATGGCAGATGGAGGAGAAAGGCTGAATGCTTGCCTAAAGACACAGAGTCAGAGAGAGAGAGAGAGAGAGAGAGATGCTTGGCCTATGAGATTTTCAAGTTGATATTAATTGCATACTGTCTTTGAATAATTCTAAATAAATTATAAGACTGTAAAAATTATGATAGTTTTCAAGCAGATATTTGGCCTTTGGTTGCAAAATAGGATGGCTAGTTCTAAAGCTAAGTGTTTTTTTTTTTAAAAAAAAAAATCATGAAGAATGTTTGACAACTTGACAAAAATCACAATAGCATGCTTTCTCTTCCTCGTTTACATGAGAAAGAGAAAACAAAAAGAAACCGAATTCCCCCTGTAGAAGTCTTAAGTAGTATGGTTTGAAATGGTCTTAATGATTAAATGGCTGTAATTCCTGTGTTGAACACATGTGTCAGGAGGATCAGGATCCCAGAGGCATGCCTGAGTCTGGCCTTTCTGGCATGGGTTTAGCATGTTAGTCCTCACCTTCCTGCTCTTGTCATGAAGAGCATCATCATAGAACGTGGTGGTGTGCTCTTGGAGGCATAATGCCAGAAAGCCAGAAAGCTCAACCATTGGCTCTTTTCTTCTCAGGAATTCTGCTGTCTTCAAAACCAGTTGAGGACTGGGGTGTAGCTCAGTGGTAGAGGCCTTGCCTAGCAGGTGTGAGGCTCTGGGCTCCATTCTCAGGATTGAAAAACAAAGCAAAACTAGGAAAGGGGAAAGGGTCTCACCACAAGAGGTTTTACACCCTTACTTGATTGAGTCTACAAGATGATATTTATTCTTTAATTTTTAAAATCCTTTCAAAGTTTTCTGGTTTTCAGCTGGGGCTGTAGTTCAGCAGGAAGTGGCTTGCCTAACATGTGCAAGGCCTTGGATTCAAAACCCAGTACTGAAGAAAAACAATATTTCTGCTTTTGAACTTTTCTTAAAAATTTTAAATTTTTACTTAAAGCTCTACTCTTCAAGCGAGTTACAAACTTAGAAAGTTTACTAGTCAATAAACAAATCAGTGATGTTTAATATTCAGTTGATTAGCTATTTCCACAAAATTTACTGAATATGGACTCCAAGACACAAACATCCCACCATGTTCCTTTCTTGATCAAGTTGCCAGTTGACTGTAAACATGCCATGACCACCATAAATCAAACAGCATGCCAACCACACCAGAAACGATGTTGAGTGATATCACTTTACACCTAGCTGCTCCTGTTATTGACTGTGTAGTGTCCAGGGTTGTTCATGGCCTATCTAGTGGACATCTAGGGGCCTCTGCATTCCTTTCTAGAGTGTACAATTTATCAGCTTTGGCTTTTGAACTTGCTCTTTCAAGTGAACTGGGTTGGGGAATCCAAATGGGTAACATCCAGGTGCTTGGGTCAGGCCTACAGCCTTCTTGGTGAGACAATGCTCACACTGCGTTCATGCGTAGGCATTGAGTGTTTCTCAGGGGAACACAAGCTCAGGTGAGGGTGGCTTTGTAAGTCAGCAGCCAACTAGCACCATGTTTTTTATTGTTTTGGTTTGGAAATGCTTACAACTTCCCATTGCTAATAATCCCATCAGGGCTTCATAGCAGGACAAAAATATTAGGATTGTTTTCTAAAGCAAAGAATACACTTGTGGGATGATATTTGATCACATCTTTCAAACAGTAGACAGGGGCACAGATTTTGAAATCACTATGTTTTGGCTTCCTTCAGTTGCTTTTTTTGATTCAATTCAAGGTAACGCTGTTTTGAATCCTTTTCATGATGTGGCAGAGCATATAAGTTAAAAAAAAGCTAACAGAAATAATCACATTGCATTCATTGGGAGCTGAGTAAACACATTTAGGTGATGGATCCATGTTAAGGAGCACCACGGTTGCCTGTACCACAGGCACATGAAGGGTATTAGTTTTTCTCGTGTTTGGGGGTGTATGATTTACCAAAAATTGCAAGTAGCTCACGAAGACTCAGTTAAGACGTGTGATGTGTAGAGCCTGTGCGTACGATGGAGACGTGTTCCCATAGTAATCGTGTCCTGTTTCCTTCATATAGCTCAGTATAGGCAGATGAAAAGGGGATCCCTGGGAGTTCTGACAATGAGCCAGTTAATGAAGCGACAGCTGGAGCATCAGTCTAGCGTCCCCCATAACATCAGCAGCTGGGACACTGGTGGGTCACGCTTTTTCTTCTTGTTTGCCTCTCAGATTAGCTAATGCCACTTTCTCTGTGTCCACTTTTTGTGTTCTTTGGTTAAAACAGTTTTTAAAACCAAAATGGAAGTAATTAACATCTACTCGGATTTCCCAAGTGCTCTAGAACAATGTGGTCTATGTCCAGGCTGAGCCTTGTTTAGACTGATCCTCATCTAGGCTGGTACCCACCTAGGCTGGTTCCTGTCTGGACTAGGTCTCCATCTAGGCATGCCCAACTCTTTTTTTTTTCTTTAAGACCCAGGTTTCAGATCTCAAGTTATCTGTCTGGGGAAGAGCGGGTAGAGGTATGATTTCATGGCACAAAGTTATAAAAGCACCAGATTATCAATAACCTCTTTCAGAAAGTATGAAGTACTGAAGTTAGTGACTGTTTAATGACAAGTCTTGGGTCGGTGATGGCATGATCTGCAAGTAGGTTTGGGAATGGATTGTGTAATTTTAGCCAGCGGGGTCACCAGGTTGCAGTCACACACCCTCATGTTCATAAGCCAGAACTGCATCTAGCCTGTCACCCAGTAAGAACGACTGCCATCTGTCTTGAGTATGACTGTTTTGCATCTCCCCCCACCCCCGCCAACACATCTATGTGTGATGTGCTGCCTTCTCAGCTCATAACACTGCAGTGGTTCCCCCCTTAGGTGCCTGCCTTTCCTTAGTTTTTTTCTTCTTAAATTAAATGGGTCAACTGAGGTACAAGATTATAAACATGAAAGCACCTTGAAGTTTGCATAAGCTGTGAAAATGTAAGAATCGATGACAGTGACACGCTGTGGGAACGCACTTCACTATCTTGGTGATTATTTTCTGGCTTCAATTATGAGATGATTTTTAATATTCTTTATTTTGATGCAGAATCACAGTGTGCACAAAAAAAAAAAAAAAAACCCCACCAAGATCTTGGCTGCTTTTCAAATTGTACATATGTCCTCTTATTTGTCTTTGTTGTTTTTGAAGAAGACAACCCAACCCCATATGTAATAGGCAGCTTCAGTCCCCTGGACTTGGAAGAGTGTTGGCCAAGTCAAAGGCTTAGCGTTTTCTCTTATTTAGTGGTACACAGGAGTGAGCAAGAAGTAGTTAAGAGGAGACAGATGAGAGAGAAGGGAAAGACATGGGCTAGCCATCCCCAAGCATGTGTTGGGCTTGATACTGTTTTTCTTTCTGAAGAAACCATGGAGGACTGGGCCTCCCTCTGCAGAGAAGAAGCTGTGTAACTGACAAGCACAGCTCAGCACTCTGGTACTAAGTGCTCAGCTTGACTTGGGGACCCTGAAATCATTTTACCATTCCTTCTTAGCTCAATCTGTGGCTCGAAGTGAGCCACTCTAGATTCTGACTATAGCTACAACCTAGTTTGATTAAGTAGAGTTATGACCATGTTAATTGACATCTATTTCTGACCTGAACATTAAGCAATAAAGCCCTACATGATACCAAATAACCCATTTTGCTGCAGATTTCGCTTTTCAGTCAGACTTAATGGTTCTTGTGTTCTTGGTTTCACGCCTAAGACTCCATGTTGTGCGGACTTCTTCACTGACATTTGCTGGGGCTTATTTTTTTAATTTTCTATTCCCAACTTGGTTTGCTAGTCTCTAAGTCCTTTAATAAGTTTTATCTCATTATTCTCAAGTTCTTTGTTTGTTTTTTTGGTTGGTTTTGAAGACAGGTTCTTTCTTTGTTACCCAGGCTGGTCTTGAACTTCTGGGCGCAAGTAATCATTTTGCCACAGTCCCCTACCACTGAGCCTACCTTACACCTGGCCTCAGGACTCTCATGCTTACTGCCTGAGGCCAGCAGGAAAGTCTGTGAACCTGTAGTATGATATTAGGTGACTTGTTGCTTTGCACCACCCACATTGATTCAGTGACTCTCTAGTTCCCACCAAGAAGAACTATGGCCCTGGAGACACACTGATTAGGACAGCTTAAATTGGGTCATGATAAGTTCACCTCAGCAAACACGACTCATTCAAAGAAAGTTCGCCTCTTCTTCACTTACACATCTTCCATGTGAATGGACATCCCCTGGGTATTGCTTTATTTCTGCTTCTTATTCTTGCTCTCCACCCTTAGCCAAACCCCTACTGTTTGTACCTGTCCATGTGTTTTCTGTATGAACTGTCTGACCATTACCCCAGAGTATCATTGGCGTATTTATTGATTTACATAACGCATGTTTCATGGCCAAGGTATTGGCCCTTCATTTCATATTGGGGTTTGCACTCTTCTGAAACAGAGTGGGACTAGAACTTAAAAAAAAAAGTTTTGAATACTCTAATATTTTCAGACACAGTTCATTTAACTGAGTGACAGGTTTGTAACGAAACCTTGACTAAACGCCACCCTCAGATTTACTCTTTATGTGTTAATACAGTAACTGTGACAGTTTGCGGCTTTGATTGTGTGGCGACTTGTGCCAAAGGGACCCCACTGAAGACTGAAATGCTCTCTTTCTCCACAGAACAGATACAGCCCGGGAAACGGCAGTGTAACCTGCCAATGTGCCTAAATCCCGACCTGGAGGGCCAGCCACTGAGAACGAGAGGTTGGTTGAGTCCCAGAGTCTCCGACTGTGGAACTGAAGGACTGGGTATCTCTCACGGACCCACACAGCAGAGCCCAAAATCTCTTCCTCCTCGGCAGCTTCACACATTTCCATCTTGCGAAAAGACCTTCAGGACCAGGGAATACGTGACAGCCCATCCTTGAAAATGGCCAATGAGGGAGGATGAAAGCTCTGCCTTTTGTGTCTTTCTAACACTTGGGGCCATACAACACAATTCTAGTGTCTCTTGTCTAGCATTTGAAAATAACTTTCCATTTATTTTGCCCCTTGGCTGTTTCTAGACCAGACATCCCTGGGCTCTTTAGCCTCCTTCCCAAGATGCATCAGGTCTTCATGTCACCCTTTGCTCTTTTCCTGAGCAGAGTTCAGAGTGTCCTTATTTTTTCTAGAATGGTGGGACTGTGGCTGCACAGCTTCTTTCATAGCTATCTTGAATTATGTATGAAAAATGCACACTTTGTTCTGCTTGTGGGGCAAAATGAGTGTCCATCTATGCTAGGATCATCAAAATTTTTATATTCTAAATTCATCTCACACATTTAACTACGTATTTAATTAATCCTTACTTTTGTTCTTAAAATTCAGAAGGCTGGCGAACCTAACGTTGGTTACGAAAGAAAGAAAGAAAGAAAGAAAGAAAGAAAGAATCTTGACTGTATCTTCTAAGTAGTCTCTTGAACCAAGCAGACCTATATAGAGATATTTGTGTCCAGCTTCCTGGGCACTTCTTTGGTGATGGCTAGCATTCTAACCCTCCCACAGATGAGACGAGTCACTAGTCTGTGTGGCTAAGAAAAGCTTTTGTGGGGGTATTGAACAAATCTTCTGGTGCGTGGTTGTGATCGACCCATCAAAACCAGGATGAAGCGTGAAGGTGGATGCACAGTCTTCCAGTCTCTCTCTCATTGCAAGTGGTAGAATCCGTTGGTGTAGCTGCGCAGCTGGTGTGTGCTTAGAGACAAGTACCCCTTCGGAGTCTCCCCTGTCTCTGAGATTCCAGAAGGAGTGTTTATCAGCATCTCGAGCTTTGAAGTTCATCGGTGGAGAAGGTTCCCTCTGTATTCAAGTTTCTGAGCACTCTCTGCTTCTGTTTCTGCTTCTCTGAACAGAGGCTGGATATCCTAGGAAAGAACCAGTGATGGGGGTTCAGAATTGTTGCCAGTAAATAGGGGACAAAAATGGAGGCTGAGTTTAACACTGCCAGCTTAGCTGTGAGTCGTTTACAATGAAAGGGTGCTGAAATCTCTGGCTTTCTTTTTTATATTTATCTTCTCCTACATTGCTTTCAGTTTCCACTTCAGTAGCGGAATTTAGCAAGCCATTGGTTCAGCTTATGTTGTCCTATAAGAACCAATGGCTAGTCACCTAACCTACTCTCTTTGACAGACGACTTCCATAAATACTGCAGCATCCCTTCTGTGTTGTCACAGAAAACCAGCTTCACTGGGGCTACTGTAAGAACATGCCCCCATTAGGTAATGCCTGTTTGGAAGCCACAAAAATGCCTGAATTCTCGATCCTTTGGTTGCAATCTTGACTTGAAGTTGTTCCTACTGAGACTATGGACACATCTCCATAGATCTTATGGGTGATTTTTTCCCCTGCTCTGGCATAGTTGCTGCTCTAGCATTTGGCTAGTGTGCCCATCAGTGATCAAGAGTCATGGGGGATAATCTTTAAGCTTTGTGCTTTTGCTGTCTCTGCTATGAATCTGCTTATATCTCTATGATACTGTGCAACATCTTCATAGACATCACTGGTTAACAGCACCCTTAGATATCCCTGGGCAGGAATGCTAGCTCAGAAATGGCCGATGATATGGTAGCAAGATTTATATTCCTAACTGTGAGCTTTGGAAGGTGCAGGCATTTTCAGCGTCGGTGCTTGTGTTTGCAAGCATTTGCTTCTCAGAACTTTAGCTGGAGAGGTGGTCTGTAGTGTGGAAGCATGAACTTCAATAGTGTTCCCCTCAGGCCACACAGACTTGCCCTTCAGGCTAGGCATCTAAGGTTTACAATCTTTTGTCATTAAAGCTACCTTTCCTCAGTAGCTATTCTTTCTGAGGAGAAATCATACATCTTTGATTTCAGGACCAAGTTACATGTTTCTTGATGAGAATGGGTTATTTAATGATCATTGCTGTTCCCCTTTTTTGTCTGCTTGGAGAACTCGGATTCACAGTTCCTATTTAGCAGAACACACTGCTATCTCACGTTGTCACTTGGCGACTCATCTTACATGCTTCAGCTGCACAGCTCCAGGGAATCTGCCTCACGCTGATGTCTTTCTTCGTGGAGAGCATGCTCCTGAATTTCTATATTTGTTACATTTTAAGATTTATATTTTTTATTTGTGTGTGTATGTCCCATGTGTGCACACACACGTGGACATGCATGCAGGTGCCCGTGGAGGCCAGAAGAGGAGCCTGTCAGGTCACTTAGAGCTGGAATCACAGGCAGGTGGAAGCTGCCTTGACGTGGATACGGGGAATGAAACTTGGATCCTCTGGAGGAGCAGAAGGCTCCAAAAGGGAGCCATCTTTCCAGTTTCCATATTTACTGCCCATAGGTTTATGTTGCTAAGATTCCAACCTCAGATTTCTTTGAAAGGATCTAAACTCAAACTTTTTCAACTGTCCTATTGACTGGGTGAGGTAGAGCAACTCACCAAGTCAAACAGCTGATGCTGCATTCATAAATACTTCAGTTGACAACAAAGTCTTTCTGCTTTAGTGCTTATGATAATAATTTTCAAAGCAGAACACTAAACTGGTTTTCTAGCTCCAGTACCCCCTTCTGTTCATCTGTGTGAAGTCTGGGGTCTTACCGCCTCCCCACTTAGTCAGGTGTGTTGAGTCTGGTGTCTCACTGTCTTCTGGTAGTAGCTCCACTTTAATGATGACACACACTTGTGCATTAGACACATTAGATTGTTCAGACAGTTTCCTTCAGTGCTGGGTAAGTTCGTCTTTATCTTAGACTCCGCTGGCCCAGATGAGATTTCTGATTTTTCAAAATCATGAACCGTGGAAAGGTAGGCATCCAGCTCTTTCTTGACTCCACTTCACTATGGGAGGGGGCCTTTATCATGCCGTGGATGAGATGGGGGTCACAGTCTCATGAATGTGATCTTCTGAGAGCTAATGAATGCAGAGTGGAGATTCCCTTGGCCCCAGAAGCTTGTCTGTATTCATGACTGTCTCTCTGCTGCTTACCCAGGCGCCACTAAATCCAGCCTGCTGTCAGCACCCAGCATAGCCAGCATGTTTGTGCCTGCACCTGAGGAATTCACAGAGGAGCAGCCAACGGTGATGGCTGACAAGTAAGCTTGCCTGTTATTTTCCTCCTTTGGTTATAAAGTTGGAGTCTGGTTACCAGGTGAGGAAATAAACTCTGTTCTTCAATGGTCTGAAGCTGTGCTGTACACATTTACAATTCAGAAAGGTGCACAGTATAAGCAGGGTCCCTCTCCTTTACTTTAAAGAAAAAGAAGAAGACTCCATTCTTAGTCCATTCTGACAGTACAGTCCATTCTCAGCATCTCAAACTGGCCTCTCCGACTGTCAGTTCCCGGCAGCCTTGAGTTCTTCTAGGTTAAAGCCAACCTTAGCTCATTAGCTAAGGTATTCTAGTGTGTGAATGTCCCCACTGCTCCTTCCCTGGCCCTGTCTAGAATTCCAGAGCATTCCTGACGTGTTCTCTCTCCTTACTTGATCTTCCTAGCAAATCCCTATTCACTCATTTACGATCTAGCCAAAGACAAAGTTTCCTTGATTATGAGGGGCAGGATTCCACTTTTTCAGGGCCTCTGGTACATCTTTAGCCCAGCACACGTTACACTGTATTTTATTTCTTTGTCTAAGTAGTACAGGTACATGTTATAAAATAGATGGTGAGTTCCCTGGGATGAGAACAATTTCTTCTATAGTTAGTGCCCCGAGCACGCTATGTCTTGCCCGGCACACAAATCTTTTTTAGTGAGTGTGGCAAAACAAAATGAGGCCTGCAGATTTTCAAACCTGGACAGATCCCTTGGGAATAGACAGGTTCCCAGATAAAGGTGGCTCATACTTCTAATAAAGGAAAGTGAGTAGAAAGGGCAGTGTGAATATCCACATAGGGATGCTTGTTGCTCACTCACAAGTGAGCTAATGGCTGTCTTGGGCTTTCTACATCTGTAATTAAACACCATGACCAAAAGCAACTTACAACCTGTAGTCCTTCATCTAGGAAAGTCAGGGCAGGAGGCCTGGAGGCAGGAACCGATGTAGAGGCCATAGAGGAGTGCTGCTTATTGGCTTGCTCCCCCAGCACTGTCTTAGCTTGCCTTTTCATACAGCTTTGGATTACCTGAATAGGGGTGGCACTGCACACAGTGAGCTGGGTCCTTCCATATCAGTCATCCACCAAGAAAATGCCCCAAAGACATGCCCACAGGCTGAGCCTATAGAGGCATTTTCTCAATTAAGATCTCTTCTTTCCAGATAGTCCTAGCTTGAATCAAGTCGATATAAAAACAGCCATACAGTGGCCGGACTACAGAAGCAAAGGTGCCTGCCTGGCTTGTACCACTCCCTTGAAATGTCCCCAGAGCTTTGGTTATAATGTCCCCATTTTGTGTCATATGCTCTCCCATTTTCAAGTTCTGATCTTCCCTAGTTGCTTCTCTCTCTCTCTCTCTCTCTCTCTCTCTCTCTCTCTCTCTCTCTCTCTGTGTGTGTGTGTTCCAGTGCATGTGCATTTGTGTGAGCACGAATTATTTTTAATTCCCCATTTCCCTTTATAAAGCTGCCTTCGGTTGAGTTGGGTGAATGGAATCTATATTAGGACACAGGAAAGAGCTTGCGTGTGAGCTTCTTAAAAGCAAGTGTGAGTGTACTAATTTAGCAGGACTAGACACTCAAGAGGCTCAGCCTGGTTCTGCAGGCTTCCTGGAGTGCCCAGGTTCACTCCAGTCCTTTGTCTCTCACTCACAAATAGAATATCTTTTGAAAGCTTCTAGCCACCTGTAGGCATTTTTGATTTTGACAAATGAAAATTAATGTAGTTACTGCCACCCTTCCTCCTTCCTTGCTGCTGCCTGTGAGGTGGCTGCCCTCAGACATCTGATAAAGCCCAAGATCATCAAATAGAGGACCCTGAAGGGCATCCTACACCAGTCAGGACAGTATGTCTAAGTTACATGCATCTGATGGAAACCAGGAGGTATCAACGACAGGGTGTGAGGAGATTCAGGGACCAGGCCCTGATGTCCAACATTGGTTATGTGATGAGAAAACTGTGCCCCTGCTGCCCAGCTGCTTCCAGGAAGTTCACGGTCCATAGCATCGAGGATCTGGAAGAGTTCCTATTGTGAGCAACTCTTACTCTGCTGAAATGTTTCCTCCAGCATAGAAACAGCAGCAGCGCTGGCTATCAGAGCCACCAAACATTACCGAGCTGTACAACATGGAAAACCAGGTAGATGTCTCACTTGCATTTATTTGTGCTTAAATAAAACCATAAAGGTGGATTCAAACAAATCTAGTCACTGACTATGCTTAGACACAGTTTCACATTCTTAAAGGCCCAAGAGCTGTTAGCCTACCTGAAGCTCTTTCTAAAGGAGCAGAAACCTCTCTGGGGCCAGATGCTCATAGACTGAATGATAAGAAAACATCTTAAGATGGCTGCTGTCCACTCTCTTCCCATGTCTTAAGATGACAGTGGCACTGAGGTCTCCACTTACATTAGAGTGAGCCTAGTCGCCACCATTTTGGGCCTTTCCAAAGACTTCAGACAAATGTGCTTGTATGTTACCTTGAAACCACGGTTGGGTTTCTTACACATCCCTCCCTCTGCTTCCTTTGCAGATGCCATGACTGCGGGGCCATCCTAGAGGAATACGATGAGGAAACCCTCGGGCTAGCTATCGTGGTCCTCTCCACATTCATTCACCTAAGCCCAGACTTGGCGGCACCGCTGTTGCTTGATATCATGCAGTCGGTGGGAAGGTGAATGTTAGGTTCTATTTTATCTGCCGGAGAGGAACCTTACTTGAAATGATATCTTAAAATAAAAACCGTCCGTTTGAAAGGGAAGCATCCGGTCACCTTGCAGATGCCTGGAACCTGGGGATCAACTCAGACTGATTTTTTAAAAACTGGATGGAGACATTTTTTTATTTCATTTCTCAGCTGTACCAGGTCATGAGTCAAGGTCAGGGTGGGGCCAGAGGAGGCTGCAGCAAGGGAAGGGAGTTGGACCAGTGCTCCTGTTGCTGTGTTTGGATGGCCTGTCCACAGTAGGCTTTGTGTATTAGCCATTGAACTGATAATACTGTTGACCTGTTCTGTGGTGGTTTGACACCATCTTTTGTGATCCCAGGAGAGCCCCTCTGAACTGTTCAGCTCAGGGCGTTATTGTGTGTCACATAGCATCTTCCTAGTTCTGGCTTCACATTTTGGGAACAGGACCTTCAGTCTGAGTGCTAGTGTGAAGGGAATTCCCTTTATATGTAGACATCAGAAGAGGAAGGTGGTTCATGTTCAGGACTAGATTCCAGTTCAGTAATAACAATGTATCTCATAGACACTGAGTTAAAGTCTGCATGAACTTGCTAACTTTCCCATCTCTGCCAGAACAGTGCTAGGTGCCTTGAATCATCAGCATTAAGAAAAAGGTAGCTCCTGAGACTGGAGAGATGGCTCAGCAGTAAAGATCATTTGTTGCACTTTCAGAGGACTCAGGTCCAATTTCCAACACCCACGTGGTGCCTCACAACTGTCTGTAACTCCAGTCCTAGGGGATCTGATGCTCTCTTCTGGCCTCTTAGGGGGCCACACACACCGTGAACAGACAGATATGCAGGCAAAACACTCATCTGTATAAAATTTAATTAAATATTAAAAATAAAAAAGAAGACCTAGAACCTATGATTAGGTGATATGTGAGTTTGTTTGTTTCCTTTTTGTTGTTGTTGTTTTTAAGACAATGTAGCCCAGGTTGACCTTAGACTTGCTATGAAGCCACATTTGGTTTGGATCTCATGACTCTCCAGCCTTAGTCTCCGAGTTACTGGGATTATAGGTATCTACCACCACTCCTGGCTGTGACTTGGTTGTTGAAAGAGACAGTTTTGTGTGAAATCACTGGATGGCCATATAAGACAGGCATGGTTAAGTGCTTGAAGAAGCCAAGAGTGGAAATGCTTCTCAACATTTGGAGAAGGTAGATCGCAGACACTTAGAATTTGAGGGAGGGAAAAGCAATCTTTTTGGTTTGTGGGGTTTTTTCTTTCTTTTTTCTTTTTTTGTATAAGGTTTCACTATATAGCTCAGACTGGCCTCTAACAGGGTTTCTTCTGTATCCTAGGCTGTCTCAATCAACAATTCTCCTGCCTTCAAAATGCTAGCATTATGTGCATGTAGGACCATACTTACTGAGAATGAGTTTAGATAGAGCTAAACTTAACTTTAAAAAGAGTAAGAACAGGGTCTGTGGAGATGGCTCAGCGGGGAAGAGTACTGCTGTGTAAGTGTGTATCCCTGAGTTCAAATCCCCAGCACCCACATGATATGCCAGGCATGCACAGGTGAGCACCTGTGAACCCAGTGCTGCAGGGGACTGAGACAGAAGGATCACCAGGCTTTCCTGGCTGCCAGCCGAGCTCCAGCTTCAGCCAGGGACCCTGTCTGCCGGGAAGAAGGCAGAGAGTGGTAGAACAAGGCACCGACATCCTCCTCTGACCTCTGTGCACACCATCTTCACATATGTGCAATATACATATACATCATGTATACTCACGTATGTACCCAGAAGTAATAGTAGTAGTAGTAGTAATTCTGATATCAAGTTAAACAGAAAAACACTAAGAACTTGTTCCAAAAACATATAGTCCTGTTATTTGCTCCCCACCTCAAATCATGCGAATAGTGTGGTGTGGTATGTGTGTGGTGCAGTTGAATGAGGTATACAGAGGTATGTGTGTGTGTATGATATATTTGTAGTGATATGTTTAAGGGTGTGGACATACCTATTTGCTTATGCACAAGCCAGAGGACTTCAGATATTGTCCTTACCACTTCCCTTCTTACTCCCTTGAGACAGGGCCTCTCCTTGAACTAGAAGCTCTCTGTTTATGCTAGGCTGTCTGGCAGTGAGCTCTCAGACTGAGTCCCTCCACTTCCCGATATCCGGCTTGCAGGCATACAAACCATGCCAACATTTTTTTCACCAGTGCTAGGGATTTGAACTCAGGGCCTCTTATTTGCACAAGGGCTCTTGCCCACTTCGCTGTACTGTCTCCCCAGTCCAACTTCATTGATTATTTTTGGAGTATTTTTAGAGTCACATAGTCAGAGGCAGCATAAAGTGAAGTGTAACAAAAGGTCAAAAGCCATTATGAGAGGTGAGTAATAGATATGAGCCTGGAAGAGAGAAGGAACAGAGAGCGTCATCTAAGCCATTGATTTTTAACCCAAGCTTGCTAATTATAGAACACTTGTGTCCTCTATCTCCGCTGTTTGTGGAATTGAAGGTTTTTATTAAGGCACAACCACCGTTCCCACTTTCTAGGTTTAGAAGAGGTAGTCGTGGTTCTGCTCGGTCGCCATCTTGGAACAGCTTCTTTAAGCCACAGAGGACAGAGAGAGCAGATTGTGTTGTTTAACACAAAAGTATATAATCCATGTCCCGATTACTACCAAATGTTAGGATGGAAACGTGCGAGCTTTGATGAAAAACGTGGACAAACACACATTCACGTAGTTACAGTCACACACACTTCAATATCTACATTTTCTTACATGCAACTTACTGGCCCTGTGGTGTAGACTAGCAAGAGACTGGAAAACATTTAGTACTAACTGTAACTCTTGGTAGCCTAAGGATGACCATCCAGCTGCCAAGGAAACAAATTCCACAATCATCTGGCTGGAGGTTCCCTCACATGTCCCTGTTGTACCATGAAGAATACCTGATGAGACATGCCAGGGATGACCACACAGATCCTCCTCAGATGTTCTAGGGCCTGTAAGCTCAGCCCTTTCATTTCTCCCTCAGATGGTTCCCATCTCACGTAGCGCAGCCTGCTTAGATCCCATTAAAGCTTCGCCCCTCTGGTTTTCAGGTGAATACTTTAAGTCACGTGTCCCACACTCTTGATTACTATTTAGTTGAGATGCCAACCCTTATCTCTCTATCATCAACTTTAGCATCAGGACCAATAGCCAAAGCAGTTGGAAGGGCCTTGCTGATGGTAGGTGCTGGAGACACTGTCCCTCTCCAGAACTCTTGGTCACTTCAGCTGTCCTATTAAAATAGAAAATCACCTGGTTTCTTTGGTATTGTATGATATCTTACAGATTATAGTCCTTTTTTTCTGAATCCATCAATTTGGCCCATTCTCTGTCAGGAGAGAACCTATGTCCACGGTTAAAGAGCCACACCATACTTTCTGAAACATGGTCAGTGTTGGCCACTTAATTCCCATTTCTTATCTCCAAACAGTAGATTTCCCTGCGCGACACTTCAACTCAGCAGCAAGCTGAGGACGCCTCCGCTATCCATTTTGTTGTGGTGGAGGGCTTTGCAATTTGCAGTTCGCTCACAGTCGGGTTTTCCAAGGTTGTTGACAGAGAAATACATTGAGTTAATGCAGAGATCACTGGATCACAGGTTCTGGTATCTGTCAAGCCTGGTCACAACCACCATTTCTTTTTATGTTGGCTGGGTGAGAGTAAACTTTTTTACCTGTATGCATTTACATGGGGATCTGTGGTTGATACAGAAGACAGGTTTGGGAGACTGGATTAAGTTTAACCCTGCACATGACCGCTGAGTGGTCCCTCTGATGCTTCCACAGGGACTCTCATGGTGAGAGTATACTCACCACCAAACCGGAGGTCCTAGCTCAACACTAATGCACCTCACCGCGGAAAGCTAAGATACCTGTGTGACTTTTCTCCTTTATTTTCTAGGCTCGCATCCAGCACTACCTTTTCTAATCAAGCAGAAAGGTAAGAACCTCACGTGGGCTCTGCTCACTTCTCTTCTCGCCCTGTGCATGTCCTCATGGTCTGACATGGGCCCCCAGCACACGCTCTCCAAGATGAAGCCTACTATTCCACCGTAGCTCCTGAGAGTTTCTGACCTGGGTTTGCACACTTACTCAATCACTCAGTTTAGTCAATGAGTATTTTTAAGCCCAGCTTGTACTAGTTACGTGAGGTTTTTGTTGTTGGTCATGCTGTGAGTCCAACTGAGAGCCTCGAGCGTTCTAGGAAAATGCTCTACTGCCAAGCTGCACCCCAGCCCTGCTTGGCTCCTAGTTAAAGGCAACAACTGGCATGATTCCTCACCTTGTTCAGCTTTCAGTCTTACCAAGGAGGCAAACATGAATGAGTAGTCACCCAAGTGTGTGGTGACTGTGCTAACGACTATGAAGGAAATAGACTCACATAATGTTAAATGCATTACATGTTTATTTATTTCCGTGTGTGCATGTGTGCACGGTGAGTGTGGAGGTCAGAAATCAATATCGAGTGTCTTCCTCAGCACCCTCCACCTTACTTTTTGAGACAAGGTCTCTCACAGAACCAGGCACTCACCAGTGAGCCCAAAGGACCCTCCCTATCTATCCCTAAGGTTATAGACCCATAAATGAATATCTAAAGAGTTAGTGCCAGGTTCTAGAGAGGGTGATCAGATGTCAAATCCTGGTTTTTGTGTAACTTACATTCAAGTCAAAGAGACAGAAAATAAACAAGTTAACCAATAAGAAATTGACCATGTGATTTAATAACATTTAATTTGACGTGTTATGAATAGTAACTAATTCCGGGTGATGGAGAAGGCCCGGGACTGGTATTTCAGACACTATGGCCAAGGACAAGGAGCAAGTGCTATGTAAACAAAACCTAAGTGGGAGAGTGATTTATACAGCAGGTTATGGAGAGAATACCCCAGGCAGAGGGCCCAGCCAGGACAAGGGCTTCAAGTCAGGAAAGAGGATGGTAAACCTGGAGACAGACCAATGTGGACTCAGTGAACACAGAGAAGACGGCAGAAAGTAAAGCAAACAGGATAGAAGCAGCCAGACCATGGAGGTCACTCAAGGTTAGCTTTTACTGAGATCACAGAGTACGAGGTGAGGGCCAACACATGCTTTGCCTTAAAACAGTTAAGACCCTCCTCGGTCCTGGCAGAGTTGGTGTATAACACATTCTTGTTGCCAGACACCATGGTAACTTTAGTGGCTTTTCTTTGATAAAGTTACACACAACCCTAAATGTACGTTCACTGTCAAGACAGAAGTTAACCATGATTGCCAGAGGAGCCCATCTCTTACTGGTCTGGCTGCCCTCCAACCATGGAAGCAAATGCTCTTTTCTTTGGTGGTCGATTAATTCTGCCTGCTGTCGAGCAATGCTCTTTTCTTCAGTGGTAAATTAATTTTGCCTGCTGTAGAGCTTTTCATGAATGGAATTGTGTTGCTGTTTTGTGTCTGGCTTCTTCAGGCAACAATGCTTTGCTTGTACCTTGGTCTGTTTCTTTGGTCAAAGCTGAACATGCATCACACGGTTAGTTCAGGTTTCTATTAAAGGGTATCTGGGTTATTTCTAGTTTGGTGTAATTTCTTTCCTGCTATGAACAGTCTTAGACAAAGGCTCTTTGTAAATAGATGCTTTATTTCTCTTGGAAATGGAATCGTTGGGCCACAAAGTATATGTGTATTTGGTGTTTTTAAAAAATAAGAAATCATAACTTCTCTTATAGAAATATGATCGTATACAAGTGGCTGTGCTAGAGCCTAGCTCAGCACTCAAGGGTGCTTGCCCTTCTTGCAGATGTCCTAACTTTGGTTCCCGGCACCCATGGTGGCTCATAACTGCCTGTAACTGCAGTTCTAAAGGACCCAATGTTCTTTTCTGACTCTGAGAGCATCTGAACACGTATGTCTATACTCATACATAGACGCATAAGTAAAAATGAAGAAAATATTAAATAAAGGTTTTGCTATCCTATATAAGATACAATTTTATATTCCCACCATCAGTGAGACTTCAGGCTGTTTCAAGTCCTTGCCAGATTTTGGTATCGTTAGTATTTTCAACTGTAGCAGATGGCGTGGCTGTACAGTGGCTCTCTCTTTGTAGTTTTAATTTGCATCTTCTTGATGACATTTTTTCAAGTGTTCATCGACTGTTTTATTCTTTCCTGAATAATCTTTTCCATCTTTTAAACTGGGCTGTTTTCTTTTCACTCTGGAGTTGTTGGACTTTTTTGTATAAATATGTTTTTTTGTTGTTTTGATTTGTTTTTTTGTTGTTGTTGGTTTTTCCAGACAGGGTTTCTCTGTGTAGCCCCGGCTGTCCTGGAACTCACTCTGTAGACCAGGCTGGCCTCTAACGTATAAATATGTTTTAAGAATATCTTTACCTAGGCTGGGCTCATTCATTTTCCCGATGCTATAATTTTCTGACAAGGTTTTCATTTAGATGAACTCTAATTTATTCATGATTTAAAGTGTGTGTAATTATGGATTTTTATTGTTTAGCTAAGAAAACATTGTCCTACCTGCTCCCAAGTCCTATGTGTTCTCTCCTGCTGTCTTCTGCTGTGTTCTCTCCTGCTGTCTTCTGCTGTGTTCTCTCCTGCTGTCTTCTGCTGTGTTCTCTCCTGCTGTCTTCTGCTGTGTTCTCTCCTGCTGTCTTCTAGAAGTTTCAGAACTTTAGCATTTAGATTTATAACTAACATCATCATCAAAATAAACTTTTATATAATGTTAGGCAGGGGTAGGGACATTCTCTGCATTCATGTCAAATATCCAGCTATGTCAGCACCTTCTTGTTTCAAAGACTCCTTCCCGTTGTCCCACTGTGATGTGTGTTAAACTCCAAGTTTCCCATATGGTCGCTTGTACCCACCTGGATCCTTTGGGTTGGACGCTGATCCTTACTCTAGGGTGGTGCTTCTCGGCCTTCCTAACGCTGTGACCCTTCAATGCAGCTCCTCATGTGCGATGATCCCCAACCATAACATTATTTTGTTGCTACTTCCTAGCTGTAATTTTGCTACTGGTATGAATTTTAATGTAAATATCTCATACTCAGGATATCTGATATGCAACCCCCAAAGGGGTAGTGACCGGCAGGTTGAGAACTGCTGATCTGGTGCCACATGGTCTGGATTACAGTGGTGAGGCTTGGCATCAGGTAGCCAGGGTATTCTTCCTTAGTTAGTTTGTTTCTTTGTTTCTTCTTTTCTCCCTTCCTTCCTTCCTTCTTTCTTTCCTTCCTTCCTTCCTTCCTTTCTTTTTGCAGATTCATTTAGATATATAGATTCTTTAAACTTCCGAATTAGTATCTCCTTTTTTTCTGTCCTGGCTTTTCAAGACAGTGTCTTGTTTGAGCCCTGGCTGGCTTTAACCTTGTGGTGATTCTCCTTCCTCTGTCTTCCCACATGACAGGCATCAGTATTACACTGTACCCAAGCTTCTCCTTGTTTAGACAAAATGGTTACTGAAGTTGACAGTGTACATTAATTTGGGAATAACTGATAGAACAATGCTGCAATATATATATGTGTGTGTATGTGTGTATATGTATACATGTATACATATACATCATATACATATACATCATATACATATATACCACATACATATACATATATATCATATACTTATACATCATAACATATACATCACATACATATACATCACATACATATACATCATATACATATACATCACATACATATATATCATATACATATACATCACAT
>JADRCH010000018.1:92468-104453 GCA_019843965.1 Rhynchomys soricoides | reverse complement strand
TATATATCATACATATACATCACATACATATATATCATATACATATATATCACATACATATACATATGCATCATATACATATACATCATATACATAAATCTTGTTAAATCTTTGAATTTTAAATTTTGTAAACCTTTGTTTAATCTTGTTAGATTGATCCCTAAGAATTTTCTGTGTTTTAGAGCCAATGTAAATTGAAGTTTTGAAGGAAATAATTTTCAGTTTTAACCTGGTGAATAAATAGATTTTTCTGAATTAGTGTTGTGTCCTAGCTGAATTCACACACAAGTTCTAGAGGTCCCTTAGACTTCTAGACTTTACAGACTCCTTATGGTTTCATTTTGTTTGGAAAACACTGTATCACCCACCCTAAAGTATGCTTTACTCTCTCCTTTCTGATCTTTTGGGGGTTTTGTTACCTTGTCATAGTAGGCAGAGCTACCAACACAATAAGGGAGGTGGAGGTGGCCATTCCTGTTTTGTTTCCTGCCTTCAGCGTCTCAGTCTGGTTATGTGTCAGCCAGGGTTTCTGTTTTCCACAGACACTTCTTAATAAATTGAGGGTGTTTTCTTCTATTTCCAATATGTTGAGTATTTTAAATCTCATGCGATTTTTTTATCCTAATAAGTTGAATTATATTGATTTTTTTCTCTTCTTTTTTGTGCGTATAGTATGTGTGTATGTATGTGATGGTTGTGAGTGTGCATGTCTGTAGCTATGTGTAGCTATGTCTTTGCATGTGGAGGCCCAAAATTGATATCAGGAATCTTCCTTGGTCATTCTTCCACCTTATACTTTGAGGCAGGGTCTCTCTATCGAGCCTCAGAGCTTGCTGATGCCGCTAGTCTGGGTAGGAAGCTTGCTCATGCAGGGGATCCCCAATCTCCATCTTCTGAGGCTCAAGTTATAGGTGGCCCACGTGGAGGATCTGAACTCTCTTCCTCTTCCTTGCCTTCTCTCCAGCCTCTACATTGATTGTGAAACTATTTATCTATGGATTAAACCCTGCTTGGTCATGATATATTATCGTTGTCATCTATAGTCGGATGCAGTGTCCAGAGGAATACTGCGTTGTGTGTTCTCTTCCTGTTTCTTTGTGTTTATTTATTTATTCAAATAACAGTTTTATCTGGTGTTAGTTTTAGGGCTATGGGGGCCTCATGAAACAAATAGCCAAAGGTTTCTCTTGTTCTGTTTCCTTAAGTGAGTCGTAAGTTTAGGGTTCTGTTTTCCCTGACGGCCATTTTTGGCCTTTGCACCAATATTCCAGGATGGAACTGGATAAAGATGCAGAGGCTGATGTATGTAGCTTAGAAGAGCTTCTTGCCCTTCTTCCACTTGGGATCTTTTATTTCTCCCTTCTGGTAACCTATTTCCCTACCCGACTACCTCAGGAATTAGTCTTTTTGGTGCTTTTGTCTAAGAGGCAGAGCCATGTAAAACTTTTGGCTCCTTTTTGCCACAGATGCCAGCTCAGATGCTCCAAGAAAACATGGTGGATCTCCTAAAAGAAGTGCATTACCTCACTGCATTCCCTCAGGGCAACCTTCTCTTGGCCTTGCTAGGTCCTTGCTGATAATTCTCATTCACTTGTGGACTTGTGGCCTTTGTAGGTCACTGGCTTTGGGATGCTCAGCTGTACTTGGGGAGTCCTGGAATAATTCTGCTGTCGCTTTGGCACTTTATGGATCTGTCTGAAAATTATGAAGTATCAGGTTTGACTACGGGTAATTTCATCTCACTGAGGGAAATAGCGAGCAAGATAGTGTTTAAAACCGTGGCGTTCAGAGCCTAACCTCCAAATCATGCACACATGCCCAGTGGCCCATAGCTCCTGTTTTCCTTTCTGTTTGAACGCAGCATGATGGTCCCAGGCAATGCCGCAGGTGTGGCTAAGCAGTTCCTGCGCTGTATCTTCCACCAGCTGGCCCCCAACGGCATCTTCCCTCAGCTCTTCCAGAGTGCCATCAAAGGTAACTCACTCCCTGAGGACCCAGACTCCTCGAGCCTGCCCAGTCCCCGGAAACCCTACTAAATCTGACCATTTGCTTTATAGATGGGACTTTTTTACGGACCTTAGCCACATCTCTCATGGACTTCAATGAGCTGAGCTCAATTGCTGCCCTCAGTCAGCTCTTGGAGGTAGGTTTGTGTGAAAGGTACCCTAGGTCCCAGGCAAAGTCATGCACCATGCCTATCTCCCTCCACGAGGCACCCCTGAACTGCTTCATGGTGCAGTATTGTATCTTGAGATTAGCCTGAAGTCTTTATGAGTTACGTAGAGAAGTCCTGGACTGCTTCACCACGCCAGCTGTTGCTAGGAAGAGAGCAGCAGCTGCCATTATCAACAGCTCCAGTCTTTATTCTAGAAGAGTCTTTCCAGGAGGCGTCATTTATTACCTTCTTGGCGCCTAACCACACCAGTTAGCTCTTAATTCATGATCCCATTTTATCTCATGGACATAAAGATCATTAGTTTTGCCCCCGCAGTTTTCTTAAACATAGCTGTTTTTTCTTCTGTATTCCTCTGCCTGTTAGAAAAATTGGCCTGTGTAGCAGGCTGCCCAGCATGTTTATAATGTGAATATTCGATTTCTAAGCAAACCTTCACTGGGTAGCTTTATGATTCATGTACTATTTCAGCAGTTGATTGCCTATGCTTTTGTGTTTTTAGGGTCTAAATAACAAAAAGAATTTACCAGCAGGGGGTGCTATGATACGCTGTTTGGAAAACATTGCCACGTTCATGGAAGCTCTGCCCATGGATTCTCCTAGTAGCCTCTGGACTACAATCAGCAACCAGTTTCAGACATTTTTTGCCAAGCTGCCTTGTGTTTTACCTCTGAAGGTGAGCTCAGCTCAAGTTTCTAGCTCCCATTACTTTCTGCCTATCTGCTTACAGAGACCAACATGTGAAGCACGGTCAGGTGGTCTAATAGATCCCAAGGGGCTAGGGGAAATTTGTCAGCTAGAGTGAAGAGAATTATTTAGGTCATCCACTCCGCTGTCAGCAGCATGGAGTGGACACTTTACTTGCTGATAATGACAGTACCCAGTGGCCACATGGTTTTTAGTTGAATGCCAACAGACTGTGGTTTGTTTCTTTCCTTTCTTTCTTTTTAAATTTGTGTTTGTTTTCATTTTCAGTGAGGCTAGAACTCAGCGTCCTGTGCACGCTAGGTAATCACTCTATTATCTCCAGTCCTTAGATCGCCTTCATGCAGATATGTTTTTCTCAAGTGGATATCCAATAGGCAAAGAAATTAATAGTTTATCTAAAAGGAATGCAGACATAGGTAAAGTGTTAGCTGTAGGGAATTATTTAGAATGGCATGTGGGTTTTTTTTTTTTTTTTTTGAGTAATGTTCAGGAAAGAGCAAGATGATAGTCAGTGGTTGATATGTAGTTCAAAGATCATTAGTATCATGGGCCTGATAATTAAGAAAGAAAGAAAGAAAGGAACAAAGAAAGAAACAAGCAAGCTGGGCAATGGTGGCACACACCTTTAATCCCAGCACTTGGGAGGCAGAGGCAGGCAGATTTCTCAGTTCAAGGCCAGCCTGGTCTACAGAGTGAGTTCCAGGACAGCCAGGACTACACAGAGAAACCCTGTCTCGAAAAACCAGAAAAAGAAGGAAGAAAGAAAGAAAGAAAAGCAGGAGTTTATTTTATTAAAGCAGAATAAAACATGTTCTTTCTGTATGTCATCAAATAAGGAGTCACACTTTAGGAAAGAAGGTGTGAGCTGTAATAGCTCTGTGGAGAAGGGGTGGAGATTGGAGCCCGCGCCTCCTGACTCAGTCCAATGCTCTTTGTATGACGGCACACTTTTGTAAAGCAAGAAAGCTTCGAGCATCCGTATCTCCAGGACCTGAGCCAGGAGGCAGCCAGCCTCGGCAGAACTAGTTCTTTGACCCTTGCTCCACTAGAATTGTGTGATTTCTCCACATAACTCATAGATCAAATTACTTAAACTGAAACAAAACCGAATCACTTGTTCATCTGACCCGTGAAGTCACATGTTGGTACTTCTGGAATAAATGCCTCACCTGTGTAAAATGTTGCAAGGTCAGCTAACCATGGCAACCACAGTTGCTGAGGCAGTGGGTGCTGTGAGCTGGTAATTCAGAGCCTTTAGCTCGCTGAGTGCTGCTGGGTAGGGTTCAAAGGGACTGTGGACGGCAGCGCAAACGGTTTCTGTATCACCGCTCTCTGTGATACCTGTTTATCCATAGCTTAAAGTAGATGAGCAAATCCAAGCAAAGAGGACTAGTCCTGGGCTAGCAAGATAGTTCAGGAGTAAGGGTACTTGCGACCAAGACTGACAATCTGAGTTCGATTCCCAAGTTGCCAACAATGGATGGAAAGAACTAACTCCCAAAGATTTCTCTCTAAAGTCCATACGTGTGCCCCCCACACACACACGCGCACACACATGCACTCGCACGCACACCTACACACATTTTAACATGGCCACACAGAACCCCCTTAGGCAAGAGTGTAGTTCTGGAACATTCTTTGCTGATGAACCATTCAGAAGCCTTCAGAAGCACCTATTCCGATAAATAGTGAAAATGCTGAACTCGATACTGACCAGCAGGGGGTGCTGATGCTGCTGCAAACAACTGGCATGCCTAATTTGTGACAATCAGCTGTGCCTGCAGGGACTCCGCCCTTAATGAGTTGAGTGGTGTAGTGAGAGGCAAGGTAATGCAGAGAATTGAGACCCTTGAAGGCATTAATGCGTGGCTCCTACAGAGGGCTGTGCTCCTCTCCTGCTGACAGTGGTTCTGTGGGAACAAGCCTCAGCATATGGATCCTCCCCCCCCCCCCCCCCAATGACTTTTTCTGGCTTTTAAGTCACTAGAGTTTGGCCTGATCAGCAGCTAGGTTTCTGCTCCTGCTTTAAAGTAAGTAAATGTCACACTAATTCTGAAGGGTATTGGCATATTGAACAGGCCAAGGTTCTTGTAAAAGATACTTAGAAAATACTGTCAGGATTTGTGTAAGAGCGTTCCCTATGAGGTCAGATCTGAGAACAGATTCTGTTTTGTTCTTCATCTCTTGGGAAAATACTCTCCACTGAAACTCTTGCAGTTTGCTTTTGAGAAGTCTCACGGACTTCAGTGTGCACCACGGTTCTTGCTAACGACAGGGCCGTGACTGGTCGGAGTGTGGCCTGGGGATTTGCATTTGGACAAAAGCAAATTTCAGGTGACAGACAAGCTGCAAGTCCAGGGATCCAAGCTGATCCCTCTGGCTTAGTCTATACTGTGTGGAAGGGGGTGAGTGCCCATTGTAGATGTTGCTGTAAGGACATACTTGCAACAGTAAACGACAGCTTATTTGTGCTCTGCTGTCTCCTTCTGATCGATGCAAACTCGGGGGTGGGGGTGGGGTGTTCAGAGCATATTTTGATGTAGAATCTTGGTTTTCTCTCTCAGAAATTTTGCTGCTTTTCTCCAGGTTCCAGGTCACATCTTTTCCTGACAAAGGGAAGGTGACTTCCCTCCTAGGGACTGGGGTCGTGTAGCTCAGCAGTACCACACCTTTTTTCTATGCACAAGGACCAAGTTTAATTCCCAGCCTTGTGAGAAATTAAAATAAGAAACAAATCCCAGAGAAAGGGTGATAAAATTGGATCTTATTTGGACTAATGATTTCTATAAGTTTTGTTTGCCCCCAAAATAGCTTTTCATAATTTAGTGTACCTCCTTAGCTAGTATAAATTTAACATCTGCCTACTTACCTATATGTCTACCTAACACCTCTCTAGCCAGCTGTTCATCCACCTATCTGCCCATCTATCCATCCATCTATCTATCCATCCATGCCTTCATCTATCCATCCAGTCCTTTATCCAACTTTCTATATCATTTAATTCTAGAACTATATCTTTGAGAAATGGCTTCAGATCTGTGTTCATTTATTTAATTCATTTAATAATTATTTTAATTTTATGTAATTTTTTCATTGAAATATTTATCTAAAAATGATTATTTTCAATATACATAAAAAACAGTATAGCTGTAGTTACAGTAAGAATTATGTGTGTATGTGTGTGTGTTTGTGTGTAAGTACATGAGGGTGCATATGTATGTGTATGTGTGTATGCATATTTGTGCATGTGTGGATGCATATGTGTATAAGTGTATATATATGTGTGAATTGCTGTGAGTATGTGTTCATATGGAAGCCAGAAGTCAACCTTGGGAATCACTCTCTAGTCATGGTCCACCATGTCTTTGAGATGGACTCTCTTCCTGGCCTGAGCTCCCTGAGTTGGCCACGTTGGCTGACCAGCGAACCCCAGGAATCTCAATGCCTTCACCACCCTAGCCCTGCAATTTAAACACCTGCCAATACACCCAGTTCTTTTACATGGATTCTAGAGAGCAAGTTTGGAGCTTTATGCCTGTGTCACAAGCCCTTTACTGACTGAGCTATCACCCCAGACCCATGTTCTTCCTTTTGCAAAATAAATGCACGAAATATTTGAAGCAAAGGAAACCCTGAGAGCTGACTTTTCCCTTTTCATATCTGTTCACAGTGTTCTTTAGATTCCAGTTTGAGAATTATGATTTGCCTCTTGAAGATACCTTCCACCAATGCCACGAGGGTATGTATTTTTGTTTTGTTTTGTTTTAAAGTGCTTCAGAAAAGCTTGACTGGTTGATTATTTGATTACTTCAAAACTTAAAGACAGGCAGATAGCAATACTGATAACATGGCTTCAAATGGAAAGACCCCATTAGTATCATTCTAGGCCAGCATCTAACTTCTTGCAATGCTACTGTTTGTAGCCATTCATCCTGGTTTAACCCAGTCATCCTGGTCTAGCCCACCACTCCATCCTCCAGATTACCAACTAGCTGAGCCTTTTAAATAGGGTTGTGTTGGTTCCTTATCTAAAAGTCTTTGATGACTTCTGATTTCTTTCAGGATAACATTTAAATTCCTTGATGTAGCATACAGTCACATCCCTTCTCACCAGCCCACCTTCCAGTCTAATCTCTGCTACTTGTTCCATTCACCCATGCCTCCCATGCAGCTTCAAAGTCAGCATCACTATCATCATGACGACAGCGGACACTGTCTGTTAAATGCTCCTATAGTGTGTCTAGTGCTTTACACATATAATCTTAGTTTCAGACCTTTGCTTAGGCTGTTCCCTTTGCCTGACATACTTTAAACCCTTGTCAGTGTGCTGAACACCTTTTTATCCTTCAAGTTCCATTTAAAGCTTCTAAATGTTCATATTATCTGTAGGAAGCACTTTCTTGCTCGAGTTTTTAGTATTAACATTGACAGTTTCCTGCAGATGCCAGGGAGATCATGAGCCTTGTGGGGGGTGTTCAGGACTGTTTCTCATTTCCTTTTATACCCTGCTCACATACCCTGGCTGCTTCCTGTACAGCAGCACAAGAGCTTATTTTATGATAATGCATACATAATTACTAGCTCATCATCTACCAACAGTGCACATTTCTTACCAATATTTCCCTTAACTATGCTTTCACAGAGTCACAGTTCATGCTAGCTAGTTGAGATATTAGCCAGTCTGTGACTGTACAGAGGAAGACATAGGCTCAGAAGCAACATGTCTAATCAAGGTCATAGGGCTAGTTTATGAATATCTGAAACTTAAGCATAGGTCCCTAGAGAGCAAGTTTCTAGGTTTTTCTACTGTGCCATGTTGCCAATTAGTGTTGTTAAGGTGTGTTTCCATATAAGCCACAATATAGCTTTCTATCTATAGGTACCATTTCAAAGTTTCTTTGAGGTTTTCTATATGAAAAGCATCACAAAGATTTCTATAGAAGAGTACCAATAAATGAAAAACACACCCATTCTCAGAGGGCAAACAACAAGTAATGAACTGGTTTTTATGTAAATATAAAAGGAACCTCAATAAGTTTCATATCTGGGCTGAAGAGAAGGTTTAACAATTAAGAGTCCTTGCTGCTTTGGGAGACCCCAAGTTTGTTTCCAGGCACCCATACTAGGCAGTCAACATCCCCTTGTAACTGGCTCCAGGGGATCTGACACCCTCTTCTGGCTTCTGCAGACTCCTGCACACACATACAAATAAAAATAAACTAAATAAAAAAAATATAAGTTCATATCTGGAGCTGCAAAGATGCTTGGGGGGTAAAAGCCCTTGGGAACAAGCATGACTTCCTGAGTCCCCATCACCAGAACTTATGTAGGAGCTAGATGCCAGACAGGGGCTTTGAGAGAGGGTAAGAGAGACTCTGCCTAAAACAAGATGGAAGGTGAAGACAGCTACCTGAGGTTAGCCTCAGACCTCTACATGTGCCCCGTGGCATGAACACACACTCACACATGAACATACACCAAGTAAATATTTTTAAAATGTTTATATCCTTTTACTGAGTCATTCTTTTTCTGGAAGTATATTGTAAGGAAGAACATTTGGAGTGAAAATTTCATGCAGACATATTTGTTGAGGTGTTGTTTTCAGTGTGGCTATTAAGATGGATGGCTCTGAAGAATTAAATAGCACTTTAATTTCTTATATTGTTAATAAAAAAAATGGGCTGTGTATGTCCGTATCTAGATCCAAGGTTCCAACTAAGAAGGGTAGAATCCACTGCTAGAGCTTGTGCTCTCCCTGGCTCCTGGGTTTGTCAGAAGAACTTTAGATAGGACAAACAATGAGGAAGCACTGAGCTCTGCTCAGCACTCGGTGGGTGCTTACGAAACATGAGTGACTTTGTGGAAGCCTGCAAGACTAAAACTTGGCCCTGATGGTAGGGTTCAGATAAGAAAACAGACAACTTCCCTCTGATAAATACCTGCAGGAAGCTGGACAGCAGGAACTATGGCTGAGCTCATGGGCCATTTCTCACATGGTACATTTCACACATGGTACATTTCTCAGGAGTGTAGCTGGTGGATACAAATCTGAGCAGCCATAGCTGCTCAAGGGTCTAGAGGAGCAGATTGAGTGGTCCTATCACAGCCTCACAGAGGTGGGATTGCCCAGCCTGGTATGAGCACAGGACCATCGTTAGGTTGGTTTGTAAATGATGCCATGCGAGAAAATGAGAAGTTTGATTTTTTTTTCTTTGAGTAATAAAGTGATTGGATTATTCTCTTTGAATTGTTGGTTAATTTGTTAGACCAACAGAGTGGCTATTAACAGCTGCTTGCGTTGGATTTAAAAACAAAAAACAAAAGAAACCAACTCTTGCTGTTAAGGTCTAATAAGACTAATGCCTTTGTAGAATGAGGAAATAAACCACTTACCTGATCTCATTGCAGAGTTTGTTGGAGCCATTTTCCAAGCTACTGAGCTTTGTCATTCAGAATGCAGTCTTCACGCTGGCCTACCTGGTGGAGTTGTGTGGTTTGTGCTACAGAGCGTTCACAAAGGTAAGCCTCCTGTGTGTTCCCAGGACCCCAGAGACAGAAGTGGCAAATCCCTGTCATCTTAGCTGCCTGATTGACGGTACAGTGATCTGTTAAACTGGGGTCTGGTTGGATACTTTACACACAAGCATACATTAAATGGTTCTGAGATGTACTGATTTGGAGACTAAGTCCACATGGTTTAGAAAATGAGAGTAAATGATCTAAGTGACCTCATGAAGACTTTTTCAAGATTGTTAGAGCATCATTAGTGGGCAGACGATCACTGTGTGTCCTTATTTATAGCCAAAGAAGAAAAAAATAGGAGCTTTATATTTGTAAAAGCTTCTGGTGTGCTCCTTAATGCTCCTGTGTTTGTGTCCCAGCTCTGGGTTCTTGGCCGCTGAGATGAGACTCTTAATCAGGGTTCCTCTGCTGGATTTTCTTTAGCACCTCTCTCCCACGCCTGAGCAAATGGAAAAGTACTTTCTGTTCAGTGGTTATGGCTACCTTATCATGACCGGTAGGCGATGGCCTCAGGAAATGCAGGCAGCAGGGGAAAGTGGGATCCTTCCCACCCTGAAGATGCTGCAATGATCCTTTCCAAGGCCCAGTGTCCCGAGCTTGTTTTCAATGGGCCTCTGTTTCTGTGGGTCCCTCCTGAACATGCAGAGTGCTCTTTATTTCTGTCGTCTCCTTCTATGAGCCCTTTCTTTTCCTCCCAAGACCTCTCATTTTATAACAAAGCTTTCTTTCTATTTATAAAAAGCTCCCCGGTCATCTTTCTTACCAACTTACACCCATTCCGCCATGCTAAGTGTTCCATGGTAACATTCTCTGTGGCCTTTCAGATCCTAAGCTACTTACTGCCCTGCCTGGGGCATGCATTTTCTACCTCTCAAGACAGTATTTTTTCCCCTTGCCCATTCTCTTTGAGAAGTAACTCGGCCCCCTTTTTCTTTAATGCTTAAAAAAGTGGATATACACAACACAGTCCCAAATTCAACAAAATGCTTTATTTTTAGAAGTCATTTTATTTCAAAAGAGTTCTATCTAATAGCGCCTCCTTACGTAATCAAGTGAAAAGACAGGAAAAAATAAAGAGCCCTGGTGACATCCATCCCCATCAGTCATGCAGTCTAGAAAAATCCAGAACCACCCCCACTGAAAAGGCTAGAATTTGGATGAAATATAGCAATACTTTTATTATATTTACTTTAAATGTATGTTTGATGTTAAAATAATGACAGAGACAAATGAAGAGGGATTTGAGAACCCAAATGTGGAGCACATAAGCAGGTTTGTGTCAGGGAGCTGCTGTCTTAACAACACAGAGTTTTGAGTGCCAGTGTCCACACAAGAAAAGGGGGTGGTGTTTTTAGTTCCATGCCAGGAGTTGGAGCCGGGTCATCGCCCTCAGGAGGTCAGAACCCTTGCAGCTGTCCCCTGGGTAAAAGGGTAGTTTGGGATGAATATGTTTGTGATGTAGTAGTAGTGACAAGCAATGCTATGGGTTTTAGCCTTCTAATGGAGAAATAAAATAATGTCTTTTGAGAAATTAGCAAGCACAGGCAGATCATTGAAAAGAGTAATGGTTTGGATTTATGGTCCTTGCAAGCTGCGACACCGGCCAAGCTGAAGTCACGGGACACTGATGCTACACCAACAACGAGTGCTCAGCTTTGGCATCTCTGCAGAAGGAAGCTCAGAAACAAACCTCAGGCGTCTCTGGAGAGAGGAGCCTGTAGCCCAGCCCCAGCATGTTTCCTGAGGCTAAAACCCTGAGGAGCATAAGTAGTCAAAACTCAATTCTGCCAAAGTAAAAACACCCACCTGGGTTTCCCTGGTGGGTGTTTTAGATTAGGGGAGTCAATAAATAGTAATGATATTTCTCCCAAGAATGTGAGAACTGTGAGACAGGGGCCATTAGAGTACACGCCATACTAAAGGGTGTACCCCATTTTGTAAGCATATAAAGGATTAAAGAGACGACCTGGAAAGAGATTTGGTCATCTAAAAATAAAAAGCAGGCCAATTTAAGCTTGATAAAAAGTGAAGGATAATCACTAACACAAAAGCAACTGGCTCTTGCTCCTCTCTTGCTTTTGCTCTTGCTTTCCTGCTCCTATTCTCTCCCGTTCCCCTCCCCCTCTCTGTCCAAGTGCTCCCCCCTCTCTCTCCCCCTCCCTCCCTCTGCCTTTTTCTGCCTCTACTACCCTCTTAACTCCCCTCCCCATGCCTTGAATAAATCTATTCTAAACTATAAAAACAAACAAACAAAATGCAACTGATAGGTTAAATAGCAAATTAGACATAGCTTAAAGGGAGAATTGGAGACATGGAAAGGCAGAAAGACATTGGAAAACATTGAAACAAAGATAAAAAGATGAAAGATATAAAGATCTAACACACATTAGGCAAATTTGCAGAAAAACAGACTAGGCTGTTATCATTTGCATAGCTAATGAAATCATCAGTTCTCTGATTTGGGATACAATGTGTCTGAAAGTATTACACATCCTCCCACCTGTGCCCATGCAACTGTGCCCACTCACCTGCACACACTCACCTGTGCCCACTCACCTGAACACACTCACCTGAACACACTC
>JADRCH010000018.1:67889-92458 GCA_019843965.1 Rhynchomys soricoides | reverse complement strand
ACCTGTGCCCACTCACCTGAACACACTCACCTGAACACACTCACCTGCACACACTCACCTGTGCCCACTCACCTGCACACACTCAGCTGTGCCCACTCACCTGAACACACTCACCTGTGCCCACTCACCTGAACACACTCATCTGTGCCCACTCACCTGAACACACTCACCTGTGCCCACTCACCTGCACACACTCACCTGAACACACTCACCTGAACACACTCACCTCTACCCACTCATCTGCACACACTCACCTGAACACACTCACCTGTGCCCACTCACCTGAACACACTCACCTGTGCCCACTCATCTGCAAACACTCACCTGCGCCCACTCACCTGTACCCACTCACCTGCACACACTCACTTGTGTCCACTCACCTGTGCCCACTCACTTGCACACACTCACCTGTGCCCACTCACCTGTGCCCACTCATCTGTGCACACTCACCTGCTCCCATGCACCTGGACACATTAGTTTATACGACCAGCTGTGATAGGAACAAGGAAGAAAAAGAAATATTTTAAGAGCAACTAAGAGAAGAAACACTCTGAAAATAGACTTAACAGCAAACCTTACAATCCCAGAGGGAACTAGATTCCAGTGAGAAAGTCTTTAAGACGATACAAGAAAAAAAAGAATCATTTACCTAGAATTCTCTATAGCTAAGAACACCTTTTAAGATTGAAGGCTATTGGTGAGGAAGAAAAGAAAGTATTGGTCAATTTTTGTGGAGATTCATTGATTTTTATTTTCTTTATATGTGAGTGTCTGCACCTATATGTACACCACGTGTGTGCCTGCTGCCCAAGGGAGCCAGAGGAGAGCATTGGAATTGGAATTGGAGTTACAGATATGAACTGTTCAAATGGGTGCCAGAAACTGAACCTGGATCCTCTGCCAAAACAATATTTGCTCTTGGCTGAGCCATCTCTCCAGACCCTGAAAACGTGAACATATTTTTATTGGCATAATATTCAAGATATAAGAAGGGAATTGAACCAACAAAGACGTTTTTTAAAATATACCAAGGAAATTTACCAAGGAAATAAGGAAAATGTGTTAATCTAAGAGACCACTGACAACATAAAGCAACAGTAGTAATAAAATTAAGTATACTTAATAATACTGAGTATAAAACAAAACGACAATCAAATACCAGCTAATAAGAGCCTGTGTACAGGATGCATGCGTATCTGTGTCTGTACGTGTGTGTTTGTGTGTAGCTCAGAGATGGATTTAAAGCTCTCTCCCTATTGTACACAAGGACAGGGATTTTATGTAACTTTAAACTCTTAACATATGTCAGTATTTTAAGTATAAACTCCAAAAGCTAGAAATACACTATGGAAGTTCCAAACAAGTACAGGTATAAGATACACATAAAAATTGAATTACAACAAAAGACACAGGACAAGCTGCTGGAGAGTTGGCTCAGCGGTTAAGAGCACTGACTGCTCTTCCAGAGGTCCTGAGTTCAATTCCCAGCACCCATGGTGGCTCACAACCATCTGTAATGGGATCCGACGCCCTCTTCTGGTGTGTCTGAAGATAGCTACAGTGTACTTGTCATATATATAAAATAAATAACATAAATAAAAAGAAAAGAAAAATGAACTCTAAACAGAGCATGCTTCGCAATGAATGTTTATGATACTAACTAGTATTGTCAGATTGGCTTTCAAAAATTGTTATATGTCATCTATAGAAGACACCTAAAATACATCTAAAGACACTAAGATTGTCTAAAACTAATGAGTGATTTGTAGACAGATACGTGTCTGGCACAGAGGGTGGTGTGAGTATTGATGGACACAAACTGGGACTATTGACTGCCAAGGCTCTGAAAACTTTGCAATGCTATGTTCATGGCTGTAGTTGTATGTACTTTCCCCAGTTCCTAAAAAGTGACGTGTGGGTAGTATTACCTGAGGCTTGTTGTATTTGGCAGTTAAAATATACTTTTAAACACGTCAAAAATCAAAATCATGTTTAAGAAAAGTTAGAAGACTATTTAGTACCAATTGTGAAAATACTTCCTTCAAAATCAGAGCATTATAGTCACAACCTATTGAGAAGCAAATTTAATATCCCATGTCCTCGAGGATGTGTGCATTTTCATGTGTGTGCACATACGTGTACATGTATGTGCATATGGAGGCCCACAGTTCATGTCATGTGTGCGTCTTCCGCTCTGGCTCACTACTTCATTTTTTGAGCCAGGCTTTCTCAGTGCGCCTGAACATCACCAGTTGGTTAGCTCCTTGTCTTTGTACCCCTCTTGCAGTGGGATTTCACAATACTCACTGCCATGCTTGGCTTTTTTCCCCCATGCATGTTGGAGTTGTGGGCTTAGACTCTTGTGCCTGTACAGCAAGCAATTTACTAACTGAGTATCTCCTCAGCTCCTGTCTTAAGTACTTTGCTAGAAAGAAAGAAAGAAAGAAAGAAAGAAAGAAAGAAAGAAAGAAAGAAGGAAGGAAGGAAGGAAGGAAGGAAGGAAGGAAGGAAGGAAGAAAGACTAAATGAACTAAACAGGCCAACCTATGTAACAAGCAAGAGCAGAGAGTTTAGGGAAGGGGCTAAGGATGGCATCACACAGATCCACAGAGGAGCCATGGAGCTAAGGTGACTCTGTGGTCAGAACCTTGAGCATAGTGGTCAGGAAAAGCAGATGAATGGCACAGATACAGAGTATTGGCAAAAAAGAACCGTGGTGGCAGGCATGTTAGGGTTAAGACAATCAACTTTGAGCCAGTAGCTTGACTTCTTGTATAATAGGGGTAATTTTTACAGAACATAATACACAACAACCAGGGGAGAAGAGAAAAAGAGTCAATTACACAACTGATGAACAGATGGCGGAAAGATGGTGTTGACAGTTTAGCCTCTCACAGATGAACACCATGCAGCCCCTAGTGACGGCTGACGTCCACTCAGGGTTTAGAAACACACTGATCTGCACCTTACACACACTAATAGAAGAGAAACTGGGAACATTTCCTAAACATTCTACAGGGCAGCAGGCTCCTGATTCTAGCCAGCCAGGGGCAGCCGGGAAGGAGAAGACAGACCAGTGCCCTTCATACATGAAAAACTTCTGACGAATAATTCAAACCTGTGTGTTAAATGCAGAGCCTCGTGAGCCAGCTGGGATCTGCAAAACTATAAAATAGGTATACAAACAAACATTTACTACTAATAAACCACGGGTAAGTTAAGTTTATTTTAGAACAATTATTGGTAGGCATGCACTTTTACCATTTATTAAAGGTAAAGGGAAGTTTTTGGTGATGGAAAGATGGCTCAGCAGGAGGAACACACTCTTGCCCCTCAGAGGAATTAAGTAAGGTTTCCCAGCACCAATGTTGGGCAGCTTACAGTTGCTTATTACTCAGTTCCAGGGGATTCGACGCCCTCTTCTGGCCACTGTAGCCACCTGCATCCATAGGCACATGCCCACACAGAGATACATGCACAAACACATTAGAAAGAAAAAAGTGAATCTTTATTTTAAAAATTCATATTAATGAGATGGATCTGCTTGCTTATTTTTATATAAAAAAAACCAAATCTTACTGGAATATTTGATACTGCAGGACATAGATTGTCTGTAATGCTTTTCAAAGTTGTTTGGTATCACTGATTTTAGGACCATGCTTTGCATAAATATGTAGCACAAAAACTGCAGAATATCCAAGGCCACCTCAAATTCTTGGAAATTTTTTCCTAATCTCAAGCTAAAATTCATGTAGCAGTTTTAAAAATGAGGCATAAGTCAGCAACTGAAGCAGCAATTTTAAAATGAAACATTCTAACTCCATGACTCAGAGGTACACTCACTCGGTATATACATGCTGAGGAATCATGATGGGACAATCTTTAAAGTCTTTGTTCTCCATCTCTAAGCCACATATTCTGTAAAAGCAGAGCCTTTGTGTAAACAGTAGACGCACAAGTGATAGCATGTCGTAGCCTGTGCATGTGTTCCATGGAGTGCATACCCAGATGCTCAGTGTGTGTGTGTGTGTGTGTGTGTGTGTGTGTGTGTGTGTTTGGTGTTCAGAACAGAGGCTGCACCAAAGTCACATGATGCAATACAAATGAGCACAGCAGACACATGAGATTCATTGCACACTTAACTCTGAGTTAAGATTTGGTCAAGAAACCTTTTACTGTTGCCAATGCCCCCACACACCTTTTTTTTTTTTGCCAGCCTCGTATTGAGTCACATGACCCTAGATGGGCAGTTTAAAAGGCTGTGGACAGAGTCATTTGAAGCTAGACTTCCACTTAACACATTGAAAGGTTTGTTTTAGGGGCAGTGAAATGGCTTTGTAGCAAGGACAGAGTCACCTGTTACAAAGCCAGACGACTTGAAATTGACAGGACCTGGGCTGGAGAGATGGCCCAGTGGTTAAGAGCACTGACTGCTCTTCCAAAGGTCCTGAGTTCAATTCCCAGCAACCACATGGTGGCTCACAACCATCTGTAATGGGATCTGATGCCCTCTTCTGGTGTGTCTGAAGACAGCTACAGTGTACTCAGATAAATAAAATAAATCAAAAGAAAGAAAGAAAGACAGAAAGAAAGAAAGACAGAGAGAGACGGGATCACAGTGATGGTTTAAGTAAACAAGGCGTTTTCTTTTAAGCTTCTTGGAAGCATCAGTATGATAGCCAAATACATAGACATCACGAGGTTAGTGTTGTCCCAGAGGAGCACAGCACTGTAGAGTTGTAAGCCTAGCCCTGAAGGCCATCCCCCTGCACCCCACACTGAATGTTGATCAGTGTGGACGTGCGACTGAGAGGCTGAGCTGAGCTAAGGAGGGTAGAGACAAGTGTCATCTAGAGACTGGATTCCACATCCTCCAGGCATATGCTCTGTCTAGGGCCACAGACTAGGAAAGCCGGGAGCAAACTTGTTTTTGATGGGTCCAGCACAATGTTGGCTCTGAGGAAGATTTTCTGGATACTAAGGTACCCATGGTCATCCAGGGCGGGCCATGCACATTTGGGGATAGCAAGGGAAAGTGCTTCAAAGGAAGAGTTCAGGAAGAGCCTTATCTCCACCCTGCCTTTGAAGAGGAAGCCTTCCTCACACAGTTAACAGTCACCAGCTATGCCAACGGAGGCAGTGAGTGAAAGTAAGCACAGACCTCCCTGGAGCTCCTGACAGGTTTGCTACGTGCTTCTCGGTCCGAGTGCTCATCACGGAGAGCTAAGCCAGTTTCCATTCACGTAACTGGACACACTACACACTTTGCTCCGTGTATGGTGTTTGATAACAAAGAAGGCCTGTCTAACGTTCAGTTGACAGTGAATTGTGCACAGCTATACATTATAATATCAATAAGCTGTTGACTCAAAAGAATGAGTTAAGTCTATCAAGGACTAATTAAAGAAAACAACACAAATAATCCTAAGTTGAAAAGAAGATGCTCACAGTCTGCAATGCCCTAGTACTAGGTTAAAAAAGACAGTTGGTTTCAACGAAGGTGTGCCTGCATAGTCAGATATGAAAACAGAAAATAAGCAACAGATCAGGAGTAATGAGGGCTTCAAGGAGGGAGGAACATTGCAAAGAGGGCCCTGCAGGTGGCTGTTGAAGGAGAGGTTCCAGCAAGGATGGGCTGTGGGTGCAGAGTCTCCCGTCACCCCTGCTTCTCGGTACACTTGAAATCATCCATGGCACAAAAGGAGAGTCTTGGCCGGAACATGGAGCTTGTTTGGTCAGCTGTGCATGCCTCTCTGTATGCTTCTGTATTGAAAAGCATGCACTTAGTTTTGTCTGATTGATGCAGTTCTTGGACTCTGCTCCATGTGACTCAGAGGCAAATCCTGTGCTTTTGACATTTAAGAGAAAGAAACCTTGCCTCTTCTCATCTATTCTGTGATGTTTCCTTGTTGCAGCAGCGGCGGCGGTGGCGACAGACTCCATCCACTGTCTTTAGTTTGAATTTTATTTCCAAAAGGCAGCATTGCATTTTTAAACTCTGTTTTGAGTTTCCGATCTGTCAATTTTTGAAGCTTGTTTGGCACAGATCGTGCGGACTGAAATTTGAAAATGACAGACCGTTTCTATCTTGTTTTATTTAGGAGCGTGATAAGTTCTACTTGTCTCGGAGCGTTGTTCTGGAGCTTCTACAGGCCCTGAAGCTCAAGTCACCTTTGCCAGACACAAACCTCCTGCTGCTTGTCCAGGTAGGCCAATGCCGAGTACACAAAAATTCTCAGGATCTTGCCTGTGTTTGGGATGAGGAATGGAGACCTGGGGAGTGTGCCTGAAGCCAAAACCTGTGTCAGGAGACGGAGGAGTGGTGGTCTAATGCTCATAGTGTACTTGACTCTTCCACTGGCTGAAAACGACAAAAGAGGAGTAATTTTTTTCCCTAGTGTGGATCAAGTTTTGTGAATGATAAAAATGTAAAATTAAAAACAGGCAGTGGTGGCGCACGCCTTTAATCCTAGCACTCAGGAGGCAGAGGCAGGCGGATTTCCGAGTTTGAGGCCAGCCTGGTCTACAGAGTGAGTTCCAGGACAGCCAGGGCTACACAGAGAAACCCTGTCTTGAAAAAAAAAAAAAAAGTAAAATAAAACAATAATTTTTCTCATCAAGAAACTTGCAATTCAGGACTAGAGAGATAAGACAGTCATTAGGTTAAGAGTGCTTGTTTGCTCTTATAAGGGGCCAAGTTTGGTTCCTTAGTACCCACATCTGACTCAACCTAGAGATCCCACAGTTTTTCTGGCTTCCTGGGTACACACACACACACAAACACACACACACACACACACACACACACACACACACACACACACAAACACACCTCCCCCAAGAGAGGGAAGATTTCAAATGAAAGAATTTAAAAAGAAAAGAAATTTGAAATTCATCAGTTTTCAGGCAGCTCAGACAACAGTTCGGAGATGGGGCTAGCAAAGCCCAGAGTGAGGCTGTGGGCAGTTTTCCTGTATGGTCCAATGAGCATGTGCGAGCCCCAGAATCTTCTATATTTATGAGGATGGGCCAAGCCAGACACAGCCAACTAGCAAGATGTGCCGAGTCCATGGAGTGAGAAGTGGGAATTAGCTGCTGCAGGTCCATTAAGGTGAAGGCTTGAAGGCCAGCACTGGAGACTTAATGACAGTGACTACACTTTTGGATACTGGGCTACACATGAGGGGCTAAAGCCCTCTCTTCCCTGTGTCCGTAGCAGCATCAAAGGCAAGCCCATTTAAACCTCCAAGATAGGCTGTGACTTGTGCCTGGAGGGAAAGAGACAAGGAATGCCCTTGGGGGCATTGTGAATAGGCAGAACTCTGTCTCGGGTTGGGTGCAATCAGGGAAAACTTTGTCTGGGGCTTGTCATTCCAGCCGGGTCATCAAGGACAAGTGTCTGCCTAGTATGTCTGGTAGCCAGAGACTACAAGGCTTCAAACAAGCTCTAGGGCCCTGGATGCTCTCCACAGCACTGGACAATTAATTGAACTCAGTCTTGCAGAGCATATCTGTGTGGCTGATCTTCTAGGGGTCTGGCACCTCACACTGTAGCTGTTGCGGGCTGCTTTCTCTGAAGTTCACGAGTCAGCTGTAATAAGTGCTTATCACAAACCCACAAAGAAAGCTGACAGTTTCAATTACCCGGCGCTTAAGGCAGCTGGGTAAACAGTGATTACTGCAGCACCGGATGGGGTGTAAATAACAAAAACATTTGCTATAACCAGAAAGAAGGCTAAACATAGACATTTCCAGAAGGGGTCTGGAAATATGACGCCTTTAGGTTGTTGTTTTGCTATTTAAGACTAGGCTAGCCTCAACTTCTCAGGGGCTCTTGCCTTAATCTTCCAAGCACTAGGATTCTCACACATGCACGCACATACACACACAGGCGCGCGCATGTGCACACTCAATCAAACTTAACTTCAATCATTAAGTTTAGAAATCATTGAAGCTGTGTTCAGGACACACTACTGTTCTACCCTGGAGGAACAGCTCTGTGACTAATGTTTTACCCTTCTCTAACAAAAAATAAGAATAAACATCATGCCATTTTGAAGTAACCCATGTTCTCTAAACCCTTAGAGTAAATCATTCTAGTTATTAATGAGATGAGTCAAAGCGAGGCATAGCCTGAAGCCAGTGAAGCTCCTTGTCTACTCGGGGGTCCTCCCCCACTCCTACTCCCACTGTGGAGAGAGCTTTCCATGGGTAAGGGAGAAGAGCTCAGTCTCCCCTCTCATCTCCCCACCGTCTCCATGTCTGCTCCTTTTACCTTTCACTGCTGGGTCCTCTAGCTGTTTCTGGAGGGAGGTGAGGAGACACCCCACGCTCTCCTGGCTGTCCCTTGGCCCGAAGGTCTAAGCTAGACTCATGTTCTACTCTTTCTTGGAGGGTAGGGTCAGCTCCCAGCACCCAGACAATCAGTAGGGACAGAACATGTGCCTTGGACCCTAGGACTTTGGCTTTCTTCGTATGGGTCAGTGAGCATGTTCTGAGGGCAGCAGGGTGTGTCTCTGTGACTGAAAAATACAGCTTGGGAGACAGAAGTGGATGGCAGAGAGGACTAAGTCCCCAGGTAACCAGCATGGATCACATCGCTGCCATCAGTGAGAAGAACCTGTTGCTCTGACACCAGATCCGACATTCACCCTTCAATCCTATGAAGAAGCAGCACAGCGGGGCTTCAGAGGCCTCCTTAGAGATGCCTTCCTAGATGGAGGAGTTTACCCAGATGCCACTGCTGTACTCTCCTTTAATTGTGTTTCCGTATGATGGAAGTGCCGCAGACCCCTGCCCTGACAGTGAGTGCTCGCCTGCTTTCCAGCTTCCGTGAGAGACAACAACTCATTAAGACTCACTGAAAAGACAAACTTCAAATCCAAATGGGTTTCCTCTGCTCCTCTGTTTGGAGAGTAGATTCTATGCTAATTTGCATACACCACTCCCATGCCTTGGGATACCTGCACATCCAAGTGCTGAGGGATCATGTTGGTCAAAGGTTCTCTAATAGGTTAGTTGTGGGCTGAGAACAACAGTATAGCGGCTGTTTTTAATTCATACCACCGAGTTGCCAATACTATCTGAGTTACTAATTACCCTCCCTGTGGGAGGGGATAAAGAAATGCGTTCGGGTATTCTTTGGTAGTGGTGAACTTAGTGATGGCGCCCAATGGGTGATGCGCTTCTTTGTGTTCTTTTATTTCTTATAGAGGGGCTCGTATTTCAGTGATATATTTCTCTCTGAAAGCGTAGAATTCTCTTGGTTATGTTTTGAACTTTTATCTTTGAGATTATAATATAATTACATCATCTCTTCCCTTCTCTTTCCCTCCGGAACCTCTCACACACTGTTCCTTGCTCTCTTTCAGATTCACGACATCTTTTTTATTCATTGTTGCTACAGGAAAGCACTTCACTTACTCCTCCCCTTCCCCCTGATATTAGTTGTATCTTCCTATTTGAGCAGTTCTGTATGGTTACAGTGGAGGGCCTTGCCAGCTTGTGCTTGGCAGCTGTAATGAAAATGACTGATTTACTGAGTTTGGTTGTTCACATGCTATAAAAATACACTGGATTGATGTACAATCATATTAGTACCTGGCTTTTTAGAGGATCCTGCACTTTTACTCTTTTTCAAAGGAAGTCCCATTTTAAAATTTTGACTTGTATAAGTCATGACAGTTTTAAACCTTAGCACACCAGGTGGCAGGCACCTGCTGAAGGTGGAGCCTGCTGCTCACATCTGGTGCTTCTTTGCTGACCTCCCCTTGCTCAGTGGCCACTAGGCCACAAGTCCATTTGGAGGGTTCAGGACCTCCCACTGTCCGAGAGACCACTCTAAATGCCCTTTCTGTCACATGGTTGGTGTGGCTCTATCTCACCATGGCCTCCTTTCTGGAGTCTCTTTTTCATCATAAGGATAAAAGTTAGCGCTGGTGTCCTGATGGGTTTAGCACTTAACTAGAGGATGTCTGTCTCAGAATGCAGCCTCAGACAGCTTTGGAAAAGTCACTTTGTGGGAAAACATGCAGCAGAGTTGGGCTGGGAAGGAGTACAGCTTCTGTACTCCTGCCAGTCTATTAAATGTTACTTACCCATTTCACAGTTTTTACTTACAGATTCTGGCCAAAGTTAAAGGCTTTCAGGCGTTTGAACCTGATTGAGGAAGTTTCCTTATACTGCACTAGAAATGAACTTGTTAGATAGCAAATGGATGGATGCCAGGCTCTGTGCATACCCCTGCCACGCAGCTCTCAGGGTAGCTCTACGAACCCCCCTCCCCCATCCCAAAGCTAAAGCTAAGTTCCTTTCACAAATGGCTGCACCTCCCACAGGTGAAGAACAGTGTTCCTTAGCCTTTAGGCTTGGACCTCAGAAAGTCTTTGACTTAGAGCTCTGCTTTGTTAGCCAAAACCAGCTGCTCATCAACAGAGCCAAGGGACCCCTGATTAGTTAGCCCAAAGGTTGGTTTCCGGTCTGGTGTCCCATGGTTTCTCAGCAGGCCTCCCCCTCCCTGTGTTCCACCCCAAGTGCTGTGTCTCTTCTTCCAGTTTGACAGGATGGAGCTTGCCTAGCTCCACGCAGGTGTTCTGACCCACCCATGCTTCCCCGCACCTTCCAAATGGATGGGAAGGAGAGGGTGTCTGTCTCTGAATCCTGCAGCAGATTCGAAAGTTGCTGTGATAGGTGGCCAGAGTCCAAGAAGAGATTTACTTACTCAGCAATCTCTGGGCTTCAGTTAACTCCCCACCCCCCACCCCAGAAAAAAAACCTATAAATATCCAAATGTTAGATTAAGTAGGAAACACCTGCCACGGTCTATAATGAAAGCAAATTAATTTGTAATCTGGCAAATCCATCCTCATCATGGTTTTAAGTCATAATTGATTAGTTGATTCATAATTCTTCCTGGGCCACTCTGGGATACCGGGCTAGCTCTGGAGAGGGCTACATCAAGATAGCTCTTGTGAAGAGCCCCCAGGCAGGTTGAAAGGCAACTGGTAGGCTACTGAAGTCTGATGGTAGCAGCTGAATTGCCCATGTGTGGAAAGCCCTGTGGGTGCAGGGGACAGAACTCAGGCCCTCTCAGCACAAGGGATCACATGTGAGTGAGGTAGAGGGAGAAGGTGGACATGGAGGATCCTTGGGGAGGAACAAACAGAGCCCTCACTCTGACATCCATTTTTTTTCTGTTTTCACTCTGAATCGCACTATCATGATAGAAGTCATGAAAGTCCACAAGTGTGTGCTTACAGCTGTTAGATGCTGCAGGAGGGACTGGGAGCCTTGTGTGCTCTGAGAGTTCCCCCCAACTTCACTTGATTTAATCCTGGGTTTGTGCATGAAATCAGCATACACATATTCAGGCTGTTTCTAAGTTGTTAGGGATGAACCATCATGATTAGCAAGTCTGGTAGTTTCCAGGGTGGACCACGACAGAAGTGAACATGAATGAATTTAAACCCTTTTAATAAGATTATAAGTTAGTTATATGACTGTCCAAGTGCTATTAAGAATAATTCTCCTTTTTTTTTTAAGTTTATTTGTGCAGATGCTGGGACCAAGCTAGCTGAGTCTACCATCCTGAGCAAGCAGATGATAGCTTCAGTGCCTGGGGTAAGTCCTGGCTAAGCATACAATCTGTGTTTTTGGATCTCAGTGAATGGTGCTTCAGACTGGGATCCCAGCTTGAGGCTTGGCATTCACAAATGGTGACTTAAGAGTAAAGTCACTGTGGCTCCCCACTTCCTTGTCATCCATGTTGAGAACCAACTGAGATAATGCCTATTAAGCATTGTGCAGAGTGAGTAAGTACTGCTTACCAATGCTGGACATGGTGGCTTCTATAGCCAGTGACAGACCAGCATCATAGGAAACTCCCTTAACACAGCAGCTACAAAATAATACTAACAGACATTACCTGTGGGTGTCTTATTTTCAGTACACTGCTGCTATGGTAATCGAGATACAGTGAACACCTTTATTCTTAAAACTGTGTCCTTATGATAGATTCATGGGAGGGGAATTACCCCACTGATTTTAAAGGGCTTTTAACAGTTGTCAGTATAGTGTGAGAAGGGACGGGATCAAATTCCAGTTCCTAGTAGCTTAGTACACAGAAGTGTGCTATTTCCTTTAGTGAAGTTTGCACGGGCATCCCAACAAGTCAGGAGATAACAACTACTTCAGAGGTGGCTCCTTTTCTCCCTCAGCCTGCTGTGATCAACTGGTAAGGTGAGGGGAAGAGAAGCAAGCACAAACATGGGAGCTTCTATAGGTCTGATCTATGCTTCCATCTCTCTTTGGCTTATCTTACACAAGGGCACGACAGCTGCAAGAGGAGATAGGAAATGTGGTCCAGTTATGTGCCCAGACAGCCAGAAGCTCTGCATATTCCCTGCCTATGTTGATGAATTCCTTAGAGGGTGATAGTTGCTACCTTCATGATTGATAAAAAATGCACAAGGTTGCATTTTTACCTCCAAAAGTTTGTCAGAATCAATAAGAAGAAGGCAGATTTACCACCACCAACAACAAAGCAGCCCTTACAGGATCCTCCTCCTGGACCCTTTCCATGACACAAAGGCAGCCACTCAAAAGACCTTTTTTAGAAAAATACTTATTTTTTATTATTTTATATGTTTGAGTGTTTTTGCCTGCATGTATATCTCTGTGCACCACATGCGTGCCTGGTGCCTGAGGAGGTAGTGAGCCTCCATGTGGGTGCTGGGAATCGAACCCAGGTCCTTTGTAACAACCAGAAGTCCTCTTAACCACAGAGCCAGCTCTCCAGCCCCCAAAGGCATCTTCTACTTTCACCTTCCACCAATGAATTATAAATAAATAAATTAATTAATTCAAGGACAATAAATATAAAATATCTCAAAATATAAAAGTAAAATGACTAATCAGCAGAATCTTCTTTGATTCAAAAGAATTTTAAGCTTTGGTTGACATGTAAAAAAACCTGTAGATCTCTGATTATGAAACCTGATGGATTTGGAGGTGAGCAGATGCCTGTGGAACCATCACCAAAGCCTGAGCATTGTGTCTGCAAGTTCTCACTAATTATAATGACACTTTACATATGAGCAATCCCCAGGGCAAAGTTATAAAACTACACCAGCATTGCCAGCTGTAGGCACTATTGTTACCCAGTAGCACACCAGGATTTACCTGTCATAACTGGCACCTTGTCCTCATTGGCAAATGCCGCCCATTCTGCTCTCCTTGGCAGATGCTTGATTACTACACTTACTGATGATCAAGTGGAAGTGGTGTTCTTATAAGCCCCTGGTAGCAGTGAAGCCAACCTCAAGGAAGCCAGTTTGAGAAATTACTTCTACAAATGTGTTTGAGAAAAGAGAAGGGCACCAGATACCTTACATCCAAGTGTCATTTTAGATGCATCCTTTAAAATAAGAAAAAACGGGAAACAAGGGGGGATGCCCAGCATCGACGCTGTTTAGGTAAAGCCAGGTTCACCCAGAAGGTAGGCTGCTATGTATATCAAGCAAAGATTTCAAAGACTGTTACTCCATCAGGAAATGCTTGTGATGCATTTAACTGGAGGGCTACAGAGCTAAGCCATGTCAGTCTTCCAACGGTTCCCTGCGTGTTAGGCACCCTCAGCAGAGTTTTGGAAGGAAACTCCGAGCTGCAGCTCTCTCAGAAGAGAAAGGCGGGGTTTAGGGTTATAGAATTTTACATTGCTCTTTTTAATACTTTGCATTTTTCACTCTTTGGCAATGCACTCATACCATTTTATAATATAAGAAATACAGCTTTTAAAACAAGTGAATTTTGAAGAGTAGTTTCAGCTCACATGCTTGAGGTGAGTGCGAGCCCAGCTCCTTTGTCACACGTTTGCTGTCAGAGCAGACAGAGACTTCTGAGATGCAGGGAGCACGGTCCCTTGTTCTGTCTTCTGGTGACACATCTAAAGACATATCCACATCTTACAAAGGAAAGGGGGATTGGAAATTACAAGGGTGTGCTTTTTAAAATGCAGATGGCTCGCTCCCCAAGATTTTCCTGAGCCCAAGGTGGGTTTTAAAGCTGGATGTAGTCGCTGCCACTGGAACAAACTAACTATGCAATGGTAAATATTGAATAATGTTCCTAGTGATTCTTTTCAGTGACATTTGCCTAGTTGAACTGGTATAAAATATTGCCTATGAAAGAAACAAATCCCTTTTGAGAAATTCAAGAGCGGTCTCTGCTCCTATTTGCATAATACATGAAAGGTCAGAGAGAGTGGGATAAATCGGGGCGGGGGATCCTGGTTTTGCATTGAAGGATTCATATTGCAAAAGCCAGAGCACAATACCCTTTTATAATTCCTTCACTGGATTTAAGTTAGAAGGAGAAACCCTTAGAACATGTGAGATGCTTGGAAAACACTGACAGACTGGCCACTGACCTTATTTTACTGTTTGTTATCCTGTCAGAGGAATTGACAAGCGGAACATTCTAGAAGAGAGGGGAGATGATACAGTTCAGTGCGGTGCAGATTTACATGAATATGGAGAAATGAAAGTCTCTGGGTGAGCTAGTTAAGTCTGTAGTGTTCCAGATTTTCCTAAAGGAAGCCCAGAGAGGGCGTTAGCAGGGTATTCACAGGGCTTCAAAGACTGTGCGCCTTTGATCCGAATTATGCAGCTGACATGTGGGTTCTCTTGCAGGCATGGCTTTGATGAGGGAGCCTGTCCATCCACTTTGCTGTTTCACTTCAAATCCCAGATTCAACACACTGCTCCCAGAGAGCAGGTCCCTGCCAGTCCATAACCTGCCACACAGCGTGCCTTTTCTTTTGTTTGAAATTGACCAAACACACTCAAAGTGTATGAGGGAGTCCGTCTTACTTCTTCTAGTTACCTATCTAGAAAGAGCTCAAAATGAGCACAAGATTCTACCTCATAAAACATCTGCCGTGCATGTGAAGTCAAACCATGACTTGATTTGAAAACAACTTTTGACTCTGCAAACACAATATGATACCTGTGTGTGTTGAGAAGTGGGGTAGAGGCGACTAAAGTAGTGTAAACCTTGATAGCAACCTCTCACAGGCATCTGAGGTTTTGCTGGAGCATCTGATGGATCAATTAGGTCTGACTCCTGTGTTTACACCGGTTTAAAAGCAAGCAAGCATCACTTCAATTGCCTGGTGGAAATAGCAATTAATTTCCTTTCTTTCTGGCTTTCCAGTTTCTTTGCTCTCTAGCACAAACTTGTTTTTAACCAGTTTTGTACTGAAGGTAGTAGCGGTGGGCGTGGAGTTGAGGATGGGGTAACAGAGAAGGAGACAGCTTTACAGTGAGTCTGTGGTGGCATGAGAAGTGGCGCCGTGGCTGAGCCGTGTCCCCATGTTTCAGTGTGGGACAGCAGCAATGGAATGCATACGGCAGTACGTCAGTGAGGTGCTGGACTTCATGGCAGACATGCACACCCTAACCAAGCTCAAGGTAAGCTGGCTTCCGCCCGCTCGCCCCTTAGGGTACAAAACAGGGAGAGTTGTCTGACAGTAAGGTAGACCCACAAGGGAATTTGTTGCTCCCTGCAGAAGCAGTTACAGCTCTAGAGAATGAGCCGTTTCTTGGGGGTCTGAAGAATTGGGATCCAGTAGTTCTGCAAAATAAGAAGAGAAAAGAAGAGTCCCACGGTATCAGCTTCTTGTGTAGTTTTAAAAATACTCCATCCATTCTTAAAATGTCCTCATTTAATACTAAGCCCCCTTCAAAAATGTAGAAACTGAAGTTTGGGTGATAAGGCCTTGTCTAGTCACACTCCATGGAAGTGGTGACATCAGAGTGGAACACTCAGACTGCTGTGAACCCTGGTGGATTCCTCTCCTATCACCCAGAGCTACCTTGACACCTCCAGCTCTGGTCTCCTCCAAACGAGTCAGCAGGTTCCTTCCTTGTCTAATGTGCTCAAGATCAATATAAAATAACCCAAGAAGACTGCAGCCCACGGGCCAAGCACGAGCCAGTGATTGATTGCATCTGCTTTGAAGCTATCATTTTTAAGAAAATAGTGAAGGGATGGCAAGATTCAATTTACATATGAACAACATCCCATTGCTAACTCAGGGATGAATGACTGGCAGGTACCTTGCTCTGCCATGGTCCTATCACAGAGCTAATAGTCCAAAAGAGTTGAGGAAGGATCTGGACAGAGGGCAAGCTGAACACAGTCCAGAGAGTGGCACTGAACGATCCCTTTTGTGACAGACAGGAGCCTGTGGGCTCAGAAGTCCATCTGCTGAGAACATGGTCTCATCACTAGGCTCCATCTTTAGACTCTGTGCAGCCAATCAGGATGTTTCTTGGTACAGTGATAGGGAGTGAAGTAACACAAGGTGGTAGTGTCCCACCATGTCCAGACCCAGCCATTGAGCCTCCTTGTCTGTTAGTTTTATACTGGTCACTGACTGGTTACATGAACCTGAATGACTTCAATACAAAAGGAAGAGGCAGCAACTGTTCCCCGGACAGTTTGAGCTTGTTTCACAGAAACTTCTGAAAAAATATTCACACCCTCCAATGGTGGTCGGAAAGTTGATACAATCTATCTTCTGACTAGCTACAAGGTTAGGAATGGGGTTTTCAAGAAGGGTGCTCAGACGAACTGCTGGGAAGCAAAGGGTTTAATAGGAAAGTTACTAATGCTATGGACAGACAGACAGACAGAAGCATGGTAGTGGCTCTGAAGAGAGTTCAGGACTCAGCACCAAAGCTACACTGGCATGGTAGAGCCCCTGAAGAGAGAATTCATAGTCCACATTGCCGAAGTGGGGTGCCTCTCCGAGGATGAGGGAGGTATCATATCACAAACACCCAGCCAGGCCCTCTGATTCCCAGGCAGGAGGCAAGGAAGGAGGGGGTGAAGGGTGTGTGACCACCAATACCCACTTCCATGTAAACTAGTCTCCCAATTGAGCGCTGCCGGCACTGGGAAGTCTGTTAGCTGGGGGATCTGGACAGCGTCTTAGCAGCTGACTCTGTCTGTGGAAGGGAGAATTGCCTCAGAGTATTATGGCCTGGGCAGCAACTATATCCCAACATTGCTTTCTTAACAGACATGTGATGCAAACATGGCCATTGGCTACTTGGAACAGAACTGGGTCTAGAACCTATGTCTCAAGTCCCTGAGCAAAGGAAACCTTCAAAACTAGCTTAGCAGCCAGGCAGTGGTGGTGCACGCCTTTAATCCCCGCACTTGGGAGGCAGAGGCAGGTGGATTTCTGAGTTCGAGGCCAGCCTGGTCTACAGAGTGAGTTCCAAGACAGCCAGGGCTACACAGAGAAACCCTGTCTTGAAAAAACAAAAAAACCCAAGAAAAACAAAAACAAAAAAAATAGCTTAGCAAATATGCATTGAGTGTGTGTGTTGTGCCTAGCCCGGCGGTAGGATTGCATTGGTGGCAAACACAGGATGCAGACACAATAGCTGCTCTCACTTAATTTACCATCTGCTAGGGGCCAGATTTAGCGACTAGTTTATATAAGCTGAAATAGAGCCGAGGCTTTCACAACTACTGTAAAGGAGTAGTAGACAGTAGTGTGGATCCAGCTACGGAGCTCAGGGAAGGATTTCTAAGGGAAGTGATGCGTGAGCTAAAAACTTGAACAATTCCGCTAAGAGGGGTGGTATTTCAGATAGAGGAATGGGAGTCGCGCAGCAGAACTGGCACAGCAGAGCACAAGATGAATGAAGGGACAATAGATGCAGAGGCCTGGACAATAGTCACTCTAACTCCACAGGCCACAGGATGGTCCCATCAGCTCCATCCTGCCCCCCACCCTTATCCTAAGAACAATGGGGAACCGTTCAAGATGCTAAGTAGGCTGTGTGTCTAGAGTGCTATGGGGCGCTGTTGGGAGCAACCTGACCTTTCTACTAACAGTAGGAATGGGGTATCTCTGATTCTTTTGCCTAGGTTTGGGACCCCTTTCCTCCTACTGGGTTGCCTTATCTAGCCTTAGTGTGAGGAGATAGGCCTGGTCTTGTTATAACTTGATATGCCATGTTGGGTTGATATCCCTGGGAGACCTGGGATGAGGAGGAGGAGCAGCTCTGGGGAAGAGAGGAGGTGGGCAGGGGGAGGGACTGGGAGGAGAAGAGGGAAGGGAAACTGAGGTCAGGATGTGATATAGGAGAGAAGAATAAAGGAAAAAAGAGAAAATAAGTGCTCTGGAACATCTCCCGGTGTCTGCCAGGATTACAAAGTATCGTTTGATTTACAGAGCCACATGAAGACGTGCTCCCAGCCTCTGCACGAGGATACCTTCGGAGGCCATCTCAAAGTTGGCCTGGCTCAGATTGCAGCTATGGAAATCTCCAGGGGCAACCACAGAGATAACAAAGCCGTGATCCGCTATCTGCCTTGGCTCTACCATCCTCCCTCTGCCATGCAGCAAGGGTGAGGCACCTAGCTTTTTAAAGGTGGGGGAAGGGGACTAGGGAGAGCTGGATCTGTGACTAAGAGCACCAGCTGGGCTTCCACAGGACCTGGGGTTGATTTCCAGCACCTCCGGCTCACAGTTGTCTGTAACTCTGGTCCCAGGGGATCTGATGCCCTCTTCTGGCATCACACATGGCACACACACAGAGGCAAAGTCTCCATACACATAAAATAAATTTAAAACAGGGGTGCAAATGAGCAGTGCTCCCAATCCCTGAGACTTAGAAGGAGCTCATGGCCATGTTGAAGATTTCTAAGAGTGGAGTAGAGTTGGCTAGAAGGAAAGAACACAGTGACCATCCTTATGCTTGTTTGCAGACACTGGGCAGTCTGTGACAAGCTACCGATAAAGGAAGCCAGCCTCTAACCCTGACTTGTTTTCACAGGCGAGGAAGCTGAAGGCTTTGAAGAATCTCTTGAACTCCAAAACTCAGCTAGTCAGTAAGACAGGCACTGTGAATCACATGTCCTGTGCTCTCAGGCAGCTTGACTGGTAGAGCAGAAGCCACCACAGGGATGAAACGAATGGAGGTCCATGCCCTTGAGTTGCCTGTGGAGGCTGAATATAGGCACCTGTGACTGAGTTCCTTGAGCTCACCAGGGTCATCCGAGAGGAAGGATTGAGGGAGAGGAGCAGAAGATAAAATACTTGATGGGTGTGTCCCACTCCTCTGCTGGCTCTTCCTTTGTGAGGATGTCTGGGAAGAACTTTCTGATAAGAAAGGATTTGGGGAGAGTCCTAGGAGACAGCCAGACTGGCTGAAGGATGCTGAATCTTGTCCCACCAAAGCTGCCCCTCCTGAAGGGAAAATCCAGGATTAAAGCAGAAATCGAGACAAATAGAAAGGATTTTGGGTTTCCACTCTTGCCTTGGAGTTTTGTTTTATGTACCAGTCTGTAAAGCTACACTGTAATCCCTTCCTCCACAGAGTATTCTCTGGGTATCGAAGGAAAGAGAAAACCTAAAGTCACCCCTAATGCGTCCTTTCTTCCCTGACAGACCTAAAGAATTCATCGAGTGTGTCTCCCACATCCGGTTGCTGTCCTGGCTGCTTCTGGGGTCCCTCACGCATAATGCGGTCTGTCCCAACGCCTCCTCGCCCTGCCTTCCCATACCTCTGGATGCAGGTTCCCACATTGCAGACCACCTTATTGTTGTCCTAATTGGATTTCCAGAGCAATCAAAGGTAAGGGATTTCTTCCGAGACTCAGACCCCACCCCATGCATTGGAATTGCTACTGGGACCCTTATCAGCTGATTAGATTCTTCTGAGAAGGCATCCTTGCTCACTCTCCTGTGTCGGTTAGGGAAGTAACTGTGCTAATGCCTTTGAAGTTGTTTAAATTCCCAAGCTGTCTTTTCTCTCCCTCAATTGTTTTCTGGCTTACTTTAATGGAGATAAATTATAGCAGCAAGATAGAATTGGTTTCCCAGGAATTTTTTTTTTTTGTCTCAAAACAATAGAGAGAAATAACAGACTACAAATACGATAAAAATTTGCTGCTCAGTTTTCAGAACCAAGGATGAGGTGGGGAGGAAATGTATGCCCCATCTCATTCTTTATGTGCTTTTTTTTTTAAGCTCAAATCCCGTAGGACACATGAACACACAGCATGAAAGTAAGAACTCCGGTGTGGTATTCAGCAAAGCACACTGGAATCACCTACCCAGAGGAAGTGTGCAAATTGCAGAGCCAGATGGCATGCTTAAGAGAATAAAGTAAAGCCCGGGCTGATATAAGTCATGAGCTCAGACTTGCAAACCAGGCAAGTCAGCTACCAGGAGCCAAGGGCTGGTCCTGGAGCTTAGGCAAGCTCTGGGAGATCCCAGTGGGCTTAAGAGAAAGTAAGACTCAGGCCAGAGCAAGCTCTGTGAGTACCCACCCAGATGACCCACATGAGGTTTGCAAAAGGAACTGTCTCCACCCAGACCTGTGCTTGGTCCTTAAGGATGGTGCCTGTACCCTTGTGCCCCATCCTTGCATGGCTCAAGGGACTTGATCTGACTGGGGCAGTGAAGGGAATTAGAAAGACAGACACACAGAAAATCTGATAGAGAAGCCTCAATATCCCAGACACTCAGTGTGTTGGTTTTATAGAATTGAACTGAGCGGTGGGGTTACTGCATACATCTGAACAAGGAGATATGGTTATTGCAGACAGATAAACCCAGAGGCAGGCTATGGTTTACAGCTGGACAAGGAGACCAGGTTAACTAACCTTAGCCCCAACAGTCTCTGTGAAGGAGTGGTCTTCAGGCTATAAGCATGAACAGGGAGCTATGGTCGACATTTGGTGCACATGTCCAGAAGAATATTTTGTCATCCCTTTGGGTCTCACCTCAAGGAGAAGACTTCACCATTTTCCCATGGGTCCAGGCCTATGTTCCTTGACACTGCAGTGCCCATGTCAAGAACACACATTCAATCAAGACTTCATCCAGCCAGGGCTTCCCTGTTCCTCACAACCTTTGTAAACTCGAAAAAAAAAAAAAAAATTTAATTTTCTCCAGCTTCAGTTTTTCATTGTAAAGTACATAGTCGGTTGGTTTGGGAACTGTGGAAGTAGGCTGTGGAAAGCCTCCATGATGCTGTGGCAGTGGGTGTTCACCACAGATAGGTCTTCTGTTGACACTGCTCTGCTGCCATGTTCGTCTAAGTATAGGGAGGAGGGTCTTGCCTACCTCTCTTTACTCCTAGCTGACCCCTTCAACAAGCTTGCCATTAACCCTGTTTTATAGACGTGGAAACATGTTAATATAGCTAAATAGAACATCCATTTTTCTAATCCAGCTTCAGAAAAGGACAAGGCCACGGGTAGATTTAGTCTGCAAATTAAGGTAAAGGCTTTTTTTTTTCCTCCAAGCACACTCCCACTGACAGGGAAGAGCCGATTCACGGCATAGAACCCGGAGTCTGCGGCTGAGAGAAGACCTCCATGAGTCTTCTGTGCTCCCTGGCAAGGCCATCTGCCTTGAGCATGGAGCAACACCAATCCCCCCTCTTCCTTTCTAGACCTGCGTGCTCCACATGTGCTCCCTCTTCCACGCATTCATCTTTGCCCAGCTCTGGACGGTATACTGCGAACAGAGTGCCGTGGCGACAAACGTCCAAAACCAGAACGAATTCAGCTTCACAGCAATACTAACAGCCCTAGAATTCTGGAGCAGGGTGACACCGAGCATCCTTCAGCTGATGGCCCACAATAAAGTGGTGAGTTCGTGGGGATCCCTCTGAGATATACCTAAGCCACGCCTAGTCATAAACCTACAAATAAGGGTGTCACGGAGTGCGTGTGTTAAGTGGCTTTATTTAGCCATACCAAAGTACCATGTTGTAAGTCATGAACATTAAAAACAAACAAACCAAAAAACCCAACCAAATGCAAAGCAGACATAGTCTGTCTTTTCTACCTAGCGCTAAAGGAACCCAGGATGAAATGTCTACCTTTAGGATGCTGTGAGGGCAAAAGATTAGGAGAAAAAGCCATGCCGGGTCTGAATTCCAAAGCAATAGGGGGCTAAACCTCCGCCATTAGGTACCTTACTGTCACAGTCTGAGAGCAGACTAACTGCATGAGGCTTCAAAGCCAAGAGCTGTCTCAGATTACACTTGTCTCAGATTACAAACTTGGATGGTCCTTCTGAAGTTAGTTGGAAGAACATGGGAGGTATTTATGAGAGACTCTGGGGGTTCATTTGGTGTTTGGAGGATTCTCCGCTGAAGGGACAGCAGCCAGTGTCTTGGTTGTAAGGCTCCACTGTACCTACTGATTTCTAATCTGTAGTCCATTAACAAACTGGAAGCACATTCTAGTGATCCCGCTGTACCTAGGATCCCTTGCTACCCTGGCCACACAGGTATTTGGGCATGATGTCTTAATTGAGGAATATTTTCTGCTAGCATTTTGTAAGGAAGGAGGATTCCATAATTCCTTTATTGAAGATCCTTCCTTTCTTTTTGGAAGAGATGGTACAGTATTGCATACGGTAGGATGTTTGGTTCGGTATGGAAAGCTATGCTCATGATGGGGCTCGCAAACAGTTCCCAGTACTAAAGAAATAATTGCATTTATTGGATCACAGTTTCTAAGACCAAAAAAGAACTCAGGGATCAAAAACTATGTTATTTTGAAGATGCCAAAACTGGGGTTCTACACATTATGCTAGAGATTAGCACTTTTGTTCAATGTTAGAGTTTCGATGCCAGCAATTCCCTCCAAATCCCTCTTGGCATTCAAATGTTACAAATGAACACGTCCCCAGAGCATTTCTTACATATTTTCTTACATACAAAATTTTTTACATAAAATTTTTAATTATTTTTTTTCTGAAAATTTTATTCAACCCAGTAAGGCAGTCTAGTAAAACCTTCCTGGAGTATTTAAAATCCATCCCTAAGGATTTCCAAGGAGGGACACAATCTCATTTGAACTAATGCGATCATGGCTACCTGGGCCATGGGGAGTAAGGCAGGAGAGGCAGATCTCTAAGCCAGTCCCCGAGAGGCCTCCCTGTGAGTGGAGAGAGAGAGAGAGATGGACCTGGAAGGGTGCTTGGAATGATGCTGAAGCCATGTGTCCTCCAACAGGAGCCAGAGAGCCCTGCAAATCAGTGAGAGCCATCTCTGAGTTCCAACATCAGCCTGACTGAGTGACTAAGCAAGGACCATTCCAAAGCCGTGGGAGCTTTGAAAAGTCTGTGTCTGGTGTGAGCTTTCAGAGGTGAATGGAAATCACTCTCTGTGGTCTTCAGTCTTTAGGCAAAGAGAGCTTCTGGGTGCAGGGTACCAGACCTCTGCAGCTGCTGGCGAGTTCTCAATTTTTCTAGTTCACTGGGAATGAAATTGACTTTGATGTTTGTTGTTTCAGATGGTAGAAATGGTGTGTCTCCATGTGATTAGTTTAATGGAGGCATTGCAAGAATGCAATTCAACCATTTTTGTCAAGGTAGGAAAAGCTTCTGATTTTTACAAATCATTTCATACTGCTAAAAGTAAATATGGACTTGTTCTGAGTGTATGATCCTAAGAGGGGGAAAAGAGTGTTACATATGTAGAGCAGGATTGGGGTTATGGTTTCTGTATTGTGGCTCATATGCTGTGTCGGCTCTTGATACACCACTGATGTGCATTCTTCCGTGGTAGACCATGGCTGCACATAACACAGGAGTCACAATACAGCAAGGGTGACATCGCACATCCGTTAGTGGTGCCCCACTTGGCAAAAGCTATCCAGAAAATGAGAGAAATGGCTGTGCATTGTCTGAGGTGACACCTACTGCTTCTGTCTGACACAGTTCAGTCTCCTGAGTTATCGTTTTTAAACTAGTATAAGAAGATAATTCAAGCATCCTTCACCCTTCCAGACACCGCAGAGTATGATATCAGATTAAAGAGCCAGGGGGACCTGTAGGAGCATGGGTAGCTTTGCCGCAAGGAATAAAACCTGAGAGACAGATCTGTACCAGATTAACCTCACTCTTTATTCTTTAGCTCCCTGTTTCCCTTGGTATCCTGTCATCCCTCCTCCTTATCCCACGGATGATTGCTCCTCCCTGGCCACATCTTTTCTTTGCCTTCTACTCTGTATTCTCTTGTCTTGGCTTCTGCCACCACTGCCACTCAGCATAGGGTATCACCTTGGAATCAGACGCTGTTTCACTCCTTGCTTTGTTTGCTCCACTCTTGGTTAAAGATTCTCGTTACCTTGCTGTCTCAGGCTGTACTGGAGAAAAGCAGCCCTTTTGCAGGGAATGCTTGACTGATACCAGCCACTGCAAGGTCTTTGGTTCAAATGAAGGAGATATATCTTAGCATGTCTTAATATGGGAAAAAGTCAACAGTGTGGGAAAAACTGTCAGTTGGATGATCCTACCTGATTTTAATTTTTCCAGTTTCTTTAAAGTGCAGTTTACATGGCTTTGCATGTGCTAAGCTGAACATATCTTAAGTTGTATGCTTCCTTTTACAATTATTTATTTTCATAAGTGCACGTGTATATGTGTGGGTGTGGGCTGCTATGGAGTGCATGTGTGATCACATATGCCTGTGTTTCTGGGATCCGGCTATGGAGTGCATGTGTGATCACACGTGCTTGTGTAT
>JADRCH010000018.1:55343-67879 GCA_019843965.1 Rhynchomys soricoides | reverse complement strand
GATCACACGTGCTTGTGTATGTGGGATCCGGCTATGGAGTGCATGTGGAGGTCAGAGGATGAATTCAGAAGCCTATTGGCCCCTGGTCCCTGGGTCCCTGGGTCCCTGGGTCCCTGGGTCCCTGGGTCCCTGGGTCCCTGGGTCCCTGGGTCCCTGGGGTTGAACTCAGGTCATCAGCTTGGTGGCCAGCATGTTGGCTCACTAAGATGTGTCACCAACCTGACATCAATTACTTCTGTGACCCCATCACCACAATCAAGAGAATGAACATAGCTGCCACCCTCAAAGCATTCTTCCGCCCTTTACAATGCCTCTGTTCTGCTACTCCCTGCCCTTGGGCAGCTATAGATATGGTTTCTGTCATTTACTATGAATGAAATCATACCTTGCATGCTTCTGCCTTCCTCATCTTAGGTCCATTCGAGTGAGATCAATCTACGTTGTAGCATACATTGGTTGGCTGTTATTTTTATTTTTGATAGTAGTCCATTGTATGGATAGACTAGACATTGTTCATCCATTACTGCCAGTTAGACATCAGAGGTGCCCAGTGCGGGTCTCTTATAAAAGCTGCTATGAGCACACACATATAAATGTTGGTGCATGCATGCTTTTGTGTGCCGGGTAAATATCCAGAAATGACTGCTGGGTTGTTGGTGTGTTTATCGGGACAGACAGTTTCCAAGGTGCCTGTGTTCTGTTACATTCACTATAGCCATGAAGAACATTCCAGTTCCTCCATGGCATTTGATATAGTAACATTTTTACCAGTGTGGATTATCATTGTGATATTTCATAATGCTTATATTGCATGATGTAATCAGTTTTAACATTAGTCATTCTGAGAGTTGGGTATTAGCATCTTGCTGTTATGTGTCTATCTGCTTGGTGAAGTGCCTTTTAATTATTTGCTCAAATTTGGTTGGATTGAAGCTTTATTCTTATTGAATTGAGAAGTACAAAACCTGTGTGAGACTGTGGACTTTCCTACTGGTTGTCTTTTCATTGTCTAGACAGTGCCGAGGATTTTTGTTTTGGCAAACTGTCATTCATCAGATTTCTCTCTTCCTTTCCCATCTTCTCTATTTAGACAGTGTCACATATAGCCAGAGCCAGCCCTAGAGCTACTGTGTCCCCAGAGCTGGCTTTGAACTCCTGATCCTCCTAATGCTGAGATTACAGACATGCACCACCATGCCCAATTCTCAATTTTTTTTTTTTTTAAAAAAATCACTTTGATGTTGTAGTTCGAGAAGATCTTTGCCTAATCTAAAGTCATGGAAGATTCCAGCCTCCTCTCCTTGTCTTGTTTCTCCTCCCCCTTCCATTTTCTTTTGTGGCAGTGCCTCCCCGTGTTGCTCTGGCTAGCCCTGACCTCACAGCCGTCCCTACTGAGCATCCCCAGGCTGGTTTTATGCATGCGCAATCCTGCATCAGACATCTTTGTTTTACTCAAGTTTTTTTTTTTGTTGTTTTTTTTGGTTTGTTTTAAATCTGTGTTCTCTTCCATATTCACGCCTGTGACACATCCTGAGATGATTTTTGTACGGTGTGAAGCGTGGGGAGAGATACATCCCGTGTCTATCCGGTGTAATTACTCCTGTGTTGTTGTTTAAAATACTGTTGATTTTCTATCAAGTGCTTTCACATTTTTGCCAAAAATCAGCTGGCATATGTGTACGTGTGTATGTCTGGATTCTTCCTTCTAGTCCACGGCTCCCCTTACCCCTGGGCCACACCGATGATGGTCATCCTGTCGCAGGAGCCATGGCCTTTCATTCATTCTTTTCAAAGTGGTTTGGCATTTATAGGGACTTTGCCTTCAAAGAAAGGTTTTCAAATCAGCTTGTCAATTTCTACAAGACTGCTCAGATTGGTACGGGGATTTCTTTGAATCCTAAGGCTGGAAGAAACTGCAGTCTTAACAATATCGTCTCCTGACCCACAAGCACGCTCTGCCTTTACATTTGTATGGGTTCAACTTCTCTCAGAAATATTGCACAGCTCAGAAGTGTGCGTAAGAGGATTGTATCATATTTCCGTCAGTTTTACCTACAAACATGTCACATGGTCTACTAAGTCTGGGAAGGGAGTATCAGGCGAGCAGTGTAATTTGTGGATTTGCTTTGTCTCTTTTCAGTTCTATTAGTTTCAATTTGTGTCTAATTATTAAGAAGTTCTCCTATCAGGCCTGTATGTTTAGGATTCTTGTATTTCCTTAATAACTTGAAATTATGAAATATCACCTTTTATACTTGGTGAATCTTTCCCCTGAAAGCTATTTTGTCTAATGTTGATAAAAAACAAGGTAGCTCTTTCTTGCCTAATGTTAGGATGGTAAGTCTACTTCCATCTTTTTTTTATCTATGTCTATAAAGTGTATTTTTTACAGACACTGTGCAGTCAATTGTCTTTTTAAGAGCATCCAGTCTGACAGCCTCTTCCTTTTGGTGAAAGTCTTTCGGCCGTTCTCATTTTGTCACACTGTGGATTTAAACCAAGCAGCTTTTCACTTGCTTTCCGTGTTTCTCATCTGTTCTTTGCCATTTATTCTGTTTCTCCCCCCGCCCTCCCCCCACTCTGGATTAGTGGAGAATTTTGTGATTGTATTCTGATTATGCTTTTCTTTGTTTCATTTCAAGCACCAGGGTTTAGACTTGGTTCCCTTTTGGGTGCTGCTTTAAGTACTTTCCTTCATTTGGGCGGTATATAACTCACTTCTGTTGAGTTACAAACACTTGCTAATTCCTGTCTTAGAGTCTTGTTTGACTTGTAGATTGTTTAAGAAGTATTTGAAATTATCTTAACAGTATTCCATTTATTATTTTTAGTGGTTGAGTTTGAGTTTAGAGTGTATATTTTTTTAACTTATCATGGTCTTCAAGTAATACTGTAGTATTACTTGTATCTATCCGAACTTCCTGTCTCTATACATGTTATAAACCAAACCACACCTTACAAGGATGATAAGGAGGATGATGATGATGATGATGATGATGATGATGATGTTGATGTACTAGAGTTTGAACCTAGGATTATGTGCATGCTAGAAAATGGTTTCTACCTTGAAACCACCTTCATATCTTTTTAATTCTTTACCTCTTGATATAGTGTCTCAGTAAGTAGCCCAGGTGAGTCTTGAACTCATTCTATAGCCCAAGTAAGCCTTGAACTTACGATCTTCCTACCTCAGCATCCTCCAAATAGCTGAGATTATAGGACTACACTACCATGCCCAGGCACAATCTTGCTGTTTTGGTCTTAAATAATTAACCATTACTTAAAAGAATTTCAAATAGGCCTTGAATTTATTGTACTTTCGACTGTTTTCATTTGCCACTTTCCTTTTTAAGGTCTGTTTTTGTTTTTATTTATGCATAGGGATGTGTGACTGTGGAGGTGTGCCCCACATGTGTGTACTTGCTGCCACCAGAACAGGGTGTTGATCCCCTGGAGTTACAGATGGTGGTGAGCCACCTGTCATGGGTGCTGGGAACTGAACCTGGGTCTTTTGTAAGAGTAGACTTGCTCTAACCACTGAGCAATCTCCAGCCCCTATGTCATTATCTCTCCGGCTCCTGTGTTGGCCATTTTCTATTTCTTCCTGCTTACACATCTACCTCCTGTTATCATTCCTTCTTTACTCTTAAAAAACATTTCTCACACCAGCCTGCTGGTGACACATTACTTTAATGTCTCAAAAAAATTCACAATTTATATTTATTTATTCACGTTTTTATATTTAAATAAGTCAAGGTATCACTGTGTAGACTTGGCTGGTTTTGAATTTCAGTAATCCTCCTGCATCTGTTCCTGGGATTACAGGTTTATCCACTACCCCTGGCTTGCAGTGCTTTATCAATCCAATGCACTGGGTACCAGGCTTTGGATCCGCAGGGTCACCCAGTGTCTGAGAGGTGTTGTGACCCACTGTCTGCCAGCTTCCATTAGTCCCCACAGGGTCTGTGTGCTTCCTACCCTTCCTTGCCTGTTATCTCTCTCTCTCACACACACACACACACACACACACACACCCCGAAGGCTTTACCTTAACCACTGTTGTAAAGTGTTTGGAAGGTGAAGAATCACGGTAGTTTCCTTTACAGTCTTGTGTTTGAGTTTGCTGAGACTTGAGGTTTATAGCTTGTTTGTTTTAGGGTTTGGGGAGGCACCACCACAGTTTCTTTAACTGTTCACCCTCAGCTCCTCCATCCCCACTGTCTCAGCCTTCCTTTCTCTTGGTCATCCTGGAAACAAGCATAGTAGGGCTGCTGAGATGTTCAGCAGGCAGGCTTGCAGCCTGATGACCTGGGCTTGGTGCCTGAGCCCTGTATGGTGGAGGGGCGAACGGATTCCTGCAAGTTGTTCTCTGATAGCTACATCCATTCTCTCTCTCTCTCTCTCTCTCTCTCTCTCTCTCTCTCTCTCTCTCTCTCACACACACACACACACACACACAATTCATCAATGAACAATTTTTTAATTAAAACTAGGTACAACAATCCTTTTAATTCTATTGTCTGTGGTTTTTTAAATTTTGTCTTCTATTAACTGGCTTTTTCTTCTCATTTGTGGGCCATTCTTCCGTTCCTTTGCTTGCCTTGTTGGATTTTTATTTATTTTTTGATTCTTGACATTGTGGATCTGCTAGCTGTTTTGATACTCATTTGAACATTCTTGGTCTCATTTAGTGAGATAATTAAATTACTCACGAGTCTGTGAATCTTCCCTGGGCTGTCTCTTCAGCCTTGTCAGGTGAGATAGAAGCAGAACTCCCACGCTCACACCGCTTCCGTGGCACCATTGTGATGGAGCCCTTTCCTGACAGACTTCTTCAGTCCTCACCCCTCCAGTGAACACCGACTCTTCTCACCCTATGCCACTGGCATGGATGCTTCCCTCCGGTCTCTTTACGTCATCTTTTCCTCAGTGTTGTATGCTTTACCTGCTGATGCACACTGGTCGGTATTCAGCTGAAGTGCAGGGAGACCCCTTGAAGACCTGTGGCACTCTGCCTCCGTGGCACTTTGTCTCCATGGCACTGTCTCTGTGGCACTGTCTCTGTGGTACTTTGCCTCCATGGCACTCTGTCTCCGTGGCACTGTCTCCGTGGCACTCTGCCTCCGTGGCACTGTCTCCATGGCACTCTGTCTCCGTGTGCAGCTCCTTTCCCCCATTTTCTCCCCAACATGGCTCTCCTCTCTCCAGTTTGCCCTGCAAACTCCAGCCACGTGGAATAGCAAATTCATCTTCAGACTATTGCAGGCTGCCTGTGCATGCAGAATGTCTTTGCAGACTATTACTGCAGGCTACTTCTACAGGAAGTCTCTCTCTCTCTCTCTCTCTCTCTCTCTCTCTCTCTCTCTCTCCATGCCCAGCTTTACCTGGACCACCAAGTAGACTCCACTCTAGACCCTGACTCCAATGTCCATGACTTTCTTCATCTGGCTCTATCATGCCTGTCTTTGGGAGGCATTGTGCATTTGGAATTAAGCCCAGACTCCCTAGTGAGCCACCCAAGGTCATCTGTAGCTCATGGCGGGTGGATTGACCTTTGTTTTCTAATCCCCCTTTCCATGACCCTCTAAGACTCTTCCTTCTCAGCACTCAGGAGTCCCTCCCATCCCTTATGGCTCTGCACACTCACACAGCTGTATCCAGGCTTTGTCCCTTCCTGAGGTACCTTGAATTCTTTCTCTGGGGTCACCATGGTGAGGACCTCAGGCTGGGTGGCTTAAATATCAGAGACTTATGCTTTCACAGTCTGAAGGGCTGGAGGGCTGGGAGCAGGGTACCAGCAGGGCTGGCTCCTTGTGCAGATAGTGAGAGGGCATCTCCTTGCCTCTCTCTTTGGCAAATCTTTGACATCTCTTGGCTTCCAACTCTTCTTCTCAGTGTTCTCCCCATGTGTGTCTGTGTCCAGACTCCCTCTTCATGAGGATGTATTGGATTAAGGCCCTGCTGTTCCAGCAAGATTCCATCTTAACTGACTACGTCTTCAACAGCCCTGGTTCCAAATAAGGCCACACTCTGAGCACTGCGGACTAGGACTACAATACAGAAGTTTTGGACTTCTGTATACAATTGAAGCAGTGGTTAAATGACACACAGAGTGAACTGTCACAATGCCTATCCATTTAAGAAGGTGCTGAGAAGTGCAAGAATAAACCAACATTTCCAAAAGATTGGCATCTCTTGTCCCATTTTACAAGTCACCAATGAGATTGCTGGGGACACATCCCTAACTTCCTTCCGTATTTACAAGGCCACGAACGTTTGTGAACATTTTCACGGGTAGAAATGTGAGCAAGAGGTCAAAGCAGAGAGCAGAGAGCAGCTGCTGGAGATGGTTGGTATGGGGTTGTATGACCCCAGGGAAGGACTGCTTCAGAGGCAAAGCAGAGAGGAACCCTGTCCTGTGGGTACCCACACTTTAAAAGTCCCCAGCTTCACCTTGCCGTCTAAACTTTCTCCATAGCTTACCCAAAATTCTACCCCCTGACTCCTCCTGAGTCCCTTCTGCTCTCCCCCCTCCATGTACTCCCCTGGAGCTGGGCATGTGTCTTGCCTTTGCTTCCCCCCACCCACCCCAGCCAGGCACCCAGGGCTCTTCTTTTTCTGTCATGGATACATTGTAACTCAGCGGTGTTCTGCACACTGCCCCAGGATACTCTTATCAGGTGCAGGCAAGTCCAGCTGCCACTCCTCTCAGAGCCTGGCTGTAAAGAACCTGAGGAGGAAATCCCATTTCAAGAAAGTAGGGATTTAATTAAACACATACACATTTAACTTCCTATGCTTGGTAAATTCAAGACACCATAATTATCTACCCTAAAGTGTGTGTTTTAAGCAGCCATGGGGCTCTTATTAACTTCCACGTGCTTTCATGTCAGTGGGGTTTAGCCTGGAAAAGACACTGCCGAGAACAGTGGCTCTGGGGCAGGCCCGAATCGCTTGTGGTGCTGAGCACATTCTGCCTAGCCAGTGTTCCCTTGCAGTAATGGAAGCTTATGTGGGAGAATGGAAGATAGCAGTAACTAGCCTTCTGTCTCTCTCCATACAGCTGATCCCTATGTGGTTACCAATGATTCAGTCAAATACCAAGGTAAGTCATCCCCTGGGCTGTCTGGAAGCTCTGTTCCCTCCAGAGAACCTCAGACCATCCATAAGCGAACGTTACTGCTCCCTTCACTACAAAGAAGGAACTATTTTGGCCTACTCCTGGTCTCATGGGCTGATAATGCAAGGAGACTCTTGGCAGATAAGGGGTTTACAGAGGGCATCAGCAGGGGCCCTGGTCCTGCTCACTGTGGATGAAGGAAGAAACACTGGCCCCTAATTAAGGACAAATCCTATTTAAGAAGGATAACCATGGAGTCTAGCCCAGGCTAACCCAGTGATATCATATAACAATCTGGGATGGAAAGAATTCCAGGGAGAAAGGATAACACCGAATAAATGACACGATTGAGCTAGAAAGAACTGAATCGAGGAAAGTTGGGACCATAAGGAACAGTGACTTGGTTAGGGTCCCAGATCCCGGAAGAGAGCCCCCCAACCCCTGCATGAATGTGTTTCTCACTGGTGGTGACATTTTGGCACATACCTCTTAGTGACAAATGTACTGGGGTTTGGCAATAAATGGCAGAGCCAAACACTGCTCCATCCACACCTGGTGCCTGTCTGTGGCATCTGGAACACTGGGGAGAGGAAGAGGGTGAAAACACTCTTGCTGGATTTCCTTCCCTAGGTTGGGAAACCTTGCTAGTGGGAGGAGATGGGTGTGGACTCAAGACACCTGGGATGTCAAAAGCCAGCAGGGCAACTGTCAGCAGTGTGGGCAGGAGGGCTTGGTGGGGAGCTGGGAGAAGGATAAACGTTGACATGGCCGTGTCGAGTGTCATGGAGACCCAGAGACTATTATAATACTAAATGTACTGACCATCTGCTATGAGCCAGGTTCCCTTCTAGAAAGTCTGTTAACTCACCTGTCTATGGAGTCCCTGAAGTAAGTGCTGTATCCCCAGTATTCCTGGGACAAAACTCAATACAGACTGATAGACACTGTTCCCAAAGCACAGGTTCCTGTGCGTACATGAGCGATTGCTCAGGCTCAGTGCCGTAGTCCAGGTGCCGGACATTAGCTCCATGTTCCCATTGCAGTGAATCAACATGAGTTTATCAGTATGGATGGAGTTGGGCCAGGATAACTGCAGCAATATAGAGCAGGCTCATGCCCCCACCCCCGACCCCCAGCACTGACAGATTTGAAGGCATGCTCTCTTCAGGCCAGGCCCAATTTCTACCTATGTACCAACTGCCACGCCCATCACCTCCTGATCTGTGCACTTAGCAGAAAGAACTGACCTGTCTACCTTTTCTTAACAGCACTTATCCGCCGGCCTCCAGCTCCGTCTCCAGGCCATTCAGAACAACGTAAACCACCACAGCCTAAGGACGATGCCCGGCTCGGGCCAGAGCAGTGCTGGCCTAGCAGCCCTCCGGAAATGGCTGCAGTGCACCCAGTTCAAAATGGCCCAGGTGGAGATCCAGTCCTCAGAAGCAGCTTCTCAATTTTATCCTCTATGAGTGGACTACTCGGCTCCAGTGTCAACACGCTGGCTTAGCAATAATGGGTATAAAAACAAACACTTTGATCCAAGCAAGTTGGGGAACCTCGGTACTGTACACTCTTTCTAGTTTAGTATAAAGACGTGCAAAGGCCGGAGAGGGCCACAAACGAAGCTTTTCTTGCTGCACATATTTCTGATGACTCCTTGGGCTATCTGATTAAGTGTTTCCTTACATTATTTTTTAAGAAAAAAAAAAAAAACAAAACAAAACCAAAATCATTTTTCTTTATCTAACTTCTATTTTTTTTAAGAAAAAAAAAATAGACTGGTGGGTACTCACAGAAAAGTTGTATAAAGTCCCCCTGTTGCTATTTTTGATGATAGAGAATAAATAGGGTTTTTGAAACCTTTGTAGTGTTTTTTCTTAAAAATCAACTCTTGGAAATGCAATAAAACAAAAGCAAAAATAAACTAAAGTCACCAGAATCCAGTGACACTTGCCCGAAGCTTTTTGTCATCATCCCTAGAAAAAGAGGCAGCTTGCAAGGAAATCACAAAGTGCACTTAGAAATTAGGTGGCTAAACTGTGCAGACTGTTTTCTCGTTTTTAATACACTTTCCCAAAACCTATTTAAGTCGTATTATTCTTAAAACTAGATCTTCAACTCAGGTGTTCTAGGCTGGGCTTTCTTACAAGCTTTACGGTCACCTTTTTAGTTTTGTGAATCATAATTGTATTCTTTTGTTAACACTTGTCTAGGACTCCATTTAAAACTGCAGCTTGCACAGTGTACCAGAGGAGGCCCTGCAGAGGTTCTGAGTGTCGCCCCTGGAGTTATATTTCATAAAACAAAGTTTTAGAGGGCCGAGGTTTATTTATCACTTATACCTTAGCATTCCCAAAGCAACCTCCCCCCAGCTCCACCTCCCACCAACGCACTGACCAGAGAAGACATAGTATGCATTTAATCTGAATGCTGACATACTATGAAATGAATTTTTGCTACCTTTGTGATCTTAGGGTTTTTAGAAGTCAGTTTCCAGAGCTTACTTCCTGGCAACCATCTCTTCAGGACTTTTATAGATCCTCACCTCCTCGGAGGCTGAAATCATTCAGAGACAAGGGCTTCTCTTCTTATCTAGTTCATTCCCTTTCAAGGACTTTGAAAGCACAAGATAATTCCTTTTTAAAAAATGAGTTGGCTAGCCAGGAGCCTCCTCCTCTGTTCTTCTGGGAAGCCTGGTGTGCTTCTCAGCGTCTTTGGCTATGTGAGTGCTCCAGGGAGGATCACGGAGCTTGGTGCTTCTGAGAACCTGAAAGGAACCTACTTGGCCTGTCCTAAGAGCACCAAAGTGATGCTGTTTGTATCTTGCTGACATATTCTTCGGGAAAGGCCCTCTTGCATAGTCAGAATCCTCCTCTGCCCCCAGCCATGCTTAGCTGTGTTTCTGTGACTATTCTGTGTTCCAGTAAGTTGTACACATACTAATTTCACTTGCAAATGGTGACAGCCTTGGGTGCATGTACCATCCCAATCCCCAGAGTGTGGCACATAGTACATGTTTAATAATATTTGCTGAATTTGGATACATTTAATACATATCCAGTAGGCTCAGCTAGGGCTGGATTGCCACATTCTGCTTTGGTTCAAGGAATCCGAGAAGGATTACCAACCAGAGGAGGAAGTTCTAACCGGTCTCCTGGGGAGTGGCTTTGTTGACTACCCAATCCAGACTCAACTGTAAGCTTCAGGCAATGTAAATCTTAGTGGCCACATCCCAACCTTAGACAAAGTCAGCTCCTTTTCCAACTTGTCTTTACCCCAGTTCCTTGAGCAAGCTTCTGCCTCCACTTGCCTTTGGGTTTGTATCCTCAGTGAGAACTGTAGTTGAGCCCTTAACCCAGTGTCAGGACTCTGTGGTCTTAATCCCAATTACCACCTACTGTGTGCTCCCACCCAGAGATGCCCTTCTCCTTGCGCTTGAGGACTATGATCATTTTATTGCCAGTTTGACATAAACTCTGTTCCTGTGGTCCGTATATTTGTTACTGCTATTCGTTGGTTGATAGAGATCCATAAGGTACCCAGCCTGCACTGCGTCCACAGACGCTGGTATCATCCCTAACCTAGTTACCTTATGTTAGGCCTCCCTGAACAAGAGATCAGGTATTAGGAGACAGGAAGAGAGGGGGGCTAGATGCAGTCCACGGGCCAGAGACCGTCCATAGGCTACCTACTGTCAAAGGCCAGAGACTGTCCAGTGGCCAAAGAGTGTCCACAGCCCAGAGGCAACCCACAGGCCAGATGCCATTCATAGGCTAGAGACTGTCCACAGGCCAGAATCCATCTGTGGCCTGTTCAAGTGTGATTGGACAAACCATAGCTGCCACTCACATGGAGACTATGGCTGCTCTTGGGCTGCAGTAGCAGAGCTGAGTTTCAACAGATACTATTTTCCAAAAAGCTTCTTTTTTTTTTTTTTCGAGACAGGGTTTCTCTGTGTAGCCCTAGCTGTCCTGGAACTCACTCTGTAGACCAGGCTGGCCTCGAACTCAGAAATCCGCCTGCCTCTGCCTCCCGAGTGCTGGGATTAAAGGCGTGCACCACCACTGCCCACTGCCCGGCTCCAGAAGGCTTCTTAATGCAGCCACCACCTGGCTCTTCAGAGCATATGCTAACCCCTGTCCCTGTCAAAGGCCACAAAAGAGCACTGAGCTGGAACCCCACTACCTTGGGATGCTAGGAATTTCTTAATTAGTGTTTCTTCCTTTGTCTTTTAAATGGGGGACAAAGACACATTCTACCTCATAGCGTTCTTAATGTGAAAAAGATGTAAATTTTAATGAAACTTAGGGCAGCAGTTGGCACATGGTGAACTCTTAGGAAATTATTATTTTTATTCCTGCCTAGAGAGGTAAAGATACTCATCCAAGGCCATATTGCTTGTAAGGAGTAGAGCAAAGCTTGGTCCCCAGGACCCCAGATCCCCAACCCAAGGACTGTGTTCCTGAACATATCCTGTGTTAGCCTCAGCTGCATGTATCCTACACCAGTGCAAAAGGAAAGTTATGAAAGCAAGGGCAAGGGTGGAGAGCACCCAGCAAAGGCTGCCTGGTCCAGGGGTGGCGAGCACTCGTAGCTTGGAGAGGGTTAAGGGATCACCCAGTTTTCCTTCCCTCGGAGAATTCTACTGGATTCAGTGTCATTGGATTACTCTTAAGATTTCTAAGGGTGTCATGGACCCAACTCTTTAGGTACAAAAATTCTGTTCTCAATGATTTGCCATGGTGTGTATGCCTCTTACTAGTTGGTTGACCTTCAATAGATTATTGTGTCTGGACCTCTGTTTTCCCTTTCTGTAAAATGAGTCTTTCTGCCTATCCTGGGGTAATGGAAAGTCCCAGCAGGCAGAGGACTCTGACGTTGCTGGGAGACCACAGGGATCCACAGACCTCTGGAGGACTGCTGCTACCTGGCAAAGTCATGGAAGAGGCTAGCTCATAGCTGCACACTTGCTTTTCCCTTGAGCCAGAACATCTGAATCAAGATCTGCAAGACCACGCAGCCAAAATGTACTCGTTGGCCAACAGTTCCCAGAGTCCACTGTCTGTCATCGACTTGCAAGCGTGTCATTCTGCCACACACTGAGATGTTTCCAGCACTCCCTTCCCTAAGAGTCTCCTCTAAGGCCAAGTGGTACAACTGCTCCATCTCCATTGTCAAGTGACAACAGGGCAGAAGAAGACCGGATCAGGTCAGAGAAGATGGGTTGTTCCCCCCAAGACTGATGAGATGTGACTGGAGGACCTCTGCACCCATTGGACAGTGCAGACACTCACTGTACTATACCTTTGCAAATGTGTGTATTGGGCAAATGACTTGTTTTGACAATAGCGGTTCTTATGCAGAATGGAATGGGTGGAACACAGTATAAAGCCATAGTGTTATGAAGGGTGACCCA
>JADRCH010000018.1:1900-55333 GCA_019843965.1 Rhynchomys soricoides | reverse complement strand
TGCCTGAGATAGGTGTAGAGCTTCCTCCTGTTTGTGCAGGCAGGACACTGGAAACCCCCAAGCTAAGCGCCTGTTCTGAGCCATGCAACTGACAGTGGCTTACACTTAGGGCTCTAAGTCCCCATGTCAAAGCTCTGCTAGAAATTGCTTGTTTTGGTCTTAGCTAAGCTATGTCAGAACTAGAGAAGTCTGGGGGCTTTCCGGACACATTTCTGTTTATTGGTTGTTCTCACAAAAGAGTCACCTCATCGGACAAAGGTGTTTTCCCTCTATCTTGGGAATTAATTTCTGTGGGAAAATTATAGATCAGAACTTGAATCTCATTTAGTCTCACAATTACTATAATACCTTCTGCTCTCATATATTACATCCCAATTGCAGGTTCCCCCTCCTTTATTCCCCCACCTAAATACACACACACACACACACACTCACACACTTGCACACACACACACTCACACACACTCACTCACACTCACACTCACTCACACTCACACACTCACACTCACACTCACTCATACACACTCACATTCACTCACACTCACACACACTCACACACTCACACTCACACTCACACTCACACACTCACACACTCACACACGCACTCACACTCACACTCACACACGCACTCACACTCACACTCACTCACACACGCACTCACACTCACACTCACTCACACACGCACTCACACTCACTCACACACTCACACACACTCACACTCACACACACAAATTCACAAATTATATATATATATTCCTCCTTACAGGAGAGATTGAGTCAAGAGACTCACAAGTTCAAGGATCCTGTCTCTACATAAAAATTTAAAAAAGATGTGGGGTGTAGGCAGAAAGATCAAATGCCTGCCTAGTGTGTGCAAAGTCCTGAGCTCAATCTTTAGCACCACAGAATTAGTAATAATGACGATAGAAAACAGATCAAACTTGGATGAACTGTAGGTTGTGGTGATGAGCTAGCTCTTCAGTTTGGAAGCTGCTGGGTGGGATTCAGTCAATTCTGAAAAGGCCTGCCCGTAACTAATTATAGCTGCAGACATCGAGGTCAAGGGCTTACTACATGTCACAAGCTTTTGATGTGATGTCATTTAATCTTTACAATGGTGTGAGGTAGGCATCCCTAATCCCTAAATTATGAGCCGCATAGGAGAGAGGAGGAAAAGGAGGCTCTTTGCAGGAGCCCTTCAGCAATGTGTCTGCCTCCAGCAGCCTCAGTTTGTACATTATAGAAACTAGCAACTAGACACTGGGAGAGGCCTTTGCTGCTCCGCTGGCCCACAAGAACTATTTACAGCCAAAGGCATCAATGGAGAGTCTACAGGCTGATGATACCCAGAGTGCCTTTGTGTGATGAGCTTTCAACTTTATTTCTTCTGATTGGAGTATCTACAGCTGAAAACCATGTGGTTTCTAGTATGGGCTATCTCCCACCACCGATCTGGCCTCACATGGGCTAGCTCTTACTTCTGATTGGCCTCAGAATCAGGAAAAAAACAAAAACAAACAAACAAACAAAAACAACACCATAGCCTCTGAACAGAAATCCTATGATCTCTGAGTTGGTCCCTGGCTCTGCAGTTTTCCTCCCTTTACCTCTTTGCCCCAAGACTCTGGTTTTACTAATTTGGGCTTAGACTGAGCTCTAGTTTACAGGTTCTAAAGAGTCCCTCAGCCAACAAGGGGACAAAGGGCAAAGGGAAAAACAGGGCTTGAGGCCATGCTCTTTACTCTGCATTGACCCACAAGTTCCTGGTTGACATCACTCCTTTGATATGTGCTCTGGGCTGCCAAGGTCCCTGCCTCTCAATGTGATGAACAACAACAGCCTGGCACCATGCTGAATTCTTCCATAGAGAAACTAAGGACAGGCGGGCATGCAGAGGTGAGCTCCTGGCACAAGCTACACTCTGCAAGGGCCACAGGAGTTTCAAACGTTGGTTGTTTCCAGGAACAAAAGTGGTGTTTTTAATTACACTGCCCAGACAGGTCCTTGCCAGCCAGTGGAGAACGGTGCCTCCTGGGGTTGCCTGGCTGACATCTTGATTTCTCCTTTTTCAAGTGGCCACTTAGTGAAACAAGAATCAAATGGATAATCAAGCTGAAGGTGGCACTTTCCAGGTGAGGACAGTCACACTGCCTAGAGGCGGGGGAATAGCAGGGCTGGAGACCAATGGAGCGGAGGCACTAGGCAGACAGTAGACTATGGGAGATCTTCAGCCAGTGGAGTAGAAGCTGGGCTCCAATGGAGACCAAAGGGGATGGCTCAGACACGGGCTTTACAGCCTGGGATTGGGTTTGGTACCTGCATGTTCTCCTGTTCTCTGACCATGCATGAAATGCTTAAGCTTCCAGCTTCATTAGTGGCAAAATGGAGGTGACAGTTCCCCATTCCTATAAAAAGTACAAGAAGAGATGCTGTCTGTCCTCAGCACCAAAAAGATTTCAAGTAAGTCAGGGATGAGCTCTTCTGGGACCTGCCCCATCCTGGGTCTGTGTGTCACCACTTACCAGAACCCTGGTGACAGCTGGTGTTTTGCTGAAGAGAAATCACAGCTTGCCACGGCTGCTTGGCTCCAGTTCTTCAGTGTGCCGTTCCCACGCTGCCTCGCTCTGTGCGCTGACTCAAGGCTCCCACGTTTCCAAGTCTGAATGAGCAACGGGGGAATCCTCCTCCACATGGCACGTTCTGCCAACATTTGGAGTCACATGGAGTGAGCACAGCACTGTGTTTCTAATGGGGATAATATTTTGAAAATAATAACTGCATATGTTTTTTTTTTTTTTCTCCTTTCCAGGAAACAGCACGCCTCAGTCTATTCTGTGGATGGTGGGGGCAGGAGGAGGCCGGTACGTGAGGAAAGTTCTAGTCAGACAGGATGAGAAAACAGTAGCCCCCCTCTTCTGACCCTAGTAGAATGCTGGTCAAAGATGGAGAGAAAGTAGGGAGGGCTGGGAGGCCAGGGGATGTATCTGTATCTTTTCTCAAGAAGTTACATAGTTGCAGAGCTAGGCATGCGCTTGGGGGTCCTGGAAGTGCTTACAGTCTTTCTTTGGCCTATGTGCTTGATCAGAGCCCAGAATTCCCAAGGGTCAGGGGCTAAGAAAATAAGATACATCAGGAGGACTTTTCTAGCACAAGCACTAGGCAGGCAGCTAGTGACCCTAGGAGCTAGAAGAGCGACGCCTAGCCTGGTCAGCCCAAGGATGCAGCCAAGCTAAGTCCTTCAGCTGAAGAGACTGGAGACCCAAGGAAAGTCATCGGACCTAAGGCTAGCTGCTACGTATCATGACTGCACTGCCATTGCCTGTCCACTGGCCCAGGGTGGTGCCTTCTGGAGGCAAGTAGCCCTTGGAATGACATCACAGTGTCTGGCTGCAGGAAAATGAGCTGATTGAAAGCCACTAGTGAAATAGGAGGGCAAACTATCACCATGTGTAGGTTTGACAACACCCAATTGTGTGCTGAAGGCATTTGTAGGAAATAAAATGTTTTTTCTTTATGCCCCTGTATACTGTGTTGAATTTGTAAACCACTGGGAATCGGTAAATTTCACGAACATTTCCAACATCAAGCGCGTTAGGATGGTAGGAGAGCTGGAGATTTGGTAAGGAAGTAAGACCTGAACCCAGAGAGAGTCCCTGTTCCCATATACCCTGTCTTCTAACAGGGACAGGGCAGGAAGCATGTCCACATTGGTGGTAGACCAGAGAGAAGCTGGGAGTGAGAAGGAAACAGGGTAAGAAGGAGAGCCGGACAGACCTTACTCTCCCCGGTACAAAGAACGCAGAGGCTCAGACCAAAGAGGGCCCTCGGTCACCTGTTAGATCCAGCTTCCAGAGGCTGGGATGGATACAAGCCTTGCCCCTTTGCTGAGCTTTGGAGACTTAACTCTTGAGTGTTTGCATGAGCTGGGTGAGGGGAGGAGGTACTGGTCATTTGAAATCCGTGAGCCCATCTGAGTTGCAAGTATTGGAACTTGTGGCCATGCAGAATCGGATCTTAACTGCAGCTCTGCTCCTTTGAGCCCCTTAACATTTCCAAAGCTTAGTTTACCCTCTGTAAAGGAGGGATGTCTCCTTGGCTTACTGGGAGGGTTCAAGGCAAGGGATAGAAGTGCTGGAAAGCCTACCCTGGGAGTCCCTTGCCTTCATGTGCTCCTTTATCACCTGTTATGTGCACATGACAGAACTGTTGCCACCACCAGCTTTCTCCTAAAGGATGGTGCCCTGGCGGTTCCCCTCTGTGTCCCCAGAATGCAGCATGGCTATGGGGGGGGAGGTGTTAAGAGTCTCAAGGGGCTTACAGGGTCACATGGCAGGGGATAATGGGAGGGGTCACACCCATAGGGGAGCACAGAAAGTGAGAGCTACACTGGACTAAAGGGTCCCTGTGAGGGGTGCATGGGTGCTCTGTGGCATAGGGAGGAAACAGTCTCTGCACAGGACTTGGATGGCAGATTAGATGGCAGAGAGAGGCAAGCCGAGTAAGAATCAAGGACGACAAGGGCCGGCCAAGGAGTGGGGGTGGTGCGCATCAGAGACATGAAGTATATCCAGCTATGGGTGAGACTGAGCAGAGGTGGGGTGGGGTAGCATGACCCAGGGCAGCAAGACTGAAGAGCCAGGCCAGGTAAGGAGGTGCAGCAGGCAATGGATGGACTGGAGGAAAGGCAGGTAGGCAGACAGCAGATCAAGGAAAAATTACAGTCAGAGAGAGAGAGGGATCAGAAGTGGAATGGGTAGCTAGAAGGGAGGAGCCAAGAGGGTGGATGTTGGTTTGCAGGGCAGCATGAAAGACTGAGGCATATTTCAGTAGCCAAGGACCTCTGAGGTGTCCAGCTGGGACCTCGGGTGGGGAAAGCTCGACCTGTGTTCAGCATGACTCCTGGGAGTCTCTTTTCGGGGGGTGGGGCCCGTAAAGAAAGAAGGAATTGGATGACATGTTCAGGAGATCCCAGAAGTGTTCAGAGGACAGATCTTAGCCAGTGCCCCTCCCTAATATGGGAGAGAGGGGGTGGGGTCTGACTGACTGTGATGGGATAGGCACAGGTCTGCAGGTGACCAAGCAAAAGAATTGTCAGATGCCCTTCAAGCTGATATTCGGATGGACATGTGACTGGGCACTAGGTGGGTGGGTAGCCTATAGTAAGTAATGCCATGACCAGCTGCGATATGGGACTGACTTCCAGGCACCTCGTGGTGTGTTTGAGTGGCACACTTTATGGAAGGATGGAGGAAGAGTGGTCTGTTTCCACCAATCTTATGGGCCCAAGAATGGCTTTCTGCCTCTTCTCCAGCTGCCTGGCCAGGTATCACAGTGGCAGGGTGTCACTGCATATCATGCCTACTGGTGGCAGACATGTTGCTATCAGACTGGTCAGAGCGGTGCACTGTGTTGGACATTGGTGCTGAGACCAGCAGCGAAGACCTCAGAGAGGAGAGCTGGGGCGGGACATGACACCTAGGAGGGGCCTGGTGCCACTGCTTTGTGCTGATAGCTTGTCCCCTCTTCACTCGCCAAGTCTGCCCTCAGAGCCCTGTTTTGGGGCATAGATGGACAGTCTTACACACAGGCTAATTGTTCTCTGTCTTGTCCTTGTCTGGTCCCAGACTTGCTGCTGTGGAACCCTGGCTGGGGTGGACCGAAGTGTGCATGAGGCTTGAGATGTTCTATCCTCAGCAGCGTCTAGGTGGAGGAGCAGGTCAAAAACCCAAGGGTGTGGGTGCTTTTATTGACAGCTCTATTGACAGTAACTGGAATGGTGGCCCTTCCACCCCGTACCTGCTTGAATGGGAATTCCCATAGCTCATCAGGGTTGTGAAAAACATTCCCAGCTCAGCAGGGATCTCCACGACTCCTCCCATTTCCCTGGTGCTTAGAATACAGATACTTGCCCAAGTCCCTGTCTTGAGGATCTTTTGTCCTCCCTCCTCTCTGAAGGCACCGAGAGACTGGGGACCTGAAGAAAGTAGGGAAAAGTGGTTGTACCTCAATTATGGGGAGACAGTCTATGTTGGGGTCCTTTCAGTCCTTAGCAGAGGCCAGTGCTGAAGGTTTAGGCTCCAGCCCCATCCTTGTTGGCCAGTCTGTGTGACTTTGGCCATCAGAGTCCCCTCTCTGATCCATCCTTTTACCCTAAACTTGAGGACAATGACATTTTCTCTCCCAACCTCCTTTCTGGCACAAATGCAGGGACGGCCCACAGAAAGATGGAAGCTTGGTGCCGTTTTCCCTGTGGGGTCTGGATTTTTGCACAGGCCTCAGTGGCTCCTTCCCTACTTCCTCCAGGCTCAGGACAGTCTGGAGTGGACCTGCTCTTCCTGAGGTCCCTCTGTTGGAGCACATTTCAGGCCAGGGACGTGAGTATTGAGGGCCAGTCTGGATGGATGTTCTAGGAGTGGCCACAAACCTAACCCCACTCTTTCCCCAGCATGACCCGAAGATCCTCAATGCCTGGACACCTACATCAAGGCCAGATCATTCTGGAACCTTCCGAGTGTGGGCCATGGGAGTCCTGGGTCTGAACTTGTTCTACCCGGGCAAACTGGGAAGGCTTGTGGCTCTAGCCTCAGTTTAGATGGAGGCAGCTGGTGAAAGAATGAGGACTGGGCTTAGAAATATCAGCCCTTGGGTCGGAGAGATGGTGCTTCATTAACTGCACGCTGCTCTTAGAGAGGACGCAGATCTGGTCTCAGCACCCACATCAGGTAGCTCACGACCATCTGTGTATATAGACACAGACAAAAACATTCACACACACAAAAATGAAAAAAAAATCTTCAAAAAAAAAAATAAATAAAAACACATCCCTGCAACTTGAGGATAAATCAGCAGACATAACGAACCTTCGAAGTGCCCAGCCTGCCCTGGGTTCGTAGCAGCCTGTCTCTTCCTTCTCATCCACGGTCAGGGTCAATCACCCATCACTGACAACAGTGAGAACCATCTTTATAAGTGTATTTTTATTGACAGTACAAAAAAAATCTTGGTGCTTCCTTCCTTGCAAGGAAGGGGCTGCTGAGTCTTGACACAGGCACCTGCCCACCAAGGCAGAGTGCCGGCGGCCGCCCAGTAACCTCCCCTCAACCCCCACAATGCTAAGAAGGCAGAGCTTACGGTATTTACATTCCTGCACTGCGGGTCACACTGCCTGGACTGTTTAGGTCATATTTGTACAGATCAGAGTACAGTATTTATATATATATATATTTGTATAGATAGATATCTCTTTAAATATATATAACTATATATAATATGCCTATTTTTTTTTTACATCTACTCTTCCTTCCTCCTAAATGGGGCTGAGTTCTGGCACGATTTAACCACAGTGAGAAACATCGGAAGAGACGCCTGGACATGGACATTTCTTCTGACTTCTACATTCAGGTTGCACTGAGAACAGGTCTTAGTTGAGCTGATGCAGGACCCTTAGAAATGACGGTCTAAGTTCACACTTTTGGTTGCCATTGATTTTATGTGTGTTACAGCCATGTGGGTTTAAAAACTAGTGCCTTCTATTGTGATGTGAGATGCATCCTCTAAGTGGCCAGTCTTGGGCTTGAGAGGCTGTTCTCCAGGGAACCCTTCTAAAACCTAGGCCCTTCCCTTGGTTTCTCCTAACTGTGGGGTGGGGTAACACAAGCCCACTATAGAGAATTTACATGTACACTAGCTAAGCACAGTGCTACCTCAGCCGTGGTCCCTGCTGGCTAGTAGCACTCACACATACACACACACACACACACACACACACACACACACACACACACACTGTGTGCTTCCTAGGTTTAAGCCAAGGTCTGGACATAGATACATGGAGATCTCAGCCTCTGCACAGCCCTCAGGCCCCCTAGCAGGGAGCTCCCCTCCAGCTAGGGGTGTCCCTTCCTCACTCCTGGGTCTTGATAACTGGAGGTGGGCATGGAAGGGTGTTATTCTTGCCTGTGAGGCTCCAAGATGTGTATGTTACAACTAAGGCCAGGCCTCCAATCTGCCCAGTGTCTGCTGCAGGCACAGGCACCAGGAGACTGTTCCTTGTCTCAGTTTAGATCAAGGTGCTGATGGTGTGAGAGACAAGGCACTAGTGTAGAGCCCGACAGGCTTCTCACCCTTGTCTTGCCTGTCCCTGATCTACCTCCTTTGGCTTCTTCATCACTTGGAATCACATCCAAAGAGGACAGCCCGATGCTCCTCTGGGAGAGGTGGGAGCAGCCCCAGAGAAGGATCTTGGCAATCCTGTGCCAGAGCACAGGGGAAATTCAAAACTAACCCAAAACCATATCCTCAAGCAAAGGAGGGCAAATGCCACTTACAGGAGGTATGCTGTGCCCTGGGCTGTCCCTAACCTGTACCTATTGACTTGGGAGCAGAGTAGTGGCAGCTTCAGGGCACCCAGACACATAGGATTGATTTCATGTCTGTCAGTTTTACCTGGCTCTGAAATTCTCATGTAGCACAAACACCCACCAGAGATCTGGTGGTTGAGGAGGAGGCTAATGTACCCAACTAAATCTCTACATTGTGGGGGTGTTACCCTCTAGGAGGCCTGCTTCTTTCTAGGCAAGTACATGTGGATAGTGGGGGTGGGGAGCAAGGGTCAAGGGGTGTGCCTCACTGTGTGGGTGGCCTCCAGGGAAACAAGCCAGTGGGTGAGGGGTTATCAAGGCTAGATGATTCTTCACTTTCTCTTCTACCCACATTCAGGAAGCTCTGGTGCCTTAAGAGTTCTGGCCCACAGAGAAAGCCACTTCAAGGACACACAGAAGGCGACCTGTCCTGGGAACTTTCTGAGTACCAAATTTAGGCTTCAGGGGACCATTGGGGGTAAGTGGGTCACAGAGCACTAGACCAGCATCAGCCTGGCACAGAGTGTGCATATGGGTTTGGCACAAGTTGTGACCTCTGCCCAGTGAGGCAGGGTCTGGCTCACACTAATGCTTCCTGAAGAGCCAAGGGTGGGATGTCAGAGCGGGCAAAAGGAACCTCTGACTTTCTTGAGACACCCTCTGCCTGGGCATCTGGGGGACACTGAGTTCACCCCCTGGGGACTATGTTGGTTGAGCTCACTGCTTCCTGAGGCAGGAGTGCAGTAAGGAATCACAGGCTAGGCTTTGGATGGGCAAAGGAGAGTGACACGGGCTCTGGAGACGGAAGACCATGGCAGATACAGCGATGGACAGATGTGTGGGAAGCACCTTTGGAAGGGGACATTTGTCTCATGGCTGTGTGATGGCTTTTGTAAGAGTGTCCACAGAGGAGCAGTTGGGTTTCCTGCAGGAGAGGAAGCTTCCAGAATGGGGGCTTTCCCTGGATCACCTTTCTTCTGGCTAAAGTGGGGTCTCTCTGCCCCAGACAGACAGACAGACAGACAGGCCCTCTGCTTTCATTGGAATACATGCTTTCCTTAGCAACTGGGTGACAGTCAGTGTGCCCAACACAAGACGAGGAAGATAGTACGGAGAACCCTGGGTGGTAGTGCTGCTCAGGGGCCACATGCAGGGGAGCCTGGCTCAAGCCTGGTGTCGGTGCTGTACCCCTTGGGGGTGACCAGGGCTAGCCTGGGAAGAGGATGCTTTCTCTTTCAGGAGGCTCGAGGCCTGCGAAGCACGAAGTCCTGGACAGGCCCAGGGTCAGCTCATGTCCACCTGTCATCCATGTCCACCAGTGTCACCACGGTGCCCTTCTGGCCAGTGGGTCCCAGGGCCTGCAGGCTCACACCACCGCAGTGTTCACATCCACCCCTTTGTTGCTCTGGGAGGAGCTCATGGGGTACTCAGCAACACTGGTGCCATTTTCATCTTTTCTCAGTGGTTTCCTAGAGAGGATCAGGGAGGGGAGACAAGGACATCGTCAGTTCCAAGTAACTGTGACAGCGTAACCTCCGAGCCAGAGTCTGGGTTAGCACCTCTGTGGGGTCAATCAGAAGCTACACAGACTCTCAACTAGGGTGACCATGTAATTTAGTATGCAAGCTGGGGCCTACGGAGAAAGGAAAGGGAAGAAGACAATCTGAATCAGAACTGTTCCGGATAACCCAAAATGTGCGGTCAGCCTAGTATGATCGAGCTTTGATTGATCCCTTTGGGAGCAGTTGGTTCACAAGGAGCAGCATTAGTAATTGAAATTTGTATCTTACCTCTGTGCAATCAAAATCATGGTATAGATAGTGAATGCATGGTGAGGGGGTGGTAGAGGTGTCATGCCAGCTGGGCTGACGGTGGCGGTACCCATGATGCTACTGGTGATGGTTATGGTGATAACCGTAATGGAGAAGGGGTTAGTGATGGTGGAGGAGTCAATGGTGATGTGGTAGATGATGCTGATGGTTAGTGTGATAATGGTGATGAAGGAGGTTATGGTAGTGGTGATAACATGGAGAAGGGGTGAGGGAAGGGGAGGTGGTGGAGACGCTACTGGGGATGGTAGACAGGATGATTGCTGTAATAGCTGTGGTAGTAATGATGGTGGGTTGGGGGTGACGGTTGGGTTGATAATGGTGGTGACCTTGATTGTGGTGCCGGTTATGGCAGGGGTAACCATGATGGATTCCAAAGCTGAGCTAGTACACACCAATGGATCTTTGTCAGTTTCATTGAACCATCGAAAGCTCATTTCAGCGGCCACTGAACCCAAGATCTGTTCCTCTTCCATAAACAAGGGATCAGGAAGGCTAGGAGGGAGGCCCTGAAAAGGCTCTACCCCCGCTGCTGAGAGTGTGACATCACAGTGCTACTTCCCAGCCTGGCTGAAGCCCTCGTTCCTCCTCTGAGTCATTCAGGTGGTCTCTGGCCTCTACCCTGAGTATCTACAACCTCCTGGGCTGCGCTCTGCAATCTGTTTCACATCACTATACTGATGCCTCTTAGGTGGAGATGACTCCAGTTGAGCATAGCTCAAGCACCTGTTAGGTTCCCAGAGGTACCCAGGATGAATGGCTCTTGCTAGGTTTTATCTGCACTAGACGTTTACAGTCATCTTCGAAAACTCGAGGATTGATTGCTTTTGTCTTCTCAAGCATCCTCAGAGCCTCAAAAACAAGGTGAGCTGGGATGGTATTTTGTGACTGGTTCAAAGGCCTCAGAATGGGTTCTGCTTTCAGAATCTCAGCAAAGCAGGTAGGCAGGGAGATGGTCAGTAGAGACACGACACACAAAGTCAAGTTTATTCACCTTCCCTTCTTTCTTGTACCTTGTTTCTCATAGAAGAAATCACTCTAGTTGGCTGGGCCTAGCCACTGCATCTTTGAGAAAGGTAAGATCTAATCCATGTGTCCTCTCCTGGTGTGTCATGCTTTGAACAGAGTCCTCTCGGGTAGAGATCCTTGTCTCTCTTCAGCCCACCCCTCAAAGAAGTGAGGCTGGAGTTAAGAGTCATTTCATGGGGGGAAACTGAGGCTGAGTGAAAACTTTGACTTGCCAAGGGCCCCAGCTGCATTGAAGTGGGACCTGAACTATCATCCTTGCCTGTCCCCTTAGGTCACCATCCCAAGCAGGCCTTCTCCTAAGAGCAGGCTCTTCTGTCTGGCCCCTTGGGAAAGCCTCCTTGCATCTCCTCTCTGAGATCCCTCAAAGTCTTACAGAGCCTTCCAAAAAGTCTGTCTCACCAAGCTTCAATCACAGGGCACAGAAGAGCCCAGATGCCAGCTCATGGTGATGGTGGCATAAAAAGCTCTCATAAGACATACATTTGGCCTGCCCACCTCCTGGCACCTCCTCTGTTCTGTTCCCCATACTTTGGTCATAGCAGTTTGCAAAGCCTTCTAGGATTGACTGGTGCCAGTGAAAGCTGAATTGTCCCCAAAGCAGAAGATAACTCTGTGACTCCACTCTCTCACCAAACATAGCACTCATGGGTGACACTAGCACTTTAAGGGGCAGAGGTCACAGCTTCTAGAATCTCAGCTTTCCACCACTCTCTACCTGTGTGAACTCAGGCAACCTATGCAACTTCTGAGCCTCGGTTTCCTCATCTATAAAATGGGCACAACAGTGTCCCCTTCATAGGTTTGTTGGAAGGATTAAATATATTAGTGCACATCAAGCATGTGGATGAGTGTCTACCATACAGTAAGTGCTCTGTAAGTGTTAGCTCTCAGCACTCCCGTCAGAGAGGCATCATGGGAGCTGATTGACTGGCCAGCGGTGGCCATCATACCGTCTTCCAGTCTGCCCAGACTTCCTACTTAGCATGCACCTTCTGAGGCTCTGGAAGACCTAGCAGACATTGCTAGGACTCCTTCCGATCCTCCAATCTGGTGGTCCCACCAAGCGAGGCAGAGGCCACAGAGAACTCCTTTAAATGGCCTGGTTCCTAAAACCAAAAGAAAGGGGAGTGAGTGTCCCCATGTGTCCTGGCTTCTGGCAGAAGGGATGGGAGACAGTGGCCTTGCCGTTTGGAGACTTTCCATCCCGATCCACTAGGTTCTCTTGATCTCTACTGAGAGCACCTAAGGCCTTTGCAGGAACTGCCTCCACCGGGGCTGGGCTCTAGGGTTCTGCTGGCACCCTAGCTGCTGCTCTGCTGAGGAGGGGGCCGTTGAAGTGCAGCCCACAGTTGGAGAAAAGAACCATTCATCCTTCTTGCTGTGCAGCCCTAAACACACACACACACACACACACACACACACACACACTCAGTGTGAACTCCTCTATAGAGCACAGACTTCCCCAATCTTGAGTTCAAAGCCAGAAAAAGCTTTCCCCAGCCAACAAGGTGTCACTGGGAGAAGCGGATGGTGCATGGACTACTATCCCTCCACACCCAGGTGAAGGTGAGCCATGGATGTGACCTGTGGGCACCCTCACATCATCCTTCAGCTATCTGGATTGGCTCTGGGAGCAGCAGAGGGCGTGGTGGACAGGGGAAGGCCCCTTCCAGGCTGTAATTCTTCTCTGCAGAGCTTTGCAGTCATGGATCTATACTAGATAGACCCTTTCCCAAGACAGACGCTGGAGAAAGTACTGCCAGGCCGCACATGGAGCTCTAGACAAGGAACTTCCGGGATATCTCAGACTCTCTGAGTGCTCTGTAAACCCCTGAGATGCCACATGGGCATGAGGGGTGAATATCATTTGTGGGAGGGGCTGTGGACAGAGGTTGCCCTCATGGCACCTGACCCACTGAGGGTCAGGGCATCTGCTTTTCTGAGGTTTCAGACAGCAGGAGAGACAGCTACGAAGCTGTTTTCTTGGAAACAGCCTCTACCATCTTCACTCTGGCAACAGGCACACACGGGTCCCTGCTCTTGGGACTGATTCCCAAGGTGACCTAGGCAGCCCAAGAAGGCTTGTCCTGGGTTTCCAGAAGTCCTTCCTGACCTGGACCCTCTCTGTCCACTGGAGGCTAAGGCAGTGGAATAGAAAGAGTTTGCTTGAGGCCAGCCTGGGCTACATCATGAGATCCTGTCTCAAACATATATCTATTTTTGTTGGGGAAGGAACTGGGATAGAAGATGGCAAATTGGAGAAGACAGTTGAGTAAGTCAAGGTTTGAGCCCAAAAGCGTTGTGTGAGATTAGATAGCCTGCAGCCCACTGGGCCAGAAGGACAAGACAAACTTGACCATATAGAACAGTGCCTTGTTAGCTCCAGGAAGAGTCACCTCCATGACTCAGTCAATGGTGGCATCTGCACTGTCACCCCAAGGTACACAGTGAACAGCCCAGGCTCCAATTCCAAATGTCCCAGAGGCTCAGGGCGCAACTACTGTCAACTGGAATTGGGATTCATCATGACCCCTGCGAGTACCCACAGCAGGCAGTTGTCCCTAGGTCTAGGGACCATCAGCCCTCCTCCTGCCTGGGGTCAGGTGAGCAGTTTATGCCAACACTTTGGCAGTGGAAGATTCTATCCACTTGGATGTCCAAAGCCAGGTCTGTGCCCAGAGTTACTGGGTCTCAGGGCCTCTGAGGCTGTCTGTCTGTCTGGCCTCGGTAGAAAGAACACAGACATCAAATCCCTGTATCCCCTCCTTCTCCCTCCCCAGAAAGGGCATGGAGGCTCATCATCAACTTTGGCTGAGCACCCCAACATGGTAAGAAATGGACTTTGGCACCACACAATTTTGGATTCATATTCTGATAGGATGGTAGCTTCCTAGCTTCTTGGAGACTCATTTCCTAGTCTGAAAAATACAGAACCACTTGGGGGAAGGTTGGGAGATGGACTAAGGACACAGGACAGAGGGACGAACCCACTGTGTAGCCTGAAAATACCCGGGTCTAGTCAGTTCCTGAGTATTGGTGTTTGTTTGTGAAGGTCATCCTGTGATAGGGGTCCTAGAAGTAACCCCCTTCCCCGGGGATGCGCATACCCATGCCCAGGTCTGAGCTGCAGTTCAAGTCCGCCCTCTCCTGCCCAGGTGTATCACTTGCAGCCTGTGGGACTGACCACACCCTCATTCTAAGATATCTTTTGTCATTCTTTTTGGTTTTGAGTTGTTAAAGTGATATTATTACACAGGAGAGTGGACTCGGGAGAAAATTAAATATCTGAGATGCTAACAATTATTCTAATAATAATTAGAAGTAACTTTTGGAGCTTTGAGATTGGGAAAGGCAAACCTTCCCTAATCATATTTCTCAGAGATATTATTAATGGCTGTTGCCCTTTGGTGTTTGGCAGTGCTTTTCACATGGTTTGTATCTGCTGAAGCAGACGTATAACTTGCAGGATCAAACATCCTAACACTGGGAAGGTGTGTCTGTGATTAACTACAAATGCTAAAGGTACAAGAGAAACCTCTGTAGCCATTATAGCAATTCATGGCAAGCATTAAACAGGTTAGGGACAGAGAGGGTCCCCTGCTCATCCTTCCAGCTCCTTCATTGGCTGTTCATCTTTATCATTTGTGAAAGTGGCTAAGCAGTTGTCTCAGCCCTGCTGGGTTCCAGAGGGGCTCCCCCCTGGCATGGTGGCTGGACACTCACCTCTTTATGGCTTTGTAGCAAATGATGACCAGGACAGTCAGAAACACCAGAGAGGCACAGACCACAGCGACGATGATCACCAGACCAGACCACCAGCTGTCCTCCGCAGGGCAGGAGGTAGAATTGGGGGCTGAAAGAGACCAGCGTCTGAGTGTCTCTGAGTGAGAGAGGTGGATCTGTGTGGCACTGGTGAGGGAGTGGCACTCACAGCCATCCATCACCCCGAGGAAGGCCCTCTGACCTTTCCTGCCTTCCCTACCCCCACCTCAGCAGGTGACATCATGCTTGGCCCCCAGCCAGCCCCTCCCCCACTCAGTACCTCCACCCAGCCTTGGCGAGCTCAGAGCAGGGGTTGAGCGCCTGGCTAAGCAGGCCTCCATCCTCCCAGGCCTGAGCTAACTGACAGCAGGGTCGGGCTTAATTTCCCATGAAAAATAACAGGACATCTCATTCTCTCGGCCAAGGCATTAAATCGGGTGCCTCTGTGGTTGGGGGTGGGGTGGCAGGCTCACAGGGGACCTAGGGAGAGAAAGGAGGGAAGCTGGCCCCTCCATGTGTTTCTGAACTGAGTTTCTTGTGAGAGGTTCTGGCTGCTCTTCAGGCCTGGATTTGGCCCAGGTGATGCCACCATCTCAGTCTGCATGGAAGGGGCCAGAACGCATAACCATGTAACATGACAGCTTCTCACACCCAAGTCCACAAGGATTTCTTGTCCTCACCCTATCCATGAGGAATCCTTAGGGTAAACCTGTTCCTTGGTTGACCTGGGTAGTGTTGATGCTCCCCTGGAGAACAGGTCTCAAGAGACTGCTTATTTCCCTATTCCCCAATAAAGCAAAGAGAGAGCCCATCCAGATCCCAGAGGCCTAGGAATTACAAAAGGTCTGGGGTTGGTGGGAGGGGGGAGAAGAGGGAGGGTGAGGGAAGAGAGGAGTGGACAGACCACACAGACAGTGCTAGACAAGTCATCAGTACACGTGAAGATCTGCACAAGAATCACAACGGTATCCCTAGCTCTGTACTAGGCACCCTGAAGGAGGCCACAGCATGTGTGGAGCCAGTGAAAGATGCCCAAGAATCCAGGGACCTGTCCAGGGGAATTCCGGCCTGGCAGTACTTCTGACAGCTGTAACAGATGTCAGCACCAGCAAGCTACACTCATTGTTCCCAAAACTTTCCAAGTATCCTTGAGTCTCTTCCTCAACAATCCTTAACTGGGACAACTAGCCTAAAGAGGGTTAAAATAATAGATAAGACTTGTTTGTCCCTGGTCTTTGTGTAAATCAAACCATGGGAAAAGCATTATTTTTTTATTTGTTTGGTTTTTACATCTGCTTTATTTATTTAGCAGCATTGGGATTTACCAAGGTAGCTGCATAGTTCAGTAGTTTCCCCTTTTTGTGGATGAGTAATATTCCTCTGTGTGTGTGTGTGTGTGTGTGTGTGTGTGTGTGTGTGTGAACTGTTTGTCTATTTACCTGCACATGGACTCTCTTTTGGCCTGTAAGAAAAGCTGCAACAAGCATCTGTGAGGGAGTCTTTTGCATAGACAGGGATGTTTCATAATCCTCTTGAGTAAATGCAATTTTAATATGGTCCTGTGTGATGTGTGTGATTAATATCATAAGCAAACACCTAGATGTCTTTCCTAGATGTTCCCACTCTGGTACCCTCCCAGGCAGAACCAAGAACAAGCAGAATAGAGAGAAGGAAGTGAACCCTGTGGGATCCAGAAAGACATTCTATGACTCCCAGGGGATCAGGGCTGCCTATTAACAAATGCATAGTCCCCAGCATGGACCTCAGCTCCTCACAGGTCCTGAGAAGAACCAAACACTCTGGGTGATTCACTGAGGCGAGGATACTGCTGGGCTGCTGTCAGCTGGCAAGAGCTGGTCTTAGGTACTCAGTTCCTGCACAGACTCTGAAAGGTGCTGGAGAGCAAGCAGGACTCTTAGGGTTCAGGTTCCCATCCATGAGCTCAATCAATGATTTTGTTGATAAAAAAAAAAATCAAACTTCAAATCTCACCCTTTGAGAGCATCCTTGCCTTGGCAGCGTCTTCCCAGGATAATCTGGTAGAGCTTTAGCTCCCTGCCCACAGCTGCTGTGTCTATGCTGTTACAGCACCTGCAAAGACTGCCCCTTCTTTTCATGGATGAGAAAGCTCTTCTGTGACTATGTCCCAGGCTTTGACCTGCTTGGGGGCATGTTCCCAGGGTCATTCATCCAGCATGTTGCAGCTGCCTTCTTCCTGTGTGTAGTCTCAGTGTGTGGCTATACCTTGGTCTAGTGTCCCAGAGCACAGGAAGAGGAAGGTGTTCTTTTTGGTCATTACAGCAAATGATTCCACCCACTAGGGATGGTCACAATGAACTAGATGCACCTAAGTTAGAACTGTCCCTCAATGGTGCCAGCAAAGGCCTTCCTTAGCGATTCTGTCCACATGCTGGGTTTTAAGCCACAGTCTGCTAGTGAGGTGGGGATTTTCTTTTGATGGTCTTTTTTCAAAGCATTGCACTAGAAGCAGCTAGGTCTGGTTGTGTACCCTTCTGTCTGAGACCAGTGTGACCCAGCAGGTGCAGATGAGGGCTGAGTGTTCAGGAGACAGCCCATCTGTGAAGAGGAGTCTTTCCGGAGACCTAGTTGAGGCATAAATCACGGATTTTGTTCACAAAGCCAGAGATAGATTCGAAGATGGCATTCGTATTTATCCTTGCTTGAGTTGACTAGAGACTGTCGGGGCTGGAGGAAGCCTGGCTGTTGTCACTTCAGGACAGAGAATGAACACTGAAGCAACTTACATGATAGTGGCTCTGAAGCTGTCGGAGCTTCCCACTAGCCTTGTCACTGCCTCAGTTTCCCTCAGTACCCCTGCAAAGATGATCAAAGCTTACCAGGTGGGCAGGCTGGAGGCTCATAATTAGAGGCAGCCTCCCGATAGTGCTCATTCATGCGTTCGTGCATGCATTCCCTTGGACATGAACTGAGCATGCTCAGTATTTACTGCTAAGAGCTGGGGGGACAGAGATGAATCAGACACAAGCTGCCTCTGCCAGACCTGGCGCCAGCTGCCCAGGGATGATTAGGAAGCTGACTAAGACCTGATCCTCTTGTAATGAGGAACCAGCAATCTCCAAAAAGGAGTGACATGCACAGACTGCCTGTATGCAAGGGAAGGGTAACCTACACACTGAGATGGCAATCCTGGGTGACAGGCAGGTGGCCAGACAGAGGAGTGCCAAGCCCCAGGAAAGAGCTGCTCCACTGTTTCTGTCACTATCTTTAAACATGAAAGGCAGGAGCTGTCTTGAAACCTCAGGGGTCATGTCACCCTTTCCTGAGCCCCATAGAAGTTGACCTATCAGTCAGCTCTCCTGACCTTGTGCAGATGATGGTCAGGTAGCCAGGAGAGCACTGGGGAAGAGTCCAGGCTCATCTGCTGTGTTAAGGAAATCTCGTTCTTTTTAGTCAGCCCATGGCACACGAAAGGACCGGGAATACCCAACCTGGACCAAGCCCTGGACACCATGGTTAAAAGAGTCTGGACTTCTGCTTCTAGGCAACACACACTAATGGAGTAGGTTTGGCTGACTTTTCTGAAACATCCAGAACATTCCAAATATACAAAACAATGGGCAACAAGACAGTGGCCCATTGATAACTTAGCTTAAGACCTGGAGCTCTGAAGGCATCAGAGGTGTCAAGATGTAGGCACAGGCCAGGAGTTTCTGAAAAAGACTCAGAGCCCAGGAAATAACCCCAAGAACCACCCGTGGAGATTGTATGCTGTTAAGAATCTTTTGCGCAGCAAAGGAAACCATCATCAGAGTGAAGAGATGGCCTGTTAAAAATCTTTGCCAACCACACATCAGACGGGATTATCTAGACTATATAAAGAACTGAAATAAACAGTCACACTGCCCAGTCAATAAGAGGGCCAGTGAGCTAAATAGAGAGTTCCCAAAAGAAATGTAAGTGGCCAATAAGTCTTTGGTATCAACATCCAGAGCCATCAAGAAAATACAAATTAAAACGACTTTGAGATTCCTTCTCACACCTGTCTGAATGGCTACCACTGAGAAAACAAATGGCAGTGATTCCAGTGGGAGTGGAGGGGGGGAAGGAGCCTAGATCCTGTAAGTGGAGACGCAAACAGGTGCAGACTTCATGGTATACGGAGAGTAGCTAAGACGAGAAACAACATACAACTCCGCTGCATCACTGGGTACATGCCTGAAGGAATCTAATTCCTGACATGGACAGGGTTACACATCCATGTTCATCACTAAGGCATGGAACCAACCAAGATGTCCAACAACAGACGAACAGAGAAAGAAAGCATGGTCCATACAATGGGACTTCAGCTTTATATCTGAAAAAATAAACAAAACAAACAAACAAACAAACAAGGATGAAATCAAAGATTATTAAGGGAAACAAACCAGATTCAGAAAGACGAACACTTCTTTCTCTTAGATGCATAATTAAGATTTAAGTGTGTGTGTGTGTGTGTGTGTGTGTGTGTGTGTTGTGCACATGCTTACGTATAGTCTGTGAACGTAGAAAGAGGAGCATGAGAGGAGAGGAAGAGATCTCTCATACAGGAGGAGTGGAGAAAGGAGGGGGCAGAGAAGTGTGATTCTTGGGGGGGGGCAGGAAGGGAACAAAAAGAGCAAAGGAAGGGAGACGGGGATGAACAAAAACAGCCTATAATGGTATAGAAGTATGAAAATGCCACCACGAAGCCTATTATTTTCTATATCAATTTAAGATGACAATGACTCTGATTGTGATGGTAGTGGTGGTGATGGTGATGGTGGTGGTGGTGGTGATGATGATGATGATGATGATGGACAGTGATCCCCATCTTTCTGCCTCAAGGAATTTCTAGGGTAGTGTAGGAGGGAGGACTCCAGGCAGTGACCAGGACAGAAGTGGTCCCTGCCCGGGGGAAGCTCTAAGAGTAGAAGAAGCCATACATGTGGCAAGCGAGTGCTAGGATGGGAAGAGAGATCAGCAGATCAGGATCCACAGGGACCTGAAAGGCAGCGGTAGACATGGCTCATCAGATGCACCCAGCGGGTGGGTATTTAAAGAGACAGAGGAAACCAGAAACCCTCCCTGAGGGGCCTGTAGATTTCATGACACACAACCACGCATTGTCGTGCCCTGGCTGATTTAGTCCCTGTGAGCCGTGGGGAAATTGAGGCCACAGAGCCAGGGACTTGGTGGGGCCAAGTCAGCACAGACTAATGGGTAGCCTGAGAGAGCCAGCTATGCCTAGACCTAACAGGAGGGGCTGGATGAAGCAGGATTGAATTAAAGTGGCTGTCTTGGTTTTGTTCCCAGTTTTCTGTGTTAAAATACCCGACAGAAGCAACTTAAAGGGGCAAACGGTTATTTTAGCTCACAGTTCAATGCACAGTCCGCCACTGCGGGGAAGCCACAGCAGCTAGAGTTTCGGAGAATGAGTCACATGCATCCACAGTCGAGAGGCAGCTGGATGTACATCAGTGCTCGGCTCACACTCACCACTTTACCCAGAATTCCTGGCTCAGGGTAATGGTCCTGCTCGAGGTTAGGATGGCTTTGATTTGAGTCACGTGTCAATGAACACAATCAAGACAACCCCTACAGAACTCTCAGAGGCTAACCTCAGGGTAGAGGGTTTGCCCAGAGGCCTTCCTCCTAGGTGTTACAATGACAGTTGATTCTATCACGGGCTCTGAGGGGTCTGGAAGCAATCCTCCTGTCTTTAACCACCACTGAGAAGCCGTTTAGAAGGGAGCAGAATGATTGCTCCACTGTCTAAGAGTCACTTCTCAGGGGCTGGGGAGGTTGATTGGTTTGCAAGGAGTTTTCTGCATAAGAACAAGGACCTCAGGTCCCATTAAGAGCCAGTGTGGTGGGCACATGTGTAACTCCAGAGCTGGGGAGGGGGCAGCAACAGCAAAGGCAGATGGTTGAAGATTAGTGTAGAAGAAATCCACCTCAGGCACACACACACACACACACACGCTCACACACACTCACACACATGCTCACCACACACTCACACTCACGCACATGCACTCACACATATACACACAATCACTCATGCATATATGAACAGACACACATACACACACACACACACACACACACACACACACACACACACGGTCAGGAGGGACAGTAATTTTCCATCTTGAGCCACGGCTTTATCTGGTACTCTGTCTCTCTCATCCTTATGTGTCACCCTCTCCAGAGCCACCCTGTGCTTAGGCCCAGCCTGAATGCCAAGCACTGCTGGGACACCACAGGCCTCGGAGACATCAATAGACATCTCTCCTGGGTTTCAAAGTCTTCGGTGACTCATGCACAGGCTGCCCAAGTGGTTTGTGGCTGGCTCCCTGGGAACTGAAAGAGCTGTAGACCTAATTGGCCTTGTTACACTGGCTATGCTCAGGTGAAGAGGGCCTCCCACCCTGGGTCTCCTGCTCCCAGCTTCCAGAGCAGCCCAGGTCCACTAACAGTGACAAATCAGGCCAGCAATGGCTTGTCCTTGTACTTCAGAAGTCAAGCCCCTGCTCCCTGCAGGGGTAAGGACCTGGAATCTGCTTCTTGAACACTGTAAGGTACCTCAGGCAAAGGTTAGGCCAGGCCCCAAACATGTCTTCTGTTTACATGGGCTTGGCAGTGGCACCAGGTAGAGATGATAAGAGCCACACAGCCTCGTTTCAAGTGACTATTTTATGGCCCAGTTGATATTTAGGATGCGTGTCCTCTCTCCTGGCACCACGAGGGTGTCAAGGAAGCTGAGGACACAGGACACAGAGCACATCAACAACCTGTCCCTGCCTCAGACTGTCCTAGGACATGCCCTGGTTCTATATGGTTTTCAAGGGAAGTGACAAGTCCTGTTAAAGATGTGAGTTGCTCCAGGACCTGTTTCACAGTCCCTCGGGGGCCAGGGAGGAGGCCGCCAGGGCTTGGAGAGGTAAGGGGAACCTTCTTGGGGCTGCACAGCAACCTCACTGTCTGAGCCCACCTCTCTGATCTGCTGACCCAAAAGCAAAGAGCATGTGTACTCAATTCCTTCACAAGTCTCCAGCGCTTCCCCTGCCTCAGTGCCTGAAGCTCTGGCATGGCTGGGTAGTTTGACACAGACCCACTGTCCACTAAGGAAGGAGGTGTGGGGGAGGGCCACCACTCCCTCTCCTGGCCTGCCCCACATAGAGACCCATTGTCTGTGGACACAAGGAACTACTCTCAGAAGCTGCTAGCCCTTCACAGGCACTGGGCATCCATGGGGAGGCCTGTGCCAGGGTGTCCACCACCCATGGAGGCTTAGGAGTCAGTGTGGGGGTGAAGCTGTTCTGCATTTCTCACTGCTGACCATGGGTTTGGCTAGGCTTGAAATCACAGATAAAGCACAAGGCTTTGATGCTCATGCATTCGGAACCCAGGCCACACACCTAGAGTTCCTAGGGGCAAACCCAGTGAAGTGAACTTGGTATTAGGATCCTAGGCCACCTCCACCCATGTTAGTGGGTAGGGCGACATGTAGACAGATAATGATATGCCTAGCCTATCTTGTGTCCACCAGCCCTTCTGCAGCCATGATGGAAGTCCTTCTTTATACCTCCAGCTACCCAGTTGCCCTTGCTTGCTGCTGACAACTGAGCCAGGAAGGCAGCCCCTTTATGAAATGACTAAAGCCTTTCTCGGGTTCTGAAGTGGGGAAGGGAGGGTCGGGTCCGTGTGCCACCTGGACTATATTCGGTTGCAAAACACAGGAGATGTCAAGCCGGTCCCTGGCTGGGATGCTTAGAACCTTGGTACTGCACTCAGTGTAGCCCTAAACCACTGGTCTGGCCAATCCCAGACTGGACATAGCCATCAGTAAGGAGTCCTCCTCAGTCTGACCAGGAGCTGTGTCTTCACCCAGATTCAGCCCCATACTGGACATCCCTTCTTCCAGGCTATTATCTCTGAACCTCACAGCCAACAACCGACCCCCCTCAGTCTTTCCCTTCTACTTTGCTCTGCTCCTGACTTCCAGCCCGCTCAGGCGATCCCATCTTCCTCGCACCCAGAGACTCCTCCTCCCTGGGTGTCCATTGCTCGGTTTTGAGCACTGATTATCCACACTGGCTTTGAATCAGAAGCTGGAGTTAAGTGCAGGCTCTGAGCTGGGCGAGCTGTTCAGTATGTTTCATTTTATCTGGTTGAGCCACTGTAACCTGAAAGAAGCCACAGAGCATCTTCCCAGGAGGACCAGGATTAGATAAGATCCACAGACAGAGAGCTAGTGATGACACCTGCCTCCTTCCCACCACCATGGCAGAACCCCAGTTCTCCTCCTTCCCTGAGCATAGCAGAGATGGGATTTCGATGGGATTTCATGACCTCAGGCCCGGTCACTCCAGTCCTTGGCCTCTAGTTTAGGTGGCTTCTGGGTCCTGCAGGTCTAGCCAAAAGGCAGGAGAGGAATAGTCAGCTGGGAGCTTCTGGGAATGCTCTCCTTGCTCTTGAGGAAGATAAACAGGAAGAAGTGAAGGTCACCTCCGAGGTGCCACTGTGTCCTCTTTGCTTTAAGTGAGGGCATCTTAGGGGAAATGATGTGGACAAATGGGTCTCAGTGTTAGCATGCCCGAGGGCAGCCTTGAGGGTGACCCTGGAACAAAGACTGGAGTTTGTCCTGAATGTGTCTCGGGACAGGAGTCAAGCAGAGGATCTACAGTGAGCTTCTGCCTGACGTGTATGAAGATCAAGGAAGGATGGAGAGACTAGATGAGACTGTGGGAGGCCTGGAGGCTGTGAGGAGGAATGGGAGTCGAGGTGGCATTAGAGGATCCTGAGAAAGGTAGGGGAGGTCTGGCACCATGTGTGTGCACTCTCAAGGGCGTGTGCATGTGTGTGTGTGCATGTGTGTGCGTGTGTGCGTGTGTGTGTGCACATGCGCCTGTGAGAGTGCTTGTGCGTGTGTGTATATGAATGTGCATATGTGTGTGTGTGTGTGTGTGTGTGTGTGTGTGCCCCCGCATGTGTGTAGGGTGGGGAGCTGCAAGGGAACCTGCGACTAAGCAGAGATGTTATTGTGGTTCAGACCGGAGGTCAGCAGCACAGCTACTGAGAAGAGGCCTGATTCAGGAAACGATCTGTGAAAGTGCATGTGTAAGAGACAGGAGAGAAACAGATTAAGGACCAGAGGCAGCCAGAGAAAGACCCCTGACTCCTGGCTCTGGAGCCCTGGCCTAGGCCTCAGAGGGAGCCCTGCTGTGTAGGAAAGGTAGGCTGGAAGTTTACACTGCATGACGAAGGTGTCTGTAGTGACTGGATTGCCTCATTCTGGATGTGTCAATCATTTCTAGGAGCAGGTGTGAAGCCAGGGCCAGTACTGAGTGTACCAGGGGCAAGAGGCAGGTTGTAAACCAGTTGTCTAGAAGAGCGACGGTCTGGTGTCTGGTAAGGGGAGGAGTGGGAAAGATCCCAAGAGCCTCGAGGTCATGAACCCAAAGTTTAAGACACCCAAGTCACGTGTCTTGCTCTGGCCACCTTCTACTGCATAGGACAGGTGGGATGCAGAGAAGCCGAGGCTGGCTCTGCCCAGCGGGTAAGAAGGCAAGGAGGAAGGACAAGGATAGGCAGCTGAGGAGACTGGCACAGAACCCAATGATGTCATCTCAGCATTTGAACCTAGACAGGTTTGAACCTGTGACCTGCTAAACAGACAGAACGTAAGCAAGCAAACTTACAGGTACAGAGACTGTACTGAGATAGTGAGGCAGGAAGACAGGAGGAGCCAACACAGTGTGGAAAGAGAAGCTGTTGTCACTGTGAGAATCAGAGTCCCTGTTTCGGGAGACATTGAAGCTTAGTCCTATGTGGAAGGGTCAAGGAGGTATCCCTAAAGAAAGGTCCTATCTGGATGATCTTAGGGTGGCAAAGACAGACTAGATCCCTCCCAATACACACACACACACACACATACACACACCCACCCATACACACACCCACACACCCGTACACCCATACACACACACATACACACATACACACACACACACACTGTGAGAGCAACTGGGCTCCAGACTCTTCCATCTGTGACTCTAGGCAGCAGCCCATGCACCATGGACCCTCTCTCCTCTGATGTCTTTCTTTCTGCCCCGTGTCTGGGCACGGAGCCCAGTGTGGTGGTGGCATGGCTGTTTATCATCAAGAGCCCCATTTCTCAAGGCTCGGCTCCTGTGGGGCACTTAAAAACCCGGATACATTATTAATAATCATCTCCTTCATTCCTGTGCTTTAATTAGGAGAGGCAAATTATGAATCAGGTTCATGTCTCCCTGGTGGGGGGCAGCAACAGCTTTTCCTGGGTGAGAAAAAGATCACAGGGAGGTCTGGGAAAGAGTGGGGGAACAGCAGGTCACAAGCCGGTATAATTAATTTTGCTTCTGTGAGGGCTGGGAAACACAATCCCTTATTTCTTACCCAAAGAACCCTCTTTGTCAGGTTCCTGAAAGGAAAGATTTGTTACTCTGGAAGCCTGGCCCAACTTTTCCTGTCTTCTTTGGTCTCCTCAAATCTGCCATGCCTGCTGGCCCCGACAGGGCTGCAAATGAAACAAAGCACAGAAGGTCCACATTTGCCAGCTCTGGGACAGCACAGCCCTGTCCAGAAACGACAAGGGGGTGCCATATCTAGAAAGCTCTGGGTGACCACTGAGCTGACCTCCTTGTCCTGGCCCTGTTGCTCCAGGATGAGTCCACTCACCCACTTCGGCACTGTGCAGTGCACTGTGCTAGATGCTGGGAACTCCATGGACACTGTCCTTGCGACACCCATGACCTGCAGGAGAATGGGCGTCAATTCAATAATTATCAAGAATATGCAGGCTGGGATTCCAACCTCATCCAGACAAGTATTGGTGCAGGTGTCTAAGAGACAAACTCCATAAAGCAGACGAAGAGTAATGGTCTGGCATGGGGAAGCAGAAGGAGCTGACTGAAGGTGGTGAACTCAGTTGTGCCTGAGACAAGCTTGTGGCCTGAGGATGGGAAGATGTTCTTGTCATCTATAGCAAATGCCCAGCAGAGACTCTGCACTCTCCAGTATCAATTGATGTTATATAGATCTCTCTCCTTCATGAAGGTCTGTAACTCATAATGGAGACCTCGTGAACGCCCAGGTTGATAGAAGCATCTAAACAGTTAATTTAAAAGAAATAATTAGCCAGGGTCACCTTGGACCAGAAGTTGATAAACTCTGGTCTGAAGGCTGACTCTGTCCGCTGATTGTTTTATACATAAGGTTTTACTGGATCACAGACACATACATTTACTGAGCTGAAGAGTTGTGCCAGAGACTATGTACCTGCAAAGACTGGAATATCTACAGTGTGGCCTTTGACAAAACTCTGTTTACTTTGAAGGGATACCATCTTTACATAAAATTCTTCAGCAATCATAGCAGAGTCTTGGTCGGCATTGAAATTTCATCCCATGTGTCTTGTGGAGGTGAACATTCTGGCCCTTCAGTTTTATTTATTTATTTATTTATTTAACCAGATATCAGACCAGTTCCATAGTGTCATCTCTAGGTTTGTGACACTGAGATCTGTCTTTTCTAGGGCTAAGGGTGGCAGTGTGATAATCAGTTAACCACAGATGACAGATGACAGTGGGCCTAAGTTTGCATCTTGACTTGATAAACCACACCAGCTAAGTCATCTCCTCCCCCACAGCCAGAGCACAGCCCTCAAGTTCACAGAAGCACTACTAGCCTCCCCTGGGAGGCTTGAGGAAACTGCCTTTCGGTGTGAACAAGAACATGGGGGCTCTGTTTTGGTTGTCACTGAACCAGCCCTGCAGCCCTTCTTTGGGGCACTCTGCTGGGCTGGCTGCTGAAACAAAGCACAAGGCTAGGGGATCTCTTCAGTCTCAGATGGCATCCTCAGCCAGTGCCTGGCAAGTGTCACCAGCTGGGGACATGTAGCAGGGCTTGGTGCTCTCAGCTTCTTTCCATGCTTCTCACCTCCTCTGTAGTGGGTCCCACAGACACCCCTGGAAACACCTGTTTCTAAAATCCTCATGGCAGGTTCTGAGGACAAGGTCTACATCGAGACACCGAGACATGAGGTCACTAACTGCTGACAGTCCCTGGCAGCCTTGGAGGGTGAAACTCTATCTCAAAGAGATGCATGTGAACCCCATGTTCTCAACGACTCCCTCCCAGAACCTCTGCCCTTTCTCATTTTCTGGCCAGGGCCTATGTTATATCTAAAAGTCTCTGGTAGGTGACACCAGGGTCAGCTTTGTCCTAGCTGAGGCCACTGAAGCACAACATGCTGAGAAAGTCCCTCTGCTCATCAGGCCTTGTTTAACACAAGAAAGCAAATTTACATGTATGTGGCTTGGGTACAAAAGTATACTTAAAAGTACAAGTATCCATGCTGTCTGCCCTCTCTGTCCAGTAGAGGAGCTGTCAACCACATGTGACTACTTAAGCTTGATTCCAACAACTGATATAGTAAGGGCTGGAAAGATAGATCCAGTCAATAAAGAGCCTGCTGTGAGAGCATAAAGCCGCAAGTCTGATGCCCAGAATCTGCCTAAAAATCTGGAGGAACAAGCTTGGAATCCCAGCCCTAAGGAGGCAGAGACAGGTAGGTCTTTGGGGCTCATAGCCAGCCTGTCTAGATTATAGTTAAGAGTTCCTATCTCAAAAAAAGAAATAACCACCACCACCCCAAAACAAAAAGGTAGATGGTGCCTGAGGAAGGTCACCCCAAACCAACCAACCTCTGGCCTTCATATGTACTTACACACTGTCTTAGTTAGGGTTTCTATTTCTGCACAAGCATCATGACCAAGATGCAAGTTGGGGAGGAAAGGGTTTATTGAGCTTACACTTCCATGCTGCTGTTCATCACCAAAGGAAGTCAGGACTGGAACTCAAGCAGGTCAAGGAGCAGGAGCTGATGCAGAGGCCATGGAGGAATGCTGCTTACTGGCTTACTTGCTTCTCCTGGCTTGCTCAGCTGGCTTTCTTATAGAGCACAAGACTACCAGCCCCCAGATGGTACCACCCACAAGGGGCCCTCCCCCCTTGATCATTAATTGAGAAAATGCCTTACAGCTGGATCTCATGGAGGCATTTTCTCAACTGAAACTCCTTTCTCTGTGATAACTCCAGCTTGTGTCAAGTTGACACAAAACCAACCAGTACAATTGACCCCTTGTCAACTTGACACACAAATACATCACTATTAAGCCTCAACCCTTACTCTCTTATTCATCCCCAAGATCTAAATAACTTTAAAAGTCCCACAGTCTTTGCAAATTCTTTTTTTTAAAAGATTTTTTTCATTTATATGAGCACACTCTAGCTGCCTTTAGACACACCAGAAGAGAGCATCAGATCCTATTACAGATGGTTGTGAGCCACCATGTGGTTGCTGGGAATTGAACTCAGGACCTCTAGAAGAGCAGTCAGTGCTCTTAATCATTGAGCCATCTCCCTAGCCCCTGCAAATTCTTACATATCAAATTTTCAATCACTTTAAAAGTATCCAATCTCTTAGAATTCAAAGTCTTTTTTACCATTAGAAGTCTCTTAATTGTGGACTCCATTAAAATACCTTCTTCCTTCAGGAGGGAAAATATATCAGGGCACAGTCACAATGGAAAGCAAAATCAAACTCCAACCGTCCAATGTCTGGGATCCACTCATGATCTTCTGAATTCCTCCAAGGGCTTGAGTCACTTCTCCAGCTCTGCCCTTTGTAGCACACACCTTGTCTTCTAGGCTCCAGATGCCTGTACTCCACTGCTGCTGCTGTTCTTGGTGGTCATCTCTTGGTACTAGCATCTCCAAAACACTGCTGTCTTCCACTGCAACTAGGCTTTACCAACAGCCTCTCATAGGCTCTCTTCAAGGTGCCAAGCCTCAACTCGTTTGCATGACCCCTTTAGTCCTGGGCTGAAAATTGCAACTGAGGCTGCACCTTCACCAATGGCCTTCCACAGCCTCTCACAGTGCCCAGGCCTCAGCTGTTCTTCATGACTCCTTCATGCCTTCAAAACCAGTACCACCTGGGTGACTCTTACACATTACCAAGTCCAGCCACAGCACAAGATACAACCCTGGCTACTATATCTGGAACGCAGTCTCTGTGCTCTCAGAAAACACTTCTCAGAAGATTTCACCTCAGTGATGCTGGTCTCTTCCCAATCACCACCAATTTCCCAACTCCAGCTAACCAGCATCAATAGTCCCAGTAATGCAATGGTTTTGCTCTAGTAGTTCTGGTATCTTATTAATCACAGCTGATTTCTTCAGCCCCAGCTGTCCCAAACCACAGAATCTTAAATCAAACTAGCAATGACCCTGATAATAGTCTTTGATCTTCCCTCTGAAATTTCACAAGCCAGGTCTCCATCTTCTGCACTGTTCTCAACATTATCTTCCAAGCTCCTACACAACATCCCACAGATCTCTTAACACTGAATGGATCTTCTAGCCCAACGTTCCAAAGTCCTTCCACAGTCCTCCCCCAAACATGGTCAGGTTGTCACAGGAATACCCCACTTCTGGTACCGATTTGTCTTAGTTAGGGTTTCTATTCTTGCACAAACGTCATGACCAAGATGCAAGTTGAGAAGGAAAGGGTTTATTGAGCTTACACTTCCATGCTGCTGTTCATCACCAAAGGAAGTCAGGACTGGAACTCAAGCAGGTCAAGGAGCAGGAGCTGATGCAGAGGCCATGGAGGAATGCTGCTTACTGGCTTACTTGCTTCTCCTGGCTTGCTCAGCTGGCTTTCTTATAGAGCCCAAGACTACCAGCCCACAGATGGTACCACCCACAAGGGGCCCTTCCCCCTTGATCACTAACTGAGAAATTGCCTTACTGTTGGATCTCATGGAGGCATTTTCTCAACTGAAACTCCTTTCTCTGTGATAACTCCAGCTTGTGTCAAGTTGACACAAAACTAGCCAGTATACACACACACACACACACACACTCAGAGAGAGAGAGAGGTGGCACTTGCCCTTTGTCAAGTGCTCAGTAGCCACAGAGGGAAATGACTACCATGCTACACAGACACAAACATGACTGTTATCATGGAATTTTGTTGGCTAGCTGGATGGCACTGGGTTGGACTTACAAGGACAGGAGTCCCCTTTGCAAATGACACCATAACTACTTTACTTACCCTACCCAAAGCAAAAGGAATGGAGATGGTTCTCTTACTTCACCCGTGGTATGCACTGTTGTTAAAGTGTGTGTTTCTTACATTTTTCTTTCATTGTCAGATTCCTCCCATCAGAAGAGCAACACAGCAGTAATCAGAGAGGCAAAGTCACAGAGCCATGGGGGCAGTGACAATCAGCACCTCTAAGTGGGAAGGCTTCTGCTATTACCACTGGAGCAGACCGGAGTGGTGTGAGCTATCTTCCCAACACTGCGGCTGTGACCAGCCAGGTAAGACCTGTGGACATTCTAAACCCACATGGAGCACACACCTGGCAGGGTGAGTGGAATACCTAGGCCTAAAAAGCAGTCATTATTTTGTTGAGACAATAGTGAAGCCTTCTGTGATTGGCAGACAGGCCACTGTCCGGGCCCAAGCTATTGAAGATCTTGTTACTGCAACACCCATGGATAACCCCTCTACCCTTAGCTTGTCCAAAGCATGATGATGATGCTGAGACTGTGTGGAAGGTCTCTCTAGCAACAAACTCCACCTAGGCCTTTCCTCTATCTACACATGGAGATTCTTCTAAAGATTAAGGTCCCGATGGGCAGTGGTGGTGCATGCCTTTAATCCCAGCACTCGGGAGGCAGAGGCAGGTGGATTTCTGAGTTCGAGGCCAGCCTGGTCTACAGAGTGAGTTCCAGGACAGCCAGGGTTACACAGAGAAACCCTGTCTCGAAAAATCAAAAAAAAAAAAAAAAGATTAAGGTCTCACCTCTGGTACTGCCATCAAAAGTCACTACATCTTCCTGGCTCTCAAAGGCCTATCTGCCCAATTGGAATGATGATATAGAGCTAAGTCTGTGCCCCCAACTTCATCACAACTGGCATCTTGGCTGCCCTGTGGCATCTCAGTGTTTAGAGATTTCTCTGGCTTCTGCTCACTTGGTGAACAACTGTCTGCTTCTGGGAACCCTCTTTTGACTCCTGAGTTCAGTGCAGAAGTCAGTGTATCCAGCAGCCAGCAGCAGACAAGAAAGCCAGACTTGGGTTCCTGGTATGCCAATCCAAGGATTCACAGATCTGGCCAATCCAAGGAGGCTGACTTAATGGCCTTCTCATGGAATTGTCGGAGTTTCTAAGTCCATTGCCTTTAAAATGACCCCCCCCCCCCAGCTACTAAGAAACTGCACAGAGGAACTGTCTATAACAGGGTTAGGGAAGAGACCCAGGCATTCTTCTCTCAATACCCATAATTCTATCCACAAAGGCGGGGGGTGGTGTGCCTCTGCTACCCATAGTCCAATTCATTCTAAATGTGAGAACAAGAAACTCATTCATGATGAGCCAGGGTGCCTAGGGGTAGGAAATAGTGGCCTCTGGCCTTTTCTGATGGATGACAAGGGTCATAGGGGAACTTGGGAGCAGAGAACAGACTCTAGTCATGTTGCCTTGACAAAAGGTGGAGTGGGGACATTAACCAAGACATGCTTTTCTTTGAGCCACCCAAGACTTCTCCATCTTCCCCAGGCAGAAGATCCAAGAACAGAGTCTTTGTAAAGGCTTTTGAGACCTGGCCTCACCTAACCGGAAAGGTAACGCTACCTCCTTCAAACCAGGACCCCTTTGATGACTACAAACCATAGAGGAGTAGAGATACTTAGACTCCTTCCAGACAGGGAAATTCTAAATTGGATCACACCGACCAACCTCCTGGATAATTCAGTTCTATAATGTGAACCAGATGCTTCTCATCGTATAAAGAAGTAATCATGGCAGTCACAAGCACCACTGCTTATGTTCATTTGAAAGGCCGTGGAGTGCCACCTTAGGGATGTACGTGGCTGTCTCTGTGCTGCCACAGGTATTTGTTGGTTTCCTGCCATGTGCTGAAAAGCAAGCAAATTCCGAAGGTTTCAGAAAATGTTATAGAACTCTGAACGGTTCAACTGGCTGAATACAGATAACGTGGCAGGAAGCTGGGAAGATGGCTCATCTGGAATAGTGCCAGAACACAAGGACCTGAGTCCATCCTAGCACCCACGTGAAAAAGCCAGGTATGGTGGTGGCAGAAGCAGGAAGGTCCTTGGGATCTATTTGTCAGCCAGCCTAGTCTACTGGCAAGCTCTAGGTCAGTGAGAGACTCTCTCTTAAAAAAATAAGGTGAACGGTACCTGAAGAACAACACTTGAAGGTGACTTTTTGTCACATACATGCACACACACACATACACACTGTACTCGCACACACATGCACACACACATGCACACACATGTGCATACACACACACACACACACACACACACACACACACACCATAGTACTAGCTGTTGTTCCTTTGGCAGCTGTGTACCACCCACAACTGCAGAAACATAACCTGATTTAAGTCTCTAGATCCTACAGGAGAGGTCCTGATCATTGTTCCCATTTGCAGAGGCAAGAGCAAGCTAATGGGGAAAGTGAACAGCAAAGCTAAGAGTCTAGACAACCTGGCCCAGACATCCCTGTTCCCTACCACATGCTCCTGAAAACCAGACTTTAGTGAGGACGCCTTGCCCCAGCTTGAAGAACACAGAGGGGTTGCAGAGATGGCTCAGTAGCTAGCACTGGTTGATCTTGCAGAGGTCATTAGTTCAGTTCCTAGCGCTAAGTCAGGTGACTTCCAGTTGCCGGGAACTCTAGCTCTGGGATATCTGAAGCTCTCTCCTGGCCTCTGTGAGCACCAAGAAGTGGTAGCAGAACTCTAGGAGAACAAAGTTTGCTCCAGTCATACTTTGGACCTCAGGTGTGACAACAAAGAGAACTAAAATGCTCATCAAAGAGAGAAAGGGAGAAATGAGTTTTTACAGACTTTCATGTTGCCCAGGCTAGCATCCAACTCATTATGTAGCCAAGGATGGTCTTGAACTGCTGAACCTCCTGTCCCTGCCTCCCAAGTGCTGGGGTTTCAGGTATTTGCTATCACACTCTGCTCAAAACTTAACTTTTTCTTTCTGGTAGTGGGGATTGAACTCATGGTCGTGTGCATGCTCTGAAGTCTCCCACTAAGCTATACCGCCAGCCCTGAGGGATGATACTTTCTCATAGCATTTCCACAAAGAATTCTTCCTCTTTAATTCAGTGTCATCTCAACCTTCTCCAAGCACCTCAGTCTAAAATCCAAATGACATTCAGCCCCTGACCAACCCCGTCCTGCCAGACGCTCTTTATTTTTCCTGACAGCTAGCCTCACGGGTCACCGTAATCAACTGCTCCATCATTTTCCTTTGACAGGGACATTAATGGGGGCTTGAAGGTGAAGACTTTCTCAAACAGGGTGATGCTTCAGAGGCCAGCCATGTCCCCAATTCCAGAAATCCAGTTTCTGTGCTGCCCATGGTCCTGTAAATAACTGTACCCCATACCCATGTCCCAGCAAGGAACCCATTGGGCCATCCAAACAGAAAGGCATGAAAGCAGGAGGGGAGGGTTGAAAGAAGTGGGGCCCTAGAGAGAGTGAGGGGGGATAAGAAGGATACAGGGAGTGATCATGATTAAAATTATTATAGGCATTTATGAAATTCCCAAAAAATACATTTTTTAAATTTAAAGAACAGAAAGCCAGTTACCAGGCATAAGCAAGGCATTGCCCCATGACTTCTACCCCCACCCCCAGCTTCCCTTTACTGGCCACCTTCTGAATATTTCTGGAACTTTTAGTTCAGAACGGTCACCCCTTTCCTATGACCCCTTACAGATCCATGTGTTTATAGCCACATCGAGTGAGAGCGCGTCCTTCTGCAGAAATACTTCTGAATCAGCACGAGTGCAGCTACTTTTTGTTGTCTTTTCATAAGAGCTGAATGGAGAGCCACTGGATAGACCACAATCCATCTAAATCCTTCTTCTGAGGCTGTTTACAGATGTAGGGCACCTCAGCCAGTTCCCTGTAATTTCCAAACCCAAAAGGTCGTTTGGTACCCACTGTCAAGCAGGAGTTGTGTTATCTGTATTCTTGACTCTCCTCCCCTTCCATGGAAATCCACAGATCTTAGGAAGAGCACTGAGTGCTAGACAGCTCAGCACTGCCATTTCACTTGTGGCATGCAGATGCTCTTGCCAGCACTGACCCATTCTGGATTTGCAAAGCACAAACGGGGCCCTCTTCAAATGGAGAACCATTAATGAGATTCAGGGCTACGGAGATGGCCTAAAGGGATGAGCTTCGATGGCACTGACAGTGAGTGGAAAGGCTGTTGGAACAGGGAGAGTGTGGGGCTGGCTAAGAAGCTGCCAATCTGTCCAGGTGGTAGACCAGACTTAGACCTGGATGACTTAGCCAAGTGACAGTTCCCAGAAGAAGTTTGGAGTGAATCATGGGCTAAGGGCTAAGCCCTTAGATGCATGGGCTTAGCCCATGCATAAGTTTCACTGCATAGAAACTATCCATCTTTCCAGGATGGAAGGAGGCCAAGTCCCTGCCGGTTTGTGTGTCTGTGTTGGGGGCCTTGCTGTGGCAACCGTCTCTTTCTAAGATTGTGCCGAGATGTTGGCCTGGTTTGCAGCCATGTTTCTAGGGACTTGATTTATACTGCCCTCCGTTCTTCTCTCTAAATATGGCCAAGCTGCATGAGGAGATGTCATCTGCTAGACCCCAAGGCCTTGCTGGAGCTTACCAGAACCAGTTGTGATGGTCTGGCAGTTACGTCTGTGTCCTCCCCTGTCCCTTTCAGAGGATCCCAGGGAAGGCTCCCATGTCTTGGGCTAGACTGTTTGGAAAGCTCTGGCATGTTGTACCCAAGCTGTTGTCTACCAGGTGCAGAGAAAGAACAGAGTCCTTTCTGGATGCTTCTCTGCAAGAACACTTCCCACTCCCATGTTGGGAAGTGTGCAGTGGAAATACTAGACTGACTAGTTAGAAATGCCTTACTGGACTTCTGGGCAGGGAGGTGGAATTCTTGCTATTCCTGGCAGGCCCTCCCCTCCTGGCAGGCCCTCTCCTCTGTGCTCCCCCCTCTGTGCTCCCTCCTTCTCTGTGCTCCCCCTCCGTGCTCTCCCTCTGTGCTCCCCCTCTGTGCTCCCTCCCCCTCTGTGTTCCCATTATTAGTTATTTCCTTACAGTCTTCTTATTTAGGGACCAGAGGTTCGCCCGAACCCCCAGCCCCAGGAGCAGGGCCTGCCTTCTTCACCCTCCTCCCTCTCACTTTAGCTGACTTGATACACCAGTTCTCCACCATGGTGACAGTGCTCTCTGGGTGTGTATGGAACTGTGGGGATGACTATTTCCTGGCATTTAGGCTGGAGGGTGAGTACCCTGGCACAGAGTGGGCAGCAGCCAGAGCTATGGTAAGTGCCATTCATCACAAAATGTGGGTCCCTACCTGTCAAGCCTCCCTTCCAGGCAGCCATATTTTACAACCTCACCTGGTGCTCCATGGAGTCAAATTTTTCCTTTGAGGGGGAAACTCTCCGTTACCCACTTGGTTGTCTGCTGGGGAAGGTCTTGACTATGTCTTTTGATGATTCAGTTTCACACTGTCGTATGATTCTGTATGATAATCTGGATTGATTTGTGAACCATTTTTATACACACACACACACACACACACACACACACACACACAAACAAACACACACACCTACCACTTGTCAAAACAAACATTCAAGACCTGGTCCAGAGAGCCAGAGTTTAGTGTCTCAGAGGGGTTGTTACTCCACTGGCCTGAAGGACAGTGTGATGGTTTGTAAATGCTCAGCCCAGGGAGTGGCACTATTAGATTATTAAATGTGGCCTTGTTGGAGTAGGTGTGTCACTGTGGATGTTGGCTTTAAGACTCTTATCCCAGCTGCCTGGAAGCCAGTCTTCCACTAGCAGCCTTCAGATGAAGATGTAGAACTCTCAGCTCCTCCTGCATCATGCCTGCCTGGGTGCTGCCATGTTCCTGCCTTGTTGATAGTGGACTGAACTTCTGAACCTGTAAGCCAGCCCCAATTAAGTGTTGTCCTTATAAGAGTTGCCTTGGTCATGGTGTCTGTTCACCGCAGTAAAACCCTAAGTAAGACAGAAGGCATATAGTGGGTTTGTCTATCCATGAATACAGCCCACGGGGCTTATCACAAGTTGCTTTGCACAGGTCAGCCATATTGTTGACTTTAGCTGGGCTAGAGGACAGGAAATTGTTTAGCAGGCTTCCCATTCCACTCCGACATCTCCTGTGAGCCACTGTCTCCCACAGCTTACAGTGCTCAGTGGCATGATCTGTGGGTTTCCTACAACCTGTGCCTGTTCTATTCCAGGGTTTTGCATATGTCCCCCTCTGCTCCTAAATGCCTACCCCTCAGAATTGTGGAGAGCAAGAGACAAGAGAACTCCCTATGGGGCCTTAAACACAAGCAAATCACCAAGTGAAGTCTAATCCTTCCTTCCTCCCTGAAGCCAGGACCTGGATTCCTTCACAGTCAGAAATACACAAAGGATTTTCATCTCATCTTTGAGAACATTCTGGGTCGTGTAGCAGCAAAGCAGTTTATCTTCCTATTCAACTCTAAGATGCTTCCTGTAGTCTATAAACCCTGTGGGATTAACCATCTCTGATGTTTCCACCCAACTGCTCATCATTCTGTGGTGGGAGGGAGGGCGTGGGACACGCCAGAGCTTATGGGAATTAACGGCACTGCTTCTGAGGTGCGGCCGTACAGAGCTGACCCCCTTCCCTCCTAACATCGCATAACCCATCCATCTTCCTCTCGGAACTTCCCACACTCTGTACTTGCTATCGGAGTTCTGATACCATTCAGGAAGTTTCCAGATTCTTCTCTACAAGGGAACTGACCTAAATGGAAGCCATATTTAGCAAAGCCATGATAAAAAGATTAGGGTTCAAGCCTCTGGGGGATTTGGAACAGAGGTGAAGTACATCTTCTTTAGGCTACTGTGTGAGGAAGAGACAGGGAGGGGTGACATGGGGAGGCAGGAGACAGGATGGGAGGCTGCTGAGCCAACCTTAGGAAGAAATACATGGCTTACTGTTGGATCACGTGGATCATCAGCAAGGACCATCCTTCCTGGATTGAGTGAGTTCATTGTCTCTTGCGAACTCTGAGCCTCCCGTGAACCATTTGAGTAGAGATGCCAAGTCACTGTTGAACACAGGCCAGGAGCTGGGCATAGGTTGGGTCTGGAACTATAAGTATGAAGGTGGCCTCCAGCCAGAATTGAAACAGTGGGGCTTGACTGGGTTTTTTGTTGTTGTTGTTGTTGTTGTTGTTGTTTTTTGTTTTTTTTTTTTTGGTTTTTCGAGACAGGGTTTCTCCATGTAGCCCTGGCTGTCCTGGAACTCACTCTGTAGACCAGGCTGGCCTCGAACTCAGAAATCCATCTGCCTCTGCCTCCCGAGTGCTGGGATTAAAGGCATGCGCCACCGCTGCCCGGCTTTGACTGGTCTTTAATGGGGAATGGATAGGAATAGACTCCTCATGGAAGCTAAAGCCAATGAATGACAGCCCCAAGACCAGAGGATACTGTTCTTCCCTCTCCATTATCCAGGACAACAGTGACTCTCCTTTATTCCCCAAAGGATGGATTAGAATCTATCAGTCCCCAAGTCTGGGGCTGGGTCCTTGCCCCTAAGAAATACTGTTTGCCCACCATATTAGAAACAACACAAAGTGCCTACCCAGCCACATCCAACGTTTCAAAGCAAAAAAGAAAGCCTTGACCAGTAAGAGATACTTTACGTTTGAAAATCCCGATCCTCCATTCTCTGGACAATGACAGCACCCAGTGCTGGTCCTGTTACAAGATCTGTGGATTTCTATGGGAGGGGAGGAGAGTCGAGGATACAGATAACACAACTCCTGCTTGACAGTGGGGAGATGAAAGGACCCCTTGAACATCTTACACAGGACGGAACTTGGCCAAGAAAACTTAAAGAACTGGGCGTTATGACTTTTGCTTCTTCTCCTCCATGCCTTCTTGTCTGGGAGGATCCTGAGCCTGAGCCCCTCTCTGCTGTCTTTCCCCTTACCTTGTTATTGTTTTTCCTTCTAGTCTTCTTTTGAATAACCCCCTGGCTATGATGCTTACAGACTATGGTCACTCATCTTCACTGTCAACCTGACGAGACTTAGAATCACCATGGAAACATACCTCTGGCTGTGTCTAGAGAGACGTTTCTAGAGTGTTTGAAGAGATTAGACCCACCCTAAATAGGATAGCACCGTCCTATGGGCTGGGGTCCAGAACTTCGTGAAAGATGAACCAAGTACTGACACTTATGTCTCTCTGCTTCTTGACACCTGTTTTATGGTCCTGACCCTGCATCGCTGCCATGATGAACTGTATCCTCTCAAACTCCAAGTCCACACAAGCCCCTTTCTCTTTTCTTGTAAGGTGTTTGGAGAAAAAAAGTAACTGGTGCACAGACATTCTTGAAGTCTCTTGTGTTCTCAGAAACTACTATCCTCTGAAGTGACATGGGACCCCGACCTGGGCCAGGCAGCTCTGCGGATGCTGGTCCCTGGTCCTTAGGGATGCTGTTAGAGTCAATCCAGACTGTACCACCATTTAACAGCGAGGAAGCCACGCCCCCTCTTTTGACTGTGCCACCACCAGATCACACACAGGCTGCTTAGTTCAAGCTAGGATAGAATTTGCCTGTTTTAGCAGGAGGGTCTACTTGGCTGCACTGTCTTGGAGCCTGACACCCCTCTCATTGATTGTAGCTGTTCTCTCTGCTCCATGCCCTGTCCCTGTCCTTCCTCAGAGTATGGCCCATGAGCACCCAACTTGCTCAAAAGTACAGGCAACAGGTTCCCATCTAGAATCTGAATCCTGATGGTGCCATTTGGCTCCAGGGCCATTTCCTCTCCCCTGGATCACTGCAACAGCTCCTGCCTGCCTTGTCTCCCCGCTTCTGCCCATTCTCCCCACAGCAGGACAGTGAGAGGGATCCAACTGGAAGCAGGTAAGACAGAGGTCCCCTTGAGCACCATCTCTACAACCTCACAGTAGGCCCATGGATCCCACTTTCTCTACCTCTCTCCAGCCCCCATTTCTCACATGGCTTCAGACACACGGGGTCTTAGGCTGCTCTTCAGCCACTCTGATGAGTCTACAAGCTCAGGCCTCAGCCCTGGCTGCTCTCTCCATCTATGGTGCTCTCCCCAGTCCCTCTCCAAGCTTTCTTTCTCTCAGACACTGTCTTCTCTTCCAAGTGACCCGGCCTGCCCCACGAAGCTCCCCTTACACCACAGTCCTGCTTTCTGTAGCACACCTGCTGCTGTCTGGCTCAAAGGCTTAGCACATTGATTGCTTCTGGTGTTTATCCCCTGCTGGAATGTCAGTTCTGCATCCATTTTGTCCTAGAGCATATTCCAAGTTCTGCAGACATGTTTAATAAAATGTTTGAATGAGTGAAAGTTGGCTTGTCCCCAAATGTCCTCCCTCAGGCTCCTCAGGGCTAGAACCTCCATTAGCCTGTGCCTGTAACCATGTTGACCAGAACATCTGTGGGGTCCTTAAGTGGTCCTGACCACGCCCCTGCTGGCTCTCTTCCCATTGGCTTATGCTGTCCCCACTCTAGGTCAGTATATCTCCCTAGGGCCCAAACATCTCCCCAAGGCCAAGTACATCCTTCCCATCTTCCGTGCCCTCAGGAGCTCTGCCTTCTCCTTGAAGTCTGTGGGTTCTGCAAGCTTCCATCACTGATTGACTTCCATGGCTGGCCCCTGAGTGGAAAAACCCACTTGCTTGGCCCCAAATGTCTCCTCCTCCCTTGTTCCTCTCCACTCACAGTGTTCAGGATCTCTGACTTGAGATGTCTGAGGGCGAATCATACAGGGCAGTGTAGTGCTCACCTTGTGGCTGCTCTAGCAAGAACTTCTACCCTCAACTGCTGCCTGCCTCTGGCTCCTGTCCACATGCTTGGTGCTTTCCTCAGACTCATCCCCAGGCTCCTAGTCCTCGTGAACCCCAAGCCCTGTCTTCACTTCTCTTCCCTTCAGTCCTCTCCCCAGTCATCTCCGTGGCTCTTGTACCACTGTGAATGGCTCTCACAACCTCCTCCTGAGTGACAGTTGAGGTGTCTGCCTCAGCGTTAGACTCATGGCCTCTTCAAGGCTCTGTGACTAACCCAGAATTAGACTTTCGTTGTCTCCCTGTTCCTGTCCAAGAGGCACCTGGTCACACTGGGAATTCTCTCTCCCTACCATGGCTGTTCAGTCAGCTTTTCAAGCCCTTTTGGCTGGGCTGAAATCCTAAACCCTGGCCCGCTACCTCCTCTCTGAGCCCCTCCCACCCAGCTTGTTTACGGTACTCCCTGTCCCATCTCTGCTGGAGCACCTCTGCCCTCTTCCATGGCCAGCCTTTATTTGAGACTTGTTCTCCTATCTCTGACCGTGGCTCCTCCGGGTGACCTGCTCCAGTCAGGTGCCTTCCTTTTGGCTAACCCTGGAGACAGACGGGCACTCTGAGTAAGCAGCCTGCCATTCCTTCATATGCAGCCTCCCTCTGCTGTCATAGACATCTCAAACTCCACCTGTGACAAAGCATAACGCCATGAACCTTCCCTGTGAGGTCCTCAGCAACTCTCCACTATGTCATCCTCAGCCAGTGGCCATGGTGTAGTATGCTCAATGGCATGCTCAGAGCACTAGAAATATTTGCTACATAAATGTTATGGTGTGTGTGTGTGTGTGTGTGTGTGTGTGTGAGAGAGAGAGAGAGAGAGATAGAGAGAGAGAGAGAGAGAGAGGTGATATGTGAAGGTGCAATTGTATGCTCTTGTGGGTGCAGTGAATATTTATGAGCACTCACCACCACACCTTGGTTTTTTTTTTTTTTAATGTGAGTTCTAGAGATAAAACTCAGGTCCTTTGTACTTTACTGATGGAGTCATCTCCCCAGACCCCTTGCTCTTTATTTAGGTAGGAGAGAGAGATGTGGGTTCATAATGAAACCCCAAAAGGTACAGACCAAGTGAGTCTGACTGGGGGCAAGTTCAGCCAGGATGTTCCTATTGGAAGAAGGTAAATCACTTATAGAAGATGTTCTGGGACATGTCCCCTCTCCTCCCTGGAAAGTGACACTCCCGTTCATCAGTTGTGACTAGTTAATATGACAACTAACTCTCTCCTGCCATACTACCAAGTCAGTGGCTCTCAGGCGCCAGTCTCTCCTACTGCCCTGAGCTCCAGGACCAGGTGTGGTACCCATCATGCCTGTCCTTCTCCTTCTCACCCTCCCCTCCCTGCAGGTGTCTCCCGGGATCACCTCCAAGTGGCCACTTGCATTTGATTCCTTGTTCAGCATCTGTCTCTGGAGAAACCTAAATCAGACATGGTCCCAAGAATCAGCTGGTTCCAAATCACTGGGGCTGGCCAGCGGAACGCACGGTCTGGGAGTGGCTTGAAGTTTGTAAGCAGGTATGTGCTTGCTTTAAGCATGACCCTTCACACATCTCCAATCGCAATTATCAATCGCTTTGGGGAAACCAAGTCATCACCCAAGTTTCCAACTCCAGCACCCCTTGCTTCCCAGCACCCCTTGCTGCATCTTGGCCACCCATGAATGCCAGCTCACAGTTCCTTCCCAGCAAGCGCTGCCCTTAAGCAACATATTCTAATCGATCAGTTTCTATTCTAATTGATTAGTTTCTTTTCTAATTGACCAGTTTCCAGTTTGCCTTCATTTGTACTTAAAATGAGGATAAGGACATAAAACTGGACCCAGACTGAAGCAGATGAAACTAGACGCAAGTCATTTGCATCTGGGAGCCTGTGTTTTCCTTCACACTTCCCAGTAGTGTGTAAAGGGGGAGCTGGGCTGTTTTCATAGCCACAGTTGCTGCAGATCCTGGGAGAAATGTTTTCGATGCCTGCTCTTGGTGCTAAGCTGGGAAGTCGATGGGCCTGGAGATTGACTGAAAACAAGACATACTCTCAGTACCGGCACCTGATGTCTATTGTCCTTGGGAAAGTTCCAGACTTGAGAGACCTGGGGTTTGGCCCCAGGTCTCTCATTGATGGTAACTTTGAGAAGGTCACTTGATTCTTCTGAGTATGTGTCTTCTTGGGGTCAGGTTTGCTTAGAAGAGAAGGACCAATGTGTTTTGGTGATATGACTAGTTAACCTCTCGCCACCGGGGTGTTAGGGACAGGTGATACCCAAGAACTGCCACTTCAGATTCAAGGCCACATCTCCCTCCCACTCCTGCCAACACACCTGTGATTCCAGCCTTGGCACAGGTTCGATGCCTCACAGACACTGCAGAGGGTGGTGTGGAAGCATAGTGCATGGAATTCAGCAGATGTTTGATGAACAATTTGTAGGGTAGCCTCAGGTCGTAAGGAAAAAAAAGTCCATCTACACCAAGGGGAACCCTGGCAGACATCTCAAGTCTGTTTCCCTGTTGAGAGCTGAACAAAAGAAACCAGTCTGCTGGCCTCAGTGCAGATGGTTCATCATGCCTCTGGGACTCACAAAGAAACAAAGGAGACATAAGGAACAGCCTGATTAGGGCGAAGGATCACGCTGGCCTGTGTTTGTCACTACCCAGTGCCTGGACCTCAGTAGGTAAGCTCAGGGAAAAACAAAGGAAGAAATGATGGAGTCAAGTCCTTGAGCCCACTGATGAACATTGAGGAATGAACCTTGACTTAGGCTGCTAAAGATCTCAGAACCTTCTCTGGGTGTAGCACCATGCCTGGGATACCAGGGACTGAATTTAGACTAAAATGTGAGAGTTGGCCCATTTTACAGATGGAAGAATGGAGTCTAAACCACATAACAAATTTGCTAAAGTAAGATTCATACTTAACAAAAATCCTACTTATGGAGAGTGGGCCGCTCACTAGGGGGCAGAGCCAGGCCCTCATTAATGTTTTTGTCTCCTACAGCTACCTTTATATATAGAAAATGGGAACCCAGAGAGGCAGAGTGACCAATAGGACCGCTCAGAGCCCAGCATCCTTCTCTCCTAGTTCAGGCACAGCATGGATCTTCTAGAATGGTCTCAAATCTAAGTTAGCTCAGCGCTGCTCACCTGCCCCTAACCCAGTCCAGCTACCATCACCACCATCTCTGGCTGGACACAATACCAGCCTTGCCCCTGAGCCCTGAGCTCTAAGCTCCACTCTTCCCTTCTCCCTCACTCCCTTCCACGGGATCAGTCTCGGAAAAGTAGAGGTGAGGCCTTACCCTCTAGGTCGGTGGTTATCAACCTTCCCAATGCCGTGACCCTTTCATACAGTTCCTCATCCTGTGGTGACCCCCAACCAAAAGATTATTTTTGTTGATACTTCATAACTGTAGCTTTGCCACAGTTATAAATTGTAATGCAAATATCTGTGTTTTCATAAGGTCTTAGGCAAACCCTTGAAAGGATCAGCACCCCAGGGGTCGTGACCCACAGGTTGAGAACCTCTGCTCTTGAGGCTCCCTGCTTCTTCTAGATGCAGTCTATGTTCCTTTCTGATGCTCTGTGTAGCCTGCTACTGCCTCTGCATATTACCCCTCCCCCATGACTATAAGGCCCTTCCTGTTTCCCACACTCTGCAGCTAGCTGCCACAATGGCTTCTCTCACACCCCAGGCATTACCCCACACGAAGACCTTGCACAGACTGTTCCCTCTGATAAGAATGTCTTTCCTCCTATCTCCTCAGCTTCCTCCTCTCCTTCAGTGGGTTCTCAGCTTACAGGTGATATGGGGTCCACTAGTGTGGGTGGCTATCCTAGCATCCCTTCAGAGCACACACACACACACTGTCTTCCATTTCCTGCGCCATGTCTCTTACGTCTCTCACAGCTCCTCCCCACATCCCATGCACATACACAGTAAACCATAAGCTCAGTGGCTGCAGGGATCCTTCTGTCCTGGTCACTGCATTCTCAGAACCCAGCCTATGCCTGATGCACAGAAGGTCCCGAAATGTATCTGGGAAATAAACTGCTAAGGACCGTAGTGTGTCCAACATGGGCTAAAGAGCTGGAGCTGCCACTGAGGTCCCAGCAATTGTGCATGTCAAGGCAAGAACCCAAGCACTAGCCAGTCAAATACACAATTAAGAGCTGGAATGATTACTTCGAAGGAAATCGAAAAACCAAAGGAACACATGTCTATGGAACAGCATGGCCGCCAAACACCACGGTGTCCCATGCTTGTAATGCCAGCACCAGGGACACTGAGGCAGGAAAAGCATGGTTCAAGCCTAGCCTGGGCTACGGAGAGAAAGGCCAGCCTGAGCCTATCTAAAAAGGGGGAGGGGCTCGAGGTGTAGCTGAGTGAGGGCATTTGCCTGGCATGTGCAAGACCTGGGCTCCATCTCCAGCACTGTAAAGCAAAAGTCGTGTGCATGTGCATGAACACACACACATACACACACACACACACACACACACACACACACACACACAAAGAAAAGGGGGAAAGGTGAAATATCTGACCTTATTTACCCTCCTCAAGGAGAGGCAAGGTCCAACCCCCACTCCCTGATGAGTCAGTGCTGGCCACTTGGTTCCACGGAACAGAGCACAATAAATACATTGTGATGTGCCTTTTTTCAGCCACACTGTCAAAAGGAACACAGTTTCTGCCTGCCTTGCAACCTCACAACCTGGCCTCCATGTTGTGAGGAAGCCCAGACCGGGGAGTGACATCACACGCAGGTGCTCAGGAGCACGGCCCAGCTGAGGACCCTATCAACAAGTGACGAAAGCCAATATCAACTGACATACCGAAGAGGGGAAGTCTTTGGAATGATGCAGCCCTAGGCAGTTCACTACAGCTTTATAAAAACACCTGGGGAGAGCATCCTGGCAGGATTCAGTTCACCCTGTGATCTGGGCCAGGGAAGGAACAACCCTTCTGTGGGTCATCTATTGAGCAGCTCGTTCTGTCACCATATGAAACCAGAATAGGGCGGGGGGTGAGGTGGGATCTGTTTGAATTAATGTGAACTCCTCAGGGGCAAGCTGGCCCTTCCAGCTGGGCAGCCTGGAACAAGTAACTTGCCCTTGCTGAAGCTCTGGTCTTTTCAGAGAAAGTAAGGATAATGCCACTTATTACAAAGGAGTGTCTGAGTGTCCGCTGAGCTCCTGCCTGCAGGACCAGGGACGAAATATTGGTTTCTTTCTACTGTTCAAAGTGAGGGAGCATTCCAGCTGAGCATGATGATACATGTCTGCAAACTCATTACTGGGAAGATTGGGAAGATCTAGTCTAGGCCAAACTTGACTACAATGGGAGACCCTGCCTTAAAAATAAAATATCCTATAACGTTCATAGCTTGCTTGGAATCTTTTTGTTAAGGCATGGCTCTTGGCACATAGGGGGGCCAAGCGACCCTAATTCCCAGCTCTATCACTGACATGTGGCCTTTAGGGGAGTCACTTAACCTCTTTTCTGATTTTTGTAAGAATTAAATAAAGGCAGAAATAAAATCCATCCCAGTGCTTTGATTCCTTGGGCTCTGTGGACACACCGGCTCACGCCTCTGCTCTCCCATAGCTATTTCTGGCTTGTCTGCCTTGAAGCCGGTCTCACAGAGGGGGTGCACACACTTTTCCTTGAGGGCTGGTATATACGGTTCTTCTTACCACGGCCTGAGACAGCAAGCTCAGGTCCTCCGTTCTGGTGACTGTCATGGGTGTTGCCTGTGTACTGTCCCCTCACACTTTCTAGCTATACCATCACAGGAGTGGGGTGGGGCTCCCACTTTACTCTGAGGATCCTCCTAGAAGGGATGTGAGTAGAATCCTCAGAGCCCCCCCTTTTGTGTAATCTACCCAGCTGGTAGGAGCTCACTCCATCCCAAGTTTATTCTTAGCTGGGTTCCAGAATCTACCAGTGGCCTGTTTAGGCCGCTGCTGGTCTAATAGTTCGTGGCCTAAGATTACTACAACTGTCAGTCTTAATAATTCCTTTTTGAGACAGGGTCTCACGGAGTCCAGGCTGTCCTTGAACTCACTATATAGTCAAGGATGACCTTGAACTTCTAATCCTTCTGCCTCTGCCTCTGCCTCCCCAGGGACTGATTTGTAGGTGAAAATCATCACTCCCAGTTTAATATCAATAGAAGCTTTATTCTCTGTCTCTGTCTCTGTCTCTCTCTATCTGTCTCTCTCTCTGTGATGATGATGATGATGATGTGGGGAGGTCAGAGGACAACTTACAGGAGTCATTTTCTGCCTCTCGGACCCTGGGGATCAAACTCAGGATATCAGGTTAGGCAACAAGCTCCTTTTCCATCTCACCAGCCTAGCCGTCACATTTCCTATTAGCTGCCTCTGAGTGGTAACTGGGTCCCAGGCTCTCCACAAGTTCATTTGACATAGAGACCATGTGACCACCCACATGTGGCAGAGACAGCTACTTGACCTGGTTCACAGCAGCTCAGGAGCCCGAGTTACTCATGTGGCTAATGAGCAAAGGCCAGAGGGCAGGAAAGCCAGGCTCTGACTTTCCACCTTTGGGGGTGAACAGAGTCTGCCTAGGGTGGCCTGCAGAATCTCCAGTCTCCACAACAGTTCCTTCCCAGGTGAGAAAACTGAGGCCCAGAGAGAGCTACGGTTGACCTGGTGTCACAGAGCTGAGGGAAAGGGCCTCGGGGTCTCCAACATCCTTTGATTTAACTGTCATTTTCTTGGACTCTGCTTCTCGGAGTGTCCCTGTGACTAAGAATCAGCCTCACCGGGCAGTGGTGGCGCACACCTTTAATCCCAGCACTTGGGAGGCAGAGGCAGGCGGATTTCTGAGTTCCAGGCCAGCCTGGTCTACAGAGTGAGTTCCAGGATAGCCAGGGCTACACAGAGAAACCCTGTCTCGAAAAACCCAAAAAAAAAAAAAAAAAAGAATCAGCCTCATTTGAGAGTGAGGGGAGAGTTCAGGTTGTTTGACCCCATGATGATCTATTGATCGAGGAATCCTGGGGATGAGGCCAACATCTTCTTAAGATGGCTTCCCAGAGGCTTCTGAGGACCCTGCTTTGGGACCCCCTGTGGTATAGCTCACATACATGCCCAAAGAGTCATCGCCCAGGCAGGGGCTCTTTGCCCTATGAGCAGAGCTTGAAGAGCAAGTTGGCAGCAAATGAACATGTTGTTTAAGAACCTTCCATGGCATACCAGGCATGGGGTTACATGTCTGTAATCCCAGCACAAAGAAGGTTGAGGTGAAGGATCTCAAGTTGGAGGTTAGCCTAGGCTACATACTATTTCAACAAATTGACTCATTCACCTATTTGTCCACTTGCCCACATGCTCACTCTCTCACACATACAAACTTCTTCATTACAACAACTGTGTGATGCTTCCTCGTGGTAGGAAGGCTGAGGGATGTTGGGACAGTGGCACAGAGCTGAGCCCTACAGAATGCAAAGCACCTGGCCCCGCCCCCACCATATGCAAATGAACACACTCCAAATGAACACAACAGAAACCATTTTTAAAATCACCTTGCCTTTGCCAGGGAGCCAAAGCTGAGCAGTTTTCCCACAAGAGACTTTAGGAGCTAAAATCAGGAAAGACCTGGGGATACTGGTCACCCTGGGTTACACCGGTCACCCTGAGCAACAAGAAAGTGGCTAAATACTGGTCATATGGTGAGGGGAGGCTGCTCAGTCATGTGGAGACCACAAGGATCCTGAAAGGCTTCTGATGATTACTTCCATGGAGTCTGTGCCAACAGATGTCAGTCTCCCTATGCAGTCTACTTCAGGCACATGTCCCATGTCCCCAGCCCTTGGGCCTTTGGGACAGTTGCTCCCTGTCAGCCTCTCACAGCTCCATGCCTTCCTGACTTTCTCCTCATATCCTGCTTCTTTCACAGACCTTCTGGTGAAAAATGGAGACATAGAATCTCCTTTAGACATCTTGTTAACCAGCAGCTGTAAAGCAGGATCCCTCCTATGCTATGGTCAGGGATGAGGATTTTTCTAGCTAAAGAAAGTTTTCTTGACTTGGATGATCAGGGAGTCCCCTTTGGAGATTGGAAGTCCCTTCCTCAATAACATCCCTTCAGTCTCTGAGTCTAGCTGGTATCCTTGGGCTGCTTCTTTCAAAATGATTTCCATTGGATGTGCAGCAAACATAGTGGCCTGGCCAGGAACAGTCCTCTCCTATGAGATGTCTCAGTGTGTGTGTGTGTGTGTGTGTGTGTGTGTGTGTGTGTGTGTGTGTGTAATGACATAGGCAATCCACAAGTCTATTTTCTAAATGAAGGACCTATAGTGTTGAGGGGATCCTGGAGCCTCGGGGACAGCAAAGGGATAGAGAAAGAGCAAGACTGAAAGGCAGACACAGAGAAAGAATCCCAAACCACCATGATCCGAATCCATTAGTCACAGATCTGATCTGATGCATTCTGAGTCATGAGCTTAAAGGCTATCATCCTTCTCTCTAACTTTTCTGCAGAAAGAAAGGGAAGAGGGAAGGCTGTGGAGAGGGAGGGAATAATATGCAATATCTCACACACACACACACACACACACACACACACACACGTGTGTGTGTGTACTAGTGACCTGCCAGATTAGCTGGTCCCACTGATGTAATAGCTTCATAACTGTTATGGGGATAACCAACCAGCAGGAAACTGGGTTTGGTACTATAAAAGTAATCAAAAGCCCATATTGTAGACCACGAGGAAGTGGCCACTGTTATTTTGCTCAATGGATATTATCAACCAGCACAAGTGTCTTCGAAATATTTATGTATATGGCAATGGGAGAATTTTGTTTGTTTTTGTTGTGTGTGGGCAGCTGTTTTTGCATTAAGAATAAGTGTTGAAAGTCTGGCCCTCAGTGAACCATGTCAATCACTTTCTCCAAGGATCATGTGGTCTAGAAAGAAGGTAAGAGCCAGAGGAAGGGATGGAGCACTGTGGAGTGCTGTCTTCCGGGCATGACATGCCTGCAGCACTCGTGGGAACTATAATTGTCTACTTAAGACTGGGTAATATTCTGTCAAGGACAGGAGAGGGGCTCACAAAGTCCCATTCTTCTTTGAGGATCCATAGCCAGTTAGATTCGTTGAGAGAGAAAGAGACATTTTTATCCAGTGGTGTAACTACTTGCAAGTTGCCCACAGTCCTGGAAATAACCTGTCACCCATGCTTCTAGACATAATGATAACAACGCTCACTGGGGCACCGATGAATAAAAATAAAGGATGTGAAAGGAGGGGGAAGCTAGGTAGTGGGTTGGTGAGAACTGGGTGGGACGGGAGGAGGTGATGGGGGCAGTTAAGATCGCAATCCATCACAGACAGAAGCGTCACTTCTGAAGCTTCTAGCTAAGCTACTGTTTCAACCATACTTCTCTCTTTTCATCCAGAATCACCTTCCTGCCCACAGCTCAGCTCTGTCCCCTGGACCACATGGAACCCTCAACCCTCCGCCCCCCACAGCACCCAGCCTGGCTTCACATGCCAGAGAGCTATGGACATCAAATGATCTCAAGACTCTCTCTCTCTCCCTCTCTTTCTCTCCCTCTCTCTCTCTCTCTCTCTTGCTCTCTCTCTCTCTCTCTCTCTCTCTCACACACACACACACACACATGTGCGCACGCACAATCTTGTCTAACAGATCAATCCTAACATGCACTCCAAGTTAAAAGAAGTTATGGTCTCTGAAGCAGGAGGTGTGATGCTCCACTATCTGCCTGCCTGACATCTCTGGAGGCTCATCACTGCCCAGGCAGTGTCTCAAAAAATGGGCCCGTGTCCTTGCAGTACCATAGACTTTAGACAGCACACAGTGCTCAAACACACTGAAGCTCTTACAGTTTGGATCCTGAATGCCACTCCAGAGCCATGCGTTGACGGTTTGGTGCCCAGTCTGGGGTACAACTGAGAAAAGATGGGACCTTTAGGAGGTGGGGCCCAGTAAGAAAAGGTTAAGTCATTAGGGCTATGACCTTGAAGGACATACTGTGACCCCAGGCCTTTCCTTACTTCCTTCACTTCTTGGCTGCCAGACCGAACTGGCTTCCTCCACCATCCACTTCCACCATGACAGACTGTGTACTGACACACATATCTGAAGCCCAGGGTCAAACAACCATAACTGAATCCTCTGAAATGGAGTCTAAGGGAACCTTTCCTGTTAGTAAGGTGATTATCTCGGGTGTTTGTTGCAGTAACAGGAAGCTCACACAAAATCTGTAACAGCAACATAACCAACAACACAGCATGCTCCTTTTGATTCTCTTAAAAGCCTTCTGATTAATATCTTAAAACACTGGCTGGTTTTATTCTATGGGACCCTTCTATCTAAGCAAGTGGTCCTGGTTTCTTGTTCATGTAACTTCTATAAAGCCTGGGGAAACCAGGATGAATATACACAGAAAAGCAAGGGCAAATGAGAGGTGGTGCTTTGGTATGCGGAAGTTGGTGGGCCATTGTGGTCCACAGGATGGGATGTAGCTTGCTCACCCAGGCCTTGAAGACCCACAGGGCTGGAAGATCTGTCCCATGGCTGCCCCCTTTTAACCCTGCTGTGATTGGATGTCATTTGCCCCAGCAAAACTCCTGTTAAAACCTGGTCAGCTGCCAACACAGTGACATGTGGAGGTGGCACCTTAAAGAGGGATTAATGTCTTTCTCGTGACACTGGATGGGTTCTCTTGGGAACGGAAATGCTACAGAGTAATTGGCTCTGAACAGATGTTCCTTTCACATCTGTGCATGCCTGCCCACCCTTTGGCCCACTGTGGCACTAAGCAGTGGGAGGCCCTTACCGGATGCGTCTCCTTAGTTTTAGGTCTTACAGCCAACATAAATCTTTTTCCTTGATAAGCTACCCAGTCACCGGTATTGTCTTATAGCAACAGAAAATGGATTAAGACAACCCCACTGAAGACTGTGATACCCAAGATGTGTCTCACACAGTCCTACCTCCCAGCCTTTGTCCGTGTTATTCTTTCTACTTGGAGTTCCTCCTCTCACAACCTCCATACACCCCAGGACAGTCCCATTTATCTTACAGATCAGGTGCAGCATGAATAGTGAGTGGGTCACGTGACAATAATCCATCCATCTCCCCAGCCACTGCTTACAAGAAACAACTTCCACCCCATGTTGAAGACAATAGAAAGGCTAATTTGACATTTAGGGATAGAATCTGGCCCAAGCACTCGGGAATTTCCAGTGCCCCTGCCAACGATTTCCATGTCCTCACTGGCCACCTTGTGGGTTGCTTATACAACACCTTCTGTGGAGCTAGTGATCACAGAAGAAGAGATTATCCCCCCAGTCCAGGTGCATGGCAAAGCAAAGTCGAAGGGACCATAGCTGAATAGGGGAGCTATCAGATCTCAGCACATGGACCTGGGGGCCAGACGCTGGGCTGAGAGGATGTCTCAGGAAAGGAAGGTGACATCTCCAGGGACAGCTGCCAGTTCTTAGCACAGGCAGATGGGGTCTCTCAGGATAAGCAAGCCAGAGAGCACCCAGGGATAGAAAGATACTGAAGGATGCCAGAGGGCTTGGTGGGATTTGGTTCTCACTTAAACCTGCATCTGAGTGATCTCAGGCCATTCTAAACCCTGCCCCAAGGCTCCGGCTGACTCGGACATTTAAAGTAAGCACGAGAGGCTATAAAGTAAGGTTATTTGGAGCTACACTCCCAGAAGCATAGGGTCACAAGGAGCCGGTAAAAAGGAAAGAACCCACACAAACTGCAAAGATGGCCCTGAACTCTGTATTTCCCACTACGTACCAAGAGGCTAGACACAGCATGGCAGAAGTCGACTTTCATCAAGGTTATTTAAACACACTCACACTCAATTCAATGGAGACGTGATTGTTGGAATGCTACATGGCAAACCTGGAGAGAGCCATCTACAGCTAAGCATCTGCTCGAGAGACCCCAGGACCTACCACTTGTAGGCAGAGAACTTAACTATGCAGAAGTCAGGCCATTTTTGGTAAAAAAAATTAAAAAAAAAAAATAATAAAATAAATAAATAAATAAATAAATAAATCTCCTTTGTTTTCACAATTAGGCAATTAAATTGTTCAGAAATGCAGTCACCCAGGGAGAAAGCAAGCCCAAGAGCTTCAGCAGGTTGGGTACAAATGGTCAAAATGCAAGAGTGGATCTCAGCTCCCAGACCTTTGCCTTTGGCTCTACCCTAACTGCCTCCTTAAACAGGCATTGGAATTGAAAATTAAACTGTGTGGGTGGGGTATTTAAGATCATACTGAGCAGCTGCCCCCTTTAAAGATCTGGCCCTCGGAATGTTCCAGGCTGGGTCACTTATCAAATGGAGATTGACTTTTATCCGATTAACCGATGGAGAAGCATCCTTCTCCATCTTGCGGGAGCATTCTGGGGGAATAACGTTCTGCAGACTGCAGGGGAAAGTTGGGTCTTGGCTTCCCTCCCGCTCGGCCAGTGGAAAATTACAAAGAAGGCAGAGCTGTCCTCCTCTCCTTCCTCAGCTGTTCCTGGGCCCAGGAAAATATAGAGAGGAACACGCCCCCAAACAAACAAGCAAACAACAAACAATGAACGAGTCTTCACTTACCTGGGGCGGAGAGTAGTCTGGGAGGTGGCGGAGGGGGGGGTGGAGGGGGTAGAGGGGGTGGGGGCCGGCACTGGCAGATGTGTTGGCAGCTGTCAGTCACCTTAGAGCAAGACTTCTGGGGCTCAGCATGCGTCACCTGCAGATATGGACACAGCCAGGAGATGTAGGAGGCCACAAGACAGCTAGATGCTGAGCCGAGCTGGCCCCAGGTCCCTTCCAGGCCACAACCTGGGATTCGTCACTGAGACCAAAGCAGGTGGAATAGACAGGAGTCTATTCCCAGAGAGTGGCAGCTGCTCCATCATCTAAGTCCCTAGACCAAGTCTATCTTCCTGAGACTGCACAGGCTGAGCCTTTACCTTTCTAGTCACGGCTCCTTCAGCCTTACTGTGTCTGTCTGGGACACGGTCTTCCCATCTTGGAGAGGAAACCTACCTGACTGAACCTTGGTCTGCATCCCACATGACCAATGGACAGTGTAACTAACCTCCTGATGCTCTCTGTATAGCAGCTGAGTGCTTTGTGGGAAACATATCTACCCAATCACTCCAACCCCTCCAGTGACCCCCCAAATGCTTTCTTACTACTTAGAAGACCCCATGGCCACAAGTCACGGCCTAAGCAGCCCTTGGCAAGCTCTGTGCATCCTTCTGTCCCTCCCCCACCCTCCTGCCATCCTGGGCCATTGCACATGCTATCCTGGTCTCCACCTCACCCTTGGCCACCCCTCAGCTCTGCTTTCATATCCCCAGCCAGGCTGAATCTCTCTTTCAAAGGTTCCCTGGTACCATGGCTCATTTC
>JADRCH010000017.1:16134779-16238400 GCA_019843965.1 Rhynchomys soricoides | reverse complement strand
ATAGAATTCGATGAGCAGGATTTACATCTTCATAACATTCCAGATTTCTTTGAGAGAAAAAATCACAGCAAACAAAATTTAACTCAAGTAAAATATTATAATTAATTATGAACCAATATAGAAATAGAAATAAACCATATTATTTATACAAAGATTGTCAATTTTTAAAATTTCAATGGGAATAGGGAGAAATATGAAGACAAATAAAAACCATAAAACATACGACAAACAAAAAAGCTGTAAAAATGAACACAAATGTATCAATAACCACAAGTGGAAGAATATAATTACCTTTATAATAAAGGAACAGAAAATTTCAAATGAATATTTTATGAATACAGAGGGAGATTGCTTATAGGGGATATATATAATAATGAAAGTATTGAGAAATATGTTAACCACAAAATTGAGAGTGTCTGTGTATTAGAGAGAGCAGAATTTGAGGGAAAAATTCATAATAGAGTAAAACAAGTTACTGAACCACTGAGAAGCGGCTCAGGGATTAAAAGTACCCATTGTGGTGAGCATGATAATCAGAGTGGAGATCCTAATACCCATGTAAAAGCTTGGATAGTGATATACACACATCTGTAACTCCCAAACAGAGGGAGACATAGATATGGGAATATCTGGGGTTTTCTGGCTCCTAGTTTGCTTGACAAAGAGAAGTTCCATTTTCAGGAGAAAACTCTGCCAAAAAATAATAAGAAAAAACTAAAAGAGAACAAAACCCAATTCCTAATTATGTTTTCTGTGTGCACCCACATATACACGAGCACAGAGTATAAATGCACACATATTCTCTGCATAAATAATCATGCACACTAGATATGTATATCTGTACATTAACCAATTCATTCAAACAAAACACCTGTGACAGCATTTATTTGAGAAAGCACTGCAAAATAAAAAGAATAATAGGAAGAAATAAATACAAAATTTGTATCATATAAAATTTAAACATCAAACTCTTAAAGCATTAATAGACTTAAACACAGAGATTAAAAGAAACATGTAAATGGTTTAACACATCTTTCTGAAAAAAAAATAGTAGTATTTATTAAGGCTAAAATGAATTTGAATCATAAGAGACTTCACCTACACTATACATAGAAACCACTCTTTTTACTTATTAATGGAAAACTAATACTCTCACAAAGGAAAATATAAAGTCACTTTGAGGAAGAAGATATAAGAATAGAAAAAAACTAGAAAAGTGTAATAATGACCAAAACAGTGCAAAATTAAACATCATTGTACCTATGAGAGTAGTTTAAAAATATCAAAAACCTAAGATCTCAAATATTGGTGAACATGCTGAAATAGATACTGTTGATTGTTGGCAGACTCAGTTACTAGCCTCTCCAATGTACTCACAATCAATTAGGCATAGTCAGTTATATTCGGTTATTTTGTGTGAATTACACTAAAGTGTTCTCATGTATGGACTCCAAGACTAAGTGTTAAAGAGGCAAAAGGGGGGGGTAAACAAATTTCCTTCCAATGAGTAAAAGAACAAATAAAATCTGTTCTTATCCTGAATAAAAGTTAAGCTGAATAAATCACACACAACTGAATCATGATGCATTGCTTTCTGACAGATAATGAAGGATAAGAAAACATGTGATTATCACATAGCTTTACACAAGATACCTAAGGTTTAAACCACTGACACATATTACTTCACTGACAATACATTTTTACAAACTAGTTTGTTAGTCAGGGTCCTATAGAGGAGCTATCGTTATGGTCAATATCATATATTGCTATTAGTTACTTGGAGAATTTATTCTTTAAAAACCTATGACCTTCTAGATTGTACCAGAGACTTAGGAGGTGAAAGACTTTCAGGACTCAAAGAGAAATTCCCTGCAGTGGTGAGAGGGAACTTGTAGAGCCCATCTCCAGCAGAAAGACAGGGCATCAAGTTAGGGATGGGGTTGCCATCCCACAGTCAAAACTCTGACTCAGAATTGTTCCTGTCTGAAAGAACTGCAAGGACAAAAATGGAGAAGAGCCTGAGGAAAAAGAGGTCCAGTGACAGGCCTAAAATGGGATCCAGCTCAATGGGAGGTCCCAAGGCTTGATATTACTACCGAGGCTATGGAGTTCTCACAAAAGGGGACCTATCATGACTGTTCTCCGAAAGACCCAACAAGCAGCTGAAAAAGTCAGATGCAGATATTTGCACCCAACCAATGGACAGAAGCTGCTTACCCTGGTGGCTGAATTAGGGAAGAGCTGGAAGAACCTGAGGAGGAGGCTGGCCCTGTAGGAGGACCAGAAGTCTCAATTAACCTGGACCCCTGAGATCTCTCAGACACTGGACCACCAATGAGGCAGCATACACCAGCTGATATGAGATCCTCAACACATATACAGCAGAAGGCTGTCAGGTCTGGGTTCAGTCAAAGAAAATGCACCCAACCCTCAAAAGTCTAGAGGACCCAGTGAGTGGGGAGGTCTGGTGGGGTAAAGGGTTGGGGGATGTAGACATCCTGGTGGAGACAGAGGTAGGGGAGGAGGTAGGGGATGTGGAACAGTCAGAGGGTGGATGTGGGTGCAGGGTGAGATAAAATCTGGAGTGTAAAATAAAGATTAAATAAAATTTTAAAAAATCATGTTTTAGTACTTAAAGAAGAGGGGATGGATATTTAGGAGGATAAATAATACACCTCTTAATTTTATGCAGATAGCGGATACATTTACGCATTGATACTATGACATCCAAGCTTAAAGGAGTTATAAAGAAAGCTAACTGCATCCATCAATAAGGAGGAAGTTTTAAGTTTCTGGATTTTCCAAACTCTACCATGACTTTGTTTATTGAATAGAGTTTGATATGTTCCATACATGACCCTTTGTGGTGCTAGTTTAAGTGATGAATGGTTCATAGGCTCCCATATGTTGTGTCCTCATCTCTAGATGTGTTACCTGATAAGATTGCATGATAAAACTCTATGTGTTAGTTCAGGAAACTTTGTGACACTCAGGGGACTTGACACAGCACTCATAACCCCATGAGTTATAGGAACTGTAATTTAAATATGTCAATGAATTTTAAGGTTAAATTTACCATACTCTGATTTAAATATTGGAAAAAGAGATAAAAATATGATCTAATATTGCTCTACAGTCAAGCAATAGCATTCCTGTTTGAAGTGACAGGTCCTTCATCAGCAACACACATTAACTTGGGAAAACAAAGATTGGGGAAAGAACACACCTGGCAGACAAAGATAGTTAAAGAAAACAAAACCAAACAAAACAGCTTTAACTACTTTCCCAATGAGGCTGCTAACTAAAGACTGTGGAGTCCTTCTGAAGTGACAATATCATGAACATGTGAAGAATAGGGAACAGAAGGCAGCACTAAAGAGGCAGACATATTGAGAACAAATTGAACTTAAAAAAAATTGCTTGCAACAGAAGAACAAATGCTTTCTAACATGTTTACCTATATCAATATTACATTCAACTTCTGCTGAAACAATGAATGAAGAGTAATTATTTCCAAACATGACCTCTTGATCTCATTTTGAATTTTTGACACACATTACTTCTCTGACAATAAACTTTTAAAAACTAGTTTGTTTAGTCAAGGTCCTCTAGAGGAATTGTAAGTATTTTAATAATCTATATGTATATAGAAAGAAGGATATTTAAATGTCTTATAGGCTGTGGTCTAGCTAGTCCAACAATGGCTGTCTATTAAAGGAAATTCCAAGAACCTAGTAGTTGTTCAGTTCAGGAGTCTGGATGTCTCAGCTGGTCCTTACTATATGATAGAATCCCAAAGAAATGGGCTTTAATGCCAGTGGCAAATGGACATTTTGTTGAGTGAGAAAGCAAGCAGGCAAAGAGTGCAGGGTTCTGCTTCCCCTGTTCTATAGGCTGTGAGCAGAAGGTATGTCCCAGATTAAAGCTGAATCTTTCCACTTCAAAAGATGCACATTAAAAGTCGGTCTTTCCATTTTGAATTATTTAGTTAGGAAAAAGTCTATCACAGCTGTATCCAATCACTTGGGTTTTAGTTCATGTCAGATGTAGCCAAACTGACAAACTAGAATAACCACCCACACCTAGAATATATTTTTAGGATGAGAACCTGCTGTGCTGTGTTTTAAAATGTGCAAACAGATCTTCACAGCTTCATTCTTTGCCTCACAGTTTCATCATTTACTCAAATATATCCCCATGCAATGGAATAACACTGCTTCCATTTTGGGGAATCAGTTATCTCCATAGAGCTTACATGGGTTCATAGGGTCAAAGTCAGTTCACTGTTATTATACAGCAAATAATTTTGCCAACTGAGCCTTCTCATTGGCACATAGAACCATTTTTAAAATTTATTTGAAGTTAGGGATTGTAGATGAAGGACGAATCATTTGCTTTATATGTGTAAGAACCTGGCTGTGCAGGTGCTGTATTAGAGTAAGTCAGTACAAACCTCAGCATGGAGAGGGTAGGTGGTATAAAGGTCCACTTCTAGATGAGTAACTGTTCACAGCTGACGGATGCTGGAGATAGTTTTAAATAAGAATTTGGCTCTTATGGTCCATTAGATGGTCCTTTACCCAAGAATATACTAATAGTCCTAACTGCACTCATTGGATTTAAAAAGAAAACACAAAATAAGGGAAAATGATAAGGGGCATAAGGAACAAATCAGAAGCAAATGAGGGTTGACGTGATCATAACACTTCATACGTGTGTAGGAAATTCTCAAAACCTATACTAGATATTCAAAAATTAAAGACAAATACCAAAAGCATGAATTTATTCCTTGTAAATTTGAATTTTCTATTTGAAATGTCAAATATATGCTTAAGTCAGAAGATAGATAATATTGAACTACAAGTGTGTAGACAGAAATAATTTAAGTCCTGGGAGTTTTTGACACCAGTCCTTATGAGTTCTAATTGATGATTGAAATTATCCAAAGGGATTGCTAAGAACTGACACTGGGATTGATCACAATATATACAGTATAAACACAATGTCATAAACAACTGAGAAAGGAATTAAACATTAAATGGGCATGGCCATTCAACATGAATGAACATAAAATGTGATCTTTAAAATGGAGGTTCTAATGAGAGGGGATTAAGAAGGGAAATGCTGGGAGAGGAAATATGTGCTACTAACCAGTGCATATTTGCTAAATAAAATAGGGCTTCCCTGTTTCCTCCACTTAAACATCAGTTAAAAAGAAACTGTCTCCTCCATGGACACCTTGGGACCTTGAGAAATAGTGATTATCAGTGCAGAACATATGTGGGGAACACCAATTCTCTCTCCATTGTGCTTGAAAAATGGCTCTCCATTTGCTTTTGAATTCCACATGATAAATTCATCTTCTGGACCACTTTATGCTGATGTAAAAAAAAAAAAAAAAGCTAACATGTTATAGCAACCTGAAACTCCATGTCTGCAATGGCTGGTCCCTTAATGAGTAGAGAAAGAAATTTATGTCAAGTTATAGTCAAGTAACATGAGAAGAAAAATTAAACTACAGCAAGAAGGAAAGAGCAATAAAAATGTTCCTTCCAAGCAATCACGTGACAGAAGTATAAACACGGATTGTTTGAGCTTGTCAGACTGCTTTCTGAACCTGAAGAATAGAGGTCTCCAGGGGAAGACACTTTGTTAAAGAAAAAGGGCTCAAATAGTCTTGTAAACTTTGAATGGACCACTGAGACAATATGACACATATTCTTACAGTAGGATAAGTCTGCTTCATTACAGGTAGCGAGTAAATACAGATGGAAGTGGAGGACTTTTTTTCTGTCAGTCTTTAAAAATCATACTTATCTTGCCCACATTCCCTTTTCATTTCCATAAGCTGAATGCAGGAGGCTAAGGTAGGCTAGGGAAGTGATTCTTAAGTTTAGTGGGCATCAGAATCAGCTAGTCAGGAACACATAGACTTTGGCACTGGCATTATTTATCATCAGTACACCTGGGATGAAGCGACTTTAGCACATTAACCAAATTCCAAGGTGATGCTGATGCTTTTTCCCTGAGGTCTCTGATTTGAGTGATATGCCAGTCATATGGTAAAGAGTCTAGGTCCCTGGATTCCAGTGTAGACAAATATACCTTGCTGATCATAAATGTGTGTATGTACTATGTGTGTAAATGTATATATTCTGGAGTATATTTGTCACAGCATCTAGGGTCACCCTAAATCTACAAAGAATGTTCTGGCATGAGATATGAAATGAATGTTATTTGATGGAAATATAAGAGCTTTTTTGAATAAGGAGAAAGAAGTAAACATGATGAACAAGTGTGGTTTTGAGTAATGAATAAGGGATGAGGGTCCCAGAGTTTTGGAGATAGGTCAGGAGACAGAGTTATTAGAAAAAGATTTACATTAGGATATACTAAGATGTAGGCTTGTCAATACATAACATTGATTTTGTGTGTTTGTGTGTGTGTGTGTGTGTGTGTGTGTGTTTGCACCTGCTATAACATTCATGCCATAGGTAGGAAGAAAACTTGTGGGAGTCAGTTCTCCTACATGTGTGTTTCAGAATTAAATTCCAGTTAATCAAGCTCGTAGGAAGTTTCTGTATCTAATCAGCATCTCACTGTCCTAAAGGAAAATCCATAAACAGTATTATAGGACTTAATTATGAAACAGCCACCAGGTGGCCATGGGAGATGTTTCTTGATTTATTAGAATTTAGTATCTTCTGTGTACAAGAATAACACTTTCTGGTATTCTAAGAATAAAGAACAAGCATTCATGGGAAATAAGCTGCATGATCTTTGCTGTGAACCACAAGTAATCCTCAGTTTTATGACCAGAACTTAAAAGGAGAAAGATCAAAAGGAGTGTTCTGAGGGCAATGCCTAAGACAAAATGTGAGAGCTATGCTACCTACTATTTATGTTGGAAATGAGGCAAACAGAACTGATCACAATATTTCTAAGCCATCATTAATGAGGATGCAGGAGACAGAACAGCTGAAGATGGTATGAATAATAAAAAGCAGAAGTTGTTTTCTTGCTTTTAGTGTTTATGTCTTGTTATGTTGAGTCTAAGATAGATAAAAGGAAACCTTAGAAAATTGGGCTGGCGGGACATTTGAAAACTACAGAATTCCAATTATGGCAAAGAAAATAAAACAATAAAACCAATATGGTTGACCTACAGACCTTGAAAAATTTCAGACTGATAGAATCAAGACAAGCCATGTGATAGATATAGTTCTTCAAAGTTGAATTTATGTGAAATATTTTCCTAGTCACACTGACTCCACACAATGTTAAAACATCTGCAAATTCCCCAAGAGACCCAAAAAGAGTTTATTAAACAGATCATGTTGAATTCAGCTATGGTTATACAGTATTTCCCAAGTATCCACTTGCACAAGAAAATAGAGAGTGTAAAGGAGGTCTAGACCTGGAGTATTAAACTGTAAGGGGTCATAGGAAGCATCCTTGAAATATTTTCAAGTGTATTATGATAGTTCAGCAGCCACCACACTCCATTTAAATCTTAGAGTACCATTCTCTCTAAACACACTTGAAGGCCTATTTTGGACTACAGTGACGTTTTCTTGGTTTCACTAAGTGAGTTGAATTGATTGAAAAGTTGGATACTCTTAAAACACTCAGTGTTGCTCAAGAGCATCTTTTCCAGGTGGGTGTTCTGTTGATTTTTAGTAGTGAGTTTCCTCTATAGTCAGTCTTCCAGATCCTGTCATCTTCAGGTTTCTTATCAAACAGTGTAGGTTCAGTAAAAGGTCTCACCAGTTCTAAACTTGTGTCAGTAGTACTCAGTAAATCCAAGGATTCTCTTGAATATCCAAGATCTCATCTTAGGCTTAGGTTATTAATAGGTTTCAGATATCACAGATGTTCTCAGCTTACTAAACAGCATCAGAATAGATATATTACATGCTCATTAAGATATGAAACCGCAAGGAATTGGAACAGATGTTTATAGAAAGGAAACATAGTCTGTGCTCTGAGCTTACTAACAACACAGTGGTAGTAAATTTTATTATTGCCACTTAATAATATACAGGAGTGGAGAAAAGGCTCAGGGGTCAAGAACAATGTGTGCCTTTCCAGAGGATGTGGGTTTGGTTTTCAGCACCCGGATGGTAGCTCACTGTCACATGTAACTCTAGTTTCAGGGGATCCAGTATTTTTTGATGCCCTCCACAAGTACCAGGCATGCAGATGTCTGAGAATCACTGACTGAACACTTGGGAATATTTAAAACACTCACAGTTGCTCAAGGAGATTTTTCTCTAGGAGGGTGGATGCATTGTAATTTTTAATAATGTCTGTTTTTCTCCATTGTCAATCTGTCAGCATGCAGGCAAATCATTAATAAATTAAACTTAATAATTAAAACTCAACCCTGAGACAGGGGTATTGAATGACATATGAGTCAGGATAATATATCTCTTCAGAATTAATGAATGAAAACATGCTTCTCTTTCTTTTGTCCCCCACAGCCTGCCTTTGTATCCAAATAACTCAGGGGTAACTGTTTTCCTAGAATCTCTGTGTATTGTGACTCTTTGCTCAGGAAAATTTGTAACTGGGGAAATAAGAGTGATGCTAGTTTAATGTACTGGCTTCAGGTTTTCTGTCCTTAGCATAAGAGGTAGAGGTAGGGGTGGGATAAGAGCCAGACCCTGTTGTCTACATTCTGTGACAGAATTCATTCATCTTCAGTTATCCTCAGATAACTCCGAACATTAACAAAATCCAGCTGTCAGCAACCAAGCTGAGGTAAAGAATTTCTGAGTGTTTGCTGGAATTGATACCATATATACTACGGTAAACAGAATCATGTTTTCAGAATGTGAGAATGATATCCATCCAATGGTGAAATCACCTGGCCACACAAGCGACTTTATAAGTTTATCTCATAAGCACTGTTTCTCCCAACTGTAGTCACAAATGACTAATTAAATGAAGTACAATGTGAGTCTTTACCTTCTATCTGACTGGTACATAAATGGCTCTGTAGTGTCCAGCTATATTCACTTACAGCTTTACAAATTTGTAGTCAGATTTTTGAAAGAAAGAAGAGGAACTATTAATATGTAATTTATTTTTATAATAATATTGCCTATTATGTCTTTGCTTTAAAGCAATAGCCATACCTTATAGCAATATGCAATTTTTTTTAAAAAATGACTTGTATGTAATCATTGTAATGCATGCCATAAGGATATTTTCTTATAAGTATTTGTGTTTGGACTTATTTCTTTTCTATGTCATCCCTCATGACATTTCTCTGCCTCCTTCTGTTCTGCTATTACATTTTGTTCTCCTAGTCTAGACTAGGCAAGTGTGTATGCCTGATTTTATATAGCCTTATAAAATCTTGGATCCCCAGATGAGTGGATTGTGACACTCTTCTTTATTAGTCTAACTGAAGTTGTTTAGTATGATAATCTCCAGTTGTATCCATTATCATCAAATGGCAAAATTTCTTTCTTCATTGTGAATTTATATTATATCCATATATTGTCACTGTATACAAACATACACACACACATACACACACACACGAACACATACAAAATGTTATGGTCAAAGTGTTAGAATGACCTGTACCTTAGCTATTGTAAACTGTTCTATAATAAACATTAATATACAAGTGTTTCAGTGGCATATTGACTTTGAGTTCCTCAGTGAATATTAAGTGGTTTAATAGCTGGGTCTCATGTTAAATTTTCTAATTTTTATGTTTATAAATATTTTTCATGTTTGAGCCTTTGTGTAAATATACCTTCTCACAGCTGCCTGCATTTATTCAAATACTACAGAAATGGAGGGGAGAAAGAACACATAAGCAGACTTAATCTTCACCGATATCATTACCGATCATCATCATTATCATCAGGTAGTTGTTATTGACTCAAGTACTCATGAGGATAGACACCATACCTAAAATACACTATAATCATCACAGAGACAAAATAATATTAAAACATGAGTTAAAGTCCACTTTGAAATTTTTTTCTTTATGTAGGTATTTATTTATTTATGTTTATTCTATGTAGATTAGTGTTTTGCCTGTAAGAATGTCTGATTGAGGGTATCAGATCCCCTAGAATGAGAGTTACAAATAGTTGTAAACTGCCATGTATGTGTTGGGAATTGAACCAGGGTCCTCTGGAAGAGCAGCCAGTACTCTTAACCACTGAGCCATTTCTCCAGCCCAGAATTTATTATCATTATCAGAATTTATAGGTAATTCTCTATGATGTGAGTTGAGGTCAAGTAAACACTAGGATTTCTTTTTCATTTAATTTGATATTTGGCAGGGCAGTGGTGGTGCACGCCTTTAATCCCAGCACTCGGGAGGCAGAGGCAGGCAGATTTCTAGGTTCGAGGCTAGCCTGGTCTACAGAGTGAGTTTCAGGACAGCCAGGGCTACATAGAGAAACCCTGTCTCAAAAAACCAAAAAAAAAGAGCGAGCGAGCGAGCGAGCGAGAGAGAGAGAGAGAGAGATACAGACATATGATATAGATATAGATGATATTTTATATATATATATATATATACATATTTATATATATCACCCTTATAAATATTAATTGTGTCTGAGAACATGGTTGCAGGAATTCTGTCTAACTCCAAATGATGCCCATCCCTTGTTCTTTATGTTATCCTATATGATGTGTCTCTGTCCTTGTGTTCTTAGCGACAGGAAGAGTAAGAGAACAGTTCTAGACTGAATGAGTTCAAATATCTGTGCTATTAAATTAATTTTCCTGGTAGGCAATGAATTTTATTTATTATTATCACACGTGTATGTTATGTGTATGTGTGATGTATGTACTGTGTGCTTGTGCAGGGTGTGAATGTACAAGAGAACACATGCAAAATCCAGAGAACACCTTCTGAAATTTGTTCTCTTCTACCTCAATATACATTCTAGGAGAAAATCTCAGGCCACCAGGATTGTACAACAAGGGACTTTTCCCTGCTGAGCAGTCTCATTGGTTCTCACATCCCAGCTCTTATTTAAAAGTACTGTACATTCCAAGCACATTGTTAAACTCCTATGTTTTTCTATTCTCAACATGTAAAAGGTCATACTTAACACATTTTGGTAATATGTAAACATGTGCAAAATATGAGGTAAGTGCTTATGAAATATAAGATCTCTAGATTAGACATAAAGCTCATCACTGGAACACATATACACCTCCCCTATACTATTAAATAAATTTTATAGATTTTTTTCCTATATACACATCCACACACACCCTCTCTCTGTGTGATGTCAGTTTGTGTGTGTGTGTGTGTGTGTGTGTGTGTGTGTGTGGTGTGGTGGTATGGTGTTTGAAAAGACCAAATAATTTTTGGGGTACAGAACTTTATACTGAGCTGATCAATGTTTGAATGTAGTACTTATAAAAATCACACTGTTCCTCTCATATTAAAGCTCTTATAGGAACACAGCAATATTTTGTGAATCTTTCTTACACCAGCACTTAGCTTTACTCACAGTGTTGTGTAAATGTTACATAACTATGGAAACACTCTCCCCATGGCAGGACAAACACAACCCTGCATGCACATACAGGCTCTGCAAATGACACTTTGTTATATACTTGAGTTACATGTGCTGGATTCTTGCCCAGCTGGTGTCTGTGGTGATTTTACACCAAACACACTGGGAATTTTATTCTTGAAAATGGAAAAAAATTATTCACAGTGATCAAGAAAATCAGTAACTTCTAGTAAGATAGAGAGCCTTAAATGGAGTCAAATTTTGTCTCAAAGACCAACCCTAATAAATACTGTCATTTGAGTAAAGGATCTTCCTGAAATACTTGCTTCCTCAAGTATGCAGTTCTGTCAACATTAACAAGGCTGATGAGCAAAAGGGACTATGAGATACATCCATTTGCAGCCACTATGTACGTTTGATCCTGTCACTTTTAAGCTACAGAAAGCTGTGGGAGCTACAGACTACCTGTTTCCTGGTACAAAGTGGCAAGGAAGGCAACAATTCTGACCCTCACTTGAAGTATCTACATCATCCCCATATTGCAGATATCTAAGAAACTTGCTGAGAAAATTCTAGTTTGTCTTTCTGATATCACTTTGATTTTAAGACTCTTCGTCAGATAATGATAAGTACTAATTTGACTTCTCTGGAGGAAAATCTGCATCCATGATTATTCTTAACTCGAGACAAGAAGTATCAGAAAGTAAGCCAATGCCCTCACCTATGAGGATGTCCTGATAATCAGGAATAAATGTCATTTGAACAAAATTATGACTTTTTCTACAGAAAATAATGACTGGCATGACTGTCTTTGGACACTACAACATGCCGCCCAAATTAATATGACACCACTGTTTTTGCAGAAAGACTTTATTTTTATGTAAATGTAAAGAATTTCCTAGTGAATGTAGCATAAAACTACATATTCAATGTTCAGACTGCCTAAACTTTTCAGTGTTATATGAAAAATAATCATGTGATCTAAGCTTGAATATTTTAATTTAGCATTAAAAATACTTCCTTTTATACTTTGCAAGGATCCAGACTTCTAGGTCAGATCATTCTAGGTAAGAAGATTCTTCTCTGTGTGGTTTTCTCTACTATGAACAGGCAGCAGTTGCTGGAGCACTTTTATATTTTGTATGACACAGTCATTGAGGTCTCTGAACAAATATGACCTCTTTCTTATTAGGAGTAAAGAGTTCCATAGCTCTACCCTCTATACACTTAGAAAGTAAACAAACATTTATTTCAACTCACTCCTCTCATTCTTACTGAGATGATTGTCATTTGAATTTATGAAGAAGATTATTTGCCCTGGGGTCATTTCCCTCAAAACAGAACCTGCCCCATACTCTGAACATGCTCTCTACCTTTGCTTAAATATGCTCCATTTCTACAGAATACTGAACATATTCTTAAGAAGAAGAAAGATGAAGATCAGGAAAACCATACAAGAAACTATATTTCAATACCATCCCTATTTCAGCTGAATGTGTAAACCCTGTGGCCAACTGTCACACTAATCAAACAGATGCATTTTTACATAGACTCTGAGGTATGGGTCTGCTTAAGAAGAGGGAAAGTGGCCAGCTGGAAATGGAACCAAGGCTTGGCATCTGCCACTGCCTAGGATTTTGTTCTTTTGTCTTTTTGTCTGCTTTCCAATCTCTTACAAGTGTACATGCCAGCCAAGCAGGCTGTCAAAAGCCAATGCCAATTCATAAAGGAGTAAAAGAATTTGGACTCAGAAAGAGTGCATGTCCCTGCTTAGCACCCGTTTGGGATATGACACTTAAAATCTAATTTGTAGTATTAGATTATTGCTCAGTGCAATTCACTATGCCTTAAGGATTGCTCGGTTTTTAAAACATTATATTGCAAATCCAGAGTGGGAAGGGTTACCCACTCTGAATAGAGTTAGAGTTAGAGTGAGATAGAGGTTAGATGATAAACTGAAATGTGCTGGGGCCAAGGAGAATATTTTTCTGGCCCATAGAGAAGTCTGTATAGAATTACAGGAAATGTAGCATTCAAGCGACACAGACTCAATGTTTCAGCCTAAATTATTTCTAGAATAATAAAATTAAGTGCTTGTTTTAACATCAGTGAGTTCCTGTTTTATAATTCTTTTTCCAGAAAACAGTCACCTTTCTTGACTTCTAGAATCAAAAACCAACCACTGAGGCTTTTCCATTTTCAGCTCTGGTAGTGATTCCAGGCAATAATAATATTCTCTCAAAGCATCTAGGAGACAGACAATTAATAACAAAATGTTGTCCATGTAGCCATGAAAAGATATTCAGACTCCCTAACCATTTGTTATAGTTTCTTACCATATGTGGAGATACTGAGACAAATGTATCTATGAAGGAAGTAAAAGACCTTTTAAGATTTGGCTGTTGGTGATTCTATTTTCAATAACTCTATCACCTAGAGAGAATAAAGTCAGCAGTCTTTAGTTTCAAAGATGACTTATACTATGTGGACATAGAAAAATAGTTTATTGTTTATCTTAAGTAGATTGTCTAAGATAATAGCATGTGTCCATTTGACCTGAGAGACAATACCAGTAAGTCTCTGGTATTACTTGTAAGTTTTTAACTGCCATTATTAATATGATATATAGTCTTGGTTCTATTTATTTCATTATAAACTAGATGGGCTAAATAATATCACCAATACCTTTATCCACACAAAAATGACAAGCATATTGGACAATGAATCTGAAAGTATTAGGTAAATTTCAAACATTGATAGAAACACAAATACAGTTGACTCATGGGACCCTGGGTAACTTTCAGTATAATCACTAACTAAGCATTTTCAGAGATGACACTGTTATTATCTAACTCAATACTAAAAGGGGTGGAATCTGTAATCAACATAGGAAAATATGATGTTTTTCTACAAAATCTGAATACTGTATCAGTTAAACCGCTTTGTTGCTATCATGACCAAAAGATACTTCTGGGAAAAGGAGTTTGTTTGGGCTTATGATTCCAGGAGAGTCCATAATGGTAGGCTGGCCTAACAGTAAGCAGTTGGAGCACTAATGAAAGATCACATCTCACTTGCACAAAAGATACAGAGACAGCACACTGGGAGGCTGAATGAGACAATAAACTCTCACAGTCCATGTTCAGTGATGAACTTCCTCCAGCAGTTAAAACAACAGTGAATCAAGGGTTCAACTATGTGAGTCTATGGGGGACACTTATCACTCAGACCATGTCAAATAGACCTTTAAAACATTTTTGCTGTCTGACTATACCCCACCAGAGCCTCTACCATCACACTAGTCTAGACTCCATTCTTTCTCAGATTGAACTGTTTAAAACAAAGCACATTTTCAGATATACCCAATTAGATTGCTTTAGCCTAGTCTGCTTTTCAGTTATGAAATGAAAAGAAATCTTTAATAATATTTTTGATATTGAAATCCTCGACTTTTCTCTAAGTAATGGATTTAGAGTGGCTAGAGTCCCCTGACTCTCCCACTACACTCTTCACATACAAAGGAAATGGGGCAAGTATGATGAGATCACATGTAATATATGGCAACTGGAAGATGAAAGATAGGTTGATCTGTGAGGGATCAAGTATACAATATCATCTTCTCCAAAGCCTCCAGCATCCTTCTTAGGAAAGCTGCAGAACTGTGTGCTCCTGCTGTTGAACCTGTGCTACTATCTCACAGACATGAATTCTTTGACAGCATGAAGAGAACAGACGCCACTTTCAGAGTTGGGCATTTTATCCCTTAACACATCATAAAGAATGGTATGTCACTTAGATGCTTTGCTTTTGTTAGACTTTCCGAATATTCTCTAATTTGTTTGGAATTAAGACTGAATTTGGATTATTTGGTTACTTTCTTCTTTCATGGAAGAATTCCCTCTTTTTCTAACCCCATCTGTAAATATTCATCCAAGGCTCTTTTCGCCACAAAGTTTTTTAGATTGAGCTATAAACATGCTCACTCCATTTTATAATGATCCTAGAGCTTGACTATGGAACACCATGCTGGCTTTGTATTTATTTACTGTATTTATAGAATATCTAATACATGATAAAATATGTTAAAAGCTTGGTAAAACAATAAAATTTAAAATATGAGTTTCTTGATCCCTGAGTTTGTAGAGACTCTGCAAGGAAATAGGCATGGTCATTTTCAGAGAAGGAAAATTCTGTAAACAAAATTAGCAAGATGAAAATAATAGATAATGATCTTTTCTAAGGGCTGGGGAAGGGAGCTTCTACAGATGTGCCATGGAAATTTGTATAATTAAGCCAGAAATGATGGGATATCACAGAAACAGAAGGGAAGAAAATTCCAGGGAGGAGGACCATCTGGCCTCCAGGTCCTCATGTGAGAACGGGCACTGAGTCCTGGAGCATGGGAAAATATGCCCAGCTGGCTGTTACCAGGGTCTGACAGAAAATGTCAAGGTTATGAGGACAGTGCTCAGCTTGAAACTCAAGTTATGGGCTTTCTTTCAGATGGGGCAAGAATTCACCAGCCTCTCGTGATTAGAGAGTTGTTTGTTTGTTTGTTTTTGTTTTTTTTTTTTGAGACAGGGTTTCTCTGTATAGCCCTGGCTATCCTGGAACTCACTCTTTAGATCAGGCTGGCCTCGAGCTCAGAAATCTGCCTGTCTCTGCCTCTCGAGTGCTGCGATTAAAGGCGTGTGCCACCACTGCCCGGAGGACTAGAAAGTATTATGGGAAGCTCTTTGTATGGTTATTTTTCAGTCATTGAAAGTATCTATCACAATAGATATGTGCTTCTGACAAGGGTAAGACTGGTGTTTTACAATTGCCAGGACATGGATATGCATTTGGTAAAAGACAGTGATGAAAAGAATTTTAATGAAAACACTTAAGTTAAGAAGGTGTCTCAATGGATACTCAACATCTGGGATTACCTTGTAGAAATACAACTCAGTACTTGCAATGTGTAATTGCCCTTTTCCATTTATGCAAAATTCTTAAAGGTCATTAAATGGTACTGTTGAGGTTGTTCCCAACAATAGTCATTCATGGTAACTTCACATTTTTCTTAAAAGTATTTATTTTCTACATGACTAAAGAATTAACATAATTCTCTATAATTAAACACTATTCAAGTAGGTATATTTCAAGGTATAATACAAACTGAATGTCTGTACATCCATATATATACATATTTATAGAAATATAAGTATGTATTAAGGCAGAAAGGAGTGCTGTGAAATATCTTCCGGTCATTACCTAGATATAGCATTAGTAACTCAAAGCAGACATGGTTACCTGCACAAGATCATCCCTTATATTTTAAAATTTTTAGCATGCCCTTAAAATCACTTGACAATATTCCTATCAGCTCTTAAGAGCTGATCATGGTCTAATCATTTTGCTTTATCCAGAAAATTCCAAGTATTTCAGCTCATCAAAGTAAGACAAGGAGAACAGTTTCCATTGTTGGTTGTGGGTACAGTGACACACAGACACACACACACACACACACACACACCACATATACAAACACGGAGGTTAACAATCTGGAAAGACTAAATCTGGCCACGGCTTCTCAATGAGTGGCAGAGCAAAGGGTAAGCAGCTCCTCCAAGGTTTACGTTGAGTGGGTGGCAGGCTTTGGCGGAGAGGAGGATGAAGGAACTCTGCTTGGCAAGTGAAGAATTAACCACTTTCTCATCTCACTGCCTTCCCTCAATGAGTACCTTGGGAACCTGTTTCTTTCCTGCTGGAAGTGGCAGCACACTAACAAAGTTGAAAGGAGAATTTATCACTGGAATGTTCCTCCAGTGACTCTGTAGCCTTGGTTCAAATACTCTGATGATATCTTTCATGACAGAAAGCAGACTATGATTAATACCAGTGTCACAGAGTAACATCCTTAATGCAGGTGGGTGATAAATAGGAGGGGCTTGGGTTCTGCTTTTATTTTATGTTCTTTATCAAGTAGCAGACTCGATTCACAGAGCTTTAACTTATGTTGGGAAGGAAGAATACCTGCAAAAAAAGACTAACGAGCCCCATAAGGCACCAATGGCACATTTCATCCACTGTAAGTACAGTCACCTGAGTCTTCAACTGCAAAGTCCATTCCTAGGATTGCAAATAATACACATTAATGCAGATGTGTGTGCAGGGAGGGGGCATTACTCAGACTCTTCTTTACTTATAGAGTAACTCATGTAGTGTAAAGTTTAATGAATTACTCATAGACTCTCAAAGTGAGGGTGATTTTTTTCTTTCATTATGAATCTTCTGAAAATGTAGCCTAAAGCTGGTATATAGGCTCAGCAGTTACCATGATGCATTGATACTCTGCTTTCTACCCAGGTAGCTTATAGCCTCAGACAATGGTCAGCCTAGGTATTGTACCTATCCATAAGACATGTACTCTGCTAAGCTGTTGAAATTTTGTTCTGTTTCTCTCTTCATGGGGGCTAAGGGTCACTCACCTGGCCACTTCTAAGTAGCATAGACACTTAAAAATAATTGAGAACTCAGAGGGAATGAATGGTTTTGGAGGTTACACATTTTTAGTTTCTTTCACAAAATGTTATTTTTAAAAGATTCTGGAGCTAGGACATGTTATCAGAATTTACACAGTGTTAAAACTTGCTTATCAGTTCACATAGCACACAGAAACTGTGACAGTGAGTTAGAAAATACTCCTCTAATACTTCATTCTTGGTGGGTCAGTAATGCAGAATATGTCATTTAATAGGCAGATATTTGGTGGGGTGGTGGGCCGTGATAGGCAGCCTGGTTCCATGTCAAACACAGGCTTAGAACCTCAGCAACCCAGCAGGGAGTAACCCTGCAAGGGCTGGTAGGTATTTTGCCCCACTCCTGGGCCCTTGGCTCCTGTCAAGTAGTTACAGCCCCCCATATTCCCCTGTAGAGAGGTCTGTGGGATTCAGTCACATAGGAGCAGCACCCCAAGCCCTCCCACATGCAGATAAGGTATCCCCAAAGTCTCAGAAAAAGCCAATGGGAAGGTCGTGCTGTGAGACCCTGACCTACCCCAAAACTGTTTATAAGAAACTGAGGCTGTAACTGCGAGGCAGCTGCAGCAGCAGAGGCAATGGAGGTGACTCCCCTTGCAGCAGCAGAGGCAATGGACTCCCCTCTCTGCTCATACTCTCCCCACTTTGCCTGAACCCTCGCACCTGCCCTGGCCAGAGATCCCCTTAGAAAACCTCCAACACACAGGCCCACAGTATTTGATGATTTTAAGAGTTTAGATAAGGCCCAGGGTTGGCTAGTCTAAGGACACCAGAAGAAAAACACCCATCCAAGCCATCTAAGCCATGCCAAGTACAACACTTAGTGAGCTAGCTGAGCAGTGCTGGACAGATTGTCCTGGTCTTGTTGGCATAGGTGAGGTGGCAGGCTGATTAAATCAACTCTTTCCCAACCCTGGATCCAGGGGTTTGAGTTGGCCCACCCCGACATCTACCCCATCTATGAGCTGCTGGAGTGCATGAAAGGGCAGATTCAAGATTGCATATCTCCAGGATATCTAAGAAAAGTCCCCATGAATAGATAGATCCAGAATAGATAGTGTGGTGGAATCTAGAGTCTTTAAAACAGACCAATGTCTCATTGCAGTGAACACTTGCAAGTAAAAATGTGTTGATAGAGGGATCTATTGTGTGACATACTGCAGCTTCCACAAAAGTCAATGAGGATGAGGATGAGGATGAGGATGATATCTTATTTGCTTTGGGGAAAGGAAGTTTGAAAGGGTAGAGGATGTATATGAAGAGACGGAAATATGAGTGGGATTGGGGTTCATGATGTGAAATTCACAAAGAATGAATGAAAAGTTTTTCTTTTTTTTTTTTAAAGTTTAGATAACACACCACCAGTGAGGTTTGCTAGGTGGTTCTGATATGTGCTAGAAAGAGCAGTAAATATCAATTATATTTGCATAGATTTTTGTAAGTGGACACATATGTTATTGATAAAATAACAAGAAAGATGATCAAGAAAGATGCTCAGTAAAGTGCTGGTTTTCAATTTGGTAAGTTTAAGCATTGGTTGATAGCTGGGTTGCTGAAATATTCATAGTTTGACTTTTTTGGACTGCATTACAGACAGGGTAAATATGTGTCCTATATTACAAGACTTTCTGGTTTACTCTCTGTGGAGGTTCATGTTTCAGGTCAACTTGACATGGTGTAGAATCACTCAGGAAGGAAACCTCACTGATTAACTTGATTTCCCTTAAATGAGGTTGGAAGGCCTGCACACTGGGTGGGATCTTTCCTCAGGCAGAGGATTCCAAATGGTACGTGAGTGGAGAAAGCAGGCAGAGTACTAGCATACATGGATTTAATCTCTCTGTTCCTGAGTACAGATACAATGTGACCAGTTCCCTGTGCTTCTGTGCTGTGAGTTCCTTGCTAGGATGAATTATAATAAAGACCTGTAAGCCAAAATAAACCCTCAAGGACTATGCCATCTCTGTTTAATATGGACAACTATTACATCAGTCAGCAGGGCAGAAGAATCTTTTATTTTAAATAAGTCGCACTGAAGATTAATTTGTAAAACTTCATGGGAGAAATCAAGAGGTGCAACAGTCATCCCAGTGGATAAACACTTGGGAACAAAGTCACAATATAGCTTGCGTAAGCATTGCAGAAAGAAAACCCTGGGCTACAGATCATGCTGTAGTTTATGTATATGAATTGCCACAGGTAGGGGTGTTAACTCAGAGACAGGATTCTCTCTCTCTCTCTCTCTCTCTCTCTCTCTCTCTCTCTCTCACACACACACACACACACACACACACACACACAATGCCAGGTCACCTATGCCAACAGGATCAGGGCAAGCTCTCCAGCACTGCTCAGCTAGCTCACTCAGTGCTGTACTTGGCATGGCTTGGATGGGTGCCTGGGTGTTTTCTTCTGGCCACCATAGACCAGCCAACCCTGGGTCTTATCTAAACTCTCTCTCTCATACATACACAAACTCAGAGAATGAATGAGAGAGAGGGGGGAAGGAGACGGACAGGGAGAGGGAGAGGGAGAGAGATTGATAAAATATAAACTAGCGAAAATCTGACAGGAAACAGGAAAGAAGCAGGCTTTGGCTATTTTGGATATTATCCAAGTCCATCATTACCCAATGTAGGAATATCTTGCTTTAGTGACTGAATACTTATTTAATAAAGTAGTTTGAGCAAAAAATAAAATTGGCGATTTCATGGTCATTTTTTTTGTTTGTTCTCTACCTGAGATAATCAGTAGTTAAAATCTACATCTGCATGAAAGAAAAGTCAGGAAAAACATTTTCCAAGTCCCATCTTCCAGGCACAGCTGATGGTGGTATGACTTTTGCAAAGCTTCCTGCAGAAAGAAACCTCAATGTGTACTAGGAACCAAGACTCCTATTGGACTAGAGAACAACAGTATGCCCTCGGAAGAGCACCAGGAACCGGCAGGACAAAACTGAAGAGGGTTCTCCCAAGCACTGAGAGTTCGGCTGCAAAACAGAGCAGGTGCCACGCATGCGCAGTACCCCTTGGTTCCATTTCTCACACTGTAAGGACACAAATAAAATGTTATTGTCTAACAAGTGTTCTAGGAAATGATAAAGAAATATCCTGAGAAAGAAGTTCCATGGGACCTTGGGGCTCCACAACAAGTTTCCTGTGAACAATGATAGGCTGAAATTGACATATGAAAATAAACGCAATTATCCCACTCCTATTTCTTTCCCTAACTTTCCCTCTAGCAACTACTCCTGTGTCCCCATTGCCAGCTTCCTACTCATCTTCTCTTGTTCCTCTCAAGCCACAGGTCACCCTACCTCGAAAACTTCAATCTCATATTGCCAATTGTTAGTTATGGCTTCCTTGATATTTGGTTTTAGGGATGAACCCAACACGCTGTGCATCAAAGCAAGGTCTCTGTATCCCAGCTACAACTACAGACCTTGTTCTTTACTCCCTAATGTTCTTTCCTCTCTTGAGAACATATCTAACATTATGGCTTTTAGTCACTAACAGATTGCTTGAAAATAGCTTTAATTGTGAACCCATTACAGGGAAAACACTACAATTCTTTACAATTATATGCTACCATATATTGTTTAAAAGAACTTTATAGCAACTACTGCAGACATATCAAGTAAACTCTCAAGATGAAATTAGCTCAACTGTGACAGAAATGAGACTCCTATATAGTATCACCACGGAACTTTGAAGCAAGCTCCCTCCTATGACATTGTGTGATGAGGCTGTGTTTTTCCCTGCAAAACTGTGCTATTTTTTTCTTTCTCTTACTGTTGTTCATCTTTAGTTACTGGGGATGCCACAGAATTAAATTCAGAGGTTTATTTCACTATACCAAGAATTAGAATTGGGGAGTTGTCCCATTTTCTCAAAGAAGTTGACATTAGTTTTGCAATCAATATCACATGAAGTCATGGTGGAATGCACACACAGGTATGGCTACTGCTGGTTTCTCGCTCAACACATGAGTTAGTTGAGTGCTGCTTTATTAACAAGACACATACAGAAATAAACACACAACTCCTAACCCCTAGAAACTAAGAACTGAGAGAAGTAGCTCAGACATACCACAATGCTACCTTTGAAGACTGAAGCAACGGTCGCATATCATAACAGACACATTTTTATTTTGCTAGCTTGGATTTTAGAAAATCAGCTTATTCATACCATATAATATCAGGGAGCTTTAAATTCAACAAAATTGAGGCTTAAATTCTATCTCATGACCTCAGTGGAACATCTTCTATGGTGCAGATTATAGTGGGTGGCTTCACACGGTTTGTAGCTAAATTAATCTGGCAAAATAGGTGTGTGCTTTAAAAGATGAGAAAAAATTCAAATATAAAAGAAGTTTGTTTTTTCATATTAAGGACTACACTGTTTGTCGAGCTCAAAATTAACTTGGTAGAGTCAGGCCTCTCCTTCCACTTTTGCCGTGAGTTCTGGGGCTCAAACTACCAGTCTCGCACTACATGTCTCTTTACCTGCATGAGCAGTCGTTTAGGCCCCTGATGCCATGATAATGAGGCATACTGGCCAGTTAGTGACAAATTCCATGGATGCCTTTGCACAGTATGGTATACCACACAGTAGGAAAGGCACAAACATTTAATATCTTAAATTATCAGTGTTCTTAAAGGTTTGCTAGCCTGGAGTCTATGAAGATGCATCTTCAATGTACAAGAAAAGTGGTCACTGCACCCTTCCACTTTATCCTAAAGTCAGATGAATACCTACTCATGACTCAGAAGTTCTCTCTTTCCTCTCCCTGACCTTTAACTGGCTCTGACATTGTTTACAGCCCATCTTTATATGTAGCCTGCAATAGACTGACTGAAGGCCATTGCTTCTGGTTTTGTAGCTACTAAGCTTCTGAAATAACTCCTGACCCACTCATTTCTATGAGTGCAGGCAGAAGCTGGACTCCAACATGGGCATTTCCCATAGACCATCTTCACATGCTCTCCTCTGTTCCTTCCTCCTGTTCCCATGAGCATTCTATTCATAAAATATGCACAGAATCCTGTTACTTGGCTTCTGCTTCTAAAGAACACTGATAAAAGTAGAACACTGCAAAGGATGCCTTCCAGACAACTAGTCAGCTCACAAGGCTATTAAAATATATATATATAAATTTTATATACTTAATCTCCCCTCCCTTAAATAGACTGTAAGTAATGAAAACAGTGATAGGAATCAGGTAGATTCTGAGATAAATCCTGGTTTCAGCAGATACCATCCCATGTCAATTTCAGCAAGGAATCCAAACCAAAATTTACCCTTTTAATCTGTAAACTGGATCAAAATGGTTCCTGATTCTGAGATATACTGCACAATTTTTGTCATGTGTTTATTAGAGCTCACTTCTAACTACATCACTGAAACAGCAATCTCTAATCCTTCTGTTGGTGAAGAAAGAAAGAACATTTGTACACAGTCCTGTAAAAAATATTAATACAGATGTTTCATAGAATCTTGTTCTTGTATTGACTGTTTCAGAATATGCTCATATTTTTTGAAGGTATATAATAATTTGCTAGAAGCCTTCATAATAACACTGTTATATGGGGGTCTTGATATACCCGAGATGGAGGACAAGACACTAGCATCTATAGGAATGATACTGGAACTTGAATTAATCAGTGAAGAACAAGAGCATCTGAGAGAATCCCAGTGTAACCCAAAGTGAGTGCCAGCATACTGTGCATCACAAGGCTCATATGTTTTTTCTTGTTTGTCTGTTTCAGGTTTATGAGACAGAAATTTGCATTTTTAACACTAAAATATGTTCCCTAAATTTTGGATAGATTATTTCTTCAAATGTCAGTGTGATGTCAGTGTCAGTGTCAATGTGATGGGATTTTGGCAAATTTGTGTTTTACTTAAAAGTGTAACTGCCCAGGAGTGCTAACCCAGGCCCTGAAATAGAGAATGAGAATTATGCTTAGCTCTAATTTGTTGTCTAAGACCTGAGAAAAACAACAAAAATTATAAATAATTAAGGGACTATCTGTTTCCTAAGGAGGAAAATTATGTGATTAATTATTTGGAAGGATTAGTCACGGGATTTAAAAAAACATATATAGCTGTCAAACTCATCAAATAACTGAACTTTCCAGTGAACATGCATTGTTATTAGTATACAGAAGAGACTAATAACTTCATAGGTAGAATTATAATCAGAGACTTCATATAGTTATAACATGCGTTGTTATTAGTATACAGAAAAGAAGAGACTATTAACTTCATAGGTAGAATTATAATCAGAGACCTCATATAGTTATAAAGATTCTACCTAGTATTGTCATTGGATGAATGTTATGAACTTTTAATTTTTTTTTTATCTGTCTGAGCATTTGACTACATGTATATATGTATGGGGTTTTAATCAAAGTATGTATCTGAACAACACTGAATCAAGTTTTTGCTCCAGCCATGATAGATTAAGAAATCTCTGTTTTATATTAAAGGTAGTAGTATCTCTAGGCAAGTGGAAACTAACTATAATCATTTAAATTGCTTGTCAATCCTAGATCTCTTTTTATGTATCACAGACACACTGACCCCATTAGGAGAAAGTCCCGAGTCCATTAGCTATCTCAGAAAGCCCTGTCTCACCTGTAGATTGATGTCACAGATTGCAAAGGCTCACAGGGAAGCTAGGGTAGGATAGTGCTGGCCTATAATCCTAGAACTTGTGAAAGGGAAGTTAGAGCAGCAACTCAAGGCATAACAAATATCTATATTAATTACTAAATAGCACAGTACTGTCAGGCCATGGAAACCCTCAACAGTCCCTTTTACAACGAACTGGGGAAAGCCATGAGACAGAGTTACAGGAAGTTTCACTTTAACTTTAACATTCCAATTAACCTTGAGAAAACACCTAATATCACAAGCACAGTGAGCTTGAAAAACACCCATTTCTTAATTTATGAGGAGTTTTTCTTCCCTCATCCAAATAAGGAGAGACTAAGAAGCAGCCAAATCTTGTTAAAGAACATTACAGAAGCCCTTTCAACCTCCCAAAGTTTATAAATGGCCTTTTCCCCTGCCATCCACTTTGCTAACTAAATGCTTTTTTGCACTTTTCATATATGTTTTGCTTTTCTATGTGAATTTGGCTTTAATAGACTTTAGTGTTTATATTGTGCATTCTTAACCCAACATAATAGTTCTCCTTTTACTTATATTTCAAAAAGAGTAGTGGTGTTTCATGTAGCTCAAGCTAGCTTTCAACTCTGTAGCCATCATGGATAACTTTAAATAACTCTCCATTGTACTGTCTCTACTTCTCATGCATTGGGTTTTCAGATATGAGTTCCCATACTTGATTCATTATGTTTGGAAAGCAATCTACTCACCAAGTAGCATTCCCAAATCTCTTGGCTGCCAAAGGGAAGTTTGTCTGCTCTTGGATGGGCCCAGTGTTAATAAAGTGGGGGGTTTAGTCCATACTTTTAGGATTTATTTATTTATTTACTTATTTATTTGGATTATTTATTGGATTGATGGACCAAGCCAATACTCTGCTAAATAGTTCTACTGTTATTTTGATAATTGGGCATAGTTACAAATTGTCCTCTAAACTCTATATGGATAGATCAGTAGAAACTGCAGATCTTATCAAAGATGTTTCTTAGTGCAGTAGAAGGGGTGAAGTGAAGAAGGCAGAAACTCACGACAGTCAAAGAACAGAGTGTGAGTGTCAGCTACAAAAGAGAGATCTATATTACACTCCAAGGCTCAAGGCCCAACTTAGAAGAGGAGCACAAGGACTGAAAGAAAAAGAGGCCAGGGAGGACCAGAGTGAAACAGTGACTTCTGGATGTATCAATAACACTGCACTCACAACATGACAGTATCTGTATTTGCTTGTATGAAAATAAGCCAATCAAGATTCAAAAATGAGTGGGAAGGGGTTCATGAGCCCCCTCAATAAATAAGGAGTCTTAGACAGATGGTGACTTTGGGGAGAAGAGTCAATTTTCCTTAAGAGTATGGGTCCTGTTAGTTCTAGCATACCCCAGTGGATGGCTCCACACACATGTGTTTGTGGTCAGAACCAATTTGCGGAAATGGATTACTAAACTTATTTGTTTGAAAAGAGGGCATAAAAGTTGGGGGATTAGGGACATGGAACATCTCAGGAAAGATTTAAGAGGAAGAGTTGGGAATGAGTACTTTCAAAATACATTGTACAGAATTCATAAAGAATTAATAAAATATTGACTTAAAAGTTCATTGCTTTACTCTTTGGAGGGTTATGTGACTGATGTCTTGAGCAGGAGAGTGTGGGGTGATTTAGATTATATCTGTATTGCATTTGGGTGACTGTGAAGCCAAGGAATTTCAATATATCAAGATATTTTGTTTCCAGGGCACCTTGATTCAGTTTGGACATTTCTACCTTTCAGTCTCAGTTTTTGCTATTGTGGATGTTTTTATGAGATTGTTCTCAGTCTGGATTCAAATCAGCTGTCTTCCTGCCTCAACTTACTTATCACTAGAATTAGATTCAGATTTTCAATTTCACTGCCCTCTACACAATTGCTTACTTTTCTTCTCAAACTGTTATAATTTTGTCACCTTTTCTAACCAGCCTGTATTTGAACAAAACCAAGAGGAATATTTTCAACTTTTTTTTTTCTGTTTAATGTATTACCCATGTTCTTAGAGCTTCACTATCCATGAATAGGCAATATTGGTTCTCTCTTTCTCTCCTCTCTCTCCGCATTTAGCAACACAATTTATAGTGATTAAGTCTGGATCTCTCAGGCAAAGAGAGAAATACACATACAAACATAGTGCATATATCAAAATATGAATAAACCAAATGCCTGCTAGCAATAAACCAATTGTATAGTTTGCATTAGGCTTATGCAACATCTATACACTTTGATATGACTTAAAATATAAAATCAGCTTAATATTATAGAGAATAATATTACTTCTTGTGAATTCCTGTGTGATTTTCAAGTAAAGCACTGTATTCCTTGACTCACAGGATTGTTTGTGATGATGGAGCTTGCTTGTCAATTTGACTGGATCTGGAGTCATCTGAAATGGTGCAGGGTGGGTCTGTAAGAGCATTTTCTGGACAGACTGAGTTGAAAGACTCTCCCTGAGAGAAGGTTGTACTCTTCCACTGCAGCCCAGATAAGAGGAGGTCCCAGGGGAATGTTGTTGATTTTGGTCTGTCTACCTTTGTCCCTTGCAGATGACTATATCTACCCTATTCTGTTGCTCTTGCTGCTATGGCCACCATACATTCATCAGAGCACAACTTCTTAGATCTTCCAAGGCAAACTGAAATTAATGTATCCCTAGAAATCTTCTAGGCCTTCTGCATAATATTGAGACTATTAAGGCATTCAGCCTCTAAGACTGAGCTCTCTGGTGTGCACACAACCACTGATCAACCAATTCAAAATTATCACATAAGACAAACTCATAAAACTTTAAGATACACATCCAAACTCTTGGTGCTCTTTCTCTAAGGAACCCTGACTAAATATACTTACGCATCTTTCAGGAATGAAGTTGGAGTGGTTTATCAGATAAAATAGTTTCACATTTATAATCTTCTCTGTCATCTGTGATTGTCACATTATATGTGTGACTATATCTAGCTTATTGCATGGTATATCCTAATATTTATATTCCTGATTTATATACTTTTTTAGCTGATAAAATCAACATTTACAGAAGACTTTAATGAAAGAAGTATCCATGTCAAAGAATTTGCAGACTTTTACTGTTTTTTTATATTAAATGAGGTTATAGGTCAATAACCAAATATAGTGCGTAAAACAGCAGGGATCATTGCAGAAAAGAAGATAATAGAGTGTAAGAACCAGAGGTGGTGGATGATCACTAGGAAACAGTGTCTGCTGCATACAAAAAAGCAGCTGCACATTAGAACTCACAGTTCTGACAGCATGCACAAGGTCTCAGGAGAGACCAAACCATAACTAGGAGGACACACAGGCACAAAGGCCCACCAGTAGTCAAAAAGTTGGAAACTGATAGCATCTGAGAGAGGCAGAAGCAGTTTTCCTCAAGTGTATAGCCCCTAGTAGATTAACGGCCCTCCAATGGAAGATCACAAGTATATATGGACATCACAGATGGGTATGTACTTCTAATCTCAGCACCTCCTGGAGGAGATAAGTAGATCCCTAGAGGTCTCTGGTTATAGATCCTAGCTGAAACTAAGACACCAGCTTTTTCAAGAGACTCTATCTTAAGAAATAAGGCAGAGAAGCAATTGAGGAAGATGCCACTGATACATAGATGCATGCCCTACTCTCTCTGTCTGTCTCTGTCTCTCTCTCTGTCTCTCTGTCTCTCTCTCTCTCTTTCTCTCTCTCTCGCATACACACACACACAATCTCTCTCTCTCAGTCTTTCTCTCTCTCTCACAAACACACACACCAGTGTCAACCAAATGTACAGATGGTTGGCAAAACACACTGAAAATATGAACCTAAAAGTTAAACGTGTGAATGATTAATTCACTACTCTCTGTTGCAACCTAGCATACATCTCAGTCAAAGATACTGGAGTAGATGATGAATGCTTGCAAGATATTCTAGCTCAATTAATCTGATATGGAGAACTTATCAAGGATGGGACTGGTGAGAGGGACAAAAACATGTAAGATGCCAGAGAATGGACACTGTATTTGTCCTTATAAGGTACATTGAGTTTAGATCTTTTGTATCTTTGGTCAGGTTCAGCAGTGTAGCTGAACTCATCTATTTTTCCTCACTCTTTTTTAGGAACAGCACTTCGAATGCACAACCTCAATTTTATTGTTCCATCTGCCATGAAACTGAAACAACCTCATTCTGTTTTTGTGATAATGCACAATGACATTATTCCTAGATAGAAACTATGGCATTTTCTTCATTGCACTGTAAAAATCTTTGGAGGAAGGCATGGAGATTTTTTAGGAACTACCACTGTTCTATCAGGTGGAAATATCCTATTTAGCAACATTTTTTCTCTATTGTATTGTCTTGAGACATGATTTTTGCATGTGTTTGTAGTCTATGTGCATGTTTATGGTCTCAGGCTGATATATGGGTACATATGTATGCGTGTGTGGGTGTAGAGTTCTGAAGGTCAGACTCCTTTTCAGACTACTCTCCACTTTTACTATTGAGCATCTTTCATTGAACTTCCAGAACCCTGTCCTACTGCCACCCAAGTTCTCACATTGCATCTGTGAGTGCATAGCCTTTAAGATCGTTCTGGGTATTCAAGCTCTACTCATCACACTTGCATGGAGTATTGGCTGGTTTTGTGTCAACTTGACACAATCTGGAGTTTATCACAGAGAAAGGAGTTTCAGTTGAGAAAATGCCCTCATGAGATCCATCTGTAAGGCATTTTCTAAGTTAGTGATCAAGAGGGGAGGGCCCCTTGTGGATGGTACCATCTGTGGGCTGGTAGTCTTGGGCTCTATAAGAAAGCAAGCTGAGCAAACCAGGAGAAGTAAGGAACATCCCTTCATGGCCTCTACATCAGCTCCTGATTCCAGACCTGCTTTAGTTCCAGTTCTGACTTCTGGTGATGAACAGCAGTGTGGTAGTGTAAGCTGAATAAACCCTTTCCTCCCCAACTTGCTTTTTGGTCATGATGTTTGTGCAGGAATAGAAACCCTGACTAAGACACATGGCAATTGATTTAGCCATTGAGCAATCTCTCCAGCCCCTAGAAGATGTTATTGTATGCTTTACTTTTTATTTTTAAGACACTCACAATGACGTTTTTGATCTGATATTGTAAATATGTGTAGCCCCATATACACAGAAAATAACATTTTTTTCTTTCAAGTATTTGTAAAACCCCATGAAATTAGTCATTTTCTAAAATGTAATGCCCATAAGGTTACTAACCATGGAATATTGACAACCATATCTGTGGGACAAACAGGACTCAGGAAGAGAGAAATAAATTGAGGCTCTAGAATCTCTTACTTCTCTTTACCTCACACTGCAAACCTTATTCATTATTCCACAAAGTGACCTGGGTAGGCCTTCAAACCCAATCTGTTCACAGCTGATTTTATCCCCTGATGCCACTCTCACTTTTAATATCTAGTACAATCTCCTTTCTAAATAGGACACTCTGTGAAGTAAACCCAGCTTTCCTTTCAACCATCATAGGAAGACAACTCAGAATAATGCAGACAATATCTCGTGTGGTAACAACAGAAGAGAGTGGTATAGTTTATGTCTTCAGTCTCCCCATATTACCTCCTTTCTGTTGACATCATAAGATTCCATGGCCAAGGCAATTATAGAAACAAAAGGTTCATTTAAGGCTTAGAATTTCAGAGGGTGAGGTCATGACTACTGTGGTGGGAAGCATGGCAGCAGAGCAGAGTCTTCCTGGTGCCTTGCAGATAGGAAAATGCTGATGAGTCCAAAATGAATTGTGATGAGTTCAGTTAGATCCAAGTGTAGAATTGCTTCAATAGTCACTGGGCAACTGCCTCACTGTGTCTGCCCCTTTGTTCTTCTTCAGTCTACATTCCATACTCCTCTCTGTCTACCTAGTTAGTTTTCATGCATCATGCACTGTATAACCTCCTATACAAAGAGGATCACTTCTTCATTGCTGGTGGGAATGCATGCTGATACAACTTCTCTGGAAATCAGTTTGGCGGACCCTCAGAAAAATGAACATAATACTACCCGAGGACCCAGCTATTCCACTCCTGGGCATATACCCAGAAGATGCTCCTACATGTAATAAAGACACATGTTCCACTATGTTCATAGCAGCCATATTTATAATAGCCAGAAACTGGAAACAACCCAGATGTCCCTCAACAGAGGAATGGATACAGAAAATGTGGTACATTTACACAATGGAATACTACTCAGCTATTAAAAACAATGACTTCATGAAATTCCTATTTTTTGTTATTTTTGTTTTGTTTTGTTAATTTTTTTGTTTTTTGTTTTTTGTTTTTTGTTTCGAGACAGGGTTTCTCTGTGTAGCCCTGGCTGTCCTGGAACTCACTCTGTAGACCAGACTGGCCTCCAACTCAGAAATCCACCTGCCTCTGCCTCCCAAGTGCTGGCATTAAAGGCATGTGCCACCACTGCCTGGCTTCATGAAATTCTTAGACAAATGGATGGAACTTGAAAATATCATCCTGAGCGAGGTAACGCAGTCACAAAAGAATGAACACTGTATGTAGGTATGTACTCACTGATAAGTGGTTATTAGCCCAATGGTTCGGAATACCCAAGAGTCACTTCACAGCAACCATTGGGCTGAGTGTGAGGTCCCAGATGGAGGAGTTGGAGAAGGGACTGAAGGAGCTGAGGGAGTTTGCAGCCCCAGGGAGGGAGCAACAGTGGCAACTGGTCTGACCCCTCGATGCTTCCTTCAGGAGACAGAATCACCAACCAAAGAATACACTTGGAGGGATCCTGGTGCTGGCCACATATGTGGCAGAGGAGGGTCTTGTTAGCCAACAGAGGGAGGGGAGGCCCTTAGGCTGGAGGGTGTTAGATGCCCCAGTATAGGAGAATGTGAAGGAGGGAAGATGAGAGTGGGTGGGTGGGTGGGGGAATATCCCCATAGAGAAAGGGGGAGGGAATAGGGAGATTCCAAAGGGGAGATCTGGAAAGGGGCAAACATTTGAAATGTAAATAAAGTATGAAACAAAACAAAACAAAACAAAACAAAGTTCTCTCAAGCACCATACCATAACTATAGGATAACATCCACTCAGCCTGCTTCACTTGCTGCCCCATAGCACAGAGAGTTTCCATAACCTGCTCTCATTAGCTTCTTCCTGACTGCTTTACCCAATCTATGTGCTTTGAGAGTCAGGATATGGAATCCTCACCTTCTATTTATTTGTAAGCACAAAACACTTGTAGCACAGAACAAAATGCATACATTTTTGAATGAACGGGACCAGAGACAGTTAAAATCTTATCGGTTATTTTTGCAGTGGCTGTTTTATAAGATAGGCATTCTGCTCTGGGCACGTATTAGGGGAATAAATTAATTCAAAGTCTCCCAAGGAAAACACAGGAGTGACTCAGGGGATCATTATCTCTTCAAGATAACATAGAAAAACATCAGTGACAGATAGAGGCACAACCTGAGTTGTTTGAAAAAAAATCTACACAGACTCTGTAACCTTCTGGGGAGAACAATTAATTAGGCTGGAACAGAGAGAAAATAGAAAGAAATGCAAATATTTGGTTCCTTTGAACAAGAGGATCAGGTTCAGTATGATGTGCAAAGCATACTTGAGGAAATCTTTGGAGGCATGATTCACCAAAAAAGAAGCAGAAAGCAGGCTATCAGCAGAGGTGTTAGTTTTTCTTCTTCACATAATGTTTCCACTTAGACATAACATTTCTTTGCATAGTAAATAAAAAGTTAATTTCAATCAATACATTTAGTTATGAGACATTATGAGAACAACACAAAATATTATTTCCTGTTAATAGCCCCGCAGAAGGTCTTTTAAATAACATATTCAAAAAAGAAGAAGAAGAATAAAAAGCGGAAGTTGCAGAAACATAGGAAAGCAAAGGAAAAGAAAGGCCTCTGAGAAAGGAAGGTGATGCTTGGACCTACTGAGGGTCAAGTCCCTATAATCACAGCATGTGGAAGGGATCACAGAGGAAACTGCCATGTGATCCTTACAGTTGTCACATTAGAAGCAAAGGGTAAATTACAAAGGGAAAATGATTTCTCTGAAAATGCAGGTTTGCTGCTGCACACACACTGTGTGTGTTATTGTTTCAGTTCTTAGTAATGGTGTTGATCTCTCCTTAGAAAGCTCTTCAGACTGAGAAAAGAATCTATGCTAATTGCAACATTACCATGAAATACTATAATCTCTACAAAAAAGGATTGTCAACAAAAGGAACAGACCAGGTGTGCAGCTTCATTTGCACCCCATCACCCTATTCTGGAAAACACATTCCATACATCCTGTACAAATATGAAACACCCTGAAGACTTTAGTTTGGGTCACCCAACAGCATGTAGCCCCCTCTTCACACACTGCACTGCTGGTGAAGCACATACCTTCCACAGTTGCTCTCTTAGGCTGGATGGTGATGGCTCCTTCTGCAATATCTTCATGTTGATGCAGTGGGTTGATTTTGGAACCCCAGCTGTCTGACCCGACCCAGAGAAAATGGCCGACTTGGTCAGCTCTTTTGGCGGCTGCAAGGATCTGCCTATGGAAAGAAACACAAAAGAAGATACAGGTATAGAAACTGAACCCAAAGATTTTCAAAATCAAATACAGCTCTTGCAATGTAAAGAAATATGTAAGCCAACAGCAAAAAATGTCAAAGCCCTTTGAGTAAAACAATTAAATATGTTAATAGTCAAAGATAAAAGGAGAGATAAACATGCAATAAGTTGAAAATGCATATTTACATGTATTAGAAATTGTATGGCCTCAGTAGGAGAGGATGTGGTTAATCTTGTGGAAACTTGATGCCCCAGAGAAGAGGGATGCTAGTGGGAATGGGGTAGGGGTGGCTGGTTGGTTGGGGAAGCACTCTCTCTCAGAGGTAGGGGGAGGAGGAGGGGGTGAAGAACTCAGAGTGGGGGGACCAGTGGAGGGGCAACTTTTGGAATGTAGATAAGTAAAATAATTTAATAAAGATTAAAAAAGATAAATTGTGAAAGCAAAACTAGAAAAAGATTCTAAATGCTTTTTCAATACTAGCCAAATAAAGTTTTATTTTACTTCATTTTGCACCTTTGTGTTTCAGGTGGAAGGGTGAGAGAGTGGTATGTTTCATTTCTAGAAACTCCTATGTCAATATAAACCATTGTTCTCCAGTCATTTATTAAAATAAATAGGATTCTACTTTCAGCACGAAAGTTTGTTTTTTTGTGTTTACAGATGAATATGGTCTGCGAATATCAAAGGCAACAAGAGAAAAAATATGAAAGAGAAAAACATATCAGTGAGAAAGTTATCATAATGAGATGTGGGAAAACAGTGAAAAATGACAGACTTGTGTACACTCACACATACTATACATATATCCAAACATAAGCATATACACACTTGCATATATACGCACACATTAATACTAATGTACTAACTTGACTTCACCCACATATACAAACCACACACACACACACACACACACACACACACACAGGTACACACACACATCCTCCTTCTCCCTCTCTCTCACAGTCCCTCCTTCTCTCTGTCTGTCTGTCTCTTTCTCTCATACACACACACACACACTCACACACACACACACACACACAAATTCTCAGCACTCAGGACTTTAAATTATCAGAAACAGATTCAGAAGTAAAAAATATATATATATTTTATATAGAGATAGTGAAACTCTGATCACATTTTCTTTCTCCCAGACCAAAAAAAAAAAAATTGACTGTTAATTTTTAAATAACATTATAAGAAATCATTCCCTAATAGTGTGAACATCCAACAACAGGTAGAGGAAAAGTTCGGATATGGAGGGAAGAAGTGGGAAGGAATAGTCAAGTGCCAGTGTACTAAGTACTGAACTGTGGGGCTACTTAAAGGAATTAAACATTTCCTTAAAAAACAAATTGTGCCAGAAGGAAAACTGTATTCTGGATTGTTTCTTTATCGACTGCTAGCAAAAGATCTACAAATGTGACAGGCAAGCATCATTTAATAAAATAGCCAATTCTGTACCTACTGCAACCCTCCATCATTTTTTTAATTGATTATTTTATTTACTTACATTTCAAATGTTATTTCTCCTCCCAGTTTCCCTACTCCGCAACCCCCATCCCCTTCCCCTCCTCTACCTCTATGAGGGTGCTCCCTCACCTACCCACCCATTTCCCCCTCACTGTCTTAGAATTCCCCTAAGCTGGGGCAGTGAGCCTTCACAAGACCAAGGGGCTCCCCTCCCATTCATGCCAGATAAGGCAATCCTTTGCTACATACGCAACTAGAGTCATGGGTCTCTCCATATGTACTCTTTGGTTGGTTGTTTATTCCCTGGAATCTTTGGGGGTCTTGTTGGTTGACATTTGTGTTCTTCCTATGGGGTTACAACTCCTTCAGCTCCTTCAGTCTTTCGCCTAACTCCTCCATTGGGGTCCCCGTGCTTAGCCCCATGATTGACTGTGAGCATCCACATCTGTATTGGTCAGGCTATGGCACAGCCTCTCAGGGGACAGCTGTACTAGGCTCCTGTCAGCAAACCCTTCTTGGTATCAGCAATAGAATCTGCAGATGGGAAGGATCCTTAGGTGAGGCAGTGTCTGGATGGCCTTTCCTTCAGTCTCTGCTCTATTCTTTGTCCCTGCCTTTCCTTTAGACAGGAGCAATTCTGGGTTAATATTTTTAAGAAGGGTAGGTGGCTCCATCCCTCAAGTAGGGGCCCTGCCTAACCTCTGGATATGGTCTCTACAAGTTCTTTCTCCCGTTTGTTGGGTTTTCAGCTAATGTCATCCCTGATGTGTCCTTGGAGCCTCTTGCTTTCCTGGCATCTTGGACTTTCTAGTGGCTATCTCCTCCCCAACCAGTTAATAAGTCCATGTCTACAGCTATCTAGTGTCTACCCCAGTCTCTACAGGTAAAAGAAGACCTCAGCAGTGTGGAGGTGAGGAAGAATAGATACGGGAGAAACTACCAAATAACAAATTTATTTAATTAAGATATAAAACGATAACCAAGAGCAAGATAATGGAAAGAATGAAGAACACATAAAAGAATGTGTCTTTTAAACATGGAAATTTGCAGTTCCTTTTGCGAAAGGAAGGTTAAGAAAACAAAATCAAATCTTAAAAATAAAAACAAGTTAAAACAAGTATAAGATTACATACAGTCAATATTTCCTGAACAAATGTGCAGGAAACTAAACTAATTTAAACTGTGTCTCTTAACTTTTGTTAATAAGACATTTCCAGAGAGCATTTCTATACTTTATTATTATCCATTAACTGAGAAATTGAGAGTATGAATTTGTGAATGAAAAGGTTAAACTACTGTAAAAGTAATGAACAAAACATGTTACAAAAGTAACAACTTTGGAAATAGCAAATATATCTTTTAAAGCAGAAAACTCAGAAAACAGAAAACAAAAAATCAGATTATTAGGCATTAATCAGAGAATTTTCACATGTACTCAGTGTACTGGTGATTTCCTTTCCACTGAAAAGTTATGCTGTCATAAGTCATAAAAATAAAGAATTCTTCGACACATAAGTACTCAACATTGTTCACTAAATAATTTCTGGGGCAAATACTGTTTTAATAAACATGAGACACAATGTCAACCTGCCAAATATTAATTGTAAAGTCAGAATAAGAAAAGTTATAGGCATCAAACACATACTTATTTTTTCTAGAAAATGATATATTTATTTTTGATGTGTATACCTGGAAGGGTTTTAATACACTACATGCATGCAGATGTTCTCAGAGACCAGAAAAGAGTGTCAGATTTCCTGAAGATGGAGTTACAGGCAGTTATGAGCTCTGAAATGTGTGTGCACGGTTCTCTGAAAGAGTAATAAGTGCACTTAAATAATGAACCATCTCTCCAGCCCTGAAATACGTTTTTGTTTAGTTTACTCTTTTAAAAGAAGTTATTTAAGAATGTATTCTGTGTATAACACAGTATATGAATATATTCTGTATATAATATAGTATATATATATATATATGCATTATAAAAATCTTTTGGGAACAAGAAAGAGAAGTCATGGAGGGAGAGAAAATACAGGAAGGAGAAATATTAAAAGCATTGAAACTGGTCTGAGTGACTGATGGAATTCTGAGAAATATGTGTCTAAAAATTTGAGTTTAAGATTATTGACTTAAGAACCTGAGGGAAATGGGATATGTCTGTAATGTCAATAATCATGAGAGAATATTAAAACTAATTAAATAATAAACAAAACTAAGTATAATAATATCATATTAACTTTAGGTAGAAAACAAAAAACAAAAAACATTACATCATAGCATCAAAAGAAAATAAGTGCTTGCTTCTTCAGTTAGGTGTTTACATACTCATAATAATGTAAACACTAATTTTTGTACAATAGATAGAAATGTGGCATAAGGATATAAGGATCTTAGAAGAGATTTAATGATTTAAATCATCTCAGATATGAATAAGTAGACAGTGCAGGGAATCAATGATTCTAACCATGCTCATCTGCCCATTATGCATGTAAACCCAGAGATGTTTAAAGAGTTGAAATAGCTGCCTAAGGGAACAGAGCTAGAGATTGTGGAGACCAGGAGAGAAAGCTGATACTCTAGACTAGAGTGATTTAGTGGTAGTTTGTAATTAAATACACAGGGCTGATGAGGTGGCTCCATGGACAAAGGTACTTGGCACTAAACCCAAGGGCTTGAGTCCTATTCTTTATGTCTACAAGTTGGGAAGAGACAACAGACTCCCACACATATTGTCCTTTGATCTCCACATGCTCATATATGTATGTGAGCCTGGGCATACAAACATAGTAATGTTAAAACTAGTTAAATATATGTATATGTTATTCACAAAATAAAATAATGGAACTCTCAATAAAATACACTTAGTTTGTATGTCAAAAGCTGTAGTTAAAACAGGAAGGTAATTTTTAAAACAATGAATAATTTCTCAATTTCTCTGTGATGAATCTGGCCAATATAGACATGGTTATATAACATATGTGTTGTTGGTAAAGAGTTTGGAGAAGTGGTGACATCTGATACAGTGGAAAAGTTAGATAGAAGCCAAGACAACAGGATGAGACTAGATACATTTGAACAAATGAGCACTTACTCAAAGTATAGACAGTGATTAAATTTTAATCTGAATCACAAAATGTGCATGTAGAACCTGGATAATCTCTATTCTGCAAGAGAAAGCTTGAGTGCATTTACAGCTTTCTTGAAAATCTTAAACTGTATTTAAGTAGAGGTTGTCTCAGTATACCAAGGCTCTCTGTTTTATAAGACATGATTTTAATTATTACTTGTAATCATTTACTTTGAGTTTTAATTTTTCCACAGAATTGGGGGATGCAAAATCTACAGGATCATTTTATTTAAAAAAAATAAAGGCAACTCTTTTTCATTTTTCTAAGGGATTTATAGTGGGCATGTATTAGTATTTTGTGGAGAGTCAAATTTTGAAGACAGATTTTTTTATTCCTTAAAATCCAAATTATCAATACCCATGACTGATTTAGCATTTAGCTTCCCTTCAAAATTGAGATATTAATGCCATTTTATTGCTATTCTCAAAGTATTTGAAGTTAATGTTGCAAGAAATGTCAAGTTTTTCCATCTCTGAAAAACGAATCAGAATTGTGGGGATTCTGCAATCTTCAAATTGTTCTGCTTTTAAGAATCCATTCTAGAAGAAACATATGCACTGAACTTTTAATTAATGTGCTCAGAAACCAAGATGCTAACAATAACACATAAATCTCAATATACAATACTATTCAAAATAGAAATTAACTCTATTATAAAAACAATGTGCATACTTTATGAGGGGATTATATACATATTCTACCTAAAATATAAGTCATACATATTATAGGTCAAAAATATAGGTCAAAAATATTATAATTTTAATCACAAAACTATCTTTAAAAATCAACATAGACATACATTGCCAATGAAATACATATTAGTAAATATTTAAAGTAAGCAAAACAAAGATGTATAAAATGGTTGAAAAGAACATTAATAGAATCAGGGGGGAAAGTGGAACCCAAAGACCATTATAATGAAAACAAAACCTCAAAGGTAATTAAAAAGCAAAAAGGAATAAAATATCTTAAGACTGATGCAAACAGCATTCTGTCAGGAGGGAAACGATATATTTAATGGATATCCAAATCTTTCCCAAAAAGGACATATATGAAAGAGGAGATATAAAACAAACACAGGAGTCAGTGAAGCAATGTCATTAGTAACAGACATGTGCAAGAAGCACACAGAGCATGGTGGTAGATCAGGAACAAACATGTATGTGGACAACTGCATATGTGATGTTAAAATGATAAAAACTGAATTGAGTCTTCACACTATTTTATCCAAATTAGCCCCAGACTTGCAATCCTAGCAATCAAAGTATGAGACAGGAGGATCATAAGTGACCAATTTGGGTTATAAAGGAAAACCATAGAGTTCAGCAGAAAGGGAGAGGGCAAGGGCAAGGGAGAGAGAAAAGGAGAAGGAGAGGCAGAGACAGAGAGAGAGAGAGAGAGAGAGAAAGAGAGAGAGAGAGAGAGAACATGTAATTTTAAAATTTACTAATCCTAAAGTCTAAGGAGCAAAATAGCTTTCACTTATATCATTAAGCTCTGAGCTCTGGACTCAGCATTCCAGCCATCCATTCAATGGTATTGATTGAGCATCAACTATTTTTGTAGTAGCAGGAGAGATTAGTAAGGATTAAAATACCATTCAGAAGTCCTACAGTCTAATGATGGCAAAAGATAATTGACAGGACAGACTTATCTGACCCATTGAAGAACAACAAGAACATGAATCCACTAGCATGACCCCCAAAATTAAAGTATTATGAGAAAAAATTCCAGACATAATATGGTCAGAGAAATCTTCTTTCAAAATACACCAGAGATGGTTGAAAGACCTAGGAAGGAGAGACCAGAAATAGCCTCTAGGCCGGCAGTATATGTTCACCATGAAGTATTCAGAGGAAAATTAGACAAGAAGCCCTCTCATAGGACATCTTTAAAAACCTTCCATTTCATTGATGAGGGAACTGAGATGCAAAGAAAATGGGATCTAGAGGAAGAAGCCTTTTCAAGAGAAAGTGGTGCTGATATATGCGATGAATTGTCTCACATTTAAATGCAATACTTTTCCATGTAATGGTCAGGCCACCTTAGCTGTGATCAAGAACATCAGAGTTGGATGCTGGAGAGATTCAGGACTATTGGGTAGGACATATGGAATGGGGAGAGGGAAGGAAGGCTGCTTGGAAAATCCTAAGAAAAAAGTTATTATGGGCTGAACTCTTCAATTTTACCCAATAAAAAAAAATTCACCTTCGAATTCAATGACACCAAATTTTAAGATACAAGATAAAGTTTTAAAACACAAGAGAATTCAAGAGAAGTATAAATTAGCCATCTCCAGATGGTTGTATTGATGGTCTTTATAAGGATAAACAGATCTTTATCCTAATACTTTCTAGAATCCAACTTACAAAATCTTATATCTAAGCATACTTACAGCATGCAAAATGATGAATTTATGATTAAATTGCAAAAGAAGACATTTAAAATGCTCTGTGCACTGTAGATATAATATATTAGTCCGATATATTTACATACCACTTAATATATTATGTATTATTATTATGCATTTCCATATCTATAGTTCAGCACAGATAGTTCTGTACAGGAAGTTTACTATGACATTATTATTTATAGTGAAATTCTGTGATGAAAAATGTAATGGTCAATCTACAAGGGGAATGCTGGATAAACTGTAGTACATAGGGAAAATGAAATAATGCATATAGATTTAAACACTGCACAGATCTACAGGCACTGAGAGTCAGGGCTTCTGATGTGCAATGCTAAGGCAAGCTAGGTAAAGAGCAGACACATGCGGTATATCTACAGACTACTGTAGATGGATCAGGAGTATGGTACCAAATGTCTCTAGAATGACATACCAGAGACTGACAAGCTAGGAGTCCTGCCATCCATAAAGCAGAACTTGTTAGCTAGGACACAGGGTGCAAGACATTTTATTTGGAGGATTGGACACTGTTAGAAAAAAATATAAGCCTTTTCAACCAGGTAAAATTACTGTTAACTTTCACAAAGACAAAAATAAAGATTCTGGGCTAGGTTGTAGTGTTCAGAAAAGGAATCAGGGGCCATTTTGTTTCTAGAAGAGATCTAAAGGATGGCTTTGTATGGTAAGGCTGCAAATGCAAGAGGCTAGGCCAAAAGGGAAGTTGAAATGACAAGTTTGGAGTGCAAGGAAATGGATGCACAAAGGAATAAATAGCATGTGGTTGTAGAATATGGTGGTCCAACAGTTTGTGTTCTGAGTTGAAATGCAGAGCAATAAAGATGGCAGAATAAAATGTCCTTTATACTAACAAACACCATTCTTGGAATAAAAACCTGTAATACTTAAATATGGGTTTAAAAATACAGCCTTGTAGGCCAGCCGGGCAGTGGTAGCACATGCCTTTAATCCCAGCACTCAGGAGGCAGAGGCAGGCGGATTTCTGAGTTCGAGGTCAGCCTGGTCTACAGAGTGAGTTCCAGGACAGCCAGGGCTACACAGAGAAACCCTGTCTCAAAAAACCAAACAAACAAACAAACAAAAAAAAAAACACAGCCTTTTAAAGGTCTAGTATGTTTTTTCTACCAATATTTGAATACATTTGCTTTTAATCAAAATAAAGCTAAAGATAGCAAGGTGCTAATAATACTTCTGTAGTTGCCAAACTGTTTGGGAAAAACAAATATGAAACAGTTTACTACCTTGTTGTTGGAGCTCTCTTCTTACTCTCTCTCTCCTCTCCTCACCAACATCCTCATCTTTCTGTCTCCTAAACCTGTGGCATGCATAGAAACAAGGTTTACCAGTCATCCTTACTTTATATCCTCATCGTTGGCAAAAATCACGACAGCCCTGGAGTTGGGGGTGTCCAACAGCTGTTTGATAATTCTATCAAAGTCAATGGTCCTGTCTTTGCGCTCTTGGGGAATTCTCACGGACTGGGCAATGCAGAGCCCACCTGTTCAAGAAAAGAAAGCAAAGTTTCAATAAAGTTGCCACAGAGGTATTAAAGGAACGGAAATGTGTGTGTGTGTGTGTGTGTGTGTGTGTGTGTGTGTGTGTGTGTGTAGCGGGTGATACTTCATATGTAGCACAATCTTAGGGATACCTGTGCTTCAGGAAGGCATAAGACACCATGTTTATTTTTTAACTATTTGTGCAAATTACACAGTAAAACACAACCTCATGCATTTTGAATACTAACATTTCCCAAGCAAGCCAGTGGTATTAACTTTGAGGAAGCAGGTAAAGGATGGCAGACAAAGTGTGTGGATGGAAGTCTTTATAATGCATGTTATATAGTACATTAAAGTTATAGACATGAATGCAGCTAATTTTCATCTTTAGGCCTGAGAGTTTCCTGAGCTTTATATTCTCAGTTCTTTTCCCCAACACATGACTCTCAAATTTTAAAGACCAGCTCCAAAGAAATAAATTGAAAGTAAAGAAAGCAATAAGAACACTAGCTATTACAAACAGAACTTTGTGGATCACATACAATTGGTTTAGCCATTATTTTATATACTTAAAGCTATCTTCCTATAAACCATGCAATGGATTATGGTAAATACTGTTCCATTCAGTTTGTAATAGGAAGCTTAGATAGATTATTTTACTCCATGTTTCTCAGAGTACTCATAATCTCAGTCAATTTTTATGAATGTCAGAGGGAGACATGGGGGGGGCAATCTGCTGAACAATTGATAGACTTTATCATATTCCAACCTTGCTAAGTCATCACTCCTGAATTTAATATTTTACAAGATACAATTTAGCACTTTCAGACAAGCAAGTGAGGATAAAAGTAAATTGTATATTTATAGTAAAAATTATGAAGGCCATCCTAGAGGTAGAAGACTTATCTAGGAACAAGAAAATATGCTTTGATCTTCCTGTCATGCTTTGGGAAGACACCCAAAATGGACTTTGCTACACTTAGAACATGAATGTGTGTATGTGTACCGGGGGGAGGGGGCATAAATAGGTTTCTGGAAAAACAGAAAAGCATAAACTCTGATCTCAAATTAAGACTCCACTAAAATTTCATCTCAGTTGGTTATGTTACTGCTTATGTTAATCAGCTTTCCAACTTCAGTCCCCAAGAGAACACCTGTGATAAATTTCAATGTTCAGATGTCCTCTAAGACACAATCAGGCTAATCAACCTAGCTGGCATTTCTATAACCATATGTACAACAAGAGTAGACACCCATTCCCCGTGCAACTCAAAGATCCTTTAAGATAAACCATATCTGGGCCTTAAAGAAAAGGGAAAAGAAATCTCACAGAAATCATGCAAAATATGTTTTCAGAACATAATGAAGAGGAAATCATTAAAAGAAGTCATGAGAAGATCCAAGTATTTAAAAATTCAACAACAAATTTGTCAGTTTATCCATAGGTCAAATGGTAAGTCTCCAAACTATCAAACACTTTGAAAAGACTTAAAATAAAACTACTGTATGTTAAAATTAATGGGTAATATCTGAAATGGTAGTTAAATGAAAAACGTATTTATACAAGAAGTTATAAATAACTACAGGGACTACCTATGTTCCTAAAGAGAGAGAATGAATAAACACATGCAAAGCAGAAATATGATAAAAATTAAATAAAAAAACAATAAATTTTGACATAGAGAAGCATTAGAGAAAAAACAATACATTCAAGTATACATTTGTTGGAAAGTCCAATAAAATTGATAATTCTTAAGCTAAGAAAGGAATCTCAAACACTATATAAGAGATAAAATGGAAATATAATCGGGCCTCCTATTCATGGATTTGATGGCCAATTATGTCCTTAAACTCAGCAACATTGAGGAAATAGAAGATTCCTTTGAAATATACAAATTATGAATGTTGTGAATGTTGAATGTAAAATTATCCTCTGAATAATCCAAGATCATCTGTATGATCCCACATAAGTTATAAATACCAATTTGAAAAGTTACCAATACCTTCAGAAAAGAGATATAGCTCAAATGGTTTCACCGATCAATTCCAAAAATCCTGCAGGATGATGTGAATCTATCTACATAAGATGCTTCAATAGCCAGGAGGTTAATATTTTACTCATTATATGAGATTAGAATCATAAAATACTACCAGAATCAGTTGAAACCTATGCCAAAAATTTTAAAGTACAAGAAGATACTTTCTGTAGATAGGTTGCAGACATTTGTTAATGTTAGATGGTGTGGGCAGTTAGTCTGAGCTACTGACACTATTTTAGATGTCATTACACTTCAATTACCACCTCAGGAAGCATAATGGAACCATAGAGTGAAGAACAGTATGGTCACATGGTATCATAATCTTAAGAAGATAAAGCTAGTTATTAGTCTGGGTCCATGGCATGATGAATTTAATCCCCATGAATGACAGGAAGAGAAAAAAATAAAGACAAAAGTAAAAAAGAAGCAATCATCCCAGTCAAAACAGATGCAGTAGGAAGGTAGAAAATTCAATTTTTTTTTACTGCCTAGGACTTCTTTATTCTACCTCTAAATCACTGGCCTGTATGAATGTCTAAAACCAGCTTTCTACTGCTATGGCAGGAAAAACCACAAGGTTTCAGAGTACAGCTGCTCACTAGCCTTATTTTGCTCTTTCTCCATCATCACTTAGGTGGTTTTTAGTTAAGTTTTACAGGTCAACTGTTTGCTGAAATCTCAGTAAGTTTGTGCCAAAGTCTGAAGGCAAATGACAAAATTCAACATAGAAAGTGAAGCAAGTATTAATGGGGAGACTAGGTCAGATTTTACTCTTTGAAGTAAAGATCTGTACTTGACTTCCTTTATTTGGGGTGAGCAGGGGCAGGACTACATTCAAATAGTTGATTTGTCTCATGACTTCTATTACCAAAGGAATACTATATCCATTTAGTTAGATTCAGGGGTATAGCGCTCAACCTATGATACTGCCTTTAACCTAGAACTAGAATGTGTGTAAATTACGTGATTGATCAATCTTATTAGGTGAATGTGTACAAATTATGCTAGATGAGAACTGATTTTCCTTAAGTTTGAATATCAGAAAAAATGCTTAAAAGAAGGTTTGCAAATATCAAAGTTGTTGATCCTGTTTGTCAGATAGCTGAATGGCATGAGAGAAGATATTACCTCTTGGTTAATACTGGAAATTTGTTGTAATACCCAAATTATCAAAACAGTGAAATAGGAAAGAGTTTTTAACTTTTGAATAAATGGATCAGTAGCTTCTATAGTTCAGACCAGTTTTACTTACACTCACACAAAATTTTCTGTGGAATCTAGTCTAAAAGGAAACATGGACATAAAATGTTAAAAATAAATGAGTACTGTATGACTTGGAATTTAGTAATCAGTTTTTAGATCTTAAAAAAACAAAAAAGAAAAGATAAGAAAATAAAAAAAGTAAAGAAAATCCAGAATCCACAAAGGAAGCTCCTTTGAAGTATACACCATGGGAACTAACCTTTACAGCAAACAGCCTTATATCCAGTATGTAGAAGGATCCCTGCCAACTGTGGCAATGAGACTCACTGTATTATGACTGTGTGAAGAACCTAAGGAAATGTGGAAAAGGGATGACTTGTATCAACTCTGAATAACATTGTTTAATGAGAAATGCTCTGGCTCAGAATTTCATGAAAAATGGTATCCTTATTTGTATTCTTCCTCTTTGTGGGGATGCAATTTTACAATCTGAAGCTGCTTTCTATACTTGGTTGGGCAAAGTAAGATAAACTCAATAATAGAAGTCAGCATAGTTGCTAGAATAACTAGACAGAAATCATGAGCCCTGGCACATAATAATATACTTCAGGTCCTTAAAAGAGAGAAGTGAGCTGCATGCATATTATTGTATATACACACATATGCTAGCGTTCTATACAAGGTCTAAATGCAATGATATCTCTCAACTCACATATTCAGCTAGCATCTAGTTGTTGGTTTGGAGAAGTCTTTCAACAGCATAAACAATGTCTCCCTTGACTATAGACAGGAACACATATGATTTAGCCTGGCTTATCATTCAGTGTGAAGAAATAAACAGTACATAAAATAATGAATGAATAAAAATGCTAGGTGGATATCAAATGGATATGGGAGTCAAATAAATGAGCTTCCCCTAAGTGCAGTGAAGTCACTGGCAAGAATAAAATAAAAAATGGAATCATTGAACTATTATTCAATGAACCAATTTCATGTGGCTACCAGTGCTACAATGAGCAAGCGAGTATACAGAAATGAATGAAACTTCCAATAATTCCAAATAGAAAGTACAAATGAAACAAGGGAAAGAGAGAGAGAGAGAGAGAGAGAGAGAGAGAGAGAGAGAGAGAGAATACCGTCAGTGGAACACTGCAATAGTAACTGTTGTCTTTTGGTCACATTGATAAGTGCTAGAGTCTATAGGAAACACTATGATAAATAGAACATTTATGTTACCTAAAAGCATCTACCCCCGAATGCATAGAATGGATATTAACTACCTGGTCATTTAACACATTCCTTCAAAAGTTTCAATACTTTTCCTTTGATGAGATAGATATAAACTATTTAGCCTTTGAATTCAGATGCTATAGATTGAATCTATGTGACCCTTCAAATGTCCTTTACTAACACCTCATGGCCAGACCCACGCCATTCAGTTTGTTTCCAAGGTGATGCTGATGCTGATGCTTGCCTGGAAACTACACTGGATGAACCTGCTGCAGGCAACATAGAAGTAGATGCTGAGAAATACTCATTTGTGTGCCTCCACTTGAATTGCAGTTAGCTTTGGCAGGTGGCCGTGTTGTTCCATACCATAGGGCACTATGTTCCAGCCATAGGACACTCTGAGGATGGTGGCCTCAGAGAAGGAAAGGGATGAATCATTATGCTTTGTTATAAAGTGCACAATGATGCAGCAAGAGAACAATGGAGAAGATGTCTGTGGGCAGTGGTCAACACTATCTCAGTGTTGTAATTCCTCCATGTCTGGCAGGCATTATGCAGAAGCGGAGAATGAAATGGTCTGTAAAGTGTCCTGGGGCTGCTGGGAAGAAGACATGGCTATTTTACCACCTTCTCTGCAGGAGAAGGGAAAGCACTGGGATGGAAAGCCAGCTTCCCATCAGGATTCAATTACAGCTGAATGATTAAGCAAATGAGAGCAAACTCCATTTGACTATGTGATTACCAGAGGAGTGGTCCACACTCTCAATTGCTGCTCATCCAGTGCACACTGGAGCAATTGATAAGTGGGGTTTCATGACTACAGCATGGAGAAGCTCACCCCTTTTAAACTGAGAACTGCCCACAGGTGAGCCAAATCAAATACCTTAACAGAAGAGAGAAATGGGCTATTATCCTGGTAATGGGGATGAGCAAGTTCATAAAGTTAAAACATGAACAAAGGAAGAAGATTGGAACAGGAAAGAAGAGAGAGGAGCATGCTGTTTTCATCTGTTCTTGGAAGGCATCAGTTGTGCCTGCTGATGAAGGAAAATCACCTCATTTGCATCAGATCCATTGGAGAAGGCTTAAAACACACTTAGGCAGTGGGTAGATGACTCAAGCATGCAGTTGAAGTGTGTTATGTCAGAGATATGCCACCTTCAGTGGGAAAATCTGTGCCTGGTGGTCTACCAATAGAGGGATCTGGAATGTCCCTCCTATACACTCTTGATATTCAGGTATCAGCAGGACTCTTCCTTCATAATGATGACTCAGCCACAATCTGGTGTCTCACTGAATGAAAATTTGCTTGTCCTTTTGGTTTTTATTCTAGCTAGGTCTATCCCAAGGGACTCAGCTTGCCCACTGTGTGTGAGATGTCACTGCTGCACAGATTTAAGTTGAAGAGATAGTTGTTAAGCAGCTTAAGAATCTAACTTTTTAAAACTATTATTATTATGTTTTAATTTTATAAACATGCTGTGGGCATAGTGTATGTATGTGTACTATGTGCACGTAATGCAGGTACTATGAAGGCCAGAGAGAGCATCGAGTCCCCTGATCTTGAGTTATAGGTAGTTGTGACAACAGAGGCTCTGTAGACTTAATGTAGATCTACTACAAGAACAATATGTGGGCTGCAGAGATGGTTTAGCCATTAAAAGCATGTATAGCTCTTTCAGGGGACCTCATTTAAATTCCCAGAACTCACTTAACAGCTCTCTGTTGTCTATAACATCAGTCCCAGAGGACCTGACACCCTCTTCTGGCTTTCATGAACACTGTGCACATAGGCAAAACATCCATGCATACTAAAATCATCAACCATAAAAAGTTTAAATAGAGCATCACATGCTGTTAACTGCTTAGCCCTATTTCTAGCTCCAAGAATCTAACTTTTGAAAAGTATTTCTTTTTTCTGGTTGTATTTAATCACAGAATGTTGCAACTTCCCAGTGAGTTACCACTGCTGTGGGAGGGGTATTCACAAATGCCATTATAAAAATTACAAAATGTTAGATCACTGGAACTGGAGGGATGCTTCAGTGGGTAAGAGCTCTGGCTGCTCTTCCTAAGGACCTGGATTCAATTCCCAGTGTCCTTGTGATAACTCACATTGGTCTATAAATCCAGTCTCAGGCTAGCTACTGCCCTCTTCTGGTTGTCACAGGCACTGTTTTCATGTGGTACAAAGACGTGCATTCAAGAAAACATCTCCAGAAAATAAAAATAAGTAAATTTTAAAAGAAAGGAATTAAAAATAATCATGTCACTGACAGGACAACTCCATTTTTGCCTCCTCAGTGTCTCAGCTTTGACTGAGAGGATAATTTACAGTGGCTTATGGAGATAAGCTGCTGAGATAGTAAGGAGAATCTCAGTCTTCGAAATCATCTTTGCTTCATTTGGAGCTGAAAGCTAGCCAGTTGGTCTTTGTCTGGTAAGATGCAATCTGTAACTATAAGACACATCAGGAGCCAGAGCACAGGCTTCTTCCAATAAACTCTGTGGCTCTCCTAACTGATTATAGATTCACTCCCATCTAAAAGCTGAAGAGGAAACAATTTCCAGTCAGCAGCTTGGTCCAGGAAGAGCCTCTACTTGAGATGAGGCCTGTTACTTTGCTAAGCCAATTCAATTTAGCAAATACCGAAAGGATGCAGTGCAAGATTCTGTCGGAGTTTTCACCAGAAACAAAATATGTTACTAACAGGATCATCTGAATAGAGGGGGACTCAGATCAAGGCCGAGGAAGATCAACATTGATCTGCATTGGAAGAATGGATTAAAAGTTAATTTTCAAAATCAGATGTCATTCCATATGGCCTTTATTGATTAACATATTCAATAGCCACCCTGTCCTTCAGTGAGGTAGAAGTGTTTTGAAGTTAAGTGCCTTCTTAGATTGCAGGCTAACACTAAGATTTTCATCTTCTGATAGCTTATGCTAAGTCACTAATTTTTTTCTTGCTCTCATATCTGATATGTCACAATGATAATTGAAGATACAGGCACAATGGATCTATTTTGTCTCAAATTAAATATTTAGTCCTTAGTAGGACAATCCTTGAGATTTGGGGATTATTTAGGGCTTATGCCACACTCAAATCTAAGAAAACATACAAATCTTAGAATATCATGAAGCTTACAAGATTAACAGGAGTCCTCCCTGAGGTTGCATAAACAGTAACAGTTTTTAGGAAAGGGATGCTCTCAGATCAATTGATCTGCTTGCAATTTGTGTAGAGAGCTCCAGAGATATATCTTTCCTGAGCTATCACCCAGATAGGGTATAGCTGTTGTTGTTATTGTTGCTTTAGTTTTGTTTGTTTGTTTGTTGATACATCTATGCTTCTATAGGTAACTCATCACACAAACTCCAGTAAGTAACTCGATAAACTCTGGCTCACTAGATAAACTTGGGTAGAGTCATTTCCTTGGTCTGGCATCAGTGTCTCTTTTGGATAAATAATCATTTCTTCATGTTTCTTCAGAAGAGTCATGCAGAAGGGGTTAAAATGGACATGATATTTATTTAGAGGAACCAAAGACTGTATGGAAGAGGTTATCTGAGGTTTATGCTTTACATCTATGGAGAGGAAGAACTTGGGAGCAAAAGGCCAAGGTCATTGTGAATAAGACTATCCAACTGTTATTTCTCTATAAAGTTTGCCAATAGATGTGTGTTTTTGCTTAGAGTGGTAAGGTTTACATTTCTAAGCAATACCTTACCCCCAGTCACAGTAAAGATATCAGCTGTGCTTTTTCTTCCAGCCTCATTCTGAATTCATTCCAGAATGAGGCTGGAAGAAGTAGGAATGATTTCCTGACATTTGAAGGACAAATTTCAGGAATTACTTCAGGGGAAAGAAGTTGGGTTTTTTGTTGAGTTTGTTTGTTTGTTTGTTTGGTTGGTTGGTTGGTTTGTTTTGGTTTGAAGTGGGAGAAGAAAAGAGAGGGAATGTATCCAAGATCTTTTCCTTAAGCCATGGGTACATTTTGATCCATGGAGGAGCCATTACTATATTCTTGGTAGCAACAAAACATAAGTAAAAGTATAAATATCAACCCATTAGACTGGTAAGCCATAAAAAATAAATAAATAAATAAACAATAAAAACAAAACTGAGAACCAGAGACCTTGAGAAGTCATCACTTAGATAAAGAGACAGGCTCAGGGGCTACCCACTTCCTGATACGGGAGCTGATGGGGCACTTTCCTATGAATGCTGTCCCTAGTCAGTTCTCTGTGCTAAGAAATGAAGACCATCAGCAGTGATCTTTGTATTCAGAGAATTCTTACCTAAATATAAAAGGAGAGAAAATCCTTGAAAGTGAAAGATGTCAAAGACAGCACAAAGAAAAAAAAAAAGACACAGGGGGAACCATGTTCTGCAATGAAGACCAGGAGAAATGAAATCAGAGTCACCTTCATCCATTTAAGAACAAGAATATTAGACAGTAGAAGGACACTGGAGGAAAGGACATGCAAGAAGTAGAGAAAATTTGAGAGATAACAAATTTGGCAGCAGAACACATTTCTAGGGAGACCTGATTGGGTTACTGACTGATAGGTCTTAGCTGCCAAAACTGAATCATCTTTGGGATACCTGTTTTTCACTCTAGCTTGAAGAAAGGAAAGAAAAGATAAAACAGTAACAGCTGAATTCCCCAAGAATATTCTCAGCACCAGGGCATAGAGAACATTCCATGCATCATAGTAGGTTTGATGGTAGTGAAGCCAAATAAAGGCTAGTGCTACTAAACTTGTACAGTCAGAGCTTTATGTGGCAAATCTATGAGAATCTTCCAACTAGTGACCTGCCAGGGAAACCACACTTCCCATTCCAAGGACTATTTTTACATGTTAGTAACGAGTGAGTGTATCACATTGTTCAGCCAAGAACCAGTGGAAAGCAAGCCCTCATCAAACATGCTAAGGATGTGCAGTACCACAGATTGGCCTGATAAACATCTGCTGCAAACTTTGGGATGTGGAAGTTCAAGGGACAGTTATCTAGAGGGGGAGACTCTGAGTAACAGAGGTGCCTGCAGGTCACAGAGGGGGCTCTAACAAAGAGGCACTTTTCCTGAGTTACCACCCATGCTGGAGTGGAGTCTTCAATCAGACTGCTGCCATTTATTCATCCATCTGAGAGGAAGCTGCACAGCTTCTCCTATGGTCTGTGATGCTGTGTGGTGAGTCATTTCTCTTGATGTTTTTATATCCACATTTTACCGACGGATTCATTCATTCATCCGGAACATGTTTACTAAACAACTTTTTGGGCATGGTGTTTTGCTTGGTATGTAGCAGTCAACATGAAAGACAGACATCCCACTCACTTGTACTAACAAGGCAACTATCCTTTAAAAAATTTCTTTCAAGATAGTGATGTCCTATTCAATTGCTATGAGTTTTACAACTGCAATCCCAGAGCAGAACAGCACGTTCTCCTGAACAGCTGGTATCCTGGCAGGTCGGGAGTGGGTTAATGAAGAATGTGCTCCCATTCAGGAAGCCTTGTGAAGGCAAGCTGTTCCTTCCTTGAACAAGAAATAAGAAATTGGCAATTTTTTCAGTCACTGGTTGTTCCTGTGGCTGGATTATTCTCACCAGTCAAAACCAATTGTCATTTGTCTCCAGGTAGCTCCTCTGGAAAGATGTCTCTGTAGTTCAGGACAATATGACAGAGGTCAATTTATGAAGCTTTGGCTTGGCTGGCATTTCTGAAGTACTTTTTTATTTCATTTCTTTCCCTCCTCTCTCTCTCTCTCTCTCTCTCTCTCTCTCTCTCTACTTATGTCAATGTGTATGCATGTACAAATGCAGAAATGAGACAGACATATTCCATGATTCATTTTTAACCTTAAAATCAAGAGGCTGGAGGCTGGATAGATGGCTCAGAAGTTAAGAGCACTGGCTTCCCTTATAGCAGACCTGAGTTCAATTACCAGAACATATATGGTGGCTTACAACCACATATAACTCTAGTTTTAGGGGATCTGATACTCTCTTCTGGTCTCCATCGGCAACATACATACATGTGACACTCAGACATATGTGCAGGAAAAACATTCATACACATCCCAGAAAAAGAGGGCTAATAGGCTATTATGTCAGGTTGGGGATCAATCGGACGTGGTTCAAATATACTTCAGAGGTTACTGTGCTCAGCTATAGATGTGATGTTATACCATACTGCCTACCCTCCCTCAATGTCATAGGAAAATGTATGAAGTCAGTGTTTAGACCACGTGCCATTGATCCTGTCACTATGTTTACTCTCTCTTATAACAATTTTTCATTGATGCAAAGAGTTTTGACACATTTACGTTAATTTCTATTGTTCATGTTTGTGGTATGGGTATTGTAACCAGGACTGCAAGCATTCCTTATACACACCTTCCACCACTGAGCTAACTCTCCAGCCCTGTCAAACACCACCATGTTCCACAGCACAGGCTGAACTGGAGGTACTCATCTCTCTTGTAGATGAGGTGACTTGGACTTAGAAATCAAGCAGATTTATGCAGTCCTCATAGCCAGGGTCAACCCTAAGGCAAACCTGAGAGATCTTCATTCTCAGTCAAGAACTACAGCCATCCTAGCTGTGAGGAGCGTTTCCCTTCATCTGCTGCCCCACAGGCTTTGCTTTATCCCATCCTATCCCTATCCTTGTACTCATCAGCACAGCAGAATGAGTGCAATCCTGCCAGTTCTTGTGTGGTCTTCTAGGCTGCTAAACTCTTCTGAATAGTGAGCCTCTTTCATAACAATCATTTTTCTATAGTGATTTGGGGGCAGGCATATTACTGTTATCCTGTGCATGTCTTCATAGAAAGAAAATAGAAGTATCATCATCCTTTCAGTAGCAAATGAGAAGCAATCTATACTCAGAGCTTTAGGTTTGTTGTATGCGGTTGATGAACTGCCTGAGCATATGGATTTAATTCTACACAGAAATATTCAGAGTATTACTCACATGCAGGTGTGTTAGCAGTGAGGGTATGTTTGTTTCAATATAAAAATTAGAAAGACAGTGCGAATAGCTCTCATTGCACTACTAAGCACGGCATGCTTCTCAATAAATTAAATTGATCTTTAAACATTCTATCTCTTCAGTGCCCTTTCCTGCAACTCTCTTTTCTACTTATTGTTTCTGCTATGATCTATCCATACTGCAGCAAACTATTGCTACGGTTAAGGCTCAACAGACTACACATATCAAAAAGAGCCATCTTTAGAGGATTTGAACATTTGTCATTGTTAAAGAAATATCACTCTGTATCAGTGTGAATGTCACAAACCAAAGAAGTAGAAACAAATGAATCCTGCCTCCAATGGCTTTAGAAATGTATCATCTTCCCCATTTGTCACAGAGCTTAGAGTGCATGCTTCTCTTCCCGGGAAAGCATGAAATATTTAAAGCCTATGCCAGCCAAAACTTCTATAAGCACAAAGGAGGCCAGTTAGCATCACACACTCCCTTTTTGGACCAATACTCATGATTTTGCATAAATGCTTCCTGAGTGTGATGGGTAATTTTAATTGTTAACTTGATGAGATTTAGAATCACCTTGAAGAAAAAAAGTCTCTTGACACATCTGTGAGGGAGTTTCCAATTAATTAATTGAGCTGGGAATGGCACCACCCTAACTGGGGGTACCATTCTGCTGGCTAGGGATCAAGGGTTAAATAAAAAGAAGAAAGCCATCTGGGCACAGACACTTGTCTCTCCCTGATTCATAACTGATAATGCAGTGTGAACAGGGGCCTCATATTCCTGCAACTATGACTCCCCCAAACTGCACTCTTAAGTTGCCTGTTGCTGTGGATTTTGTCAAGGCCATGAGAGAGTTAATGAATATACAGAGTTTCAGAGGATGCAGTAACAATAAGGCCTTGACACAATAAGGCCAAGTTCATTGATGTTTCCATGATACAGAAAAACAGTTTCAGGCAGGCTTCTCCATCTCCTAACTCACCTACCCACTCTTAGAGAGATCTCATTTGTGTTCTGATTTTCTTTGGAGAATGTCCATACAATTATCATCCAGTTTAGGGATCAACATTAGGGTGCTTAGGTTACACTGGAGAGTTTGATGGATTTCCTGCAATAATGTACTACTTATCAAAGAAGGTTCTACCTTAAGTGAAAAAGAATGACAAAGCAAACCAACCAACCAGCAAACAACCCCCCCCCCAAAAATAAAACAAAACAAAGCAAAAGAAAAACAGAAAAATTAAACCACTAATTGGGATTATTCACAAACTACATCTAGATTGACAATAATTGTACAGTGCCAAAACAATCTGTGTCCAGGACTCAGGAAACAGATTCAGCCACTAACATCTCCCATTCAGAAACATGATTACTCATGCTGGTCAGGAAAATACAAGTCTAAACTCTCACAAGTGGAGCAACAGACTCAGACGGACTGTGAATTCAAGGACAGCTTGAACAATCAGCCGTGGTTATATAATAAGATTAGGTCTCAAAAATTAAAACCAGAAAAAAAAAAACAACAAAAAAAACCCAAATAAATGTGTTCTTAGTACTGAATTCCATTACATTAAGAATTGCCACATAGAATTTACAAATACTCATTTTTGTGACATGTTGATGATGTTTCTCAGGTTTTTATAGCAGAAATGAAACACTTAGGTGTATTTTCAAGAGAACTAACTCTGCCCTGGGGTGGTGGGCGGGTCCTTTTATCTACCTTGCAAAAAACAGCTGATGCCCCTGGAGGCAGTGGAAAGTCATAACAAAAGCAACTGTACACTACCACTCTTGACAACACCTAAGCAGATGGTTATTTCCGAACAACAAATGTACTGAGGTAGACAATTTGGAAAATCTACTGTGCAGGCAGAAGCTTACTAGGCCATAGGCCAAGTTATAAACAAATCACTGATCCCTTTTAGGGAGAGTCGTGCAAGTGTTAAATTTGTTTTGTTTGTATGTTCTTTTGGTTTGGGGGGGCTTTCCTCACTTAAATTGAGGTGATTTCATCTCCTCAAGGCTGCCTTTTTACTTTCTTCCTCACTCACACTAGAAACTTCCTTCTTTACTCAAACTTGCTCAACTTTCATGTACATGCACATCTCTCTGTGATTTTGTGTACACTTCACCCTAAGGAAAAACACTCGGCATTTGTCTTTCTATATCTGTCTCTTTTATTTACTAGGATGGTCTCAATTACATCTATGTTCCTGAAAATGACATGATTTAACTTTTCCTTAAGGCAAACTACAACTGCACAGTGTACATAAATGTCATGCTTTCTTTATCCATTCATCTGTTGGATGTATATAAACAGAATGGAATGCAACAGAAGACAGGATTGTGATGGTGACTTTTGAACTAATGTGGGTTCAAGTAGTGGAGTACACGACTATGTTCAAACTAGCGGAGGTTTTAAGCTCAAATCAACCATAAGTCTTGCTTCCCACGCCTAGGAAACCATACTTCAGTATTTATAATCTGCTTGAAGGCATCTGTGTTAGTACAGTGTTAATAAAGTGGCAAAATATAATTGGGCCTAATCAATCATTTCAAGTCAATATATTAATGTTAGTGTTTGGTAACAAGTCACCATATTATCCAGTTTTTCACAAAAAGAAAATGTAAGAAAATATATGAGTAGTTTGAATGAAAAAAATGTTCCCCACAAGCTCAGATACATGAGCACTTGGTCTGTATTTGCTGGCACTATTTTGAAACTTTTGGTCCCTTTAGAAGAAATAACCTTGCTGGAGAAAGTACACGACATGGGACAGTTTGGGGGGTTTACAATATTTCCCCAATTCCTGTGCCTTCTCTATGTTTCCTATGTATAGAAAAAACTGAGACCAGCTAGCAAGCAAGGTAGTTTTCTCAGCCAGTTTCTCTTACTGGCAGGGAGCAATTTGTGGTTATAAAGAAAGAAGTAATTATTTTATTATTTATCTTTAAAAGTAATCTTGTAAGAATCTTAAAAGAATTACAAATCTAAGCTTTTATATAAAAATCAGTCATATTTACTTTAAATCCTCAAAATGTGTTTCTACTCATCAGCAATTTTTAACCAATCCTATCAGGAAACAGAGGGCAAAAATGGGTGTAAGGAGTTAATCATCAACAGTCCAGCCTCAGTGAGTGATGTCAGCCAGGGCTACCATTGTTCTTGTTCCCTGACCATAAAGGGTCCCTAGCCTAACTAATAAAAGTATCTTTTTGAACTTCATACTATTCTCTAAATTTTTTTTTTGCATCAGAGCCAGTAGTAAAAACTTTTCAACCTAGCTTCACTAACAACTTTATTTTTCCAACTGTTTTCTAAAAGCAGTAGTCACTGACAATCTACATCTCTAGGGTTCTTCTCTAGGGTGGTGGTAAAATCATTAATCTTCTCCAGTAGCAATGCCTGAAAGAAATCAAGCATTAGTACTGTGAATGCCAGAAATACTGTCCTGTAAGAGACTTGAAGACCCTTAAAGTTTTCATATAATTTTTAGATTAAGAGGGATGTGAGGGCAGCAAGCAGAGCAGAGCTCCATAACAGCATAAAGTCCTCAGAACACATGGTCCTCAGGGCCATGCCAAAGTGAGGCCCACCCATGGGACTGTGGTAACTCCTGGCTTGTATTCCATGAGTTCTAAAGCCATTTGTCTCCTGTGTGGCCCTAGGCAGACAAAGTTGTTGTGCTTGAAATTTTTGAGTTTCTTTGTGTGGACAAATTTGAAATGATCTTGTGAAGAAACAAGAACAATAACAATTCATAAAATATTGTGAAATGGGAGCTTCATAAATTTTGGGCAAAATTGTATTAATCTTTTGGTCATTCAAATTATTTGTACATTTGCTTTTAATGAAAATAAATTGTAACCTTAGATAACTTGGAATAAGCAACAGCTGAACATACACATGTGAAACTAGTGTTCTTTTAAAAATAATTGATAAATGTGTCGAAATGGGAGTATTAAGTGAAAAGCCAGAATCTTATTATTTACTATGGCAACAGGACAACCCATAGCTGTATATTTACATTTCCTTTCCATGTCAAAACCATCACACATTTAAAACTAGCGATCTATTTCTGCTCTACTCTTCTATCAGGCAATACTTTAATTGTATACTTACTAACAGTTCTTATTAGCACACATATGCTGAGTAGGATGACAATTTTCATCAGTTCCACTTGCTTTCCGCCCACTCTTATCATGTACTTGATGTCATGATCAGTATCAAAAATGATTTAACTGTGCTTTGATTTAAAAAAAAAAAAATGGGACCCTGAGTTAAATCATGAGTTTTGTTTCAGAAATGAGCAGAGGGCAGAGTGGCAGAGACGACAAAGCCCACATCTTCATTTCATTAGATGCTGAAAAAGTATTTGACAAAATTCAACATCCCTTTATGTTAAAAGTCTTGGAAAGATCAGGAATAAAAGGCCCATATCTAAACATAGTAAACACAATATACAGCAAACCAGTATTAAATGGAGAAAAACTTGAAGCAATCCCACTAAAATCAGGGACTAGACAAGGCTGCCCACTCTTTCCCTATCTATTCAATATAGTACTTGAAGTTCTAGCTAGAGCAATTAGACAACAAAAGGAGGTCAAAGGGATACAAGTTGTAAAGGAAGAAATCAAAATATCACTATTTGCAGATAATAGGATAGTACACTTAAGTGACACTAAAAATTTCACCAGAGAACTCCTAAAGCTGATCAACAACTTCAGCAAAGCGATTGGATATAAAATTTACTCAAAGAAATCAGTATCCTTCCTCTACTCAAAGGATAAACAGACTGAGAAAGAAATTAGGGAAATAGCACCCTTCAAAATAGTCACAAATAATGTAAAATAATTGGTGTGACTCTAACCAAGAATGTGAAAGATCTGCATGACAAGAACTTCAAGTCTCTGAAGAAAGAAATCAAAGAAGATCTTAGAAGATGGAAAGATCTCCCATGCTCATGGATTGACAGGATTACTATAGAAACAATAACCATCTTGCTGAAAGCAATCTACAAATTCAGTGAAATGTCCATCAAAATTCCAACTCAATTCTTCATAGAAGTAGAAAGAACAATTTGAAAATTCAGTTGGAAAAAGAAAAAACCCAGGATAGGGAAAACTATTCTTAACAATAATAGAACTTCTAGGGGAATCTCCATCCTGACCTCAAGCTGTATTTCAGAGAAATAGTGATAAAAACTATATGGTATTGGTACAGAGACAGGCAGGAAAATCAATAGAATAGAACTGAAGACCCAGAAATGAACCCACACACCTATGGTCACTTGATCTTTGACAAAGGAGCTAAAACTATCCAGTGGAAAAAAGACAGCATTTTCAACAAATGGTTCTGGTTCAACTGGAGGTCAGCATGTAGAAGAAGGCAAATCTACCCATTCCTATCTCCTTGTACAAAGGCCAAGTACCTGTGGATCAACGATCTCCACATAAAACCAAAAACACTGAACCTTACAGAGGAGAAAGTGGGGAAGAGCCTTGAACACATGGGCATAGGGGAAAATTTCCTGAACAGAACACTAATGACTTATACTCTAAGATCGAGAATCAGCAAATGGGACCTCATAAAATTGCAAATCTTCTGTAAGGCAATGGACACTGTCAATAGAACAAAATGGCAGCCAACAGATTGGGAAAATATCTTTACCAATCCTACATCTGATAGAGGGCTAATATCCAATATATACAAATAACTCAAGAAGTTAGACTCCAGAGAATCAAATAACCCTATTAAAAATATCAGGCGCAGAGCTAAACAAAGAATTTTCAGCTGAGGAATATTGAATGGCTGAGAGGCACCTAAAGAAATGTTCAACATCCTTAGTCATCAGAGAAGTGCAAATCAAAACAACCCTGAGATTTCACCTCACACCAGTCAGAATGGCTAAGACCACAAACCCAGGTGACAGTAGATGCTGGTGAGGATGTGGAGAAAGAGGAACACTCCTCCATTGTTGGTGGGATTGCAAGCCGGTACATCCACTCTGGAAATCAGTCATATGGTTCCTTAGAAAATTAGACATAGTATTACCTGAGGACCCAGCTCTACCCTTCCTGGGCATATACTAAAAAGATTCTCCAACACATAACAAGGACACATGCTGTGCTATGTTCATAGCAGCCTTATTTATAATACCCAGAAGCTTAAAAGAACCCAAATGTCCTTCAACAGAGGAATGGATACAGAAAATGTGGTACATTTACACAACGGAGTACTACTCAGCTATTAAAAACAATAACTTCATGAAATTCGCAGGCAAATGGATGGAACTAGAAAATATCATCCTGAGCGAGGTAACCCAATCACAAAAGAACACACATGGTACACACTCACTGATGACTGGATATTAGCCCAAAAGCTCCAAATATCCAATATACAATTCACAGACCACGTGAAGCTCAAGAAGAAGGAAGACCAAGGTGTGGGTGCTTCGGTCCTTCTTAGAAAGGGGAAAAATAGTCATGGGAGCAAATAAGGAGACAAAGTATAGAGCAGAGACTGAAGGAAAGGCCATCCAGAGACTGCCTCACCTGGGGATCCATCCTGTAAACAGTCACCAAACCTAGACACTATTGTGGATGCCAAGAAGTGCTTGCTGAAATGAGCCTGACATAGCTGTCTCCTGAGAGGCTCTGCCAGAGCCTGACAAAAACAGAGATGCATGCTTACAAGCTAATCATTGGACTGAGCATTGGGTCCCCAATGGAGGAGTTACAGAAAGGACTGAAGGAGTATGCAACCCCATAGGAAGAACAACAATATCAACCAACCAGACCGCCTAGAACTCCCAGGGACTAAGCCACCAACCAAGGAGTACACATTGGGGGACCCATGACTCCAGCTGCATATGTAGCAGAGGATGGCCTTGTCTGGCATCAATGGGAGGAGAGGCCGTTGGTCCTGTGTAGGCTTGATAGATGCCCCAGTGTAGGGGAATTGGAGGGCAGGGAGGTGGGAGTGAGTGGGTAGGGGAACACCCTCATAGAAGCAGGGGGAGGGGGAAAGGGATAGGGTATTTTGGGATGGGGACTGGGAAAGGTGATACGATTTGAATTGTAAGTTAAGAAAATATTTGATTAAAAAAAGGAAAACAAAACAAACAAACAAAAAACAACAAAAAAGTAGGAGGATTTTTTTGTTTTGTTTTGTTTTGTTGCTTTTGTATAGGATACTGTTTTGGAGTTCGTGGATCACAACCAACAATTAGTAATTTCAGTTCCAAGGAACTTTTCTGCCTCTTCTGACTTCCTCAGCTACCAGGCATACATGTGATACACATACATGCAGGCAAAACACCCATACAAATCAAGAAACATAAATAATAGAGAGCATAAGGAGGGTGAGAAGTGACTTAAGGGCACCATGCTAAGCTTGATTTCAAGATAAGTGCTATATAACAAACTTTATTAGTCCATCAAAAGAAATAGAATGTTCTAAGACTGGAACCTGGGAGGGAACTTAGTCAGAAATGGAAAAGACAGACTTTATATATATATTGCATCATTAATGCTCTAGTGAGAATTAATAAAATCTAGACAACAGTAAGAATATAAAAGGGTTAGCTGGAGAGATGCCCTGCATTTAAGAATTCTTCCTGCTCTTATGGAGACCAGAGTTCAGATCCCAGCACTTAAAGTCAGGTAGTTTGCAACTGTCATTGTCCTGTAGATCTGATGCCCTCTTCTGGGTTTTAGGGGTACTGCACTCACGTACTCTTGGCCACATAAATAAAAATAAAACTACCTAGAGTACAATATCTCAAACCACACCCCTTTATTGAAGGCAGATGGTGATGTTACTTTATTTATTAAAATTGATTGGTCCATTTTGACTTGTAGAGCAGCTCTCTGCCGTAAGCAACAGCTCTGGGCAAGAGCTTACCTGTATGTGCATCTGCACACACACTTCTATGCCCCCACTTATCCTGCACACCTCGTCTTTGAAGCTCAGCACTAAGTAGTTTTGTAATCAGCATCTCATAACTGCATGTGTCTGTGATTAGGAGTATTGTTATTTCAACCTGGCTAATTGAACCTGTGGAAATCAGTGTGTTTTCTCATTTTCCCTCAACACTCATTTTTCTATCACAACGTAATTGAGTTAGTAGGCTTCACTGGGGATGCATTAAGATTCCCAATGATGTTTTCCCTTCTCTGGAAAAATAGTGACACTGCTGTTCCAATATGTCTGAAATATCACTTTCCAAAGGTATAGACAGTACTTGTAATTAAGGCAATGATCTTCCAAAGTATTTTGATTAAAATATTGTTCAATCAGTTTTTGTGTAACATCGGATTTCTTAGAAATTCAAATTAAAGTGTTGGGTCAGTGTCCCCAATTTATTTTCTGTAAAATAAACTGCTGAAGCATTTTACATGTGTTAATAATTCTTTGTGGAACTTTTTAATGCTAGTGGGATACACCTGCAGAGTTTTAAAGAACCCGTTAGTGCTTTTGCTCAGGTTACATTTGTGTAGCTGTTTTTCTGGAGTGATACTCTTGGTGAAAGTATTTCTGTCACACAAGATCACCTCTGCGGTCTCTCTGTCTCTGTCTCTCTGTCTCTGTCTCTCTGTCTCTGTCTGTCTGTCTGTCTCTCTCTCTCTCTCTTTCTCTCTCTTTCTCTGTGTGTGTGTGTGTGCCTAGAAGAGGGCATCACATGCCCTGAAACTGGGGTTACAGCTGGTTATAAGTCACCTAGTGTGGGTGCTAGAAACTGAATTTGTAAGAGCAGCAAGTGCTCCTAATTTCTAAGTCATCTCTTTTGCACACGTTGGGTGGATTTTCTTTCTTTCTTTCTTTCTTTCTTTCTTTCTTTCTTTCTTTCTTTCTTCTTTCCTTCCTTCCTTCCTTCCTTCCTTCCTTCCTTCCTTTCTTTCTTATTGTTGATTGCTTTTGAAACAAGGACTTTCACTCTTTAGCTTAGGATAGCCTCTAACATACAACAGAGCTCAGGCTAGCCTCAAACTCACAACACTTGTGCCTCAACTCTTTGGGTGCTGAGATTAGGTGTGCTTGGCCCTACGATTATTTCCAAACATTGGCAACAATAGTAAAACAGTGAAAATGTTAGTGGTTAGTTTATCACAGTTTTGTACCAATTTAATTATACACAATATCTAATTTATTTTAAATTCCCACCTTAACAATATGTAAACTACTATTGCCTTCTTTTCAAGGAACAGTTTAAAGAGAATAAACACCTTCCTCTTGGCCACATGGTTATGAAGTTTTGGCAACGTAAACCATGTTATCTATCCTTAGGATCTGTATTCTCAACCATTACACACAACTTACAACTTGTAAAGAAATATGTAGAGAGATATAAATCAAGGGCATATAATTAGGATCCGCTAATAGTGAGATCAAGAATGGAGTTCTCTCAAGCAATTAATCAGATTCAGGATATAAACTAATCCTGTAACTAATTTAAGGATAAATGGCAAAAATCTTAGTACTGAACATTGGAGTCCTACACTATGGCAAATCGGCTTTAGGTAGAATAAAACAGATAGATACAAATGTTACCACTCCATACTTCTTAGAGATATTACTGAAGGAATTTGTAATCAGATACATTAGTGCAACTCCATCAGTGACCCTCAGTCTTCATGTTTCACAATGTGACCTTAATGAGAGTTTACAAACCTCATTGAAGAGACATTACAGTTGTTCTTGTTTTGTGTTTTGAAATCAGGGTCTCTGTTATCCATATTTGCCTCAAATTTTAACCAATCCCCCTGTCTAAGCCTCTCAAATGCTCACGTTATGGACATGAGCCACCATCCTAGCTGCATTCTCAATTATGTACAATGAATGCTTCCTAATATATACAAAACATAAATTCTTATTTGTGTTAGAGTTTAGAACCTCAAAATACATTCCACATTCCTGGGGAATACAGGATGACCTGAGGCAACTGTTCCAGATGATCTCATGAGTTCATAGTCATGGCAAGGCATTATAAATCAAGGAAAGAAATCAGAGAAGGCGTAATAGCTTACTATGCTGTGTTTGAAGATGTGTAATAAATAAGTTAAGTCATGTTAGCCTCACCATGAGTTCATAGTCATGGCAAGGCATTATAAATCAAGGAAAGAAATCAGAGAAGGCATAATAGCTTACTATGCTGTGTTTGAAGATGTGTAATAAATAAGTTAAGTCATGTTAACCTCACCTCTAGCCACACCTTAACATAGTTTGGACCGTAAGATGATGCGTCTGTATTGTTATATGTGCCTAAGCTTAAAGTGATATAATACAACATAAGAAAATCACATGTGATCTTCATATACCACATACTTCCATTCAAGAAATGCTGATCTTATTTCTTTCTTGCCATGCATGGGTAACTCTTGAATGTTGGAAGAAGTGAAACCAATGCTCTAACATTTTCTAAATGTGTACTATGCTTGTAGATGGAGGGATGTGATTCCAAAGTAGAAACTATGACACAGTATGTCTGGGGTAGAACTTGACCTGCTGTGTCTAACAAGGTCTCATGTAATCAGTGCACTACTGATGGTTATTTTTAGCAGAACGAATTTTTAAAAAATATATTTTAAAAATGTTTCTCTGCCATATTGGAAAAACTTTAATAAAGACAAAACTATTTCATAAAGAGATGAAAATGTTTGACTAAAATTAAATATCTGTAGAAATAAATCTATAAGTACTATTCACTTGCTCAGTGTTTGTGACATAGACATTTTTCAAGGGAAGGCTGTGGATATATTTCATCTGATGGAGCATTTGTCTAGGAGCCTCAAAAGTCAGGGCTTGTTGTCTAGCTCCACATAAACAAATCTTGATGATATCTTCTGTAATACCATCCCAGGGGAGCTTGAGAGAGGAGGATCAGGAGTTCAGTGTCATCTTCCACTCCATAGTAAGTTCAAATGAAGCTAGTCTGGACTATATGAAAGCTCATTTCAAAAACAAAATAAAACTAGATTTTATTTTAAAACTACAGAAAAGGTTAAAAGAAGAAAAATTTCAAAGGAACATATAGGAACAAAGGTCACCATGCATTGAGGACCCCTACCTCTATCAATGTGAGCAAAACCATCTAGCTATGAGACAGGAAGGACAGAAGCACAAAAAGCACTTATGAAATATTTCTCACAATGTCTCATAAAACACCTATTTTAATCACTGGTAAAAGAGTTCCATCTACATAGATGGCAATGCTAAATTTAAAGAGCAGAATCTGGAGACTTCTGTTGTGTTCTCCTTTTCAGAGACTATTTTAAAGGCAATGTTATTTCCAGTATTTCAGACTTCTTTTAAGAACACCTAAGTGCAGGAAAACCAAAACCCTCATCAATTATCTTACCTCTTACCTGCCTGGAAAGGGGAAAGTATTCATGTTCATTTCAGAGTAGCAAAGAGAACAATTCCTTACTACCTTTGCCAGGAAGAGAATGAAAGAAAGAAAGAAAGAAAGAAAGAACGGAAGGAAGGAAGGAAGGAAGGAAGGAAGGAAGGAAGGAAGGAAGAAAGAAAGGAAGGAGGGAGGGAGGGAGGGACTAAGATAGGAAGAAAGAAAGGGGCAAATATCTGCGTGAGAAAGAAATATAAAACAACAACAAAAAAATACTTCTTATTTTTCTGTTCAAAGTAAATTTGGCTTCTGAAAATTGCCACTTTAAAATCAATAACAAAGCTCCTGACCTGAAGTTCTGGTCATGGAGATAAAAGTTTCCTCACAAGCCTGCACAGTCCCACAGGACACTATGCTCCTAAACCATTCTTAACTTCTTGGCCTTTACAAAAGTTTGGTGCATGTTACATTATGTTTTATTTCAATGTAAAACAAACTAGACTCATTCTTGTCTAGTGATTCATTTGGGAGTGTCAAGTCTACTATGATTCCTGCCACCCCTGAGCAGGTGGTCCTGGATTGTGTAAGAAAGTGAGCTGATCAAGCTAACCCACAGAGAGGAAACCTGTAACTAGCATTCTCCATGCTCTTTACCTTAGCTTTTGGTTACTGTTTCTTGATTGAATCCCTGTTCTGTGATGGAGTATGACCTTACTAAACAAATATTTTCTTCTGTCAGTGATTTTTGACAGCAAAACAGAAAACTACCTAGGTTAGAAATAGATAAAAATTACATATGAGATCATCAGGATGTTCTTAGTTGCTGACATCTTATGTACTGGCTTCAATAGATAGACCACTTGGTGCCTCAAGAAAATTCTGTTCAAATGTAATTATTTGTACACAGTACCATGAAACCTACACTTCATTTTATATTTATAAACATTTATGCTATAATTTTCTCAGCTTGCATTACATGAATGGAACTTCTGGGGTGTCTACCAAATGCTTTATATGATTAGAGGTATTGATGGCTCTGGACAGATTATTAGGTATTGGTCTTGCAGATGTGCAAGTTCAGAATGCTCACACATGCTGTATGTTTTTCTCTCATTGTACACCTACCTAGCTGATCAGCGGGAAAGCCAGTATCTGAATGTGGACCCTGGTAACAGAGTTTACTATAGTACTCCTATGACAAAGTCTTGTCATAGTTTCCAACAGAAGAAAACTACATTTGAAAAATGAAGAAACTCATATTCCAGCAGCAGGGTACTGCAACTGTCCACAGAAACCATGACAGTAGACATTCATATTGGAATTTAGCTACACTGTCTTCTGAGACTAAGGACATTTCATTCTGGGATACTGGCTCCACATACCACGACTGAATTCAATGTAGCTCACAATAATAAAGGGGAAATAGTTTCTTGTAAATTTAATGAAAATTTCAAATGTTGCACTTTGATAGATTTCCTATTTAAAATCAATAATTTGTATCATGACAAAGTAAACATATCTTTTCTGATCACAACATAGATTAGAATTTGATGTAAAACCACAGATCCTTTGTGGGTACTTGCTGCCTGTATTCACACACAGAATACATTGCCAGTTGTTAGAGAGATTGGCATTAGCTCTTGCTTTTATAACCAACAGACAATCCAACATGATTCCTTGCTTGGTATAGATGGATCTCATAGGAAAGATCTTAACCACAACTGGGCTGGCAGCTGAGAATACCAATTCATTTTGACCTAATGACTACAATTTGTCTTGTTTTTCCCACTTTGACTCTTTTACTCCCTCCCCTCCCCCCCGGTATGCTCAGCACCCTCAGACAGTCATAAACTCTTTATAAAGCATTAACGGTATGGAAAAGGGCACCTGGGTCTAACAAATTTGTATGAAACCATGAAGGTCCCTGCTGAGGCTCATGTTTAATTGAAGGGTTGCTTCCTTACTTTGGTTGACTCCTACCATGTTTTGTGTTCTCTTTGTACAAAGAATTTTCTCTGCCACTCATCTCTTCTGCTCCCTCAGCCCTTCTATTTACTCATCTCTAACAGAAGTAGAGACAGTCCTAACATCAGGCTTGACTGACTCAAGTTTTCAGACTTGTTCCAGACTGACCAGTCATGTGTTTGATTCATATATAATCAAGTATGCAGAGAGGAAGAGAGTGGTGCCTCTTTCCAATAAAGGTTATTACTGTACTTTCTCCAGTTGGACTAGGAGTGAAGTCAGAGGAATTATGGACTTTGCAGTGAAATTAACATTATCTCATGTCAACCCAAGGGAATCGGATTCAGGTGTGTTTATATCTTTATTATTTAAAATAAAGTCTGTTTGCTTCGATTTTAGATCTTTGAGGAATACATTTTGTTGCTTTGTTGTTTTTTTCTTTGACTAATCATTATAGTATTTAAGTGTTCACACCTTCCTATTAACTTCAGTTATGAGGAAATCTGTGATACAAGTTTTCATTTACATTGGCAAATAAAAGCATTCTCTGGTGTCTACTTAATATTCTTATTGAATAGAGCTGGATGTTCTCATGCTTAAAGAGAAACTACAGAAATTACCTCTACTGCCTTTCTCTTGAGACCAAAACAGTAAGAGTTCTCTGAAACTTACAATCATCGGGCCACTGAATGGGCAAATGTTTCCTATTAGTGACTCCATTTTTTGAGTGGTACTTACTAGGTTTGGGTCAAACCCATTCAGGATTTTATCAACTTAGAATTCCCTGCATCCCAAAGGCAATGCTGGTTCTCAGGACTTTCCTCTTAATGTGGCTTTAGATTCAGCCCTGTACTTTATTCTAGTTCATAAAATTTCATAGTTCATGAACTGGGTTATGTTCTTGTTTTTTCATAATAGGGTAATAAGACTAATGATAATGTCATCGTATGCATGATTATATCCTGAACACTATGTAAGGACTAGTGCAATAGACACTCAGTAAACATTTGTCAGATAACCATATGAATCAAGCAAAATGGTGTCCAACTTGTAACCTCTTGGCTTCACCTGGCAGAGGATAGCTATGAATGCAACACAAACATAAAAATTTTAAGTCAATTAAAACATGAAGAGATTTCATTTTTGTAACTTGTTTTGTAGCTTGATTGCATATTTCTGATGTGTGAAGTTTGCAGATGATAATATTATTTTTAGTAGTAAAATAAAATAAAGGAAGAAAGATGGTCTCGAAAAGCTTAGTAAGGTAAAAAGAACAATGGTCATTAACACTTTTTAAAATGTAGGATGCTATGCAACTAGTTATTTAGTTTTATATATATATATGTATATATATATATATATATATATACATATATATATACTTTATTTGTATTTTATAAATATAAATAAATAAATAAATAAATAAATATTTCAAATGTTTTCCCCTTTCCAGATCTCCCCTTTTGAACCTCCCTATTTCCTCCCCCCTCCCCTGCCTCTATGGGGGTATTCCCCCACCCACCCACCCACCCACTCTCATCTTCCCGCCTTGGCATTCTCCTATACTGGGGGATCTAATACCCTCAGGCCCAAGGGCCTCTCCTCTCCCTGATGTCTAACAAGACCCTCCTCTGCCGCATATGTGGCCAGCACCATGGGTCACTCCATGTGTATTCTTTGGTTGGTGGATCAGTCTCCAGAAGTATCGGGGGATCAGGCCAGTTGCCACTATTGCTGCCTTTCTGGAGATGCAAACTCCCTCAGCTTGCCCAGCTTAGTGGGCTAAGCTGGGATAATGATATTTTATCATTTATGTGAACATTTCCACATTGAAATTACAAAACCATGAATTGTTTTAAATATTAAAACATATTAAATGTATTTTCATTTATGTATAAATTAACTTGGTTAAATTAGATAAGTCATGTACTCACTTTGGCAGCATATATACTAAATTTGGAAGGATACAGAGAAAATTAGCATGGTCCCTGCTCAAGGATGACATGTAAATTTTTGAATCATTCATATTTTACAAGAAGAATGGCCTAGTGAGGATGCCTTAATCCCACTTGGGAAGGAGAAAAAAAAACAATCACAGAGGGTAGAGGGATGGAGGGGGGCTGGGTGATAGAGGGGGGAAGGAGAAATGGGGAACATGATCAGGTATTGGGTGTAGAGGAAACAGAAGTGAAGCCCTGAAGACCAGCAGAAAGAATGGAAACAGACAACCTTGGGAGGGAGGAGATGGGGGGGGGGCGCATTAGAATGTACCAGAGACCTGGGAGATGAGAGATGCTCAGGACTAAAAGGGAGGGATCTTGGATGAAATGCCCAGCAGTAGGGAGAGGGAACTTGTAGAGGCTATCTCCAGTAGGAAAACATGACATCAAATGGAGGGTTGGGCTTGCCATCCTACAGTCAAAAACTCTGTCCTAGAATTGTTCATGTCTAAAAGAACTGCAGGGACAAAAATGGAGAAGTGCCTGAGTGTAAGGAGGTTTGGGACAGGCCCAAATTGGGATCCAGCTCAAGAGGAGGCTCCAAGGCATGACACTATCATTGATGCTATGGTGTGCTTACAGACAGGAGCCTAGCATGACTGCCCTTCAAGAGGTCCAACAAGCAGCTGAAAGAGTCAGATGCAATATTTACACTTAACCAGTGGACAGAAGCTGGTGAACCCTGTAATTGAATTTGGGAAAGGCTGGAAGAAGCTGAGGAGGAGGGCAACTGCATAGGAAGACCAGCAGTTTCAACTAACCTGGACCCCTAAATCTCGCAGAAACTGAGCCACCAACCAGTTAGGCAGCATACACCAGCTGATATGAGGTCTCTAAGACATATACAGCAGAGGACTGCCTGGTCTGGCCTCAATGAGAGAAGACCCACCTAACCCTGAAGAAACTTGAGGCTCTAGGGATTGGGGAGATCTGGTAGAGTGGGAGGGGGTGGGGACATCCTTTTGGAGAAGGGGAGGAGGAACTGGATGAGAAACAGTTGGAGGGCAGACTAGGAGGGAGATAATGACTGGACTATAAAAATAGATTAAAGAATAATAATTTTTAAAAAGTAGATAAGTCATAGATTTCATAATATATATACATATATACACACATTTTTATTTCATATTTACTTCAATAATAATAAAATTAAACTGGAAGATAAAGTAAAAGCTAAAACCTATTACTGATGTTTAGTAAACTAAAGTTCTAACCTTAGAAGTCACTTTATTTTGTTTCATTAACCACATTCTTACATTTTGAATCTATCTTAATTATAGCTTTGTTGCATTTTATCACAGTTCAAGATATTCTTATTATGGTTGGTAAACAAACCTCCCATAAAGTAATTATACCAGAATTGACTTAATATAAGAAAATGGTATTTAATATTAGTTCATATAGTCATGGACAAATAGTGTTCTTAACAATAATAAATTCCTTCACATCTTAGGAAAATTCATCAATTATTACTTACTTTTCTAGTAGCCTAAGGAAAAAAAGAGACTCAAGGTACAGAAAATATGACCTACCACCATGTCTCTTAGCTAGTTGGTATGAAAAATTTAACACATACCTATTACTCTACTTGGATGCTTATTTTCTGTTTTGTTTAGATTATTCACCAGTTTTCATATTTTAATAAAGATACTATTTGAACACAGACAACCCAATTAAACCATTTAAAGTGTAGAGGAAGATCCACTTCTTATTATATCCAGTAGAGGCCTGAGGCTGAACATTGGAATCTAAACCATTACTCCTTGATTTGAAATGAGAATTTTGATCAAACTTAATAAAGAACAGTGGTTTTCTGTGAAACCATGAGGATATTGCATAAAAATAAATTTGAAAATGAATGTCACTTGGAAATCAAAGCATGTCAACCTTTCTTTAGCTCATGCATTCCTTGTTTTCTTAGATAAATTGTAGGCCTATGTATAGCAACAGAAAACAGAGTTTGAAGTAGAAATTTCTGGTTTCTTTAACACCTCCATTCTCTTGTGAGGCTTTTCTGCAATCTCGCTTGTGAGAGGGCATGTGATGATTTGCTGAAAGTAGACATTTGAGAGGGTACATGATGTATAGAAAGAATATAAATGGAACCCCACAAACACTAAGAGGACACTCAGGTCTTGCTATGTATGCCCTTCAGCACTTTGTTTCTTTCCTGATCTTCACTGGTCTTCACTTCATAGAAAGAAATACACCACTTATCAGTGAGTACATACCGTGTTCATTCTTTTGTGACTGTGTTACCTCACTCAGGGTGATATTTTCAAGTTCCATCCATTTGCCTGTGAATTTCATTAAGCCATTGTTTTTAATAGCTGAGAAGTATTCCATTGTGTAAATGTACCACATTTTCTGTATTCATGGGGAGCAGAGGCCCTTGGGCCTGAGGGTGTTAGATCCCCCTGTATAGGAGAATGCCAAGGAGGGAAGATGAGAGTGGATGAGTGGCGGAATACCCCCTTAGTAGCAGGGGGACAGGGGGAGGGAATAGGGAGGTTCCAAAGGGGAGATCTGGAAAGGGGGACACATTTGAATGTAATAAAGTATGAAAAAAAATAAAGAAAGAAACACACCAAAGAACTTCCAGTGGTATTCTGGCTGATTCTGGTTGCTTCCACTGACTTGTTTGGATTCAGTGGAGCTTTACCATTTCTGCTGGATTATGCTACCACTACTGATTCATGTTTGAAGTTGACGTGAAGAGTAGAATTACCCCAAGGAACTACTTCTAAACAGGCTCACACGACTCTTTTCCTATTAACATTTTTCTCCTACCTCTAGTCAGTGGGTTAGAAGGGAGGTTGAAGGGGTTAAAAACCCAAATAAAGTAGGTATTGAAAAATCTAAGCCTACAGGTATCAGGGTCAAATGTTTAAATGATACAACCTGTGGCTGAAGCTGAACTCTGGAATGATGTGTAATAAGACACTAGCTATGAGTTGTCACATGTTTTCAAGTTCTTTCATACAGAGACATTTAAACTTTGGCTATGTATAATTGTTGCTAGGTGATGGCCAGCAGGCTTTCTTTGTCTAGACTTATCACCAGTGATAATATGATTTTTAAGTTGTTCTAGTTCAAAGCAGCCAACCTTTTTAAAGGCTACTGACTGTAAATTGAGACACAATTGAGCTTACACACACACACACACACACACACACACACACACACACATACACACACACACCTGCTGCTCAGTATAATAACAATAACTATAGCTAATGTAAGATTATGCCAAACTAGCATGTTTCTATGCCCAAATACATCATGAAAATAATGGTCTAAATGGAGCAAGAAGTATAATTCTTATGTAGGATTAACTAGTAAAAAAAGAAAAGATGTGGGCTACAAAACAGATCAGAAATGCAAGGAGACACCACTACAGATCTCAGGACACCACAATAAATCAGTATCATGAATAACACTTGGCCTACAAAATAGATCAATTCATTTCAATGTCCCAGATGCAAAAAATCTACCAAGAAATAAATAACTTGAATAGGTATTTTAAGGAACTCTAATAAATATTTGAATTTTCTAGCATGGTACAATGTTAGGTACCAGGAAACCTTATATTCATGAGGATAAGGCGGATCACTTAATCACAGAAGTTTAAGATCCTACTGAGCAACAAAGCAAAACCACAATTCAAAGTCATAACAAGGTTTGTGTTTCAGCCCAGTCATAATGGCTTCATTAAACAAAGAATACAAATACCGATTTGGGGGAAAACGAACCCTAAGACTCTGTTGATGGACTATATAAGTCAAAACCCTATGATTTTCAGTATAAAATTTCTGTGAGAAGAATAAAAGTAGAACAATCTTATTATTCACACTACCACTACAAAGTATGTATTCCAAGGATTCTAAATGAACTTAACAGACATACTTGTATAGTCATATGTTTGGATGATTAGCCAAAATAGGAAAGATAGAAAAATAGCAAAAATAGAATCAGTCTAGTTGTTCATCAACAAATGAATGGATAAAATATATATATATATATACACACATATTATTTATACATAGATAATGAAAATATGCGATTTGCAAGGATATGCAACTGGAGGTTATACTATTTGAAATTCAAGACTCTGAAAGCCAAATATCTTGTGTTCTTTATCATCTGTGCCTCCTAGATTTATATAACAGTGGATATATAGAATAGATATATACATAAAAACATTAAAGTATAAGTGCAATTGTCTAGGGAATGAATGGGATTAACAGGAGGAGAAGGAGGGAGAAATAATGAGGGGTAAGTATGTCCATAAAACTTGGATGAATATTTCTTTATGAAACTTACCAGTATATACAATGAATATATATCATTAATTCTCTATGGATAATGGTTACTCACAAAGCACAAAGATATACCAAAAACTGGGCTAGTCACCATTTCATGGGAAGTGAAGGAGGTGCTCACAAGAGGCCACCTAGAGTGACTATAAACAATGAAGAGTTGCTGAGAGAGGAGGTGGGATAGCCACTTAAAAGTAGCACACGCTCATTCAATAACCTTTCCAACATGATATAAGCACCTCTCATTAAACTCAGTGGGTCACCCAAAAAATGAGGGGAAAGTAAGAAGGGCCCTTTTTGGACCTGATAAAATGGTTGTATTCTAGAACAAGGACAATCTCAAATATTGCCTAAAATGTAGAGTATCAATAAGCCTCCTCCAGGCTGAGACTTGATGGTGGTGCCAGCCTGTAATTCCAACTTCTTAGGAGACTGTATCAGAATGATCACAAGTTCAAGCCTTTCCTGGGAAACTTAGTGAGATTCATTTGCAAAATAAAAAGGAAACGGGCTGTGGGTATAGTTAAATATCGGAGCACTTGTCTCCTATGCTTGGGCTCCAGGTTTACACTCTCTACATTTAAAAAAAAAAAAAAATGAAACATGCAGGCAAACAAAAACCTTCTCATTTGCTTCCAACAGGATAGAAGCATGTAATCATCACTTTCTCATAAAAGTAAATAGTTTTTTACCATAAAATCTGCCGTGTGCACTCATTTTATTTACTCAAATTAATAAAAACTAATTTCTGCATAAAAGCCTGTGTATAGATATTTATAGTAGCTTTATACAAAATTTCCCCTAACTTGCAAGCAACTGAGAACTCCTCCATTCTAGGAATAGAAAAATAAACGATAGTAAATCTAAATGATGAAATAAAACATACTGAAAATGAACCTCTAATGCGTGCTATTCAATGGGAAAAGTCTGTCTGAAAAAGTTATTAAGGGTATGATGTCTGGGGGATAAGAAATCTATAGTCATGATCAAAATATAGTGGTTGTGATATTTGGATGAGAAGGAAGGGTTAAACAGGTGGATAGATTTTATAAGGGCAAAGAAATGATTGCGCTCTATAAAGGAGGGTGATTATCATTATATGTTGGTCTAAAACTATAGAATATTTACTTCTATCAAAACTTATAAATACTAGACTCTAGGTGAATGTGATACAGGAATGTAGACTCAACCCTTGTTGCCAGTGTGACACTCTGGTGGGGGATATTGCTAACTAGGTAGTGGCCACATGTATGCGTACAAGGAGAGAGACACTTGGGAAATTCATCAGCATTGCTATGAATCAAACATTGCTGTTATGGCAAATTATTGACATGATCATCAGTTCAATGAGAAGGATCTCTCTCACTCAGAGAGGTGGTAATTTGCAAACCATCATTTAAACAATTGCTGTCAAACAGTCCTAACTTGTACCTCCTGATCAGTATGGGCTCATAGGAAGCATCTATCAAGCACTTCTTTGAAGGCAAAAAGAACAACAGAACAACCAAAGGCAACAGCCAGAACAACAACAGTGGCTTGGGTGTTACAAGTATATTACTCTTGGTCCAGTCCCTTTATAGAAAAGAGAGTGTATCATTATGGGCCTGAATCATACAAACAGATAAGAGTTTACAATAATGTATTTTATAAGGTAATGCAAAAATCTATCTAAGAATATAATTAGAGCTAGAACATGTAGCAGTAGGGATACAGAAGGGGGTGGTAACTTGTCCTAGGAGACATGATCAAGTAAAGTCACCTCAGACAGGGCACCTACTTCAGAAAATTCACCCTAGTCTAGTATGGTGTCAACTATGAGTTTACTGATCTTACAAGAAACATGGAGGATTCTCAAACAGCTGCATCATGAAAATGACTTACCCTGGACTGGGCTACAATCACTGAAAAACTAACTAGTTGGGGCTTCCAATTTAGTCACTCTACTCTCTGTGTGGTCTATCACCTCCTGATAGTATATATACCTAGTGCAGAGTTGATGCATGTCAGAATCAATGACTATACCTTAACTGCACAGAAATGGATTCCTTCAAGAAAAATGAGTATGTATCAATGCGACTGGGTAGGTAGACCTCTCTTCTCTATGCATGTGTCACAATGTTTAAGGTAATACTTTCTTTAATTCTTTTGGATGGGAATGAGTGAGGCCAGCTTATCACAGAGACATAGATCTCAGGAGAAGAGTACATTCAACAAGAGTAGAATTCAGATGTTGGAACATGATTCCTGAGTCATTTACCTGAGAATGTCTGGAGAACACAGGAAGCAGAAGCATCTCTCCCTCTCCAGGGGGCTTTTGTTTGGTTTTGTTTTTCTTTTTCTTTTTCTTTTATCCCACTGGGAGATGGGGTAGGGAGCTGATACACTTGATTCCATAGAGACTAGAGACATGAGCTGTACTTGCAGGTTAATTTGCATAGAAATTAGAGAAGTGCTTTCTTAAAAATCAAGTCACTACAATTTGTAGACTGTGGAGTAAAACATATTCTTTTGCCTTGCTCACTAGAACCACACTGATTCTTATGGCCCCAACACAACTTTGAGGAAAAGAATATGCAATTGGGAAAAGAACACCAATCTTTTATCAAACTCTTATGTGTGGGTGGGATGGGGGTGGGGCTATGCAGATCAGAGGAAAATCTGAAGGCGTTCTTTCTCCTATTCTACCAAGTGAATCCTGGGATTGAGCTCAAGGTGTTAGCCTTGGCAGCAGAAACCTTATATCAACTAAACCATCTCACTAGTCTAAGCACATTCCTCTTAATCCAAGCTGAGGCACCAAAGGAAGATGCCAGATGGCTAGGCACCAATTGAATAGTGGGGATAATCTTTCCAAGAAAATATGAAGGTCATGAAAAAAATGGATTTTAACACAATGTTTAAGGAGCAAGCCCACCTGGTAATCCAACCTTGCCTTTCACTGATACTGCTGCTAATGATACTGTCATGCATCAACTACAGATATCCTTGCCCACAGTGAAGTTTCAATGTACTAGACTCTGGTGGAGAATTCTTCAGTCATTCATACGAACTGCAACTTAAATGAGAAAGTAAAGACTTTGAAACATGCCCAGAGCAGAGTGCCCCAGTGCTGTAAAAATCCTTAAGAAAAACTAAGGAGGCCTTTCTGCAAAGTAGTAGTTCTCAAAGTGTGGTTTTACAGGGACAGCAGCAGAAGCATCACACAGGGATTACCTACAGATGTCAATTGTATCACCAGATACCCTGAAAAGGAACTTGGAATGCCATCCCTTGGAGAAAGAGGCAGGAAGATCCTAATTTCAAATGTATCCTGGACTACCTAGAGACGTCAATTAAAAAATAAAAGTCAATACTGTAGCCTCCTCACACACTGAGCACCAGAAATTTTGAGGTACTTGGGAATTCTCAGGGTTTCATGTGATGCTAATGTAGCATATAGTTTGAGTATTAATCATATAAAAGAATAGGAGAAAATGGGTGAAGAGCCAAGATGGAGTGGTGGGGAAGTTTCTGACTAAAAGCAGTGAAGGTTAAAATCCCTGTAGAAAAGGTAGATAGAAGTGCAGAAGCCTGAGAGTTAGAGAGAGTGATGTATCTAAGGGCAGGAGAAAATAATCTTCCACAAGCTTCAAAATTAAGAGTAGGCAATAGCAGTGCAGAGACCAGATTTGCTCCTCAGCCAACCTGTCTGCCTGAGCCAGCAGAAAAGTCAACTTCAATCTGTGTGAGTAGAAGGAGCAGAATCTTCATGCATTTACATCACCAGGCTGGCACCGGAAAGGGATTTGGTTTTGCAACCCTTGCAGAATCAAATGAAAGGCTGGCGAGGAGTGCACAGCCCTTTAGAACAATAGCACTCAGCCAGGGCTGTGTTTTAGAATCATCTGGGAGCTGTATGAAAATAAGATTCAGGAAGTAAACACAGCACAATTAAGTAGATCTCTGGTGTGTGGGGCCCAGGCAGATTCTGCTAATGTGTGATTGGTGTTTCTAAGAGGGATTAGTCTAATCCTGTTTGCTTTTAGAAAAATCAGACAGAGAGAGAGAGAAAGAGAGAGAGAGAGAGACTGAGGAGGAGGAGGAGAGGAGGAGGAGGAGGAGGAGGAGGAGGAGGAGGAGGAGGAGGAGGAGGATGTGGTAAGCACCTGATAATGGTGAGTGAGGGAAATAACCTTATTTAAACCAGTCCAGAGTGAAAGGTTTTCGCATTGCTATGTTCATTTAGGTACAGAATTAGTTACAAGTCCAGCATGCAACAATGGTTGAAAACTTCATTTCCTTGGAAAGTTTCATGAGTTCAAGAAGACACAGGTTTTCCGAATCTTCCTTTTCATTAGCATTGGAGTATTTCAAAACTTCTTAGGTTCTGAATTAGCAAGGGAAATGGCAAGGGAAAATGATTCTTATCTAAAGACAAGTAAGTCAATTTTGTCCTGTGGAAGGTTGGTGTGACACCTTCCAAAAACCAACTTCATGTTTACAGAAAGTTAATTTCTAACATCCTGAGAGTCTTTGGAGTCTACACTGAACATACCTCCTCAGTTCTTCACTAATATTTAAATTAAAATTGTGATATACTGATTTTATAACTGCTTGAGAGTTACGATTTTATTTTCCGAAATATAATATTTCTACTCCACTTTAATTCTAAATTAGAGCTAAGGATCATTGTGAGATGGGAGAAGGGCATACAAAGTCTCTACTGTCAGAATAAAGAGCAGCTAGAAGCATTTTCTTCTCTTTGCCTGGGCCTATACAAAGAAGCTAACACATAAACACAACTCTAAACCCTTGACTCCCAGGTCATTTTAAAAGTTACTCTTGGAAAAAACAAAACAAAACAAAAACATAAACAAACAAGAACAATAAGTTTTAAGGCGGACTCATGGTGGCCACAGTGGAGTTTTGTTAGTAGAGATTAGGATGTTTCCTCTCAAGGGATGTTACGACACAGGAGACTCTCTGTACATGCTTCCTTAGTCTCTATTCTTGCCAACCAAGGTCTAGCCAGCAGCTGCCCGAACCTGTAACACTTCGGTCTATGAATTCCACATTTTCTGTTGAGAAATAACATAAACCAGAATTTTATTAAGTGATAAAGAAAAAGTTCACGTTGCTTCCTAGATCCAGGAAATCTGAGATGAAGGATCTGGTGATGGCCTTGTTCCTGGCAGAATTCTAAGGTAACATAAGCCGTCATCACATAGGGAGTGACAGGAATCATACATGTTTCTGTCATGCACTCTCACCCTTCTGCCTCTTTGTGCTTTTATTCTTTACATTTTACATCTTTTAGTTACATTCTTTGCTGTAATAAAATAATGGACAAGAAGCAGCTTAAGGGATTAAAGGTTGATTACAGCTTGCAGTATAAGGGGATATAGTCTTTCCTTAAAAAAACAAAAAATCTATGCCTGAAGGAGCTTAAGGCAACTGGTTACACTGCAACCACAGTAAGGAATCACAGAATAATGAATGCTGGACCTCAGGTAACATTCTTCTTTGCATCTAGTCTAGAATCCTAGGATGCTATCCACATTGCGGTAATCCTTCTTCTTTCTATTAACATGATATGAATCACAAATATGCCAAAAAATTGTCTCCAGAGATTTTAGTTCCTGCAAAGTTGACAATCAGTACCAACCAAAACATTATTCAACAAATCTACTATGACCTATACCTTTCATCCCCTCTCCCTCTCCTTCTTCTTTATTTGTCTTATTTGTTGTTCTTATTCTCTTCTCAAGACAGGAGTTTCTCTGTGTAACAGTCTTGGTTGTTCTAGAATTTGATTTGTGGACCAGGCTGGCATCAAACTCATAGAAATCTGCCTGCCTCTGAATCCCTAGTGCTTGCATTAAAAGTGTGCACCACCACTGCCTAGCTAAACGTTTTCTTTGCATATTTAATGATGTGTATGCATTTGTGTCAGTCTGTAAATATGTGAACTTGAGTGTAGGACACATAGAGGCCAAAGGCATCAGACCCCCCCAGCACCAGAATTACAGGTGGCTTTGATCAACCACACATGGATGCTAGGTATTGAACTCTGGTTCTCTGCAAGAACAATAAGTTCTCTTAACCACTCAAATTATTTTTAAAAGAGCTAATTACAAATCTCAAATGCACAGTATTAGGATCTGATTCTCTGAGCAACAAACAATGCCATTAGAGAGCTCTCTCAGAAAGCATCATCATTCTGTGTGAGGAAAGTCATTACAAATTAAAAGAAATGCTGGACAGTGATGGTGCTTACCTTTAATCCCAGCATTCTTGGGAAGAGGCTGGCAGATCTCTGCCTGATCTACAGAGTGATTTCCAGGATAGCCAAGGCTACACAGAATAACCCTGTCTTGAAACACCAAAATAAGTAAGTAAAGGAATAAATGAGAGAGAGAGAGAGAGAGAGAGAGAGAGAGAGAGAGAGAATGACACTTTGTGTAACATGGAGTGTCTCCCCTCAAACAGAGTTAAAAGTTTCAGTGTCGGTGTAGTGGATGTAAAATAAGTTAGCTAACATTAAATTTAGAATCAAACTTGTTTTATAATACTTGGAAGAAAGCCAGCAGTCTATTTAAAAATAGGAACTGCCCAAAATTTTAAAAATATGATATGATTTTGTAAGTTATTCAATGCCCAGTTTCTGTGTAAATTATTGCTACAATAAATCTGTTTAGGGAGGTTATACTTAATGTATTTCCCAAACTGTGAGTTGAAAGCTTCTGCTGAGTTGAAAATAAAATGGCATACATTTTACTCAGTTAACATAAACAGAGCAGTCACTTATTTCTCCCTAGGTAAGGCTCTGCAGGGTGAGCAATAACAGTGTTTAAGCTCTGATAGCTCACAGATATTTTCTTGCTGCATATAATTTGTGGGTACGACTCTGGTCATATACAAACAATCCTCTCTCATATCACCCAGGCTCCATTGCAGAAAGCAGTTTCCATTAGCCTCTGCCTGCACGGACAAACGTAGCATTCCATGATCTGGTTTTATTTCTCAGGACCAGCTCTTGTAATTTTATGTAGTCGTTTAGGTGTTCAAACAGAAGGCTTTCTTCTGCACACTCATAGTTTGCTTTTCTGAAACCTTTAATTTCTAGACAGGAAAAGAGAATTTTAATAGTGTTGGCTTTGGTTTCTATTTTAGGTGTGGTTTCCTTTGAGCTATGGACTCCATTTTGTTTGTTTGTCTGTTTGCTTGAACATACTGTAGTATTGAATCTATTATACATTCATTTGGCTATTTGATCATGGTGAGGAATACCAGAGGATTATGTTTTTGTGTGTTATATGTAGGTGTGTACATGCTTGTATCGACGTGTATAACTCTAACATCAACCCTTCTCCAAGCACGTCTCTATCTCACCTTTTTTGAAATATAATTCCAGCACGTGGGAGGCAGAGGCAGGCGGATTTCTGAGTTCGAGGCCAGCCTGGTCTACAGAGTGAGTTCCAGGACAGCCAAGGCTATACATAGAAATCCTGTCTCAAAAAACAAAAAAACAAACAAACAAACGAACAAACAAAAAAGAAATATAATCTCTTCTTGAACTTGAATCCCAAAATTTTCCTACACTAGGTGGCTAGAAAGGCCTCTAGACCACCTCTTAGCACCAGGGTTACAAAAACAAGCTGCAATCTGGGTTTTTAAAAAAGTATTTTTAAGATATATTTATTTATTTAATATATATGAATACATTGTCTTCATGCACACCAGAAGAGGGCTTTGGATCCCATTACAGATGCTTGTGAGCCACCATGTGGTTGCTGGGAATTGAACTCAGGAAATCTGGAAGAGCATGCAATGTTCTTAACCACTGAGCTACCTCTCTAGCCCCCACATCTGGATTTTAAGTTGGTACTAGGGATAAGTTTAAGTCCTTAGACTTATTCACAGAGCACTTTATCCACTGTGCCACCTCCCAGCCATCTCTCTCTCTCTCTTTTAATCAACATTTTCTTCTGACTGCATGCTATAGAAACACTCTCAGACTTATAAGCTCTCCTGGAGTCAAGATTAGCACATGACCACAAGCCCAGCGTTTTCCATTCTCTTGAGGGCTCCCAAGGGGGCATCTGATGGCTGGATCCCCTTCCTGTGACTCTGTGTATTTTCTGGGCATGTAAAAGGATTAAGGATATCATGCTTTCAAAGGACTTGCTCTTTCTCAGCAGGGCCATCTCAGGAAGATATAAAAAGCAAGGTGATGGCATAGCCCCAAACAGAAGATAGCAAAGTCAAGTGTCACGCTTTCTACTGAAACTGGGCAGTAAAGGGCAGCTCTGACAAGACAAAACAAACCATAGTTCAGGTCTCCATGGCCTGCTTAAGCTCTTCTTACTCCTTTCTCAGCCAGAGAGCACCAAGCACAGCACTGACCACAGAATCTGTACCCTAGTGTGTGCTGTCTTATGCCTCTATTTGCAATTAAGATACAACTTTTAAGTGAGCATCAAATTTCTTTCTTGGGATAGAATGTCTCTAGAAGTGGGAAAGGGTACCCTTATGTATAGCTCTCTCTGTAAGGGGCAGAATTAGAGCTGCGTGTCTCTAGTGCCAAGATTTGTATTAATCCACTGTTTGCCACTGACGCACACTAACAAGGTATACATGCTAACAATATTTTATGGATGCTTCATCCTGAGCTATAATTATGGAAACGAAGGAAACAGCATGGTATATGTTAAACCCTGTCTACCTGTTTTGAGTTAGTGATTTATATACATAGACACTTATTTCACACAAAATTGAGTCTAATCATATGTCTGGACGGACAGCATTTTCCTTTGGAATGTATCCATAGAAAGCTAAATCATTGGAATCAAATAGAGTGTTACCAGGCTGTATCACCTCTTACACTTACATATGGTGAATCTGAATGTGAATCTAATCTTTGAAAAAAATGTCACAATTATCCAACTGACCAATCTCCTAAGTAAGCACTGATTCAAAAAACAAATGTGAGTATTTCCCTTTCTGGACTTTAAGCAGTAGATCAGGATGGAACAGATGCCAGTAGTTTCAATAAAATGAAAATAGTATGCTACTTTTAAAGGCCACTAGTCTTATCACATGCATACTCACCCTTGGGTAGGCAGATAGGAAGCAAGCTGACTTATGTGTTTTTACATATTTAATGGCCTTCGTTATACATAGCGGGAAACCAAGGGAGAGGTGTGAACAAACTACATCTTCAGTCTGCTATTACGTGCTCTTTGCATATATTCAATCTTTGTGCCAATCCATGGCTCACACAGCACTGTGTTCTGCCACCAGGATGTCACTTATTTAGTGTCTGATAGGGTCAGAATTTGAGCTTCTACGATACCGATGCTTCTGATACTTTTGGAGAGAGTACACACTTTACTACAGATCCAAGAGTACAGAATGTCAGATGAGGTCCTTGCTCTGATAGACTCCACACAGAAAATTAGGATTCATTTCTAGTATCAGTTCTTCACTTGCTTGTGTGTATGTATGTGAGTGTGCACACATGTATACACATGTCTATGTGGGTACAGGTACACATGTTATTGCAGGTGTACATATGTGTATGTGTATGAGGTGACTAGGGGTCAATCTCATATGTTCTTTTTCATAAAGGGTACATTTTGTTTTCCTGAGAAATGATCTCCCCCCTGACTCAAGGTTTGGTTATTTGTCCAGGCTAGAAAACTAGGCAGTTCTAGAGAGCAATCTGTCTCAGTCTTGTAGGCACTGGCATTACAATTAGACATGATCCTGCTTAGAATTTTAAATATAGGTTCTGGGATTTAAACTCAGGGACTCCTGCTCTCGTGACAGGCACTTTACTGACTGGATCATCTCCCTAGCTTCATAGGCTCAGGTCTTCAGAATCTCTTAGGGATTTTTCACAATAGTGGGGTGCACATTCTATGACTTTTGCAAATCAATGACTGTTGAGAGACATGTTGGTGGTGCTATGATACCTCCATTAATGTCCTTCTACCCATCAGGTGACACCTGTAGCTCTTCCCCATAATGTGTCTTCAAAGCTTCTACATGAAAAACTTGACATTCTTCAAAAATAGAAAAATCTATCACAGAGCCAAAGCAGGATTTAGAATGCCAATAATCTACTGTGTGGCTTACAGGCCAGATGCTCTAACAGATAGTAGGCTTTAAAATCTACTTTGCACTCATTTAAAATGAGTACCTATGAGGCTATGACCACTAGCAGCTCATTTGTGCTGTGATGGTCCCATCTGGCTCCAGACTACCATCAGGCCTAGGACAATGTGTTCACTTTGAACAAGCTATCAGATACACACACTGTGTTGGCTCCTTTTGCAACAAGATCTTAAGGACCCCGATTTCCCATGCTCTGCTTGGATAGGAAATACACATTCTCTTTCCTTCCATGTGTGCTCTTTAGCATTTGTCTGCAGGTACCCATCCTATCTTTGCTTAATTACTGGCTGCAGTTTGCTTCCAGGCTCTTCATTTTTAGGGTGATGGTTTTTAATCTTAGCATAAAGCTTAATTTGTTTACCTAATGAACATACCATGATCCCCTGTAACCTAAATTTAAGTTATTTTTAAACTCTATCCTTATGCATATGTGGGAAGCCCTAAGAGGATTATTACATATAGAAAGACAGGAAGAGGGAAAGACAGAGTTGTTTGATGGGGATCTTGGAGGAGATGAAAGAGGACGGTGCAGTTTATGAATTTATGGAATTCTCAAAGAAAAAATACAGGGATTATTTAAATTAGGCTTAAGCTTCAATGAAAAAGAAAACATCCCATGAAACACTGTTACACCGGGGTTAAAGTTGTGGGCTTTTGAGTTAAAGTATGTCACGCACTTGGTATAAATGACTAATAGATATTCTTCTATAACTGCACAGCTTCAACTGAAAAAAGAATAATGTTTGATATAAATAGTAATTTACTAAAAAACTTTATGTATAGTTGTGTGTGTGTGTGTTCCAGTGCCTTCAAAGCTCCAGAATAAGATCCTCTGGAGCTTTAGTTATAGACCATTATGAGCCTTCAGTATGTATACTGGGAATAAGACTCCAGTTCTCTCCAAGAGGAACAAGTGCTTTTCATAGCTCAGCCATCTTTCCATCCCCTGTTGCTCACTTTAAAGGCTGGGGATAAAGACACAATAAAGATACCTAGCATAATGTACAGTGAAGAGAGTTCCATCCCTCTGAGATTCTAAGTGAAAAGTAAAGAGTGGAGATAAACAAACAAACAAAAAACCAAAAAATCCGCTTTGCAGTTTCTTAGGGCCAGTGACTCAGTTAGACAAAGAGCAGGAGAAAAAATTAAAGTGTTTACAAATCTTTTCCATTCAGAATGGTGGTCTCTCAAAGAGCTAATGCTCATCACGTATACTCAGCCACACTATACTCATCACTATAGCTCATCACGTATACTCAGCCACAGAGCTGTGATCATCTGGTCCATATTCACAGCCACACTATACTGTAACAATTATTTTCATTGGTCATAAGTTATAGATAAAATTTGCTTAATCATGCTAGTTTTCTATTCAGGGTTGGCTGTATCCAAATATATCAGTATGTGTGCTAGATGTGAGCCTTTGGACTCATTGCTCAATATTTATGTTTGGAGGAGACAGAAAAAGGAAGCTAAGTTGAAGGAAAACCTGTGTCTGAAATCTATCATTCCTGCAAGAAACTAGCGCTTGAACATATTTGGTGTGCCGTAAGCCAGTTTTAATGACTATTCAGAAAGATCAACTCTATGTATGAAATATTACTTTGCTTTTTATCAAAATGAGTGGTGAAAATATCCCCCATAGAGTATCTTTATGGACGCTGTTGGGTGATATAATTGATTCATGTTGACAAGAGTGTAATAAAATGCCCGACGTTTAGGAAATATCTTCCCTGGAGAACACATTTGCTAGAGAATCTCTCACCTGACTTACCCTTGCTTGAAAGTCTCCCTTCCTAGGATCCCTGAAAGGGTAGTTTGAAGGGGATATGGGTTTCTTTCCCTTATTCTGTACTATGAACCTGAAAATGGATAAAGTAAAAAGATTCTCACAAAACACATGTTCACACTCATGAGTCTCTGCTGATGCCAATTTTCTCCATATGAGGAGAAATTCTTCATCCTATCAAGTTCACCCTTTGCAAGCCAGCTCTTGACACAAGACTTCTCAATTGTCCCCAGGTATGCTCCTTCTCTGACATATTCCTTGATGTTGCTAATTAGAAATCTTACCATATTGTTTCTTCCTTACAGAATGATTTCTCCTCCCTGACAAAATCCCCAGCAAGCACCACCACATCACACTCATCTTCACATCTGCATTTATTGCATTTATTGGGAAAGGCTAGATCCTGTTTCTACAGTGTCTTATGAACCCTCCTGAAGTTTGCTTGGTGTGTATGTGCATGTGGTTATTGTGTGTTGTTGATATGTCTACAGTTTCACAAATGTGAAACAGCTATCATCGCCACTTCATGTGGTTACTTTATCAGAAAACCTCCAGGAGTTATTGCCACAAGCATACTATCACAAAAGCACACAGATATTCTGATCAGTACCCTTTCTTTTCTCTTCTTTGGTTATAAGATAGGCATGCTTTGTTTCTTTCTTAAATGTTTCTTTCAATGCACTACCAAATAAATCCTTCTTGACTCATTCACTTACCACTTCACACATGGAGACACAATCTAGAATATGTGTTAAACAAGGAAATACCCTCTTTCCTTCTAGTAAAAGAGACTATAATTCATGAACAATAAAGAGAATTTGCTGAGTAAGTCTTATGAGAAAGGTGGGCTGAGAGCTGAGGGATTGGTAGGCAACAAGTATGTGAGGTTCTAGGTAAAAACTAACCCAAGGAAAGAAAAGAACCATTTTGTGTGTGAGACATCTAAATGTGTATTAAGGAATAGTGGTATACAAGGAGGATGCTGTTGCATTATCATCGTAAAAGGATAAGCAAAGAGATAAGGGGTCAAACATTGGTCAGAAAGAAGCATACAGATACAATCAGTGTTGAGTTGGATGTGTGTGTCTTCTCCATGTGTCGATGGAGCAGTTGAAGAACAGGAGTAGCCTGGTGTGATATGTAGCTTTATGTAATGACCTGTGTAGCTTTGTCCAAGACCAAACCACACTGTATGGGTCTTCCTGAACTGTATAGACTGGAACACCACAGGGAACTACTGTAGTAAACCAGTGCCTTTTATTATTAGCTTGTATACGTGGTAGAATCTAGACAATGCCCAAAGTACTAGTAGGGAATCTAACACTTCTCATGAATATTGTCTTTGAGGAAAGAATTATTCTATCACTGCTAGAAACATCTCTCTACTACATTCTCCCCATTACCTGTCTAGTATACTTGTGTGTGGCTTACACAACTTAAATAAGCAGGATTGTACTGCATGCATAGTTTCTGGGTAATTGTTTTCCTAATGTGCGTTATCAAAAGGAGAACATTTCTGGGCAAGCCTTTGCAACCTGTCAGCTTTCTGTCACAGTCACATTGCCTTATTAAGGCATTGAGTTGATTCCACACAAGAAGGATCCAGAGAAATTGTACACCTTCTGAGATTCAAGTGAGTATCACAAGTTTGGAGACCAGAGATGGAGTGTAAACTAAATGTGCTTATAAAATGTGAGCACTCAGCCCTTCAAGTTAAAAAGGTGACAATGTCACCACGTAGCCTTCACTTTACAGATAAGAAAATGAAGTTCAAATATGAGGGTTCTAATAACAGCAGATGGAATCCTCACATTCCCTTTGACAAGTTCTACTCTATTTGGTCTTCAGGGGAGACCAAATTCATTTCTACCTAATCATGGAATGTCTTTAAAGGTAAATGAGAAAAGTCAGTTGTTTGTGTATTAAGTAGACTCCTTACTCTTCCCTCAAGCCCAATCTAGCCAAGGGTTTATTAAATAATTTTATATGAGTTTATCATCTACAAAACAAAGCCAGCTTTGAAAATCAAATCATTAACCAAGGTGACCAAACAAATAATAGTAGCAGCTTTTCAAGAGTAGGTGCTGAGTGGCATTGTGTCCTTCATAAATTACCATGGGTAACACTCTAAACAACTGTTTGAGCAAAGTATTCCTTTTCAGGGAAAGAAAAAAAGAACACCCAAAGCAAAATTCTAGATTCACAGAAAGGTTAAGACACTTATATAAAGTCTGAGTGCTAATAGTAAACTCTGGCATTATCTGTCAATTGTGACTCTGAGGCAAGGATGGGGAACCTACAGAACCAAACCAATCTACAAAGAAAGTGGAACTGAGTCACAACTATGCTCTCTTCTTCCCGTTTGTGCATCTACCATTGGGCTGCAGTGATGGTGCGACTCTTTTGGTTAGTACACCCCTAAACGTATTTACTCTCTTCCCTGCTGTGGTTTCACTATATCCTCACCAAAGTTTCTGTGTCGGAAATTTAATCATTGAATGATTACATCAACTGTAAATGGAGGAAACACATTAAGACGGTCATTGAAGTTAGATTGGGTCCTAAAGGTGGGGTTCCCAAAGTAGAAATGGTCTTTATACAAAGCAGAAGAGAGACCTGGGATAGCATGCTTGTTCTGCCTATCCATGGGATGCTGCTTTGCTATGAGATAGCAGAAAGGTGTTTGCTAGAAGTGGAGCAGATTTGTGTAACAGGCCTGTGGGATTTCTAGCTTCCATAATTGGGAATCACATAAATTTCTACTCTTTGTAAATTTCCTAATCTTTCATATTCTGCTACAGTAACCGAAAGGCATGATGTTACCCATACACAGACATGCATACATACAAGATAGATGACAGATGATAGATAATATTCTAGTGCCCGATCTCATTAATAAGAGTGACTTTTTGTTGTACAACATAGGCCACTATTCTAGTACAATTAGCAGTTAAAGTTCTGTGCCTTTCTGAAACTATATAAAAAAATCATTCTTATATTTGATATATAATATATGAGGTCCATCACCAAATAAAAATGGGGATCCTTTGGTATAACAAACAAATTTTTAAAGGTGAAACAGCAGGTGGAAGCAGCAGAACAGATAGTTAAAAAGGGAGTATGCTGTAGTTGTGTGTGACCTTTGAGGTTGGACAGATCACAAGCCCATGGAGCAGTTCCTACTATTGACATGGACTCTCTGTGCCAAAAGAGGAGCATGCCATTCAACCTCCTGCTTGCAGTTGTAAGTGACCTTCTAGTGTAGAGACCAGACAAGGAGACCATCCAGGAGGTGTTCACATCACATTCAGAGCTCTGGTCTTTTCCCTCTGCTATACTAACTCTCCTTCTATCATCTGTAAGGTTTTTGCTTGTTTGTTTCAGTTATGTGTTTGTGTGAGTATGAACCACAGATGTGAGTGCTAGGAACTGAATTAAGGTCCTCTGCCAGAGCAGTAGGTGCTCTTACCTGCAGAGCCACCTCTCAGTGCTTATCTGAATAGTTTTCAAGTCATTCTTATGAGTCATCAGTGGTTGGATTATGTAAATACTGACCAAGTCCAGTTTTTCAATTCTGTTTCAGTCAACCATTCCACAAAGGGTAATGAAAGACCTCTTGTGATTCCACGAATATCTACATTTGAATAGAAATTAAGCAAGAATTTTAAAAACAGTTCTTAAGAGTTCTTGCACAATAGGTCCAGGGAAGGTCTAGCAACCTCTGCTTTTCATTCTTTGGTCTAGTCTGGTATACAAAGGTTTCTATCTATCTATCTATCTATCTATCTATCTATCCATCTATCTATTTGTTAAAAATGTGGAAGAAGAAGCAGAGAGTAGATTTCCTATATCCATATTCTCTATCAAAATATCACTTTTAATAATTCAAACAAAACGACTTGTTCTCTGGTAAATGAAGTTGATTCATCACTTTGGTGTTGTGCTTCCAGAAACACATGTAGAATAGTAATAACAGATAATGTGCTGTCTGCACTAGATCACACACAAACTTCAAAGGCTGCAGCATTGGTAAGCACATTAAATTCTGGCGAGCTGGGGGTGTTTGTGGAAGTCACTGTATCTATATGAAATGGCACAGGGTTAGGCACAGAAACTGAATTTATTGAATGGATTGAAATATTTTTAAAAGTGAATCAGATAGTGGCTAGGATGCTTTAACATTCTTTTTCAAGGCTACCATCTGACCCAGATCTCAGTGGCCTAAAATGGTTTTCTAACAAGTGCATAATAAAAATTCAATGGCCATAATCATCCAATACAGGACATGAGTGCAATTATCTGCTATCTACTTTATTATAATGGTAGAAACCCTGATTCAAATGACTGACATATGGGATTTGAGTGGCATTTAGTATCTTTCCATGTTTTTTTATGTGAGTTTTATTGTATGCTCATGCTATCTAAATAAAACAGATAATGTCATAGTGATGCTGAAAATCTGAAAATAAGTAATAAGTAATTAAGGTCACTCATTTGAGAGAATAATTATATGGACTTGCAGCCTTGTGCACTTCTCTCAATCAATAAAACTCTTGTGTTTTCATGTTTGTTGTTCTTTGTGTTGCATTTTTCTTCCTTTGCTTTTGTTTTTTGTTTCACTGGAAGGAATCTATAGCCTGCTGATTATTCATACTCTCAATTATCCCTTGATGACCATAGCAAGCCTCCCTGGGTCCTCTCTGAATAATCTCTGGGAAACTCTGGTGATATGATATTTACCCTATGTCTGTCTGCCAATTGACTATTGAATAGGATTGAACCCCCATGTCAAATTTTAGAAAGCACACCATGCACTAACCAAAGCAACCTCTGCTCTTCACTCAGTTTTTCCAGACCCTGCATCCTGATCATCCCTCCATGTTCCCCCTTTGCAAGCTACTCTCTTTGGGTTCTCCCAGTTATAACTAAGAACCTTACAGAAAGTATTCATAAATTAACTAAAATTCTTCCCAACATTAAGTATATTCAAATAAGGGTGCCAAAAATTCTTAGTTGTTTGTCTCTTAAAATAAACGTATAAATGTTTATATTTTTATATAAAAGAGTACTCATCAATACATATTTTCTGTTTTGTAATCTTATAAGAACTTTGTAGTTTTTAAAATTGAAAATATAGATTCTTATTTTATTCAATATATCCCAAACATGATTTTCCCTCTCTTCATCCCTCTTAGCCCCTTTCCCCACAGTCCCTCTCCCCCAGACATACTCCCATTCTGTTTCCTCTTCAGAAAACATTAAACTTCTAAGAGACAGCAGATAATCAGGACAAAACAAGATACAGTAAGACTAGGTGAAAACCCTTATATCAAGGTTGGTCAAGGCAATCTTATAGGAGGAAAAGAGTCTTAATATCAGGCACAAGAGTCATGGATACACCTGCTTCTACTGCTAGTCCTACAAAAAAATCAAGCCAACAGCCATAATATACAGTTTTTAACTAATTTTTATATACTTATAACCTACATAGGAAAATAAATCTGATTCCCTATAATGATCATTAGGTCATTGTTGATTACAGGAAATGCTGTAATCTTTCAGAGATAAATTCTAAGAAGGGCAGAATCTTCTGACTTTTTTCTAGTTTCTTGATATATATATATATATATATATATATATATATATATATATATTTGTGTGTGTGTGTGTTATGTCATTGTAGTTTTTTTTCATGATCTCATTACAACTCTCCTTATTCAATATCTTGCTCTAAATATGCTATTCCACCATTATATGTTCAGTACTTCCATTGCAAACTTATCTAACTAGGCATTTGGTGACAAAGAGTGAAGACTATGCTTTCCAGCCTTACAAGGGGAACCATGTGATGCCGAGAGATCTGAGCAAAGTACACTGGTAATCTCTAACCAGGCTATGTCCTCAAAAATGAAGAAGACCCCTATTCCTTCCAATTTATCCATCTGATTGCCTTTTTTGGTAAGAGCAATGCCCTTGACTTGTGAAGTCAGCATGGATCCTTAGGGACTTGCAGGCACAGCCACACAGACAGTAGGACAGAGAGTAAATGCTCTCAAGACAGCGAACTATTTTTGGTCTTTCCATCACATGTGCCTATATCTATATTGTCACACCATAGATGGCTAATTCCCTATTACTTTCTGTATTCTTTTCAAGGAGCAAATTCAGGAAGAAACTCCATTGTAATGTGGTGATTTATCTATGTCAACATTTTTCATTTGGTGATTAAATCTGTCCTTCAGTCAAGCCCTTTATAATTTCACATCCAACTTCATTTTCCTGAAAAGAATCAGTTTCTATGTTACAAAATCATATTCACTGTGTTTGACTGATACATTAGAGTATTGAAGAAATGCTTTGCAAAATGATCTCTACTCGTATTCCTGTTACAAGGTAAGTCCAAAGCATGGAATTATCTTGCCCTAGATAATAATTAAACATCATGCTTTTTTCTCCCTTAACTACACACCTACCAAAATGAAAAATATAAAAGGTAAGTAAAGCACTATTAAAAAGACAAAGAGACTTGTAGCTGGATCACTCACATTTGTGAGCACATCACACGTATGATGTAGAGTCTTTTAGGTTTAGAGTTTCTTAGTTTTTCAAAGATGGGGAACTATTTGGAAGAAGTCCATCCTGAGACATGATGAACTGGTTAATCTTTTGAGTGGAATCATGGAGTCTTTTTACAATCTCAAGAAAGTACAGAAGCCTCCTCATTCTGAAGAATGCACCCATGACCGTACACATGAACACACACTTGTGCATGCAGATGCTCATGCACACACCATTTTGTTCAATTAGGTCACTTTCACAGACCATGTGTGAATTCAAGAATAAAAATATAGACTTGCAAATTAACTTCTGCTATGAAAGTCAGAGGCAAGATTGTGGTGCCAGACAAGGGTCTTACATGTGTAAAGTCTGTCATTCCAGTGTCCCATTCCCCAGAGTGTCCAACAGTGTCAATTGCCATAAGTCACCTACTTGGCACAGGAGAAGAACAGCCTTACATATGAAAGAAACAAGTCAAAATGGACACAGACAAAGCCTAACATGAGAGCACATGTAGCAGTGATAAAGAGACACTCTTCTCAAGATGCAGGGACTGAGGAAAAGCCGGGAGGTAAGAGCTTGCCAGCTTCCACCTGTGGTGAAAGACCTCTGCCTGGGCCACCAGGCCTCCACAGCCAAACATTGCAGGGAGAAAGCAAGCCACCCACTTGTGTGGAAAAGCTAGCAACAGGAGGACTCCAGACACAGGGACTGAGGAATAGCCAGGAGAGAGAACTGGTCTCCAAGGAATATTGACACCTGGGCTTGAAGGAAAGACAAACCACCATCAGAGAGAGAAAGACCAGCTCACCCCAGAGATAACCAGATGGTGAAAGGCAAGGGCAAGAACACAAGGAACAGAAACCAAGACTACATGGTTTAATCAGAACTCATCTCTCACCACAGCCAGCCCTGGGTACCCCAACACACCAGAAAAGGAAGACTCAGACTTAAAATCACTTATCAAGAGGATGATAGAAAAATTTGAGAAGGAAATAAATAGCTCCCTTAAAGAAATACAAGAGAACTCAGGTAAACAACTGGAAACCCTTAAAGAGGACACACAAAAATCCCTTAAAGAATTACGGAAAACACAATCAAACAAATGAACAAAACCATTCAGGAATTAAAAACAGAAATAGAAACAATAAAGAAATCACAAACGGAGACAACCCTGGACATAGAGAACATAGGAAAGAAATCAGGATTCATAGATGCAAGCATAACCAACAGAATACAAGAGATGGAAGAGAGAATCTCAGGTGTGGAAGATACCATAGAAAACATGGACAAAACAGTCAAAGATAACACAAAATCTAAAAAGCTCCTAACCCAAATCATCCAAGATATCCAGGATGCAATGAGAAGACAGAAACTGAGGATAATAGGTATAGAAAAGAGTGAAGATTCCCAACTTAAAGGACCAGTAAATATCTTCAACAAAATTATAGAAGAAAACTTCCCTAACCTAAAGAAACAGATGAACATAAATATACAAGAAGCCTACAGAACTCCAAATAGACTGGACCAGAAAAGAAATTCCTCCTCTCACATTATAGTCAATACACCAAATACACAAAATAAAGAAAGAATATTAAAAGCAGTAAGGGAAAAAGGGCAAGAAACATATAAAGGCAGAGCTATCAGAATTATACCAGACTTCTCACCAGAGACTGTGAAAGCTAGAAGATCCTGGGCAGATCTCATACAGACTCTTAGAGAACACAAATGCCAGCCCAGGCTGCTATACCCAGCAAAACTCTCAATAATCATAGATGGTGAAACCAAAATATTCTATGACAAATCCAAATTTACACAGTATGTTTCCACAAACCCAGCCCTACAAGGAATAATACATGGAAAACGCCAACTCAAGGAGGGAAACTACACTCAAGAAAAAGCAAGCAAGTAATCTTTCAACAAACTCAAAAGAAGATAGCCACATAAACATCATCAAAAATAACAGGAAACAACAATCACTATTCTTTAATATCTGTTAACATCAGTGGTCTCAACTCCCAAATAAAAAGACATAGACTGACAGACTGGATCCATAAACAGGACCCAGCATTTTGCTGCATCCAGGAAATGCACCTCCATGTTAAAGACAAACACTACTTCAGAGTAAAAGGCTGGAAAACAATTTTCCAGACAAATGGCCCTAAGAAACAGGCTGGAGTAGCCATTATATTATCAGATAAAATTGACTTTGAACCAAAAGTCATCAAAAAAGATAAGGAAGGACACTTCATATTCATCAAAGGAAAAATCTACCAAGAAGAACTCTCAATTCTGAACATCTATGCCCCGAATGCAAGAGCTCCCACTTTCATAAAAGAAACTCTACTAAAGCCCAAAGCACACATTGCACCTCACACAATAATAGTGGGAGACTTCAACACCCCACTATCAACAATGGACAGATCTTGGAAAAAAACTAAACAGAGACCCCGTGAAACTAACAGATGCTATGAACCAAATGAGTTTAACAGATATCTATATTCATCCTACATCAAAAGTATATACCTTCTTCTCAGCACTTCATGATACCTTCTCCGCAATTGAATATATAATTGGTCACAAAACAAACCTCAACAGATATAAGAAGATTGAAATAATCCCATGCATCCTATCAGATCACTATGGATTAAGGTTGGTCTTCAATGGCAACAACAACAACAGAAAGCCCAAATACACATGGAAGCTGAACAATGCTCTGCTCAATAATAACTTGGTCAAGGAAGAAATAAAGAAAGAAATTAAAGACTTCCTAGAGTTTAATGAAAATGAAAATACAACTTACCCAAACCTATGGGACACAATGAAAGCAGTGTTAAGAGGAAAACTCATAGCTCTGAATGCCTCCAAAAAGAAACGGTAGAGAACATATACTAACAGCTTAACAGCACACCTGAAAGTTCTAGAATAAAATGAAGCTAATAAACCCAAGAGGAGGAGAAGGCAGGAAATAATCAAATTAAGGACTAAAATTAACCAAGTAGAAACTAAAAGAACTATACAAAGAATCAACAAAACCAGGAGCTGGTTCTTTGAGAAAATCAACAAGATAGATAAACCCTTAGCCAAACTAACAAGATGGCACAGAGACAGTACGTAAATCAATAAAATTAGAGGTGAAAAGGTAGATATAACAACAGACTTTGAGGAAATTAAAAAAATCATCAGATCCTACTAAAAAAGCCTATAAGCAAAAAAATTGGAAAATCTGGAGGAAACGGACAAGTTTCTAGACAGATACAAATTACCAAATTTAAATCAGAATCAGATAAACCATCTAAACTGTCCCATAACCCCTAAAGAAATAGAAGCAGTCATTAAGAGACTCTCAACCAAAAAAAGCCCAGGACCAGATGGGTTCAGTGCAGAATTCTATCAGACCTTCAAAGAAGACCTAATACCAACACTCTTCAAGCTATTCCACAAAATAGAAATGGAAGGAACACTACCAAATTCATTCTATGAGGCCACAGTTACACTGATACCAAAGCCCCATAAAGACCTAACAATAAAGGAAAACTTCAGACCAATTTTCCTTATGAATATTGATTCAAAAATACTCAATAAAATTCTTGCAAACCGAATCCAAGAACACATCACAGCAATCATTTACCATGATCAAATAGGCTTCATCCCCGGGATGCAGGGATGGTTCAATACCTGGAAATCCTTCAATGTAATCCAATACACAAACAAACTCAAAGAATAAAACCACATGGTCATTTCATTACATGCTGAAAAATCATATGACAAAGTTCAACATCCTTTTATGATAAAATCTTGGAAAGATCAGGAATTCAGGGAGCATACTTAAACTTAGTAAAAGCATTATACAGCAAACCAGTAGCCAACATCAAACTAAATGGAGAGAAACTCGAAGCAATCCCACTAAAATCAGGGACTAAGCAAGGCTGCCCTCTCTCTCCCTATCTATTCAATGTAGTACCTGAAGTTCTAGCTAAAGCAATCAGACAACAAAAGGAGATCAAAGGGATACAAATTGGAAAGGAAGAAATCAAAATATCACTATTTGCAGATGATATGATGGTATACTTAAGTGACCACAAAAAATCCACTAGACATCTGCTTCAGCTGATTAACAACTTCAGCAAAGTGGCCAGATACAAAATTAACTGAAGCAAATCAGTAGCCTTCCTATACTTTAAGGATAAACAGGCTGAGAAAGATATTAGGGAAATAACTCTCTTCACAATTGTCACAAACAATATAAAGTTTCTTGGTGTGACTCTAACCAAACAAGTGAAAGATCTGTATGACAAGAACTTCAAGTCTCTGAAGAAAGAAATTGAAGAAGACCTCAGAAGATGGAAAGACCTCCCATGCTCATGGATTGGCAGGATTAGTATAGTTAAAATGACCATCCTGCCAAAAGCAATCTACAAATTCAGCGCAATTCCCATCAAAATCCCAACTCAATTCTTCATAGACCTAGAAAGAGCAATTCTCAAATTCATATGGAATAACAAAAAGCCCAGGATAGCAAAAACTATTCTCAACAATAAAAGGACTTCTGGGGGAATCAGCCTCCCTGAATTCAAGCTGTACTACAGAGCAGTAGTGATAAAAACTGCATGGTATTGGTACAGTGACAGGCAGGTAGATCTATGGAATAGAATCAAACACCCAGAAATGAACCAACACAGTTATGGTGACTTGATCTTTGACAAAGGAGCTAAAACCATATAGTGGGAAAAAGACAGCATCTTCAACAAATGGTACAGGTTCAACTGGCGGTCTAAATGTAGAAGATTGTGAATTGATCCATTCCTATCTTCCTGTACAAAGCTCAAGTCCATGTGGATCAAGAACCTCCACATAAAACCAGATACACTGAATCTAATAAAAGAGAAAGTGGGGAAAAGTCTAGAACACATGGGCACAGGGGAAAAGTTCTTGAACAGAACCCCAGTGAATTGTGCTCTAAGATCAAGAATCGACAGATAGGACCTCATAAAATTACAAAGCTTCTGTAAGGCAAAGTACACTGTCAGTAGGACAAAATGGCAACCTACAGATTGGGAAAAGATCTTTACCAATCCTCCATCTGATAGAGGGCTAAAATCCAATGTATACAAAGAACTCATGATGCTAGACTCCAGAGATCCAAAAAATCCTATCAAAAAATGGGGAAGAGCTAAATAGAGAATTCTCAACTGAGAAAACTCGAATGGCTGAGAAGCACCTAAAAAAATGTTCAACATCCTTAGTCATCAGGGAAATGCAAATCAAAACAACCCTGAGATTTCACCTCACACCAGTCAGAATGGCTAAGATAAAAAACTCAGGTGACAGCAGATATTGGAGAGGATGTGGAGAAAGAGGAACACTCCTCAATTGCTTGTGGGAATCAAGTTGATACAACCCCTCTGGAAATCAGTTTGGTGGACCCTCAAAAAATGAACATAATACTACCTGAGGACCCAGCTATTCCACTCCTGGGCATATACCCAGAAGATGCTCCAACATGTAATAAAGACACATGTTCCACTATGTTCATAACAACCATATTTATAATAGCCAGAAGCTGGAAACAACCCAGATGTCCATCCACAGAGGAATGGATACAGAAAATGTGGTACATTTACACAATGGAATACTACTCAGCTATTAAAACAATGACTTCATGAAATTTGCAGACAAATGGATAGAACTTGAAAATATCATCCTGAACGAGCTAACGCAGTCACAAAAGAATGAACATGGTATGTTCTCACTGTTAAGTGGTTATTAGCCCAAAAGTTTGACATACCCAAGAGTCACTTCAAAGCAACCATAGGGCTGAGTGTGAGTTCCCAGATGGAGGAGTTGGAGAAGGGACTAAAGGAGCTGAGGGAGTTTGCATCCCTGGGGAGGCAGCAACAGTGGCAACTTGCCTGACCCCTGATACTCCTGGAGACTGATCCACCATCCAAGGAATACACATGGAGGGACCTATGGTGCTGGCCACATGTGAAGCAGAGGAGGGTCTTGTTGGCCATCGGAGGAGGAGAGGCCCTTGGGCCTGAAAGTGTTAGATCCCCCAGTAGAGGAGAATGCCAAGAAGGGAAGACCAGTGTGGGTGGGTGGGTTGGTGGAAGAATAAGTCCATAGTGGCAGGGGAATGGGGGAGGAAATGGGGAGGTTGCAAAGGGGAGATCTGGAAAGTTTAAAACATTTGAAATGTAAATAAAGTAGGGAAAAAAAGTGAGAGACACTCTTCTCTAGAACAGCTCAGACTGAATGGGTTTTTCCAAATTTTGTAACTGAAAAGGAAGCATTAGACTTGATAAAACTATAAATACCTATAATTTACTTATCTTCTCCTGCACTCTTGGTACACTTGGTTTAATAAACTATCCAGTCTTCATTTAACAACTGCTAACACAGGTAAAGGTAGACACAGAAACAACAGTGGCTATTTATACAGTATCTCATAGAGTGACTTACAGATGCATGTCTGAATGACAGAGAGGGGTTTAACACTGGACAAAGGCCTCCATAGAATGTGCAAGATTCATTATAATTTATAGCTAATATTTTTAATATGGAGCCAGAATTAAAAATGACTTAACCATACCATATATTATTTTAGCTGGAAAGATGACCCAGCTGGTAAAAGAGCTTGTCAGCAAACATAGCTGAGTTAAATTCCCAGGATCCTTGTGGTAGAAACTGATAACTTACTCCTGCAAGCTAGCATCTGATGTTTATATTTGCAATAAGGTACACACACACACACACACACACACACACACACACATACTCACCAAAAGTAAATAAAATATAAACAAAAATTAATAGCCTCATATAGGTAATTATCTTTTCCTATTCTTTTTTTGTTAATTTGCGGAATAATTTGCATGTCACTAACTAAACAGTTTTCTAATGAGGTTCAGTAACTTTTCCACATGTGTTAACTTCTAATTTAAGCTAAAAATGAAGCTACGAATCTATTCTGTCATTAAGTCAATCCATGCAAACATTCTTCAAGTTTATTAGCATTTACTGTCCAAAATGAGACTGAGAAATGACATTCTCATAAGGAGGGGAAAGAAATCTGTTACCCTTTACTTGGGATGTGTCTAAAATAAAGCTATGCTTCTGTTTATATTACTGCAGACATGTATTGCCAAAGGACTTTGACACCTTCTGAGAATATGCTGTTGAGCAATATCCTAAGTGTCTGAGCATCACAGAGTAATCCAAAAAAAGAAAAAAAAATAAAAGCTTTGACTATAAAATGTGCTACTGCTCTAGGGAACATGAAGTAACCATTTTGTATATGAGATCCCTGATCCTGTAAAATGCTACACAGTGCATAGTGGGCTGGTTATATCCTTAGAGAACTTTGTTCACATCAAAGGTTTGAAAAGACAGTCTCATCTACTTTCCCCAAAGCATAATTCTTTTAAAATGTATGGTTTTGATTCTGATCACATGTGTTGGAATACAAAAGTAAAATTCCATTTTATAAAACTTAGATATGCAATTGTTTAAGCAATGTAACATGATAAGAGCTTTTTAATCTTATTACATTACCTGGATGCCTTTTTAAAAAATTTATTCATGTGTTTGGGTACATTTCTGGTCTCTGTATTCTCTTTAATAAACAATTTTTCTATTTCTGTCTCAACATGATACCCTAGATTATTCTAGTTTTATATGTCTTAAAAATGCCCATTGTTAAGCTTATATTCTTGCTATTTTTGAAAAGACTGGGTTAATGGCTGTTAAGTCATGGATGTTTCCACACACTTTACAATCAGGTTTGCAACATTTACCCAATAAAATCCTGCTGGGAGTTTAAGAACTCCATTAAGCCCACAGATCAATTTTCGTATTGTTTGCATTGCAAGGTCTACCAGGAGCTTTGTTAGATGTATTCATATTTCATTCAGGCCCACAAGGCTCAGCAAAATAATACCCCAAACCAACTAAATTCCTCATAGGGAATTAGATCTGTATGAACTTGTCAACAGGGTGCAGTCAGGTATTCTTGTTCACCTAAAGGAGTACATAGATCTAATAGCTCTCCAAGTGTTACCTGTCAACTTTAATGACAGCTGAGGTGAAATAAGGCAAGATCCCATCCTGGACTCATTGCACTATAACAGATCTTATGTGAGCCCTAGCAAAGCTCTTTATTTTAATGGTGAAATAACTATGATGGATATAACTGTATTCTGCTGAAGCAGGTCCCCCCTCAACCAGACTTAACCATGGTCCTCTAAATTCAGTGAATACTCTGTAAGAATGTTTATTCTAGTTTAATGTCTGTGGCTATGATAAAACATATTCACAAAAAGCAACTTGGGACATGAAGGGTTATTTTAGATAAAAATTCTAGATTACAGTTTATTGCTGCAAGGAAGTCAAAGCAAAAACTTGAAGCAGGCCGGGCAGTGGTGGCACAGGCCTTTAATCCCAGCACTCAGGAGGCAGAGGCAGGCGGATTTCTGAGTTCGAGGCCAGCCTGGTCTACAGAGTGAGTTCCAGGATAGCCAGGGCTACACAGAGAAACCCTGTCTCGAAAAACTGAAAAAAAAAAAAAAACCAAAAAAATAAAAAACAAAACAAAACTTGAAGCAGTAAAACATATTCACAAGCAAGAGCAGAGCGAGGATGAAAGCATGTATGGCTTCTTAAGCTCATCACCCACCCTGCTATACACTTACATAGTCAATAACCCAAACCAAGGTAACGGGGCCACCCATAATTGAAGAGTCTTTCCATATAAATTATTTATTCTGTGTAAATGTATAGGCATGTGGATAGAGGTCAGAGACCATCAGAAGAAAGCTGTCCATTCCATCTTTCTATCTCTATCTTTTGGACATTAGACAAAGCTCAAGCATTTTGGATTTCATTTCTCTAAAAGACGCATGCACAAACATGCACACTCACACACACACATACACACACACACACCATTATCAAGTAACTGCCTGTCTCCTTAGAGAGAGCATGTCTTTCTTTTTTAATTTTTTTTTAATTTTATGTTTATGAGTGCTTTGTCTTCATGTACTCCAGAAAAGGGATTCAGATTCCAATCTTTTTGCTTCCAAAATACTACAAGGCGTCTCTAGTGTGTGTCAAGTGTACTCTGTGAGGAGGTTTGAATTCAAGTCTGCATGGTTTGTACTCAGTCCAAGGTCTGTGGCACTTGCACAATGGAGATTTACCATGTCTGGATTGTAATCAAGTTGTGAAAGCATTAACTTCTGGTCTGGGGTCATGAGACACCATGGAATTGAACTAAGAATCTTGGGAAAAGCAGCCAGTGCTCTTAACTGATGGGCCATCTCTTCAGCCCTGACTTTCTCACATTCTCTCCTCTATCTTCCTCCTCAGGGCAGCTCCTTTGATTTCCAGTTTGTATGGCCTTTTGTTCCTACTTGTAAGTTGTAATGAACCATCCTTAAGCTATGAAATAAGTAAGTAAACAAACCCTGAGCCCAGGAGTGGAATAGCTAGGTCCTCAGGTAGTACTATGTCCATTTTTCTGAGAGTCCACCAAACTGATTTCCGGAGGGTTTATACCAGCTTGCAATCCCACCAGCAATGGAAGAGTGTTCCACTTTCTTCACATCCTCACCAGTATCTGCTGTCACCTGAGTTTTTGATCTTAGCCATTCTGACTGCTGTGAGGTGAAATCTCAGGGTTGTTTTGATTTGCATTTCCCTGATGATTAATGATGTTGAACATTTCTTTAGGTGTTTCTCAGCCCTTCGAATTTCCTTACTTGAGAATTCTCTGTTTAGCTCTCTTCCCCATATTTTGATAGGGTATTTGGATCTCTAGAATCTAACTTCATGAGTTCTAGGTATATATTGAATATTAGCCCTCTATCAGACATAGGATTGGTAAAGATCTTTTCCTAATCTGTTGGTTGCCATTTTGTCCTATCGAAAATGTCCTTTGCCTTACAGAAGCTTTGCAATTTTATGAGGTCCCATTTGTCTATTCTTGATCTTAGAGCACAAGCCATTGGTGTTCTGTTCAGGAACTTTTCCCCTGTGCCCATGTGTTCTAGACTTTTCCCCACTATCTCTTCTATTAGATTCAGTGAATCTGGTTTTATATGGAGGTACTTGATCCACTTGGACTTGAGCTTTGTACAGGGAGATAGAAATCAATTTGCATTCTTCTACATGTTGACTGCCAGTTGAACCAGCACCATCTGTTGAAAATGCTGTCTGTTTTCCATTGGATGATTTTAGCTCCTTTATCAAAGATCAAGTGACCGTAAATGTGTGGGTTAATTTCTGGGTCTTCAATTCTATTTCATTGATCTACCTGCCTGTTGTTGTACCAATACCATGCAGTTTTTATCAATACTGCTGTGTAGTACTGCCTGAGGACAGGGATGTTGATTCCCCCCAGAAGTTCTTTTATTGTTGAGAATAGTTTTTGCTATCCTGGGTTTTTTGTTATTCCAAATGAATTTGAGAGTTTTTAAAAAGCATTCATTTCAAGGTTCACAGTTACAGAGGATTGGAGTCTATGACCAGCCCTGAGTGGAACATGACAGCAGGCAGGCTGGCATGACACTTAACTTTAGCTGAGAGTATAAATCTTGATCCACCAGCACCAAGCAGAGAGAGCTAAATGGGAATGGTATGTGATCTTGAAATCCCAAATCACATACCCAGTGACAACCCTAAATCAAAAAGCCACACCTCCTAATCCTTCCCACACTGTCCCATCAAGTGCCCACCAGGTATTTATATATATTAGCTTTTGGGGCCATTCTTATTCAAACCAGCTCATCAAGTGAATAAAATGCATTGGTTTCAGCATGAGATAAGGAGAGTCAGGTGTAGATATGGTCTCTGCATGGTAGGATTACTGTGAATCTTGCTAAATGTTGGCAGAACATGCAGTATTCAACCCACCAACATGTACACCTGTGCATAAATAAAAACCTGGAATAGTGCCCTGAAAAGCTGTGTAGAAGACCCACATGCCTTGATTGGCAATCCTAGAATACCCACCAGACACTAGTTCCCATTTTTCATGCTGATAGAAGATTGGAACCATTTTAGAAATTTACAGTCAATCTCTCTTCCCAATTTCACAATTCACTAGCTCACACAAAGTGTACAGGCTGCTGGTTAGCAGGGATGTTACCATGTGGTGTATAACTGAAAAACTTTGAATGAATTTATTTAATGCATAGAAAATGCTCTTTTGTTTAAGTTGGATTTTGCCTAGTTAAACTAAGGTCAATGTTTATGAAACTTTTTGTTTGCTTTCAGACATGGTATCAGGTATTCCAGCTGGGCCTCTGCTCATTATATAGCTGAAGATGTCTTCAAACTTCAATTTTTTATCATCCATATGAATGCAGGCATATACTACTATTTCTAGTCCATGGGGTGCTGAGAATGGAACTCAGAGCTAGTGCATGCTAGGCAAGCACTTTACCAGCAAAGCTATGCCTCCACCCCTGACACTGTCTTCTTATACCATACTATGATATAATTCCCAATTTAAAATGTAAAAATATGTTCCTCCATGACTAATGAGAAATGACAATGTCAAATATTAAATGCTGATGTACAAAATGTTCAAGCAACATATGAACCACTATGATCATTAACTATGATGAAAATCAGCAGGAGGAGCATTGATACTGATACTGATGATTATGGTAGTGATGGTGACAATAATTATGATGGAGATTAATGAACCTTCTGTAATATTCACTGTAGACACTATTATTTTTAACCTATATAGTGGTGAAAATCAAATACTGTGTATAAAATTAAGTCATAGAATATATTGTATATTAAACAATTTCAAAGTTAACCTTAAACAAGAAGGTGTTAATTTTAAAGCAAGCTTTGGACAAAGGAAGCTTTATTTAATTAATTCAGTACTGTACTGGTTGCTTATTATAACCCAGGCACTGTACTTAGAAACTGTAGCCTTCATGGAAGAGATTGAATAAATGAATAAATAACCAAGAGAGCAACTGAAATTTTATTCTTTTAAATGACAGGGCCAAATGAGGGAGTTGTTGAGTTAGCTCCCGAGAATATACATGTTAGAAGAAGAAAACAGACTCTCACATGTTGTTTTGTGAACTCCATAATTAGGAGAGAGAGAGAGACAGAGAGAGAGAGAGAGAGAGAGAGAGAGAGAGAGAGAGAGAGAGAGA
>JADRCH010000017.1:16063955-16134769 GCA_019843965.1 Rhynchomys soricoides | reverse complement strand
AGAGAGAGAGAGAGAGAGAGAGAGAGAGAGAGAGAGAGAGAGAGAGATTGATTTAGATCCCTGATAGGTATTTCAAGATGGAGGTATGGGTGAGGCATAAAGTTCTGACCAGCCGGATTGTCTAGATAAACCAATGTTTAACCACATCTTATTAATTATAAAATTCCTTCCTGTTTGAATATGTTTGAATAACTATAGACATCTCAAAAATCAATTTTAGAGACCATAAGCTGTAAATTAATAGATTGAATTACTCCCAACAGAAATATTTAGTTGGTGTACTTTGAAACAAGATGGATTTAGATTAAAAGAAAGAAGGAATAAAGATTCATATATCTACATAGTTTAAGACAATGCAAGCTGTGTTCGTGCAGGTCTTCCCTGCCTACATGGTTGTAATTTGCTAGACAGAAAGAGCAACTGTCCTGTGTAGGAAAGCCTTGTTCCCATTGGTTTTAAGGTCACTCCACTTTCAGATGGAGGGTGTAGTATACTGTACAATCTTCACATCCCTTCATCATCCTCCCTGTTTCTCCATGACTTGGCTGTATGACATGACTCCTCCCTTAAATCCATGGGTTCATGATATATCTCATCATAACCAGGAGGAATGGAAAAGATGACGTTGCTTGGGCTCTGAGACCCTGCCTAGCATGATTCATACTTTCTTTCATATGTACACAGGCCTTCTTTCCAGAGGTCTCACTGGCATAGCACAAAGGTCTCAAGTCCCCACTACAGAGATTTGCTAAAACAAAATGAAATCAAACCAGCAGCACACACACACACACACACACACACACACACACGCAAGAGAGAGAGAGAGAGAGAGAGAGAGAGAGAGAGAGAGAGAGAGAGGCTAAAAGGCTGCTGCTGCTCTGTATTAATGCATGTTGCATGGGACTCCACTGGGCAATCTGCTTCCATTGGATGTTATCTCCAGTAGAACAAGGAGTAAGTGATAAAATGGCAGGGTGTTTTCATTCCTGCAGTACTTTTTAAAAGTCCAGTGGGATGACTGCAACTGAAAGACACTGAAGACGTGGTCAAAACTATTGTGGGAGAACTGCAGAGCTAACGTGCGCATTGAAGTCTCCAGAGAGGACCCTGGAAGCTGAGGGAAGCAGGAAGCCTTTGTACCCATGCTTCTCATCAGTTTGCAGAAAACTAGCTAAACCATCAATGTGTTTTAAGACTAATCTGGAATCTTCCTCAATCTGAAATATGTTCCCGTTCTCTAGAGCCTAGCTCCTGAATTTGTCCTCCAAAGACACAGCTGAGGTAACTTGAGGACAGTTGGGAAGTGCCTGTGGGATCTGCAAGCAGAAGAAAGAAAATCCTATATATTAATATGTTAATCTGAGGAAGGTCTGGATTCTGTTTCTAATCACATCACAAAAATCCAAGTAAACCATACTCTAGAGCACACTTCTGTAAGCTGGCACTTACTGGGCACCGCCTAGTTTTATGTAGGTGAACTTTTAATGCAATGACCATTGTTATGTTACTTGTAGTGGGTATGTAATTGTTCATTGCAGTATTACTCATAGTGAGTGTAATTACAAAATGGACATGTGGTCTTTCAACATAACAGATTTTTGTTGTTTTTGTTCTCCCTGCCCAGACTGAACAAAATATCGAGCTAATGAAACCTTGACGTTAGCTCCGATAGCTGATACAATCTGATACTCTTTGTATAGATCCATAACTTATTCGACTCAAAGACCTTTCTATTGCCATCTCCCTAAACTTCGGTACAACTGCACCATCATTTCTTCCTATCATCCTAGCAGAGAATTTGTCAGTGATATTTAATCACTGAAAAGATCATAATTAACCCAAATGCCCATTCAGCGGAACCTGCTATTGATCAAGGGGACTTTTCAGCCCTTCTTAGAACCTTATCTGGGAAAGCTGAAATAAGGAGATTAAATAAATTGGGCTTTCTCTTTTTAAAATATAATGTTGTAAGTTCAATTATAAAGTTTCTCAGAATTCTAAACTAGGACACATATATATTCTGCTCTCTATTTTAAGAACATATAATCACATTTGAAGTTAAAAAATCCCTTTCAGGGCATAGTCCAAAATCAAATTTGGTAAAAGCTTTACATTTATTCAACACTACAACTAGTTTAATGTTACTCTTCATGTGATTTTGAAAATAAAAAAGCACCTGTACTCCAAGATCAGCTAGGCATTCCTGTCTACAGTCAGTAAGGATTCCTATTTTCAAGCATCTTAGGATTCACAGAATCAAATACTTGGAATAAATGTGAAAATGATATTTTAAAAAGCACTGAGTCCCTCCCAACAGAGCCTAAGGTACAATAAGAGCTATGTTCCTTTTCAGACAGGTAACTGCCATTTGCCAATAAATACAGCTGCTATCTCATGTGAGTAGATTAGTGAAAGCAATCTCATGAAGCACCACACATTGCTTTGAATGTTTCTGTGTCCTAAATATTGAACAGCCATCCACTGCAAACCATAAGAGCACTTCCCCCTCTGTTTCATCGAGGTGACTAGAAGTTCAGAAGATACTGACTGACTTAAACACTGTTGACAAACAGTTGACCTGAAGAAATATTTCCCCATTTGTAAAATTGTAAAATGTCTCCTTTCATTGTCTGGTACCATGTGCTACCATTTTGATCTAGGTTTTCTTCACATAATCTGGTCCATAAAGGAGTATATCATGGAGCGTGGAGAAAGGGTGGGAAAATGCTCAAAGTGTCTCCTGATGCTTTTATTATATCCTAATTCTCATCATGAAAATATTGTTTCAATCTGGAAAATTTCATCTATGTCTTTATTTAATCCAGAGGCAACCCTGTGAATTTGAATATATATATATATATATATATATATATATATATATATATAAAATCTCATTTTTTTCACAGACAATCCACCCACATATAAGTAGCACACATATTACATACACAGGAAAGCAATGTCACTGGAGTTGCACAGATGTGCCTCTTTGCCTGTTACATTCCTTCCCGTTGTTTGTGAAAACTCCTATACCAAAGGCATCTCAGATGCAGCTCCTTCATAAAACCTGCATCTGTTAAACAGTTTCCTCACTTTCAGTCACTAATCCTAACTTCCTACTCATCTGTCCTTTACTAACTTCTTCTTATCATGCAGTCTGGTCGCCCCAATAGGCAAGGTTTTTATAACACAGGCATCACTAACAAGCACAGCACAAAGTGAGTCCTGAAAATGCAGTTAAAGTAAAGGCCAGTGGAGAGTTGGAATTAAGAAAAAGACCCGAAGCAGATTGTCTAGATTAATCCACATGATTCTTCTTCGCATTTAAAGAATTTGACAATTATTTAAATATTTAATTTCTTAGTATTCTCATCAATATATCAAAGGGAAGTTTTATCTGTTTCACTGGAATAGTTTAATGCTGTAAAATTAAATAATTCAGTGTTTGAAAGGTTCTTCATTTGGTCTCTTCCACATAGCAAATTAGTAAATATGCCAGCCGTTATCATGTTCCTTATGGCTGTTGTCACGATTTGCATTTTCACAAACAAGCTCAACAGAACCTCTCAGTTTTGTTTTCCTACAATGCTGATGAGGGATTCCATAGATTTGCAAATGTTAACCAAATACCATGATAATGAGCTTCGTGGCCAAGAGTTTATTTATCTTTAAAGGTGACCCATAAGACAGCATTTCTAATTGATGATATATGCACACATACATATATATAAACATACATTCATACAAATATATATGTATATATGTGTGTGTGTGTGTGTGAACATAAAAGTATATGCACATATGTGTAAGCACACACACACACACATATTACAATTTTATAAATGATTTCAGATAAAAATATTTGAGAATGCCATTGGTTCATATGTAGGAGATGTTGAGATCAAATTGCCAAAATTATATTCAAAATTTTATTTTAAATATTGCATTGTTTGATTATGATTTGCTCCTTCTAAAACATAAGTTGAAATTTATTTGTCATTGGGATGATTGTGGAAGATGTATCCCTTAAATGCGGTCATTTCTCTGGAAGGATAATGTTTTTATTAGGTAACTGATTTGTTAGTTAGTTTGTTTGTTTGTTTTGGTGTAAATTCTCATTCTGTGGGAGACAGGACACCTTACCATGAGGGTAGGGTGGTTTTAAAGAAAAGAGATCCTATGTATCTGCTCTTCTATACAGCAGACCTGAATGAATCATGGCTGCTCAGGCTTAGACTTCACAGGCTATAGAGCCAAACTTTACACAAGCATCTCTTCTTTATACATGACTACTGAGAAAAGTATTCTTTTATAGCAACAGAAAATATGCTAAGATACATGCTCACCTCTCATGACAAATACATACTTTCATTGGGCATTGTTTATCCAAATAATTTTAGTATGTCTTTCATTGGGCAACAATAAACCTCAACAGTTAAGGAATCTTCATTTTCTTTTCTTTTCTTTTTCTTCTTTTTTTTTTTAATATTTTATTTATTTACATTTCAAATGTTATCCCCTTTCTCTGTTTTCCCCCCTCCTGGAAACCCCCTATCCCATCACCCCTCCCCCTGCTTCTATGAGGGTGTTCCCACACCCACCCATTCACTCCTGCCTCCCTGCCCTGGTATCCCCTACACTGGGGCATTGAGCCTTCACAGGACCAAAGGCCTCTTCTCTCATTGATGCCTGACAAGGCCATCCTCTGCTCTATATGAGGCAGGATCCATGGGTCCCTACATGTATACTGTTTGGATGGTGGTTTAATCCCTGCGAGCTCTGGGGGATCTGGTTGGTTGATATTATTGTTCTTCCTATGGGATTACAAACCCCTTCAGCTTCTTCAGTCTTTTCTCCAACTCCTCTATTGGAGACCTCATGTTCAGTCCAATGATTGGCTGCAAGCATCTGCCTTTGTATTTTTCAGGTTCTGGAAGAGCTTCTCAGGAGACAGCTATATCAGGCTCCTGTCAGCATGCACTTCTTGGCCTCCTCAATAGTGTCTGGGTTTGGTGTCTGTATGTGAGATGGATCCCCAGGTGGGGCAGTTTCTGGATGGCCTTTTCTTCCTCTTCATTTTCAAATCCCACTTCAGTAAAGGCCTACTTCAGTGTCCAGGGTTTACTAATAGAAATTTCTGAATGGGGTGCATGACAGAAACCTTTTTGATAGTTATGCAAAACAGAATTCACCTCTCCTTATGCAGATGTCTCTTATTTCTATACTATCACACACACATGCATACACACATGTACACACACACACAGGCACCATAGATTGAACTCAAAGCATATTGTATGTGTATTTTCATTGCTCATTTGGGTAAGGGAATGGATAGGTGGGTGTGATTGCTGTTTGTCTCAGTCCAATGAGGTGGGAACAGCCTATGTCACTATTTTCTCCCCTCCTCCAGATTCATAAATATACTGAATGGCTTTTAATGCAATAGCTGCTTCTCAAAATTACACCCACATTTGCAACTCTGGTTCACTCCATTATTTCTTCCCTGAGGCATGCTTAATGCTGTCTGAAAAAACAAAAAGGGCCTTAACACATCAGATGTTAAGCCTTTCCAGATCATTGTCACTTCACAAAAGCTATGCTGGGAAGGAGGGGGTCCATTCTTACACAAATAAATGTATTTCAATGCTTCTTTAAGTCACTAGCCCATATCCAACATCTAATCTGTGTCTAAGTCTCCTGAACTTCTGCATGGCTTTCACTGGCCTCATAGAAATGTTAGCCATTTGCAAAAAACAAATCCAATTTCTAGCAGATACCTCACTCAGACCTGAGCACCTATGCAAAGACTGGAAAATCTAGATCATGAGAATTCAAAGAATATTGTATCTACTGTGTGCACAGACACAAATAGAATTAAAAATAAAGCAATCTTTAAAAGGTGGGGCCTGTGTAGAAGAAGTAGGTCCATGTGACTTTCTATTGGAGGTAGATCTTGTCCCAAGACTGATGTATGCCCTCTCTCTCTACCTACCTACCACGATTTCTAGTGTGATATTCTTCTCCCATGATATTCATAGAAGGCTATCAGTCCCAACAGCAGCATATCCTGCCTTGGATCAAATCAGTGAGTTAAAATAAATCTTTTTTATCTTTTGAGTTATCTCTGGAGGTATGTGGCAGTGAAACACAGCATTGAGTAACCCAGGACAGGTTATTGGAAGCCTAGCAATCTATGGCCTTGCTTCTTTTTGAGCTAGATACCACCCAACAGTAACCGTCTTCATACCACTCTATTGTAGTTTTTAAAGTCTTTCCAAGTCTTGTCTATAATATTTTATTTGTCTCTCTTCTAGCATGATATTAAATGTTATTTATTTTGCAATTAATTAAATCAATATGTGCAGTTAATTTCCTCAGTACAGAGAGTTCAAAGAGAAGATGAGAGATCATAGACCATGATGTCTGTAAACAGAATGCTATAAACATCTGTTTATCAAAAAACAGTAACTATAGGTTGTGTAAGCAAAACTGGGGAAGAATAGCCACTTTTCTATCTTCTCTCCCATTCTCTGTCTCTGTCTCTGTCTCTGTCTCTGTCTCTGTATCTCTCTCTCTCTCTCTCTCTCTCTGTCTCTGTCTCTGTCTCTCTGTCTGTGTATGTGTATCGTAAGTGTATATCTCCCCCCCCAAATCCCCTCGCCAATCATTCTTGAAGAAGAACGTTCAGAATGTCTCAACATTTCAGGCTTGTGTCACTCTTAGACTTTGAAATTATCGAACTCATTATGAAGCCCCCATCTCTACTCCCTGATTCTCTTTCCTCTCACCTCTCTCTATTTGTCTTAGATTACTGTTCTTGCAATCACAGGTCCTTATGCCTCATTACCAGCAGTAGTGACGTCACCCATAATTTGCTTCTAGTGCGACCCAATGCATGGCCCTAATACTGCTCTGTTTGGGTCTTTAATCTGACTGCAACAAAACCAAAAATTAGCTCTCATGTTTTGAGGCCTTGTGCATATTTTCTACACAAGTATTTTATATTTATTTTATCTCAATAAATTAACAACTACCACAAGGAACAGTATTCTCATTTTAATTTCCAGGTAAGAACATAAAGCAGAGTGAGGATACTTTACTTAACAGTATATTGAAGGAGGTGAGTAATTCAAAAATTAAAATTCTAGTCTATATAAAGTCAACCTGTCTGTCTATGGAAAAACATGGTCAATGAACTTGAATAAAGTCTTGATGTCAGAGTAGAGCCTGTCCCAAGAGGGAACATTACTGTCTGTTATCATTCTAACAACAATGTTAAAGAATTCAAATTATTCTAGAATAAATGCATTGTTCTTCATTTTCTCACTGCTGGAGCCATAGATCCCTTGCAATTTCCCACAGATTCTTATATACAATAAAATTATATATGTCAAAGGTGACAAAAAGAAATAATATCTAGTGAAAAGCATAATTAATATGGCATTAAAGTAAGTCTCATACAGTTAAAGAAAGTGAATGTTGCCAGAAGTACTTTAATTAGTATTCAGATAATTTAAATAAATTCATAGCCAGATACTGCAGTTGAAAGCATTTTTTTTTCTTCTAAGCTTCGGTTCTTCTTTAACCTCAAGTAAGTCAACAAAATCAAAATGTCCTTCAGAATGACCTTCAAATATACTTAATGGTAAGTGAAGTTTATTTATGGGACAAATTAAAGCATGGCACTCTTAGGCTTTGTACAACTTGATCTTGAAGCAAATGTTTTCCGTAAAATAATAAAAATCCTCAAAATAGAATTTTATTGTCATGCAAATCCCCTAAGAGCAGACTATGGAGTACAGCACAGCATGATGACTTTCAGAATAGGAAAGTAGACAAACAGGGGAAGCATAATGAAGAACAGAGGAGAAAGCTGCCTTGGTTTTATACAATTTCAAGGAGAAACGCCTATTGCTGGCAGATACACTGGATGGTGATTTGTTGAGTTCAACAAGTGCATAGCCCCTTTCACTTCCAGTGCAGACAGATAGATCTTCTGATTGCTTCTAGGCAGATGAATACAGCAAGGCCCATTAAATATCACATTTATGTTTGTGTTTTAATGTAGAAAACTTCATCTAAGTAGACTGAAACAAGGAAGATTTCTGTTGAACCTTGAAGAATTAATAACAATCAATAATGATGGAGAAACATGACTACTTCTCGGGCACATGGTTCTTCTCATTTGTAGGCAATAAGAAACCACAGCCTCATAGAAACAGGAAAGAATATCTGCAGGCAACTTGAACATGTACAAAGTTTGAGTTTTCCCCTACATGATGAAACTACATATGCCTAAATATAATAACAACCCCCCCAAGTACACATAGTATGAAATACAATTAATAAGACATTACATAAGACTCCAACAGTAAATTGAATGTGGTATGATATTACATATTGGAGGAGGCTGGACTGTGTATCTTGATGAGAAATTCTGATTTCTTGTAATGATGAGATGATAAATACCTGTTGTTTTCAGTTGCTGAATAAGTGGAGGCTCATTACAGAGCAATTAAAACACACACACACACACACACACACACATTGGGGAATTATTCAGTCAGTAAAGTATTTGATTTGAACTCAGGGCTCCAGTACCCATGTGAAATTTTGACATAGTGGCATGTACCAGGACTCAAGGGACAGAGGACAGAGAAAGGTTAAGTCCTCGAGGATTGTTGGCCAGCTAATCTGGATGAAAAGCATGCTCTAGGTTCAGTGAGAAGCACTGTTTCAAAAGAGAAGTGGAGATCAATAGAGGCACTGGATATTGTCCTCTGGCTGCACATTGATAAACACAGGTGAGTGTGTCTGCACATACGTATGCATACATCAAACACACATTTTGTCATAACAAAATTTAAAACTAGGAGACAAATTTCAAAAAGAAAACAATATTCCTAAGTGTGCAAATAAGTGTGTCTTGGTATCAATATTTTTTGTGTGTGTGTGAGCTTTTTTGAGACTTTTTCTTCTGTTTGTTTTATCTTAGTCTGAAGTGTTAGTTTTATTATTATTCATTTGAAGCTTGTTTGTTTTCTAATGAAAGACAAAATGGGAGTGGATCTAGATGGGACTGGAATTGTTGAGGGACTGGGAGAAGTAGGGGGAGGGGGCAACCTTAATCAGAATATATTATATGAAAAAGGTCTATTTCAACACATGGGAAAATGCAAATTAATTAATTAAAAAGGAAACAATTTTTTCTTTGAAACTTGAGTTCTTTGTTATCCTAGGACCTTAGGACTTATTATACTGTAGACATACAGGAAAGGTCAACTCAATCAGAGGAGATCCTTTTTAAATCGGAATTTGGAATGAAGTTCCCAAAAAGCACTATATAAACTTTCTAAACTGCTTACAGCAGATCTGGTTAATCTCATGGGTAGGCCAAGGAAACAGTGATTACAAGTGGATCAGCACAGTGCTTGACTCAGTTCAGCTTTTGCAGACCAGGGTTTGAACTGCAAAGATTCTAAATCTCCCTTGGAATCATTTGATGGGGGAATTAACAAGATGTAATAGTGTGAAACAGGCAAAAAGTTACTTCTTGAAAATAATCTTAAATTCACTCATTGAATTGGAAAAGTGTAATATCTTATAAAAATTATTACGTTGGTCACTCAGAGATGGAAACTGATAATCAATTCACTTAAAATAAAAAACATACCACATCTGATTCTGGTCTTTTGGGTAGAATCTATCTTTAACTCATTAGACTATCAGAAAAGTGGATGTTTGAAAATATATAAAAAAGCAAACACTTTTTACATTACTGCTTGGAATCTTCAGAGGAGGGGTGAATTGAAAATGCCTGGTCTCTTGAAGATTTATTTCTGTTATTTTAAGACTGTAATATGGCTGTTTCATTTCTCCCCTTCCCTTTCTCCCTCCAAACCCACCTCTATTCCCCTCATTACTTACTTATGTAAACAGATATTGCTTACATAAATATAGTCTGTTCAGTCTATATAATGTTACCCGTATGTCTGTTTTCAGAGTTGACCACTAGTATTTGATAACTAATTGGTAAGCTCTTCTCTGAGAAAGACAATTTCTTTTACTCTCAGCATTCTTTAGCTAGATGCCTGTTCTTCTTTTTGTAGGGTTGCAGCCTTGTAGCCTTTCTCTATCCACTTTAACACATCTATTGTTGTCTTTGTTCAGCTCATGAAATAGTATTTGATTATATTTAATAGTGTAACATTTTATAATATATTCTTATATGTGACATGTTTCATCTATTTAATATTACTTTTAATATGTTTTCAGAATTGACCATTTGGTATTGGATAACCAATGAATGTGAACTTTTAGAACTGTTTTACCAAATAATTGCAAAGTCAACTGAGTGGCCCTTCCAACTATCTTCCTACATTATCAACAACTAATACTGTCATAATGAACTTGGTAAGATTGATATTTAAGTTTTATCAGTGAAACCTTCAAGGTATTGATATTTTATTTTGCAGATGCCTAATATCATTTTAGTGTTTAAACATCTGTCCAGATTTCAGTTTTGTCACACCAGATGTATTTTCTTTAAACTACTCTTGGATGTGATAACTAGAGCCTCTTAGATGATACTAACAGATCAAGCAGACAAGCATGTGAATGGTGCACTTATAAGCATCTATAATTATTCTCACATAATCATCTGTATCTATAATAAACCAAACGTGAGCATAGTGATATGCCCTTCACTAATCCATTACAATAGAGATCAAATATCCCCCCCTTCATAGCCTCTGTACAGCTTACTCTTTCAATACACCCAACAGAAAGACAAATTTCTGTTTTGTTTTACTTTTGATAGGGTCTCCTTGTATATCATAGGGTAACTGCAAGCTCATAATCCTCCTACCCCAGTCTTCTGATTGGTGCTGTCAAAGGGATTGACCATCATACAGAATTGTGGAGTCTTTAAAAAAATATCTATGCATAATAGTTTTCTTATACCTATGTGTGCATCAATTGTTATATGTAGTGACTCTTCTATATGTTGAATAAATACTTATAAGCTTGACACTAAAAGACCTCAATAACCCCAAATACATGAAAGATGTATAATTTTATTGATTCTCTATATTATAATTGGAAAAAAATATCAAAGTTACAGTGTTTAAGAGATAAATAAATGCATAGATATATGGATGAATAATGGCAACAGAAATAAAAATGAAAATAAAGAATAATATATTATTGATTTAGATCAGTGTTTTCCAACCTTTCTAATGTTGTGACTCTTTAGTACTTGTCCTCCTGTTGTAACTCCCTACCAAAAAATTGTTTTAATTTCTACTTCATAGTGCAATTTTGCTACTCTTATGAATTGTAATGTAAATATCTGATATACAGATAGGATATATGAGATTCCTGTGAAAGGGGCATTCAATCCCCAGAGTGGTTGCAACCTATAGGTTGAGAATTGCTGATATGGATGTAGAAAAATCTGATAATCAATGTAGTTAGTTCAGTAGCTAGAAAAAGAATTCTCTTCACACTGTATGGAATGATTAACCTAAGAGAGATTAAAGACCTTAAAAGGAATACAAAAAACCACTGTGACCTTATACAAATGCTTAATGATTAAAACAAGACATAACTCATGCCACTAATAATCCAATACAACATAATCAATAGCATAAATATCATTAATTTCTTTTAATGGTCAAAGTAACAAGTGCAATATCCATAGATCAAGGGTAGTTATAAAAAACAAGATTTCCCTACAACTCACAGATACATATTTATATTCTTACAAAGTTATGAACTAATATGAAAATTATTTTTAAAAAATAAGGTTTATGAGTCACCAATTAGAAAAGGAACAATTTGAGATGCCCAGTAAACACCTAAAATATTGTCAGCTTTTTGAATGTTCTGGAAAATATTCTAAAATTGATATATTGCTACATTGCAGAGTAAATGGCAATAATATATTTTTACTGGAAAATTTACTTTTTTCTTTAACTTTTATTTATTGTTTGATTCTAATTCACAAGGCATATGTGCTGTATGTGTGTGTGTGTGTTAAATAAGATAAGCAACATTGTATTTTAAAACACAATTTAATAAAATATGGGCACATACTTTCATAAGACACCAAATAAAATATAATAACAGTGTATAAACATGAAACAACATGCAGCAAGTAGGTATAACTTGTGCTATTTAGGATTGAGTCAGTAAAAGATGTTCATAGGAATTTAAAATTATGGAATAAATAACTTTAAATAAGCATTTGTTTTAATTACAGTTGCACTTCTAGGAAGTTGAACTAAGGAATTACTTTGGGAGTCTGGAGATTTTGCTTTAGAACTGTCAATAAGTATTAATCATATTGCAGTTACTGTAAATACACAATAGTGTGAAACTTTGTTTTTTACCAAACCTGGGCTATTTTGATGTAAAATCATCAAAAGAAATAAAAACTGCTGAACAACAAGGCTATGGAAAAAAATTCTATTAGTCTAAGTCACAAAGAAAATGATGAGGGTTACAATACAGAATTTGTTTTATTTTAAATACACATATATACACATAAACACAGGTCTGTGTATATGTAACAATCTGTTATCATATTTTGTCTTATCTATTTTAACATATTTAAGATACAATTAATATTATAATAGTTATGAAGCATACGTTACTATAAAATATTTTCAACTTATATAATTTTTTCTCATTAAATTTGAAAGATTCTATAATCTATAATATGTATGTTGTTTTGTAATGAGCATATTTGTTTACAGAAAACAGTAAAAATGTGAACTAAGGACTATGTGGGAATTTCCCTCGTTGGCAATTTTATTTTGCAATACAATTTTAGTGAAATATAAAAGCACAGCAATCTTGGTGGTTTATTTTCTGAAGATTCGAAGTTTGAGTAATAATTTTTTTTTTCTTTGAAAGTCTGGAGTTAGAATCTAAACCAGAATCAAAAATAGATTTCCATTATTAAAGTTGGAGAAGACAGGCGGGAAGTCACTGGGAGGAAGAAACAACTTTGTGTCCTGCCAGGTGAGTAAGAATTAGGTCAAACTGCACACATTCCATTAAGAATATCACTACACACAAAATTAGAGCTTATCTGAATAGTATCAGAAGACTCCCCTGTGGACATTTCAACTTTTTCATTGTTGTATTACTTCTCTCTCAGCGTAGATACCTTAGTCTCACATCGCAAGTTTAGATTTTCTTCCTTTCCTCAAGAAAAACAGTTTTGTCTTTTTGAGTTTTCTTTTCTTTCTTCTTCAGTTTCTCCAATAGTTAAGCAGAGGAAAGACATTATCTGGTATATTTACAACACAACCCCTATAATTATGGTTCAGGGAACATTGCAAAAGAAGGGCCAGAAAGATTATAACAACCCGAGAACCAATATACCTGTTGCCAGCTACTGTCTTTCAGACATGGCAGGGATGCTACACCCATGAAATCTCAACAACATAACAGTACATGATGATTCAAGTACCACTTGAAGAAGGATTTAATTTATTTTAAAGATATAAAAATTGTAAAAAAGAATAAGATATCTCTACTTTAAAGGTGCACATACACAAACATATCCATATATTTGCTTTTTATCTTTTCATCAATTACCAAGTAAGTTAGTTATTGCTTACAGATCTATATTCATACCCACATATGGTAATCATGCAAAAAAAATCTTTAAATCTCTTGCATGTGGATATTTTGGAAAGTCATGCAGGGATTTTGTTGTTGTTCTGATTTGTATCTCTGAACAACACTAACGCTTACATGCAAAAATAAAAAAAAAAGTGTCTTTTCTGTAGAAAAGTCACATTTTTTTGCTTTCCTATCTCCCACTAAATTCAGAGACCACAGCCTGAAGCCACCTGTTCAGTCCCTCACATTCCTAGTGAAGAGACAGGCGCAGCAGAAGGAGGTGGCTTCCAAAGGCATTTTCAAAAGTAAAAAAGGAGACCACGGAGAGAATAAATTTACTTCATTATGTTAAAAAAGTTCCAAAATTGTCAAAGCCTCCCCATGGAGACCAAGGAAATAACATCTCCTTGCTTAAGTGATGAATATTTGAAAATTCCTACTCTGTGTTCTGGCATGAGTTTTCTTTGCCAGCAAGACTTTTCCAAAGAGAGGCAGCAGGATGGGGAATCCCCAAATGACATCAAGCATTCCCTTGATTGGAAACTTGAGATTTATCCAACTTCTAAAAGTGAGACACTGTTAACAGGATGATAGAATGTCTGGTTTTTGAGTTATTACTCACTTGGAAATTGTCAAGTGATGACTCCTCCGATATCACTTTGTGCATGGTTCTTTCTTAATACCCATGAGTGACTCAGTTGACAATGAAAGGCAATCATTTTCAGTTTCACTTTTGACTTGTGAACAAACACAGCCACACGTAAGCTATAAGATTTCCCACAAGTCATAATGTAAATGCCAGAATCAAGACACAAATTTAATTTAGAGTATGGAGATATCTAGTCTTTGGACTGTGTGAAGCAACTTTGCACTATCAACAGTGTTGTATTACTTGGTCTTGTCCTAAATTTTCTAAATCAGACATCCAAAGGATCATTTTTAGGAGAAAATTTAAACATATATGGTTACATTTTTAGAAGTATGGTGGTTGTAGGCAACTGTACTGGCTGGTTTTGTGTCAACTTGACACAAGCTGGAGTTATCACAGAAAAAGGAGCCTCCCTTGAGGAAATGCCTCCATGAGATCCAGCTGTACGTCATTTTCTCAAATAATGATCAAGGGTAGGAGGGCTCATTGTGGGTGGTGCAATCCCTGGGCAGGTAGTCTTAGGTTTTATAAGAAAGCAAGGTGAGCAAGCCAGGGGAAGCAAGACAGTAAGTAACGCCCCACCATGGCTTCTGTATCAGCTCCTACTTATTGACCTGCTTGAGTTCCAGTCCTGACTTTTTTGGTGATGAACAGCAATGTGGAATTGTAAGCTGAATAAACCCTTTCCATCCCAACTTGCTTCTTGGTCATGATGTTTTGTGCAGGAATAGAAACACTGACTAAGACAGCAACCAAGACCGTTCTTCCTTTTTGAGCCATTTACTATTAATCTTGGAGTTAATTTATTAAATTCCTTAATAAACCTTTTATTTCAATATACTTTGAAAATTATTGTAACTATAAAGGAGGTTAAATGGGGTTTGATAATATTTCAAAGTGAGCCCTTTAAGTCTTCCTGAAGCCAAAACTCATAATAATCCTAGAGTGAATAAAGAAGCCATATATCTGAACTCTACAATACTCCTAGAAAACAATTGAAGGTCTTGGGATATCTATAGCACATAATTAAGAAAGGCAAAACCCAACTCAGCACTGATTTTTCCAAGGATCAGCTAAACATGTTCTCTTCTTCATGCACTTTCCTGACCTGGCAGCCTGTCTTTATGCTAGAACTTAGGGGATTTATGAGATCTGTGAAATGTGGCTAAGGATGAAACATTTGCTCAAAAATTAAATGCTAAGAGGTATGACTAGTGAAGTGCAATACTTGTCCCCTCGTGTAGCAATCTGGTACTGTTTCTATTCAATGTACATACAGATGCAAGGATTGAGTGAAGCCCTGCAGATATAGAGAAACTACTTCAAAGTTCCACCCTCCAGAGACACAAAACACAAGAGCAACACAAAGAAGAAAAACAAGAGAACATGCTTCAAGAGGTCTGGAATAAAAAGCAAAAATATTTTCTTTTTGTGTTGCCAAGTCTCTACACCAAGAGTATTATTGGATCATAAACAAGTGGTTTAATAAACATGTGTGGAAATCTGAGTCTGAGCTGTAAAGAGTTTAGTCCAATTATCAGAGCCTTACTTGGCTGACTCTATTCTCATTTCCTTTAGGTAGATATAGTGACCTATACACCCATCGTTTGCCTTATGAATAACTTCCCAAGGCCAAGGAGGTATTATGAAGTGCTGTCCATGCATTCCCAGTATGGTATTCCAGTATAGTAGCCTTTCTTCCCTATTCTTTTGCTTAAGTCTAATCAACTCATGAATATGCAACACAATCATTAATATTGAATGGAGATTTTAAGAGAAATATTTATTTAATCACAATAATTTGTCTATGTTCTTCCACATGTCTACCCATCTATACAGGGTCAATCCAACATGGAATCTGCTGTGGAATCATTTAAGATTCCTTATGTAATTGCATGGAAGCATAATTTCATGCTACTTCCTCTTGGGAACTCTTTTTCTTTGTACACTTTCTCAGAGTTATCTGAATAAAATGTTTTGATCACTCATTTTTCTCAGATCCAGGTTCCAAGAGAATTCCACTGCAGCATCCTAATCAATATTTATAAGCACGTTTGTTAATGACCATGTCTATGACTGTGGTTTAATTTCATTTTTCCTGTCTTTTCAACATTAAAAACCTGAAGAACATCATTCTCCATAGCCTTTCTACCTCTGAAGATGCTGGTAAATAAGAACAGCATGAGAACACAGTTCTCCCACCATAGCAAGTCCTAGATACATAATCACACAGGAAAAGCAAGATTTGGATCTAAAATCACTTCTTATGATGATGATAGAGAATTTTAAAAAAGATGTAAATAACTCCCTTAAAGAAATACAAGAAAACACAGGTAAACAGGAAGAAGCCCTTAAAGAGGAAACACAAAGATCCTTTAAAGAATTACAGAAAAACACAACCAAACAGGTGAAGGAATTGAACAAAACCATCCAGGATCTAAAAATGAAAACTGAAACAATAAAGAAATCACAAAGGGTGACAAGCCAGGTGTTAGAAAACCTAGGAAAGAGGAGTCATGGATGTAAGCTTTACCAACAGAATACAAGAGGTAGAAGAGAGAAACTCAGGTGCAGAAGAAACCATAGAAAACATTGACACAACAGTTAAATAAAATACAAAATGCAAAAAGCTCCTAACCCAAAACATCCAGGAAATACAGGACACAATGAGAAGACCAAACCTAAAGATAATAGGTATAGAGGAGAGTGAAGATTCCCAACTTAAAGGGCCAGTAAATATCTTCAACAAAATTATAGAAGAAAACTTTCCTAACCTAAAGAAAGAGATGCCCATGAACATACTAGAAACCTGAACCAGAAAATAAATTCTTCCTGTCACATAATAATCAAAACACCAAATGCACTAAACAGAGAATATTAAAAGCCAAGTAAATGTCAAGTAACATATAAAGACAGACCTATCAGAATTACACCAGACTTCTCACTAGAGAATATGAAAGATCCTGGGCAGATGTCTGTAGACCCTAAGAAAACACAAATGCCTGCCCTGGTTACTATACCCAAGAAAACTCTCAATTACCATAGACCGAGAAAACAAGATATTCCATGACAAAACCAAATTTACAAAATATCTTTCCATAAATCCAGCCTTATAAAGGATAATAGATGAAAAATACCAACACAAGGAGGGAAACTACACCCTAGAAAAAGCAAGAACATAATCTTTCAACAAATCCTAAAGAAGATAGCCATACAAACATAATACCACCTCTAACAAGAAAAATAACAGGAATTAACAATCACTTTTCCTTAATAATGGACTCAATTCCCCAATAAAAAGCCATAGACTAACAGACTAGATATGCAAACGGGACCCAGCATTTTGTTGCATACAGTAAATGCACATCACTTATAAAGACAGACACTACCTCAGAGTAAAACAATTTTCCAAGTAAATGTTCCCAAAAACCAAGCTTGAGTAGCCATTCTAATATCGAATAAAATCAACTTTCAACCAAAAGTTATCAAAAGGATATAGAAAAATACTTCATACTAGTCAAATAGAAATATTTAAGGGGTAACTTCAGCAAGTGTTATAGGTATCTAATTAATCTCAGCATAATGAGCTTGGGAAACACAAAGGAATGTTGCTCTTTGCTCAGAGTGAAGCTAACATATCTTTAAGTGAGAACATTGGAGGTATTTGATTTTTTTTTTTCACATTAAGGAGGTGAGTCCAGTATATTTTAAAAGACTAGTATTTATTTTCTCTGAATTTAGTCAGGAGTTGTCAATTTATTTCTAGTTGAGTGTGACAGTCGTAAGGTTTTCAAAACCTACTAAAAACAAGTAACATTAAACTGTGATTTATGAGATTAGTTTGTGTGCTATTTTGACTGAAGTCAACTTTTCTTTGTCGTTTCAAGAGAGAAAAAATGAGTGGCCTATAAAATGGTAAGAGTTGATCTGTCAAGTTAATTTCCAATTGCATAATGTTTTGACAAAGTGATTTAATTTATTTTAACTGTATTTATAATTTGAAATATAAGATCATGATAATGTTGGCTTCTAAAGTTTTAGCCAAAAGTAACATATTAATTATTATACAAATGTCTACAAGTAATTTCATAATTTACTAATTCTATATTTAATTTTGACATGTTTCTCATAATTCACCATTGCATATAATACTGTGATAGATATCCCACAGTACATACATATTTTTGTCAACATAAATTCCTAGAAATAAGCTTACTAGATAAAATTTTATACACAATTTAAAAAAAAAAAAAAGGAAGAACTTCATGACTATTGCCAATGCCTTAACAGAAATTTGGGGCAATAGTGTTTAAATCCAATCCTCTTATCTGGATTATTAGAACAATATCTATTTTGTTTTCTTTAAAAGAACTGTCTACATATGTTGTTTTTAACCCGTTGGTCATTGATTTGAAGGAGTTCACACTACCTTGAGTATTTGACTTGGTGTTCTAAGAGAGCTTGTGGGAAAACAGAGAAAACAGGGTGGTAAAAACATAAAAAACCTCCAAGTAATTAGTTTTGAATCTAAATCATGTCCCAACAGCAGGTGACAGCTAGTGGAGTGACACTAACAGCCCTCTTACCTCTAATAGCTATTCACTGGGCACATGTTACATTTCAGGAACAGTTCTTAGTGGTGGTTAACATTACTAATTATTTGGCAAGCTTCATTTCTTCTCCAGTTTCAGATATAACAAAAACTGAAATCAGAGAGATTTGGTTACCACTTCAATGTCAGTGTCTAGGAATGAGTGAGAATTAAAGTACAAACTCAGCCTCCATAGCCCTTGTTTTTTACACCTAGCCAATTGCTCAGATTTGCCAGGCAAGGAAATAGATTTAGTTATACAAAATGTATACACTGAGATAACATATACTATAGACTGATTGGCTTCACTGAAGAACATACTCGTATCCATGTCATCAAATTAGGTATGGCTAGGAATGACAGTGTCTCTTGAGGAGAGTTCATATAGGGGAGAGATAAATCCTTTACCAGATAAATATCAGAAAAAAGCAAGTGTGGCTGTGCAGGTCACCCATACATACTAGAGAAATGTAAACTATGCTTATAACATCTGTCAGGACCTGACATACAATAAGCATGGGATATATGGAGTATTGCTCACCTTTGAAGAAACTGTTTTTAGTGTACTGCCAGACACAACATAATCACTCAGGTGGTGATGGTTATTAGATGAACATATGGGTAATAAAACCATAGCTTAACGTTTAGAACAGTTTGCCTTCATTCCTCTCACCACCACCAAATTAAATTTATTTCTGTGTCTTTTGCTAGACACCAAAGCCTTTTCTCTTCATCTTATAAGACCAGTATTCCAGAGCACTCTGGGCATTATTTCTCACCAAAGCTTGAAATTATATATTTGTGTGATCACTCCATTAATGTTCATATTTAAAGTTCTGAAGAGGCAGAACTGTTTCTATTTTGGTTTTGCTTATCATTGCTGTTCAAAACTGTTAAATGCCTGACTCATAACACTAAAATATTTATTAGATGGACAGATGGCTGACTATGGAAAGAAGGATTAGAGAATTATTGCACAAGTGATGGAAGAGAGAGGAAGAAAGGAAGTCAGAGTAATATGACAGTAGTAGAGGGAGAGAGGAAAGGAAGGAAGTAGGAAGGGAAGGGTTGGGAAGGGTGAAGGAAGAGGAGAGAGTGAAAGGAAGATCGACTAGGAATATGAATATGATACCCCAGTGAGATATACCCATTTCTGTACCATTAAACAGAAAAGAAACAAAAATTTTGAAGAAGATCTACATTTTATTAGCCAAAAGTGAAAGCATTGATGAAGACCCAGGGAAACAATGGAAGCAGAAAAGATGCTTGGGAAACTATGCACCTCCTGGAAGGAGTGACTCGATTCTGAGTAAACCTGAAAGCTGCAGTGGGGATTTTAGAGTTTCGTCCAGGCTGGTTGTAAATACTAGGAGGTCTATGTAAGTCTGTAACAGTTTATCTAATATTAGAAATGTTTATTGGGCCAGAAATATAGCTCAGTGGTGAAATAGTAAGAGCACCTGTTGCTCTTGTAGAGGATCCAAGTAAAGTTCTCAGCACCCACATTCTGAAAGCTCACAAATTGCTTATAACTACAGTTTCAAAGGATGATACGCTCTTTTGGCCTCTATGAGCATCTGTATTCATGCAATATATACACATCTATATAAATAAAAATAAAAGTTTAAAAGGGCTTTGTGCTAGTTAACCAGAAAAGAACTTCATCTCTCTTTCATGTGTGGGTACACATGGAGCTAAAAAGACCACAGAATATGAAGATAAAATAGGAGATGGGAAAGGTAAAAATGTATTAATTTTAGTAGACACTCTTAGTGTCCAATATAGTAGAAGGGCCAGGAAGGAGCTGGTTCCCTTGCATTCCCAATAATCTGTGCTATTAAATCCAAAGAGATGTCTTAAGTGAAAATTTAAGTTCTTTACCTTTTATAGCTATTCCTTGTTGACATCCACAAGGAAGAATTACTCCTTTGGAGTACTGATTTTTTCTTTCTTTCTGAGAATAGGAAAAGCTAATTTTGAATGCTGAGAATTCTTTTTTAAAGTACACATTTGAATTTCAGTCTCCCAAAGGCATTCTATCTAAAGAAGCTTAACAGGTAGTCCCTTTGCTTTGGAGCTGGTAAAATTCAGTGCACAGCTTTTGTTTTTGGAGTCTTCATGACAAGGGAGCCAATACCAAATCCAGCTTCCTTGAGGTCTAGTTCTCATCTGGTTTGCATCAGAACCATGCAGTATGCTTAATCCAAGTGTATTTTGGGTGTCTCTAATTAGAAAGAATCTGATTTGAAATTCTGTTAGCAATGCCCACAAATTTTGCAAATTACATGGCATTTCTGAATGTCTACCTATCACCATATACCTTGTCACACCCTATCAGAGGACACAAAGAAGTTGTCTTTCTCCATTTGTCATTTTGAAGACTTGGTTAAATCAGACACAACCACATCCAAATGGAGGGCATTTTCGTCAAATGAGAGAGAGAGAGAGAGAGAGAGAGAGAGAGCTAGAAAGAGAGAGAGAGAGACCTCTCCTAGCCAATTCACATATATAGACAACTGTCTCCATCTTCTTCTGCTCACTCATATAGACAACTGTCTCCATTGCTTTATTGTTCTTCTTGTTTAATTATACACCTAGGGTTTCCAAGGAGAGACCACAGAAGACTTCTAATTGTGACATTATGACCATTGCCCTTAAGTTGAGCTTGGAGGTAGATAGTCAGATATTTCTTTTATTCAACATTTCTTAAACACTGTATTTATGGAGTGAGAAAGATCTTAAATTAGAATAAACTTCCATTATCCCCCATCTGTGCTGTTGGTAGGGTTTGTCTTCTTGACTTGAACCTTAAGCACATTCTTTCGGGGGACACCTGGTTGTATACTTTCATATATCTGTACTCCGTAGATTTTAATCACATTAAAAGATAATATTGATAGTGAATGTCTGAAAGATAGCTCAAATCTTTCCTGAATACTAAATGTAGCACAAGGCTTTGTCAAGAAGGCAGTAGGAAAACCTTGGAAAGTCCACCGACAATGGCTTTAGAGCCATGGCATCTAATATATGGGAGCTGAGTAATTCCTCCCTCTTTTCAAACTCATAATAAATCACCAAATGCTGTCTGTAAGGTCTCTGTGTGAAGTACCTTAGCTAAGAATTTTTGGCTTAGCATCCAAGCTACCACCAATTAATTACCTTAAAGAACATGACAACAGTTGAAGGTAAAGTATGTGATCTGACTGTGAGTAGCTTTAAGCTAGGCATATGGGTAGAGAGAAAAGCAATGTTCATGAGAATTTCTAAAGATGTCTTAAATATTCATTCTGGGGCTAAGAAGACAGCTTCGTTTGTAACATACTTGTAAGCACAAGGAACTGATGTCAATCCTGGTACCCAAGTAAAATTCCAGAGCACATTGATACTCTCAGCACAGGGAAGAATGAGGTATGAAGATCTAGGGGGCTCGCTGGCAGAGCCATCTGGCCTAATTAGTGAGTTCCACCTAAGGAGAGACTGCATCAATGAGTTATAGAGACTCTCTGAAGATGACACAAGGTTGTTCTCTGGCCTTTACACACACACATGGACACACACACACAAACACACGCATACACACACAGTCACACATTTTCATTATTTCAAAGTAGTAATGATCTAATAAACCAGACTTGTCTACCTCATCTGCATATTTCATTTTTGCGTTTTGTTCCCCTTTTGTACTTGACATTGTAAATTCTCATCTCTTCTTCCAAGTTCAAATCAATGCCACTCTATACTCATGTAATAAATGCAAATTTGAAACTCATACACATCATATAGACTTTTCTGTTCTTCATGAACTTCATCTCATGTACCTCTGTCTTGTTCATACATTTCTTCTCATGTTTGTTTGCTTGTTTATTTTGAGATAGAATCTGACTGTGATGTCTAGTCAGGTCCAAAATTCTTAGATTCAATTGATCCTCTTACCTCAGATTTCTGAATATCTGCAAGCACAGATGAAAACCATGTTCTCCTCTTTGATCTTAAAACAGATGTTCGTTTTTACTTTTAATTATGCATGCATGTTAATTTGTGTACATGAATGAAGTGTCCATAGGTGCCAGATTCTAATTCCTGGGATTTATAGTGACAAGCTGTTTTGAACTGCCAGATGTGCAGGCTGGAAACCAAGCACATGTCTTCTACTGGAGCATTAGATGCTTGCAAGCACTGAGTCATCCTTCCAGGTCTCCCTCCTCCTAATCTTAAACCTTTACTCTGCCTGGCTTCCATATGCTTTGGAGTTACCCGGTCAGTACACTAATCCTTAGTGACTTCTTCCTTTTTTCTTTCCCATTAGTTTCAACTGCTAAAGTGCAACCTCAGGCTTAAGCAGGTTTTGGATTTCTGAACTGTGACACCTGTTCTTAGCTGTGCCTCAATGTCTGATCTTCTGGAAATTAGGTTCTCTGCTCAGCCAGAGTATACTCTACCCCTGCTTGGTCTTCCTCTGTGGTTTTCTTCTCTTACCCACTGCTCATTCAAGTGCAGCTTGATTTTCTAATGTTTTCTCCTACTCATTCCTGACAATACAAGAAGTAATTGAACAAAGATCCTGAATGGAGCCAAATTTTTTTCTAGCATGTAAATCACTTAATATCATATCTATCTTACCCTCTTGGAGAAACTCCATCCAGATTCTAGATGAATGTCTACCACCTTCACTCTAATCCCCATATGCCTAGGTCTTATAAAGACAGCATGGCAGTACCCAGGGACAATACTTTCATAACAAACTCATTTCTTAAACATCAGATGTATCTGTTACCCTTTCTTATTTCCAGAATCCCTGAAAGACCCACAATGAATAAATTTGTGGTAAAAGATGGGTCAGGAGTGAGCTTCATCTTGTTTCTTCCTTTCTACCTGTACTGTCTGTCCATACAAAGAAGATGCTTCAGATATTTTTCTCTAACAGATAAGAAAAATGAAGCTGGGGAAGGCAAACAATTTGACTGGGGCCATGTGATATCTGAGAAGACGAGCTATACTTGTTCAAACATTTTCCTATTTAGACAAGCAACTTTGGGTCACATTTTCAAAGATAAAAACATGGATAGATAACTGTGTTGCTTACAGACATGTTGTATGTCTGAACACATGATACAGAATGCATGCAGATCAAGTCTTGTTACCCTATAATGGCAGGAAGTAGACTCACCCATTAAGGGGCATTTTTAAATACCTGATTTTCCTAACAAGACACTATTTCTTAACAATCCATTCCATGATGAACCCATTTTTGGAAGTTTGCAAGCACCCTCATAATTCCCACCATCTCTCAAAGTTTCACCAGACATGAACCAAACCTTCAACACATATTAATCAAACTAAAAGAGATACCAGTCTATTCCATCCTGCCTCAGTCTCAATGTCCTGAGGTCATAGCCTGTGTGTTCTCATCACTAGCCATTACCAAGGACGATTATGGACTCAGGAAATTCTAGAGCTGGATATACTTTTTCCTATTTCAGAATTATCTCCATTCAAAGAAATAGCTTGAAAGCATGCATCCATGCATGCTTGAGCCCTCTGAAGATGGATCAGGTAGGGGCTGAGAATTTCACACACACACACACACACACACACACACACACACACACACACACCATCAGTAGGAATGTTCACAGATGAATAGGCTGGTATCAAGAAGGCACCAAGTGCCTTCTTATTTCACCTTGCCATACTTGCTCTTAAGAAAGCGGTACTGAATATAGAAGGCCCAGCAAGTCTCAATGCCCTACTTAATAACATTTCCTCCTTGTGCTTCCAACATTTATAAAGAAACCAGCGTGAGTAGCTAAGGTTTTCTTTCATGACCCTAAATCCAGATACATAATTTTAGATACATTTCTGAGTGGATGGAACAAACCCTACATAATTTAGAAAGACAGCAACAAATTTGAGTACTTTGGCTCCTTTTTATTTCCAAACATTTAAATATCTCCTGTATCACTCTTCTTTATTTACAGTTACTTATCATGTTGCTTTAACAACATACCTGAAAAAAAGCAGTTTAAGGGTGATTTTTTCTCTCACACATACTTTAATGATGTAGCCTGTGATTATAGGAAAGCATGTCAGTAGGAACTTAATGTTGCTGGTTACAAGGTTTGCATCCAGAGTCAGAATCATGAATACTGGCACTAACTTTCTTTCTACATTTTATTCAGCCTAGGACTCTGGTCCAGAGGGTACTTTATCCACGGTTAGGGTAGGTTTTTCTTCCTCCAACAACCTCCTAGAACCCTCTATGTAGATGACACTGCTGCTTGTTTCTGTGCTTATTATTAACACTGTCAAGTTGACTGTGAAGACCAACTATTCCTACACACATTTTGTCAAAGGCTGAATGAGTGATAGAATAATCTTCTATTTGATGTAGTCATGTTGATTTTGGAAGTCACTGGTGTGTGGAATTTGATCTTAGATGTCTTTGATTCTAAGTTTTATTGTAGCAAATATCAACCAAAAATGAGTTTCAGGTCTTAAGATATTGGCTGATTCAGGTTTATTTTGTAGCTAGGACAAGGGCTAGCAGAAGAAACAGGGTAAGTTGCAGCAAATGAAAATCAAGAGTGCAAACAAATGGGAAAGGATGGGGGATGAGAGAAAAGGTATTACAGAAATCTTTGTGTTCCATAGGAGTGGATGGCTGTATGAAAAAACCAAACCAAAACACAACATTGGGAAATGTGAAAAAGCACAAATGCATGGGAACTCGCCCTTAGATCAGTTAATTCATAAATTCTAGAAATCTGAGTGTCAGACATAAAAGATTTTGCATTGTTCTCTGTGTTTCCAACATTCAGACAAAGTAAAAAAAACTCTTCTATGATATTTACAGCTGTTAAAAAATGGACTTTCAAAAGCTTTTACAGATTTCATCCTATACAAATAATAATAACAACAACAACAATAATAATAATAATAATAATAATAATAATAATAAATGATGATGATATACCTAGAAAAACCATATTCCCTGCATTCTTTCACCTTTTGGTTTCTTTTCATTTCACATGCTAGCTTTCTTATTTTCTATATAAAGATCTTGTGTAATGCCTGCATGTGTATGTATATATATATCATGCCCCTATATTTAAGTACAGATTTTTTCCCAATATCTCTTGCACTGAAGCATCCTTGACTTAAAGCTAGATGATAAGAAGCAGAGGGACACCAGCACATGTGACAGACCAGAGGGCTGCTCTCCCTTTCCCCTTTTTATCAGCTCGTGCTTTAAATCTGTCATAATTGCTCTATCAAGAGGTGGGGCTGAGAGCTACCAACACCTCTGAAATTTCTCAGATGCTTTCTTTCCTGTTGCTGTCCTCACAAGGGCTCAGCACAGATAAAGATAGCCTCTTCTGTCTTGCACCCTAGGAACAGCAGAGTTATTTATTTCGTGTTACCATTATTGGCACTGTCATGTGTCCTGGAGAACAAAGAAGGTCACTGCTATGAGGCCAGGGACTTTTACAGTATTAAATTGGGGAATTATTACATTGAATGATTTCTTTTCTAGCAAAAGTTTTTTTAAAGTTTTTGTCTTTTACTGAATATAGACTCTTTTCTCATAAAATGTATCCTGATTATAGTTTTTCTTTTCTCCTCCCAATTTCTCCCTTTCTGTCCCTTTGTTCTCATTAGAAAAAAAAAGGAAAAAGAAGGCTTCTTAGAGATAACCAGGAAACATGCCAAAATAAAATATAATAAACTGAAGCAAAACCTTTCATACCAAAGTTGGACAGGGCTAACCAACAGGAGGAAAAGAGACCCAGGAGCAGGCAAAAGACCAGATACATACTTGTTCTTACATTCAGGAGTCCCATAAAAATATCTAAGCTAATAGCTATGCAAAGGTAAGCTATATATATGCAAAGGACTTTATGTAGACCCCTGAAGCCCCTCTGCTTGCTTATTCAGTCTCTGTGAGCTCAAATGTATCTTGCTTAGTTAGTCTAGAAAGCTATGTTCTCCTGGTGACCTCCATCTACCCTGACTATTATAATTTTCTTCCTCCTCTTCCATAGGATTTCCTGAGCTCTGATGGTAGGGATTTATTTGTTGGAGACCTCCAATATATACTCTCTCTCTGCATAATGTCTGGTTGTGGGTTTCTGTATCTCTTCCCATCAGCTGCTAACAGAAGCCTCTCTAATGATAACTGGATAAAGCACTCATCTATGAGGATAGCAGAATGCTGTTAGGTAAAGTTTTATTAATTTTTCCTCTTATATGTTTAGTTTTACCCTAGATCTCTAGACTATCCAGTCTCTGGTTTTTGGCTATCAAAGTTCTGCTGCATAATGGCTTCCTTCTTATGGAGTGGGCTGTGGTTGGTTATTCCCAAAAGTTCTATGCCACCCTTGCCCTTAAATATTTTGCAGACAGGACAGAGTGTAGATCAAAGGTTTGGCTGGGTTTATGTCCATGTTCCTTTTTCAGTAGTCTACAGAGTGTCTTCTTGCAGCAAAGAGAAGTAAACAACAGCTCAATAGAATTCAAGACAGTGTCTTCACTGGAAGTCTTGCCTAACTATATGAGATGGCCAGGTAAGACTCCATATCTCCCATTACTAGGATTCTTCATTCTGATCACCTTCATAGATTCCAGATAGTTTGCCCTGTACTAGATTTTCACGCCATCCTCCAAATATCCCACAATTCCAACCATTTCTCCTTATACTCTCTCCTTCCATTCCATCTTTTCAAACCTGATCCTTCACATTCTATTCCCACCCATTCCTTCCCCACCTGTAAAATCTATTCTATTTCTCTTTCCAGGACCATCTCATTTGATGCCTCCTTGTCACCTAATCTCTTCTGGTCTATGGACTGTGGCTTTATTATAATTTACTTAACAACTAATACACATATAAAGTGAGTATTTATCATGATTTGTCTTTCTGGATCTAGGTTAACCTGCTTAGGATGATTTTTTTTTCTCCTAGTTCATTCCATTTGACTGCAACTTTCACAATGCCATTTTTTTCAAACAGCAGAGTAATACTTTATTGTGTAAATATATCACATTTTCTTTATTCATTCTTCTGTTGAGGGAAAACTAGATTTTTTTCCAGTTTCTGGCTATTATGACTATATCCTCAGTGAACAGGGATGAGCAAGTGTCCGTGTGGTAGAATGGAGAATCTTTTGGGTATACGCCCAAGAGTGGTATAGCTGGGTCTTAAGATAGATTGATTCCCAATTCTCCGAAAACCACTATATTGATTTCCATAGTGGGTATACAAATTTGTACTCCCACCACCAATGAAGAAGTGTTCCCCTTGTTCCATATCCTTATCAACATGAGCTGTCACTTGTGTTATTGATATTAGCCATTCTGACATGTGTAAGATGGAATCTCAAAGTAATTTTGGTTTGCACTTCCCTAATGCTAAGGATGCTGAACCTTTATTTAAGTGATTCTCAGCCATTTAAGATTCTTCTATTGAGAATTCTCTGTTTATATCTGTACCCCATTTATATTGTATTAATTGTTTTTGTTTGCTTTTTTGATATCTATTTTTTTGAGTCCTTAATATATTTTGGATATTAGTCCCCTATCAGATATGGAGTTGATAAAAATGTTTTCCTACTCTATAGCCTGCTGATTTGTCCTACTGATGGTGTCCTTTGCCTTATAGAAACTTGTCTGTTTTATGATATCTCATTTATTAAATGTTGATCTTAGAGCCTTCATTATCAATGTTTTGTTCAGAAAGTCTTCTCCTGTGCCAATGCATCTAAGGCTTATTCCCACTCTTTTTTTTTTTTTTCTATCAGGTTCAGTGTGTCTAAGTCTTTGATCCAGTTGGATTAGAGTTTTGTTCAGAGTGATATATATGGTTCTAGCTGTATTTTTCTACATTCAGATAACCTGTTTGACCAGGACAGCATATTGAAGATGCTGTGTTTTTCCAAGTGTGTATTTCTGGCTTGCTTATCAAAAATCAGCTGTCTACATGTGTTTGTCTTTATGCGTGGGTCTTCAATTCAATTTCATTGATAGATATGTCTGTTTTTATGCCAATGCCATATTTTTTTTAATTACTATAGCTCTGGAGTACAAATTGAAATCAGGAGTGCTAATAGTTCCAGAAGTTCTTTCATTGTTCAGGATTGTTTTAGTAATCCTGTGTATTTTATTTTTACATATGAAGTTGAGAATTGTTCTTTCAAGGTCTGTAAATAATAATGTTAGAATTTTGAAGGGGAATGCACTGAATCTGTAGACTGCTTTTGGTAGAATGGCCATTTTCACTGTTAATCTACTGATCCACAAGCATGTGATATCTTTCCATCTTTTGATGTATATTTCCATCTTCAATTATTTCCTCAAAGAATTGAGGTTTATAACAATCAAGATTTTCACTCTAGCAAAAATTTTAACCATTAGCAAACTAATGATAATTCTGATATAATCTGCCTATGCAATACACTGGTTTAATTCATGCTTAGTTACTAATAAATTGGGAACTGATAAACTACAGTTTAGGGCTCACTTTTAACTTTATCTGAGAGGAGTATTTTCACCTCTCTCTAAACAGGTAAAGAATTTAATTTATGTATGTGTGTATTTGTTTGTAAATGCCCCTATGTGTGTGCTCATTGAGGTTACTAGATAGCATCAGATCCCTTAGAGCTGGAGCTTCAGTTGGCTATGAATTATTGAATGTGAGAGCTGAGAACAAAATTCCAGTCCCAAGAGCAGCAAGTGCTCTTAAGCACTGAGTCATCCTTCCAGCATCCTTCTAAAGATTATCGCGTTCTTTCCTTGTCCCCATTCTTGTATGTCAGATACTTCAGTAGAAATCAGATAGAGAAACCAAAAGGCAATGAAACTTATATATGTTAATTGCAGGCTACAAACTTAACAGATTTAAGTTTTATTGTCTTTTGGTTTTTTTTTTTTCTATCCAACTTCTAATGAAATACTCAACATACAAGGCTGTGTAGAGGAAAAGGAAATGGGGAAGGAAAATGAATCACAGTACTTCATTTCTTGTCACCAACCACACCAATAAGGACTGTGCCAAAAATTCTTCTCCCTCTTGATGACTTTACTCAAGAGGGAGTTATAACCAGGAAACTCATATAAGGTCATAAAGAAATAAAATACTATCTAATACACTGAAGTGTCTGGGGACACTTTTTGAAATAACTCAATGACACATATTAAATTCCCAGTAATGCCTTCTTTGATGACAGTGTTTAATAAATAAAAACTAAGGACTTTACTAGTGAGTCTATCTTCAATTTCATTAAAACTAAACAGTTTCAATACACACTCCTCTTCTGAAATATTTTCTTTCCATACATTATATTTCAAATGTTTCCCCTTTCCAGATCTCCCCTTTGGAACCTCCCCATTTCCTCCCCCCTTCCCCTGCAGCTATGGGGGTATTCTCCCACCCACCCACCCTCTCATCTTCCCTCCTTGGCATTCTCCTCTATGGGGGGATCTAACACTCTCAGGCCCAAGGGCCTCTCTTCTCCCTGATGGCTAACAAGGCCCTCCTCTGCCACATATGTGGCCAGCACCATGGGTATTCTTTGTGTATTCTTTGGTTGGTGGATCAGTCTCCAGGAGTATCGGGAGTCAGGTCAGTTACCACTGTTGCTGCCTCCCTGGGGATGTAAACTCCCTCAGCTCCTTCAGTCCCTTCTCCAAGTCTTCCATCAAATTAACTTCATTGCCTTGTATTCATTCTTGTCTTGATTTGCAGTCATTCTCCCAAACATTGTGTTAGCATATTCATAATGAACCAGAAATAATGCTGAAAAACTTGTACACTTTTCAATGGTGACCAGTTCTTCAAAGATATGACATCTCAGAGAAATATTTAAATCAGCCACTTTTAATATGAGAACAATTTCTGAAGGAAACATACAGTAAGCACATTAAAGACATAAGAAAAAATATCTGATCACCACACTCTGGTAATGGTTTTGAATGACATTTGAACCAAGATTACTGTTGAAGACTGACTTTCTGTTAACTGCTGCCACTAGGAATTCATGTTACTTAATTGACTGAACTAAGAAGCTGAAATGAAATCCCATCCAAAGTTGTTCTCTAGGTTATGAACTCATGGCATTAAATGTATAAGGTGGTGAGACACTACATCCAAGGTTCCAGTCATAACTCAAGATACTCCAGACCTTAACTGTTATTTGAGATTGTCACATTTAGTAAGCTTCTCCAAACCAGGAATGAATCATGCAATTGTTAACAAATGTGATTTCACCTTTGAAAGTACCCATTTGAAGTTTGAAATCAGTAATCCTAATCTACCAGGATCAGAGAGAAACTAACATTATCAGCCATCTAAAACCCTAATAAGCATGTCTTCATCTTCAGAATTTGCAACAATCATCCTCTGCACTACCATTGTCTTTTGCACTTATTTGTAGAGATGATGCTTAAGTAAATTACCCATAAAACAAGATGGCTTTCAATTATTTACATATCTGAGGTCAAACCTTTTGGGTTTTCATTTAATTACTTATTTACAGTGAAAAACAGCTCAGAAACCCACAACCCATTAACCAAGAACATGAATTTTACGTTTTTCCTCTTACGAAGCTCTTTTTAATTTTAGTGATCACAAACACATAGGCTTAAAAAAGCTCTCTGTATAGTGAAGACAATTCTTCTTCCAGTGTTTTTTATTCTTTTAAGAAACAATGCTGTGTCTGGCAATCCCAAGGTTATAAATCTTCTCCAAAAGAGGATATAGAGAATATTTCTAATGCTGTGCCAAGTCCATTTTCTGGTCTCTGTCATTGTGATTTAGCCCCAGAACTCATTTCTGCTCTGTTCACTGAGTGGCCTCTATCTATCCTTTCCAATGAAATAAATTTAATGTTCCAGGAAGTACTGACTTAACCTGAAACCTGATTTAATTGGAAAATATCACCCTTTCCTCTTTGCCAAAGATGGCCTGGACCATGTTGGGTTTAGCCTACTGGTTCCAAAATAAGTTTGTGACCAAAGGGTTTGGTTAAATAATTGGCAAGAATCCTTACAATTATCGTGAATTGTTAGTAGTAAATTGTAGTAGATTTCTAGCAAAATGTATCAGACTTTTAGCTGTGACATGAAAAGATCTCTTTGCTCCTATGAAATAGACATTGGTGAATAGAATTACTTCTACCATATATTTTCATCATGTCTAGACTTCTTACAATCATTGTCTTCCTGTCCAAGGATCAAGATGTCCCGTGGCAGAGCAGTACCAATTGGCACAGAGCTTGAGGTCTGGTTACTAGGTTGATATCTGTCTATAACTGATCTTGCATTAAAAGCTGATGCCATGTTTCTTAGTTGCTTAATTGACTTTAAATTTACATTTGTTTTAGTTACAACTTGAAGACTTTGGAATAATCTCCTCTTGAAAATATTATCACATGGTCCTCTAGAAAGTAAAAACTGTTCCCTCTTACAAGGTTTAACCTTAGCACAGAATCGGGTTGCCTCATCTAGCAGGATGTCCATGATTGATTTGGATGGATAAAACAAGTAGAATGCAAATGCACATTGATAGTAATAGTATGAATATATGGAAATATGTATTTGCTATGTATCAAATTAAGAACAGTTTATAGTATATGATATCCAATATATTAAGAATATTAGTAATTTTTAAATGTAGATTCAAGTTGAGCATGAGAATACACAACGATCTTGGGTAATACAGTGGTATTATGTCCCAGCAAACAGAAGAAACAAAACAGGAAAAAGGAAGAAAGAGAGAGGAACAAAGACTGAATAAAGAGAGAAAAGAATGAAGGAGGGTGGGAGGGAGGACTTAGACACAAAATCAAATACATTGTGAAAGATGTCAGTGTGAATTATCTTTGAAGCTGCCAGTGGGCCTCTAATTCAAGGCCAGGTTATGAAAATGGCAATTAATTCCAAAGCTCAACTTCCCACACAGGTGGGAGGGCAGTTTCCCATACCTCTTCAGAAGGCTTAAGGGCTAGATTTAAGATAGACAATTATATCTTTGATAAAGCAAAAATAAGAAATGTTATTTCTCCTTGCAAAAGAAACTTTACCTGTCACGCGCTGCTTTATAATATTCTGTGCTTGACTGTGGTGTGAGAAACTTAAGGTTGCAATAACAAAAGCTGTGTGAATTTTCCCCTAAATGCAGCATTTAGTGAGAGAAGATGACAGACGGCAGGAGGGAAACCCTCAGTACAGTAGAGAACAAGAGACCCTGAAAATTGCCTTTATTTCAGACAAGATGACTGTAGACTTTCTTAGCTAGTCAGAAAACAGGATTGGAGAATATACAGTACCTAGAATCCCAATTCTCTGAGAAGGGTACAAATGGCATTCTAAAATTCTACAAGGTAGAATTAAATGATTATAAAATTTAATAAAAGATAGTTTAAAAGCTGTCTCTGATAGGTGTATCTTATCAATAAAATAAATTTTATTCCAAAACATTTCCTTTAGTTCTCAAATATACAGAATTTACATTTGAACTATAGTGCTATCTAAAATGTCTCCAAGTATATTTTAATTTATTTCAAATATTATTTATATCTATATGTGTATGACTGCATGAGTTCATGGGAACCATGTACATAAAACTGCCCTTGGTGATGAGATGAAGGTATAGGAGCCCCTGGAACTGAGGTTACAGACAGTTGCTAGTTGCCTAAAATGAGTCCAGGGAAGTGAACCTGGATCATCTGCAAGAGCATCTTGAACTCTTATCTTCTAAGCCATCTCTCTATCCTCATGTATCAAAGCATATTTAAATGCCTGCTTCTTGTCTTAAGAAATCAGTTGTGCATTATATCAGATGACATAAAATTTTTTGCCATGTTAACTATCTACATGATCTTGAGGAAATATATTGAGCTCATAGGCAAAATGTTCCCATGATACATCTAGGAGAATAAATCCTGCTTCTGAAGGGACAAGTGATCTACTGTATTAGATCAAATTGCTTTGGCAATGTTTGTTGTATCCCAACAATTCAAGAATCTGAAGCTGTGGCCATTAATATAATGTCTTGTCTCTAAGTCAGCAATAACATTCAACTGGTAGCTCCTACAGAGAATGTGATTACACAGAATCAGATAGAACTGGGTGACTGGTCAAGGGGAAAACGATACCATCTTTCACAGCAATATTTTGGGTCTTGGTTTTAACCTATTGTTTTCTTTTAACAGCATGAAAATTTCCTCTGCTATGTGCAGATTATGTGATAATTCAGAATAACTCAAAAGTAACACCTGGCAGTGTATAATAATAATATAATCAACCACATAATTTATTGCAAACTAAATACATTCCTCTTTCCTACATAGCTTGTATAACACCATTCCCTAAGACAGCATTTTATAAATGTCACTTGAAACCATTAACGAATGCATCATCCCCGGGGTGTGTGAGGGAATTCTTCATTAAAATACAGATTACTAGTTTTTCCACTCAATTTGAAGAAAAGAATGAAATGTGGTGAAGTTTCCCCAGAGATCTGCAGAGCTCTGGGCTCAGTTTTTGGATACTGGAATATAAGAAGTAGTCCAAACTGGTGGTTCACACACTGTGATCTTAAGACTACTAGATACCATTTGTATTATCTGGGAACCTGCAGAAAATACAAATTCCCAAGCCTCATCTTAGACCAGGAAAATCAAAATCTTCAGGTGATCCAGCAGCCTGTGCCTTGTAGGAAACAGTAACTTGTGTTCAAGGTGGAGCCATACATCCATTGCTGAAGGGCCTTGCCATGTCAAGTGCGGGTCAAATAACAGTTTAGGCCTTACCTGGGAACCTGTTTAAGAATCACAACTTTGGTTTTCATTCAGTTCCAAATGAAAAATTTCACACTTTAAGATGTCCACTGGGCAATGGTGGCACACACCTTTAATCCCTGTACTCGGGAGGCAGAGACAGGCAGATTTCGGAGTTTGAAGCCAGCCTGGTCTACAGAGTGAGTTCCAGGACAGCCAGGGCTACACAGAGAAATTCTATCTCAAAAAACCTTAAAAAAAAAAAAAAAAGAAAAAAGAAGATGTCCATATTATTTTTGTACATTATAATCAAAGAAAGCCTGGGCTAAGATAGTGTTTTCTAAAATTTCCATCAAAACAAATATATAACCTCCTGGCAAGTTCTCTGCAAATTGATGAAGAATGTCTGGGATGATTTTACAAATTAAATATGCATTATGACCCTCATGTGACAATGTCATTTTGCAGGATAAACATGCATGGCTTTAAGATCAGCTCCTGGGTGCCACTTAACTTTTGAATACCGCTTTGTAGAAGGGTTTTTCCACCATCTTGTGTGATACTTGGTAACCAAATTACCGAGAAGGCTGTTCAGTGCACCATATAGGACATTTACCAACTTTGTTTGCCAGTCTTTACCAAATACCAATAGATACCTCTCTATTTGACAACTATAAATGTTTCCAGAAATTTCCAAATGTCACCTGAAATGGTGAAACATTCTGATTTCCTGTTGAAGTCCACTGTTCTAGAATCAAATAATCACAGTTAACATTCATGGAAGAATATACTCCTCAACAGCTTAGCTGCTTGAGACAATAAACATGTGGGTTTTGTCTTACATCTGGACTCAAGCCAGGGGAACAGAATATTAAAACATTAGAAATACAAGGCAAGAGAGAAAGCTTCCAAGAAGTAATTATATTAGAAGGGGAAAGCATAACTTTTGGATAAGCATAACTTTTGGATAAGGATGGATGGTTCTGTAAGATGGAAGATTTGAGGTTTTGTAGGCTCACACCATTCCAAGTTTGCTCTCTCTGTTTCTGGCTGGTGGTTCTGTATGTGAGTTCTCAGCTCTTTCAGCCATCATTCTTCTCTGTCAATGTTGGTGATGGTCCCACATCTTTCTGGGTGTGTAAACCCAAGTAAACCCTTCTACAGGTTGTCTTGGTCATGGCATTTTACAATGATTAGAAATGCAGCTAAAGAAGATACAGATACAAAAGGATTTTACCACTGGCATATTGGAGCATAACTGAAAGCAAGCAAACCTCATTCCCACAAGGTAAAGAGTGAAGAGGGAAACAACCCATCTGAGATTTTGAAGGTTATGTGTGTGGTTGCGAAGTCAGAAATGGTGGTTGATAAAGGAACAAATAGTCCACATTAAAGAGACTTAATAACAGATGTGGATCAAACAAATGCATGGACTGTGGAAGAAACCACTATAGAGGGAGAAACTGGAATTTCAGGAGAAAGAAATGAGGGTCATCTGCCACTCAGATCAAGAGAATAGAAGCAGAGATGATTCTTGAGAAGCAAGTAGAGTCTCTACCACCACCTCTGAAAAAGGATGACAGTGCAATTGTATGTAGTATATTATGTAAATATTTACATTGATTATATCTGCAAATTAGAGGAGGGAGGTTCATGAAACCATACATAAAAGTAGGTGACAGTGAACCACAGTGTCCACTAACCCTGGAAAATGTTTACAGGATTCAGGAAACAGTTGTAGTTACAGGATGGAAGAAGAGGCAAATTAAGTCATTTTATTATTATTTACTAGAAGGAAAAGAATATACACACTGGACCTGATATTTATCAAATAGTATGGATCTAGATAAATATTTTTCCAAGGACTTCCCATGCTCCCCCTTGAATTTTTTATTGTAATATTGATGGCGACCTGCTGATAAGGTGTTTCTAGGATCCCAGCCCTCACCTTATCAGAACTTTTTAACAGAATGCTGCATGGAGATGCTTGAGAACTACTGCCCTATAGGGGGTGTGTTTAATTTCTCCAATTCCAGAATCATCCAGGCTCTTATATAAATGTCTAGCTTCACCTGGATCTATTGAGTTGAAATAATAATATTGTCATTCTAGAACTTCAGAAATCTAAGGCACATGGAGACTCCTGACTATAATTCCAACATTCAAGAAGCTGAAGCAGGAAGATCACAAATTTAAGACTAAGTTAGCCTTAATTGTGAAAATAACCCAAAAACCCTCAGGATTAGTCTGGGCTACAAAGTAGGAGATTATATTTAGAAATAAAATATGAAAAGCCTACAAGATTGTGAAGACAACTACAATTTAAAAATATGGACTTGAAATAAAGACATGACAGAATCTGATAAAATGTAATCACATTTAGATATGAGTTTCCACGTGAGTAAGATTGTAGGGGAAATGGGATATTTGGAGGACCAGAACCATGTCTGGAGAAATTTCTACCAAAGATGGTTAATTAATAGACCGATAATTATAGAGCTACTACTGTGTGTTGTATGGGACTTTGATTATCTAGTAATAAGGGATAATCACAAAACTAGTAAGACACAGACTAGATTTCAGAATGCAGAAGAGATGGGCCCAATCCCTGTTAGCAGATCAGAGTGATGAATCTCAAAGGAGAAGGGATCCACCCTGGAAGTACTGACTAACCATGATACAGCATCACAAGCGAATAGTCCCATCACCATCCTTGTGAACTGAAGCAAAATTCATCCCTGATGGCTTTTCTTTGATCATGACCAACATTGTGGAAAGTTATAGACTCTGGCTAGAGAGATGTCTCAGTGAGTAAAGGCACCTGTTTCTCACATTTGACTTGCGAGGTTCAAAATGAACCACACAGATGACAAAGAAATGGCCAACCAGGTTTAAAAAAATGCCAAACACTGATAATTTTGTCAGTACTGCTTCCAAGGATAAATATATACTATATAGTTAATAACCACATTGTGCAAACATAGTCTGTTTTCATAGGTAAACTCATCCATATGGCTTACTGTCTGATTGGTGACTTCATCATGGAGAAAACTCCAAACAATCAAAAACAGCAATAAGTTGCTAGCAGGAAGGGCAACTCCAAAAAGGTAACGAGCTTGAAAATGATGGTCCTAGAGCCATGTCCCACACCAGGAAGCAGGACTTGCAAAATCAAAGCACCTTGTTAGTTGAACTCAATTGTCCACAGACCACAGAATAAATTCTTCTGGAAGTGCTGGAGAGGGCATAGATAACTGTCTAAACTCACTTCTAAACTGGGTCAAGCAAGAAACCTCAAAGTCTTCTCTGACTTTAAAAATAGGAAACAAACCCAGGAAGTCAATGTATCTAAAATCAAGCACATCTGTTTTAAAATCTGTTTCAGAATCTTTATTTTTGACTAAGACAATATCCTTTTGGCTCAGCACCATAAGAACCAAGGCATGCTGAAAATAACTGTTGAATTGCTCTGAGTTTGTCAAGGAGTAAGAAACCTTACTAATATAAAATGATTGCCACACTACTGCTTCATTCGGCTCAGGATTGAGGGCAAAACTGGACGTTCTAAACCAAATCATCGAGAAAGCATAGAGAACTTGGCTGGAGGAAATAGTTCAGCTGCTAAAGTATCTTCCTCATAAGAGTAAGTATTTAAGTTCAGATCCACATCATTCATATAAAAGGCAGGCACAGAGGGGTGTCTAAAACTTCAGAGCTGAGAATGCAAAGGGATGGAAACAGATAGATCCCCAGAGCTTTTGGCCAGATACTCTAGGCAATCAGTTAGCTCTAGGTACAAAGAGTGTCCCTATCTCACAAGGTAAGATAAAAAGTGAATACAGATGACACCAATATAAACCACTTGCCTCCAAATGCATGTGGACACATGTATAAACACACACACACACACACACACACACACACACACACACACACACACACAAAACAAGCATAGTAAAGCTATGTGTAATAGCTCTTACCTGTAATCCTAGTACTTGAGAGGCAGAGCCATGAGGAATGCTACAGGTTTAAGGTCAGTTTGAGCTACATATTGAGTTCTAAGTCATCTTGATGTACATTGTCTCTCAAGACAGGAAATGAGGAAGAGAGGAAGAGAAGAAACGGAAGACAAAAAGAGAAGATATGAAGGCTGAAGGGATACAGCCAATGTAAATAAAAGGATTCATTCATTATCCATTAACCTCCTTTGTAAAATAAATTTATGTGACTATGATACACCTATAAATTTGTAAATATGTGTACTATGCATAACTGTTATACATTGATATATATGTATTTAATAAATACATCCCCTGAAGATAATTTATGGCTTCCATTCTACTGCTGTGGGAGGCAATCATCAAGCCCCCCCCCCCCAATTTAGTCAGGAGCCACAGGCAAGATTCTCTGGAGCAGAAATGGCTGGCTTGGACTTAGATGTTACTTCCTAGGATCCGGAGCACTCAGCCAAGAAATAGGGCTTCTCTATGCTCTTGCTTCCAGATAAAAGCAAATGGCCATCAAGTACAAACAGCAAGCAGTGGAGTGATAGATAGGCAGCACATCAAAGACAAGGCTGTTAAGCAGCAGGTGGGTCACTGTTGGGTGCAGCAATGATGATCTACTCCTGCTGAATGTTGGGACCACATGAGGAAAGGAGGCTCAGTCCTTTCATCCCAAGGTAGATGATAATTACCCCAGAAAAACAGGAAGAAGCACACTAGTGAGAAATGAAATGTGTGCTTGCTGCTGAAACTGAGATCTTGATGTCTCCCACTGCCCCTCTCCATACTCAAGTAGGTCCCAGATCTGTTCTTTACCCATCACTGGCCTTCTTTTCCAGTTGAACGGAATGGCCATTGACTTTTCTCTGTAAATGGACAGCTAGTGAGTGAATACTTTTTGACTTTGAGGGCCAGAGATCTCTTTATTATGCACTCTGCTTCATTTGAATAAGCTCTGAATTTATAAAAAAAAAATAGTATTTGCTTAAGTGTCATAAAAAAGTATGTTCTGAGTTGGATTTAGTCTGAAGACCATACATTGAGATTATGTATAACAGATATCCAGATATACATTGAGGATTTTACTTTATTTGTTTGTGTTTGTGTGTATGGATATATGTATATGCTTGTTCCTGCATGCAGAAGTGGAGGCCAGAAATACGTGTTGTTTATCTTCATCTATCTCAACCTTATTATATTCATTTAAGTATGTATGCATGCATGTATATGTATATACATGTGCATGCATACACACACATATATACATACATATGTGTGTGTGTGTCTGTGTGTGTCTGTGTGTGTATGTGCATATGTATGAATTTGTTGTTGTGACTTGGGTGAGTAGGTACTTGCCATAGCACAAGTGTAAAGGACAGTGTAAAGGACAAAGGAGGACTTTCAGAAGTTGACTCTCTCCTTTCATCACGAACATACTATGGATTAGAGTCAGGACATCAGGTTTGGAGGCACATGTCTTTATCCACTGATCCATCTCATGGGCCTAAGGACTGTTTCTATTGAGAAAGAATTTCTGACTGAACTAGGAACTTGATATGTTTACTAGAGTGAATGGCTATTAAGTTCCAGGACCTACCTATCTCTAACCCCCAGTGATGGGACTACAGATGCTAGCTCTCCCACACATCTGACCATTAAAAGAGTGCTAAGATTCCAGACTCAGGTCCTCATTCTTCCACAGCAGGACTTTACGAACTAGGCAATTTCCTCAACCAATAATTTGTCAATTCCTGACCTAAATGTTCAGAGTAAAATTTGATTATATACCACCATTTATCACTTACCTACTCAGAAAGCTCAGCAGATATGTATTCCATTTCCTATCCTCACCTCCTAGGGCCCCGGTTCTCTACAACCTCCTTTCCCAAGTGTAACACTATGTTCAATAGAAGTGAATCCATGCCAGCTGCACACTCTTCCTCGGTCAACCCTCCTTAGTAGTTTGACCTTTCTAAGTTCATCTTTGGTCTGTGGCCTAAAAGAACTCTTTAATTTGATTCTTGTTACTTACTGATATCGTTGGGTATCTAGCATCAATAATTGCTACATATTAAGAACCTAGCAATGCATATATTCTAACACCTGCTCTCAATAAGCTTATAAATTCTAGGAAGACAAACATCCCATGTCAATGCAAAGTTCTAAATGGAATCAGGGTGTAGAGGTAAAAAGCCTTTGTCTATACATTAGTCATCCTTTATACAAAATTTAGTTTTCCATTTTTGAACATGATAGCCTAAAGTGGAAAATACCCAGTCAAATAGTCCACATGCCCAAGGTAGCATTTTTTCTGAGGAGTCTAATGAAGGCCCCTATTACTACATTCATCCCTCCCTAGAAATGACTCTTTTGCCTGTGATTTCCTCACCGTATATGCCAATTGCCATGTTTGATAATGATAGGTAAAATTGTTAGGATTTCGAATCATCATGAGAAAAAAACTGAGAACATTTGTGAGGAGGCGCCTGAAGTAGATCAACCGTAGTTAAAAGATCCACTCTGAGTGTAGCTGGCACCTTATTTGGGATGGGGCCCTATCCCGATTGCCTAAAATGGAGAAAGTTGATGAAATAACTCTGCCAGTAAAGCATCAGGACAGAATTTGAATCTTCAGGACCCCCATAAAGGCCAAGCTTGCAAGAGCATCTATAACCCCAGCACTGTGGAGGAAATATAGGAGTCAGTCACATTCTGGAGGATCCCTGGCCAGAAAATCTGGTTAAAAAAAGAAAGAACAAAAGTAGTCAAGCCAACAAACAAAACTAGTGAGCTCCAGGTCACGGAGAGATCCCATCTTGAAACAGAGTGGAGAGTGGTGGAGGAAGAGAGCTGACAGGAACCTCTGGCCTCCACACACACAAACCTATGTAAGCTCACGCACATATCAGTGTGCACACACATAGATGTTCCAAATACACACAGGCAAAGAAACATTGATATAGACCTCAGAACTATCATTCATCCCTCTGTACTTTATGAGTGTACGTGCAGTGTGACCAGATGCATCAAGTTCCTGCCACCATGCCCTGTCTTCTAGGACTGACCAATAGTTCCCTCAGTTTGACAAAATGAACACTTTCCTTCTGAAGTTGTTATTGCCAGGTGTTTTAGCACAACAACCGGAAAGGCAACTAACTCATGGCCATGTGTACTCCAACACTTAATGGCCATCTTGACTATCATACTGGCCACAATACGACTCTAACATTTATGTATGAATGTACTTAACTACTACTGTTGATGCTAAAGACAAGCCTAGTGACAATGGCAATTTTACTACAGTACAATGTTCTACTTGATGCTTGTAGTGGCTATTTCTGGTTGTCAACCTGACTATATCTGGAATGAACTACAATCCAGAATTGGAAGGCTCATCAGTGATCCTGATCTTGAGGCTGGGATATACAAGTTTCTGACCTGGATCTTGGCATGGAGATCTTGAGGCATAGTGGCTATGAATCCCAGGAGACTAAGGCAAGTCCCAGATCCAGGCATGATGGTACACACCTTTAATCTGTGCCTCACCTTTTACTGGAGACCTACATGAGGACATTGAAAGAAGGAAGATTCTCTCTTCTCCACATACTTGCCTTGTGGGACTGAGAAACTGCTAATCCTTGAACTTCCATTCACAGCTGCTGCTGACCATTGTTGGAGAGTTGGGCTACAGACTGCAAGTTATCAACAAATTCCCTTACTATATAGAGACTACCCATAATTTCTGTGACTATAGAGAATCCTGACTAATACAATGCTAAATTACTGCTATACCCTGCTACTGAGATTTATCAGTTAAATATTATCATAGCTATATGTGCAAGAAACCTAGAAGTTGCAGGGCTTGGTACCACCCATGTTTTTGAGTACTGACTGGGGATTTTTGAAAATACCCTGTTCATAAAGAAACTACTTGTATATGTATGACATTTTTGCTTTGGTTTAAAGGTACATTTTATTAATAACTAGAAATACTAAGTGTAAGTGTTTGTGTGCTTATGCATGTGAGCACATGTAGTAATGTGCTCTCTTCTAGACATATTTTATAAATCCATTCATTTGATGACAACAGACAATTTATATTTATATAATGTCAATTGTTAACCTAAAATTCAGAATTCATATCAAAAGACAGAGTAAAAATAAAGTCATAAAGTGTGATAGGAGATGGGATCTTCTACCAAATAAGCTAAAGAAAGTGATCATAGGGTCAAAAGAAAGGTCTCTGAGGTACACAGTAACCAGCATGGATACTGAACAGAAGTAAAGTTGGGCTTGCAAAGGGGAGGGGGTGACAGTGATGGGGTTGAGGGATTAGTGGATGTGTAACTGGAGAGGGAGATATCATTTGATATGTAAACAAATAAAATTATTAATTAAAAAAATAAACCCAAAATGTAAAACTTATATCACCATTGGTTATATGAAGAGGTATTAGTTAACCAGCAAAATTTGAGTCTCTGAGATGTTTATTTTTATCAATAACTGCCTGGACTTCCTGGTTTTGGAAAACAAGCAAGATTGACACCAGGGTAATCAGTACAGGCAATTTTTTTTTCCTGGCACTAGACTTTAAACAGGATGCACTACCTGAATTATTACACAAGAGAAAATGAAATATTCATGTGTGGCAATTTTTAAATCAACCCTAGAAAAAGCAAATCTTCAAAGTATGGCCTGTCCTTGAATGGCTTAAAGGGAAAAAGAGAAAGAAAATAACTGTTTGCATCTGCCAAGGATTCAAAACTTATAGTTTTTATTGGTGCAGAGTAGTGCAAGATTCAAAGCAAAATACAACTTGAAATCTGGTTTAGTATGGAGTCTGCTGCCTGAAGTCTCCAAAACATCCCTGGTTCTAGGAAGGTTTGAAGAAGTACTGAATGTTTAAAGATTCATCCCAGGGTGGCAGGAGAGATAGCTCAATGTGAACAACACCTGCTCCTCCTCTAAAGGATCCCAAGTTTGATTCCCAGTACCCATATCTGCTAGGTAACAACAGCTTGTAACTGCTACCCAAAGGGATCCAGTGCCCTATTCTGATCACTGGAGGTACTGCATTCCCATGCACGTCCCATTAGAAACACATAAAAACATATTTTAAAAATAATAAAAATAAATTTAATAAAAACATTTATCTTGACACTGATAGATGGCTTCAGGAGTAAAGTGCTTTCTATGCAAACATGAAGACCTGAGGACATAAAATGACACAGGGTGACAAGTATCTACTTGCAATGTTAGGGCTTCTACAAGAGAGGAGGTGGAGACAGTGTAATCCTCAGAATCTTATTCTCCAGTTAATTTGACATCCAAAGTAGAGAACAGCAGGAGATTATGTCTCAAAGAAGGTGATGGATAAATATGAGCACTAGAAGCTTCCTCACTTCTATATGTATGCAATGTTACACACACACACACACACACACACACACACACACACACCACAATTGTTTTTTAAAGTGGGTTAAGTAAACAATGCCCTTACTGTAGAGTTGTTTTCTAACAGCACTCATGTGCTATTGTGAAAAATTAAAGACCTTCAGTTTTTTTTTTTTTTTTTTTTTGGTTCACAAGAAAATATTATTGATTAAACATAGAGAAGCCTAACTTCTCAAGTTAAAGATTGGTTAAAGAAAACAGAACCTCAGTCCCTGTGACCTGGGAATTCCAGGGAGGACCCAGCTATTCCACTCCTGGGCATATACCCAGAAGATGCGCCAATATGTAATAAAGACACATGTTCCAATATGTTCATAGCAGCCATGTTTATAATAGCCAGAAACTGGAAACAACCCAGATGTCTCTCAACAGAGGAATGGATACAGAAAATGTGGTTCATTTATACAATGGAATACTACTCAGCTATTAAAAACAATGACTTCATGAAATTCACAGACAAATGAATGGAACTTGAAAATATCATCTTGAGCGAAGTAAGGCAGTCACAAAAGAATGAACATGGTATGTACTCACTGTTAAGTGGTTATTAGCCTACAAGTTTGAAATACCCAAAAGTCACTTCACGGCAACCAGTGTGAGGTCCCAGATGGAGGACTTGGAGAAGGAACTGAAGGAGTTGAGAGAGTTTGCATCCCCATGGAAGGAGCAACAGTGGCAACTGGCTTGACCCTTCGATACTCCTGGAGACTGAATCACCAGCCAAAGAATACACATGGAGGGACTCAAGGTTCTGGCCACATATGTGGCAGAGGAGGGTCTTGTTAGCCATCAGGGGGAAGAGAGGCTCTTGGGCCTGAGGGTGTTAGATCTCCCAGTATAGGGGAATGCCAAGGAGGGAAGACAAGAGTGGATGGGTGAGTGGGTTGGGGAGTACCCCCATAGTGGCAAGGGGAGTGGAGAGGATATGGGGAGGTTACAAAGGGGAGATCTGGAAAGGGGGAAACATTTGAAATGTAAATAAAGTATGAAGAAAGAAAGAAAGAAAGAAAGAAAGAAAGAAAGAAAACAGAATCAACATTAGCCTAAAAATACAATTTGCACAATTTTCTCTAAGGAACTAAAACCTGCCTCTCAATACCGAAACTTGGGCATGATCTGACAACTATGAACTTTAACCATTCATGGCTGGGTATGTAATTTCAATACCCATTTCTACCTATACTCAGATGTATGAGGATCTCTGGTGGCAGGCTCAGTGGGTTGGTCAAACAGGTTTCTGAGCCCATTCATGGAGATTCTGACTTGGCAGGTAACTCATGAAGACAGAGGACTAGCATCTCTCAGAGGATCTCAAAATACCCTGATGTTTTAAGATCAACATCTTGAAAATTACTTCAATAATAGAACACGAAGCTTGCATATTGAAAAGAAGCTTTTAAACAGGCTCACCATCACTGATTAGCTGCTGAATAGACTTAGAAATCTAATTAAAATGTCTAAATGGCTTTACAGTAGAGTCTACTTGAAAATGAAGATAACCAGGCCCATGAGGATTCTGTTGGCTTGGTTATAGACTACCTTAGGCTGTACTTTGGGTTCTTTAAACAGATTATGCTTATGTCTTTTTTGGTCAGAATGAGTGGAATAACAAAAGCTACAGACTGGTGTTCTTTCTGAACTCATCTTGGAGGTGATGCAAGAAAACAACTCTATCTCCTTCAAACTTATTCAGAAGGCAATGAGGTCTATTTCAGAAGAGGTGAGGATCCTACTGTAAAAGATAACCCTTTTCTCATTCCTCATGTGACACTATATAGCAATTAAACTCGTGGTGTGTGCATGAGGAGGGAATGGGGTTTAAAACTCAGACTCAGATCTCACTGAACTCTTATGCTTGTCAGGTCACTCTGACTTCATGCTTCTGCTTTGTTACCTATAAAATGCTGGAAAGCCTACCAAGAAAAATAAAGTAAAATGTGATTGCACAGACAGAGGTGGGGTTTAAGGGCCTCTACCACTAGCTGAGGAGTGATTGGCAGTTAATGGTGGTTGTAGAAAAGATGGGTTTTGTTTGGGTTGTGACCCCTAATACATTGCCCATGCTTCAGTGAATGCCCATATGGTTATCACTAATAAAACAAAGAACAATGTATAACAAAAAGAGACATGAAATTGGAAGGGGAATTTTTGGCATAGTTTAAAGAGAACTAGAGGGGGAAATGAGGGATTAATATAACTATAATGTATTGCATACATGGATGGAATTCTCAAAGAATAAATAAAAATAACTTTTGAGATTACATGGCAATGCGTAATAATAAGTGTGTGACTGATATATCAAATGTGTCAAATAAAAGTTATGTTTTAACATCTTTACTAATTATTAACAGTATGGTTACATATCATTTGTGCAGTGAGTCACAATACTTAGAAACAAAAGACCAGCATGGGAAGGGATGATGAAGAGAGATACCAAGACAGAATCAGGCTATCAGATATGTAATATAAAAGAAAAATGCTATGGTAGAGTTCCTGAAATCAATAGTATTTGAATATATAAGTATTTATTAATGGACATGGGAGCTAGCTCTGCAACCACCTTGTATATAACAATTATTTTTAAATACCAGGTTTTACAGGGCCCTTTTCTGACCTCCCTTGGTATGAGCTACAGTCAGTGAAATGATGATATAATTTCAAATTATTTACATATAAATATATTGCTGAGAATTCTGGGGATAAAATAAAAGTGTTTAAAAATTAAGGGTAAAAACAACAAATAAAGGTATAGAGAGAATAGGAAATAATTATATAATGAATGACTCCTGTATACCATAATATGCTAACTGTATTTATCATTGAACAGTGGAGTGATAGGAGTGTGTATGTGTGTATTACATATATACATATAAACAAACGCACATCTACACCTACACACACACCTACACCATATATAAAACCATTGCTGGTCTGGAACTCAAAGAGATCTGTCTGCTCTCTTCCAGAGAGCTGGAGATTAAATGTGTATGCTACTATACCTGGAGAAAATAATTCAATTTAAACAAATATTAAACAAGTTTAATCAAAATATACTACATTGGAAGTTCTTTTACAAAACTGATATACAAGCAAGGACCAAGCAGTTAGTAAAGGATAGGTAGCTAACACACACAAGGAAGTTGGACATTTTCAGAGTTGTCATTGTTTTCTACATAGTCCAATTTTATCTTATTGAGGTCTGCTACATTCCCCACTATGCTGTCTTTATTCTCTACTTCTCTTTTGTTCTCTCACCCCAAGTTTCTGCTTTTCTCTTTGATTGCCCTCCCATGTCACAAGGCAAATTATCTTAAAAAATACACATTTGATGTTATTTTTTTAGTGACATTTTCTTTCAGAACTACATTTGTAAACATTTCAAGCTGACATTAATATTTACTGAGAATTTACTTTTTGCCAGACCTGTGAATTATGAGAAGAGTCTCCTATGTACCATCTGTTTGCTTATCACTGTTAAATATCAGACCCTGGGTATTATGTCACAAATGATGTTGATTTTTGTATACAAGTAGAGTAAAATTACTTATATCTTAATTATGAATCTTTTCCAACTTAGTGTCTTTGATGTCAATAACTATGATGTATAAATATATATTAGTTTTGTAAGGAAAGCATTCATGTTTGATAAAATGTAACCTAGAATAAAAGAAACCAGATTCCTTGGAACAAGCAAAGGACAAGATTATATATGTTTAATGTGGTTTATATTGGTCAGCTTTCAGATGCTTTACCAAATACTTAGGATAAACCAACACAGAAAGAGGAAAGGTTTATTTTGACTCATAGTTTGTAAGGTCTTGATCCATCATTGGTTTGCACTATTACTTTAGGACCTATGATTAGGAAGTACACCATGGCATGAGAGCAGACTGGAGCTTCCTACTTAGTACATGAAAGCCAGAATGTAAAAAGCAAGAAAGAGGAGGTGACAGAAAGTTCTTTTTTGACAGAACTTCCAGAGACTCATCGTGAGCTTTCTTTTTTTTTTTGGGAGGTGGGGGAAAGGTTCCAAAGGGGAGATCCAGAAAGGGGGAAACATTTGAAATGTAAATAAAGTATGAACAAAAAAACTAACAAAAAAAAAAAAAAGAAAGAAAGAAAGAAAGAAAGAAAGAGGAGCTGCTGTGGTCCCACGATGCCTTTTAAAGGTTCACTAACAATGACATAGCTTTTCTATCTATAAGAATTTTTCTCCTAAAGTTTCCCATTTATCTGTATCCCAATAGTCTGATATGCAAGCCCTTAGCAGCCTCCAAAGAAGACTTTAGCAAACCTTAAGAGGTTAGCAATTAATTTTAGTGGTCAAACTACACCAGTCATCCACCTATGCTATTCTGTCTGTTCCCAACATGCTGTAGAAGTACACACTTTACACTCTGCCAAAATGCCCTGAAAGATCTGAACCATTGTGTTCATGTTTCTAACATGTCCCCTTGAGCTTACATCTAAGATATAATGCAAAATAGAGGAACAAAAAATCTTACACATCAAATTGTCCTTAGATTCATAAACTGGTCTATCTTCCCTGTGGAGTCCTGTGGAAAAATTGGCACTGGATGGATTTCCAAAGGGTGTTATGCTTACCCTCTCCTTCATTACTAGTGAGATTGAAAAAGTGATTTTATTGTTCATAAGAGATTTTTAAATACTAATTAATCATTCCTGCTTAAGAATTTGCTAGAAAAAAGTGAGCATCCAAAACCCAGGACCATTTCAGAACATTGTATCTTAGAAAACAAAGAAAAAAGACGTGACCTTCAAGAAGTATTGTATAGTTATCTGTATTTTTCCTAGCACTTTCTTCATTGAAAAACAGAGAGCAAAAGGTAAAAATAAATAAATGTTAAACAGAGAAAAAGAAAGGACTTCTGTTTAAGCAATAAAGATTTTAAAACATTCAAAACCAGAGGGAGAAAAATTTACATTCTTCAAAGTAGCTAATTACAGGGCAATAGATGTTACAAACTACTTGGATACTGGAACAAAGGGCTTGAGGCTACCTTAAGGTTAAAAAATATTACCATGCTATTTCATTGAAATAATTATGTTTTCATAATCAGGAAATTCTGAGGAACAATTGTTTTTTATTTCTTATACAGTTCACTAAACCTCAATGCCTCAAGTATATAAGAATGAATACAAACGAATATGAAAACAGAATCCAACACAGAAAATGGACATGAGAGGACAATACCTCACTACTTTTGGGTTTTGGTAGTCTTCAGCCCTGACACCAAAAACAAACAATATTCAGTAATACTCATAATTTGATTTTCTCTACTGATTTGCATTATGATAAAATGGTGCATCATGTTTTATATGATTTAATGTTATTTCAGTAATGTTTTGAAAATATTTTAAGATTCAGGAAGAATGGTATTTCTTATCTTAAAAATGACTAGTAGAGCTATAAAATATAGTTTTGCTTGCTGAAGTGGCTAATCATTGTGGTCAAATTGACATACCTGAGAAGTTATTCAGGAATTGCCTCCATCAGCTTTGCCCAGGGCAAGTTCAATTCAGCTTTTTCTTGAGTACAAATTTATGCAAGAGGGTGTAATCCATTGTAGGTTATACCTTCCCTGGGTAGACTGGCCTGGGTTGTATATGAAAGACTTAAAAGTAAGCTAGAGGAATCAAGACAGCAAGCAGTGCCCTTTTGAGATATCTGCTTCTTTGTTATTTAGAATTCCTGCCTTGGCTTCCTTGAATGATGGCCCATAGCCTAAAAGCCAAATAAATTATTCCTTCCCTAAATTCATTTTGGTTGTGGAGTTTTAACTGAATAACAGAGATTCAATCTATGACACTTTCTTAGCCAGGATTCATTTTTTAGTAGCATGAGAATCTGTAACACTAACAGATAATCAGGCAGCTAAGGACAGAAAATGGCATCCAGATATGTAAACCCCAGGAAATAATTTTGGAGTGTCAGATTCCATGAAAAGGATCATTTAAGAATGAAAAAAAAAATGAAATTTTCAAGGATGGGAGAGTGGCATAACTGGAAGACTAAAATAAACAAGAAAAAACAAATGTGAAAACACAGCATTATTAATTATGGCCCCATATGCCCTGTCATATAAAAAGCTAGTGGCCATGGCAAGAAGAGAAGGGCTTCAGGGTAACTTTCATGCATGTACTTACTGATAAGTGGATATTAGACCAAAAGTTTGGAATTCCCAAGATTCAATTCACAGACCATATGAAGCTTAAGAAGGAAGTCCAAAATGTGAATGCTCCAGTGCTTTTTAGAAGGGTGAACATAATACAGGAGGAAATAAGGAGACAAAGCATGGAGCAGAGACTGAAGGAAAGGCCATACAAAGACTGCTCCACTTGGTGTTCCAACCCACATACAGCCACCAAACCCAGATGCTATTGTGGATGCTGGGAAGTGTTTGCTGATGGAAGCTTGACAGTGCTGTCTCTTGAGAGTCTCTGCCAGAGCCTGACAAATACAGAGGCAGGAGCTCACAGCCAACCATTGCACTGAGCTTGGGGGTCCTTGATGGAGGAGTTGGTGAATGGACTGAAGGAGCTGCGGGAGTTTACAACCCCATGGGGGGAGCAATAGTGTCAACAAGCCAGACCCCATGGAGCTCCTGGGGAGTGGAACACCAACCAAAGAATACACATGGAGCAACCCATGGCTCTGGCCACTTATGTGTCAGAGGATAGTCTGTTGGACATCAGAGGGAGGAGAGAATATTGGTCTTGAGGGTGTTTAATGCCTCAATGTAGGGAATTGCCAAGGCAGGAGGACTAGAGTGGGTGTGTAGAGGAGGATCCTCATAGAGGCAGGGGAGGGGGAATGGGATGGGATGGGAGGTTTCTGAAGAAAAAACCTAAAAAGGGAAAAACATTTGAAATGTAAATAAAGAAAATATCCAATAAAAATAAATAAACAAATAAATAAATAAATAAATAAATAAATAACAATTTAAATTATCCTGGAGAGCTTGAAAAGAATGGAGGACTATAACAGTTTGAAAGTAGCAAGAGCAACAAAAAGAGACCCTCTCCAGAGGTGCAGCTTGGTATTCATTTGGGATCTTAGCAATGTTACCAGGGGCTGTTTCAGACTCTATTGCAAGCCTTTGGGCATTTCCCCTATCTAGGCTGCCTTGTCTAAGCTCAATAAATCTACTCATCCTGCAACTTGATATGACAAGTCTGGTTTAATTCCATGGGAGTTCTCCCTTCTCTGAAGAGAAAAGAAGTAGAGATGGGGGAAGCTGAGATGGGTATGTAAAGTAAATGCATATTAATAAAATGAGAGACCTTGCCATCTAGAATATTTTTGACTGTAGCAAAAGCAAATTTATTAAGAGAGAAAAGTAATGATGTAAGAGCACTGAAAAGAAAAGAGTAGTTAAATACATAAACATCAAAGATAGTAAAATATGATAAAAGAATTTTACTAGCAAACATTTACTAGCAAAATTTACTAGCAAGTAATTGAGACAGATGAAACAATGTTTAGAGATAGAATTCTAGAAAAGTTTTTTTTTTTTTAAACAAAAATATTACAATGCATCAAACTAGCCAATTACCTGACAGTATTAAAACAATGCCGGAATGTTTGTGCCATTTTAGACATTTCAAGTGTCATGACTTGGAATGTCATGTCTAAAGAGGAATAGATAGCTATCAATTTTCTGTAAATCATATTGTTGTTTAACACAGGAGCTTGGTAAATACTTGTCTTAAGATGGAGTTTATCATAAAATTACTTTCAACTCCAGAATCAGAACAGTATGGACTTGCACTCAGCTCTTCAACTTAAAGCCAAAATGGGTATAAAAAAGCAGACTGTATGCTCTAGAATGAAGTGGATTGTAATTTCTGGTAGATATTAAGGCATGGTTTTCTGTGGGGTGATGGTTTTGTGCACTGTGTATTCAGATGCTGATTTCTATGCCCAGAAATCTGGCTCCAGTCCGGATGTTGGCATGGTGAACATCTCTAGTCTCAATGTTACATAAAAATTGCTTTCCATCATCTCTGATTGGATAATAAAGAACTGATAAGACTATGGATAGGCAGGAGAGGACAGAGAAGGTAGAACATCTGAGCTTATTGAGGGATTCCCAAAGGGGGGGGGAGATTGAGAGAGAGAGAGAGAGGAAGAGGAAGAGAAGAAAGGCTTGGAGAGACCATGAGCAGGTTGCCAAGGGAGATGCAATGAGGACACACATGGAACAGAGCAAGCCAGGGTAAGACTCAGAGGTAAGTAACAGACCATGTAGATGGGAGATAGGCAGCCTTAGATGGCTAGAGAAGCTCAGAATCTTCCATGAATAGTGCCAGTCGCCTTTTAATAAAAATACCAGGACTATCTGTTATTTGTCTCTGGTGCTAAAATGTGATAGAATGGGTGTAGAAAGGCCCTTCAGGTATTTAGGAGCAAAGTGGATAAAAAAACCAAAATCCCACAAATTATTATTACAGATTCTTCTGAGGGACAAGATAGCTCATAATCTTTTGTGGCCCATTAATTAAAAGATCCCCAATGACAGTATAGCATGTGTTCTATTGCTATAAAATTCACATGATATAAGTATAAGATGCTGTCCATAAGGAGAACATGCATCCCATGCCATACATAGTTCCTACCACTGTCTTTTCAGATGCTGAAGAAGCTGCCACTCAACATTTTCTTAGAATTTTGGTTCTAACTTGGACTAATGAAGAATGATCGCTCATGTTTGGAAAGGAACTTGGTGCTTATTAGACTCCAGAATGGATTATTACTGGCAGAGTTTGAATGAAAGAAACTGAAAGGTTATTTATTCTTTACATTTTTCAAATTTCTCAGTGTTTCTAAACTATCAGTCTTCAAAATCTGTTTTAGCATTATCATACAGCAATTAAAGCAGAAAAAGATAAGATGAGTATGATTTCCCAGGCTAATTAATTCTTTGTTAACAAATTTAAACACTTTTTACTCAGAACTTCTTAAAACAGTTCATGTTTTAATGGATAGATAAAATCAGTAGCCTTCCTATACTCAAAGGATAAACAGGCTGAGAAAGAAATTAGGGAAATGACTCCCTTCACATTAGTCACAAACAATATAAACTATCTTAGTGTGACTCTATTCAAACAAGTGAAAGATCTATTGACAAGAACTTTAAGTCTCTGAAGAAAGAAACCGACAAACACCTCAGAAGATGAAAAGATCTCCCATGCTTGTAGATTTGCAGGATTAATATGGTAAAAATGACCATCTTGCCGAAAGCAATCTACAGAGTCAATGCAATCCCCATCAAAATTTCAACTCAATTCTTCATAGACATAGAAAGAATAATTCTCAAATTCATTTGGAATAACAAAAAACCCAGAATATCAAAAACTATTCTCAACAATAAATGAACTCTTGGGGGGAATCAGCATCCTTGACCTCAAGCGTACACAGAGCAATAGTGATAAAAACTGCATGGTATTGGTACAGTGACAGGCAGGTAGATCAATGAAATAATATTGAAGACCCAGAAATGAATCCACACACCTACGATCACTTGATCTTTGACAAAGAAGCTAAAACCATCCAGTGGAAAAAAGACAGCATTTTCAACAAATGGTGCTGGTTCAACTGGCAGTCTACATGTAGAAGAATGCAAATTGATCCATTCCTATCTCCCTGTACAAAGCTCAATTCCAAGTGGATCAAGGACCTCCACATAAAACCAGATACACTGAATCTAATAGAAGAGAAAGTGGGGAAAAACCCTCAAACACATGAGATAGGGGAAAAGTTCCTGAACAGAACACCAATGGCTTATGCTTTAAGAGCAAGAATCGACAAATGGGACCTCATAAAATTGCAAAGCTTATGTAAGGCAAAGGACACTGTCAATAGGGCAAAATGTCAACCAACAAATTGGGAAAAGAATTTTACCAATCCTATATCTGATAGAGGGATATTATTCAATATATACAAAGAACTCAAAATATTAGACTTCAGAGAACCAAATAAGCCTACTAAAGATGGGGAACAGAGCTAAACAGAAAATTCTCAACTGAGGAAACTTGAAGGGCTGAGAAGCACCTAAAGAAATGTTCAACATCCTTAGTCATCAAGGAAATGCAAATCAATATAACCCCGAGATTCTACCTCACTCCAGTCAAAATGGCTAAGATCAAAAACTCAAGTGACAACAGATGCTGGAGAGGATGTGGAAAAAGAGGAATACTCCTCCATTGCTGGTGGGATTGCAAGCTGGTACAACCACTCTGGAAATCAGTTTGGTGGATCCTCAGAAAATTGGACATAGTACTACCTGAAAACCCAGCTATACCACTACTTGGCATATACCCAGAAGGTGCTCCAACATGTAATAAGGTCACATGCTCCACTATGTTCATAGCAGCCATATTTATAATAGCCAGAAACTGGAAACAACCCAGATGTCCCTCAACAGAGGAATGGATACAGAAATTGTGGTAAATTTACACAATGGAATACTATTCAGCTATTAAAAACAATGACTTCATGAAATTTGTAGGCAAATGGATGGAACTTGAAAATATCATCCTGAGTGAAATAACTCATTCACAAAAGAACAAACACGGTATGTACTCACTGATAAGTGGATACTAGCCCAAAAGTTCGGAATACCAAAGATTCAATTCACAGACCATATGAAGCCTAAGAAGAAGGAAGACCAAAATGGGGATGCTTTAGAGTTTTTAGAATGTTGAACAAAATACTCACAGGAGAAAATATGGTTACAAAGTGTGGAGCAGAGACTAAAAAAAAGGCCATTCAGAGACTGCCCTACTTGTGGATGCATCCCATACATAGCCACCAAACCCGGATATTATTGTGGATGCTGGGAAGTGTTGATTGAGGGAAGAATGGAAAGCTGTCTCCGAAGAGGCTCAGGCAGAGTCTGACAAATACAGAGGAAGACACTTGCAGCCAACCATTGAACTGAGCTGGGGTCCTGGATGGAGGAGTTGGAGAAGGGACTGAAGGAGTTGAGGGGATTTGCTGCCCCATGGAGGGAGCAACAATGTCAACTGGCCAGACCTCCATGAGCTCCCAGAGATTGGACCACCAACCAAAGAATACACTTGGAGAGACCCATGCTGCTGGCCACATATGTGGCAGAGGAGGGCCTTGTTGGACATCAGTGGGAGGAGAGGCCTTTAGGCTTGAGAGTGTGTTAGATGCCCCAGTATAGGAGAATGCCAGAGAGGGAAGATGGGAGTGGGTGGGTGGGTGGGTGGAATAGCACCCTCATAGAGGCACGGGAAGGGAGATGGGATAGGTGTTTCCTAAGGGGATACTTGGAAAGGTGAAAACATTTGAAATGTAAATAAAGTAAATATTTAAAAAAAGAAATGAAAAGAAAATTCAGTCCCCAAGATTTCTAAAATTTTTATTTTTGTATAAAATTTCACAAGTAGAACTAATTTCAGCATGTTGTCTTGTTAGTAGTTCTTATAATACCTCCCTACTCTTTTGCATTCTGCCCCCTTAAGTACGCTATAACTATGGCACACTGATATTGCATTTACAGTTCCCAAGATCCTATGCTTGTCTATAAGGAAATTAAGTTACAGGGCTGGGGAGATGGCTTCATTCTAATAGAACTTTCTGCTCTTGCAGAGGATCAGAGTTGAGTTCCAACACCCAAATAACGTTGCTGCAAACAGTCACTCCAATGGCAGAGAATCTAATGTCATCTTCTGGTCTCTGAGACACTTACACCAACATAGTGCATATAGAACACACTCTTACATATACATGTAAAATGATAAATAAATAATCAAAACTGAAAGCAAGTTACAAGATGTATGTAGGTTACAAAATTCAAACAACTTCTTATTAATCAAACAAGCATGTTTACTTTAAACAATTATACAGACAATTAATTCTTTAAAAGGGTCAAAACTGACAAAATCCTTTGGCTTCCCTTGCCAAAAGCACTTTTATTCATCATAAATTTAATATCACCTTCTGTTGGAAAACATTAATTTTCTCCTTATATGGTGATTACCAAGTATCTTATGCACATAAACAAAGGATTAATGAACCATCTCTGTTAAAGGTAAACAATATACACAATTAGAACTCACTGCTCTGATAAATAAACCTCCTAAATTAGGTTATATTTCCCAAGTGAGCTCCTTGGAAATAAAATGCTAAACAAATGAGAAGTATGATGAAGCTAAGCAATTTCATTAAATAGAAAAGACATCACATCCAAGATCGGCTTCAATATGGATAGAAATGATTCTGTGAAATGTTCCTCACCATCTCTTATGCTCTAAAATTTTATAAGTTAAACTTTTGGATTCTTATTTATCATCATAAGCCTGTACTGACTTAGAGGATACATCCATGACCTGGACTTTAGAAAAGCTGAGTGATACTCATTTGCAACCTTATTGACAAGTAATCCCCAAAGTAAATAAACATCTTTGATAACATTTATTTTCTTTTATATACTTATTAAATTATTTCATATTTAGGCATATTTTTAACTCTCTAAGGTATTTGGACTCTTTGGTTAATTTTCCTACATGTGAAAATATGGTAACAGTTTTGATGACACCACAAAATGGGGATGATGTAATGTCTTCTTACTGATCATATTTCTTTGAAGACCTTTTGCTTTCCCAGGAGTCCTACCTTAAGTCTTCAAATTTTAGAGATTCAAACATTTCACTATCTTCACAAAATAATATTCTTACTATTCAATATACATCAGATCATAAATTGAGATGATAAGTCAGCAAGTATTTATTTTAAATTATTCAAAAGTAATTCCATGTTAAGGTCACTATCTTTTTTATTAATTTATTTTTGTGATTTTGCTTTTATTTTTAATTATTTGTATAGGATGTCTCTGTGAATGTAGGTAACCAAAGAGTCTAGAACAGTGAATTATATTCCCTGAAGCTGTAGTTAAAGGCAGTCAAGAGCCATCAGATATGGTTGAACATAAACTTGGGTCTTCTTGTAGAGTGGCACATGCTTTTTACTTCTCAGACATCACTTTAAACCCTGTAATTCTGTTCTTAATATTCTCTTCAGAGTACAAAATGATAGCTCTTTATACTATTTTTTCAAGGGAAGATATATATGGATCAACCAACTATATTACTATATTGTGACTAATATAAAAATGTTCAAATACAACTAATTCAAAGGCTCTGAAAAACTCTAGTGTATATTGGCTTCTTTCTACCTTAGAGTAACTTTGACTTATTGACTTTCTTATCTAAGTTGTATAAAGCAATCCATTCTAAATGAAGCCAATATTTATAGTGATTTAAACCTTCTGAGTTTATATTTCACAATTGACACAGTCTTCAAAATATGCTACAGTTTTATTAGCATGTATTAATGCATAACAAATAATATCTACATTGCCAATGAAAATAAAATAAGTAATATTATTTAATGCCTCATACTGAAATTCCACTTTTGTATATATTTATGAAATACAAAGTGAGATTTGTCTATGCCTCCTCAAATTCTGGCCTTTTGGTTCTATTGCTTCCATGTAATATATTTGTCATATGCAAAAACGACACTTTTGTTGGAACTTACAGAAATTCAAAGTGATACTGCATCATTATATGACATTTTCTATAATGCGATTATCCACTTATTCCACTAAGTTGAAATCTGATGTAATGTCAGATAAATAGTACAATAATAAAAATATCAGTTACAAGCAATTGTAAAAATTTAGATATTGAACATGGGTCTTTTCTAAAATTAAAACTAGTCATTCTTCACTCTATATGATGTAAGAGCTATGGATTAGTAGAAAATGATGAATTATTTCAAACAGTCCATACCTCAAGCATTTATTTCACAGAAAAGGAATAACTGTGATAACAGTCAATTTTGTTTTCATTCTGTCAATACTGTGGTTTTGGTTGGTGGAGAATTCATTTATTTAGACCACATTTGTTGTTCTTGTTGCTTGCTTGTTTTAGCTTTTGATTTAATACTTCCCTTTGTCACACATATATGTTATATCAGATACAGAGAGAGGAGTAAAAATATTCTCAGATTACAATGATTAATAAAGTTGGTACAACTGTGGAATTTATTCCTTGAAGGCTTTACCAGGTTTTGTTCTTTCTGTTGAAGATTGCTATCCTGCATACTCAATCATCATACTCAATTCATCAGACTCTATAAATGAATCTTCCTAGGATGACATAAAATTCTACCAGTATCTTCCATGCATAAACATGAAGAGGAATTGTAAGTTGACGTTTACACAAAAGCAGTCGCACCTGTATTCAGAATTTGGTGTAATTAAATCATAAGTTTGACCTTCTTAGTTTTAAAGAGTTGGGATATTGTTTGTATAGAGAATTAGTAGCTATTCATTGCTCATCACTGTGTTTGCCAAAACATCCTTTTTACTATCATGTGAATCCTTTAGAAATATATTAATATAATAGGCCACTAACCTCTACAAATCTTCAAACTATGAGTATACTAAAATAGCATTCACAACCAATAGCTAAGCTTCCTCTTCTTTCTTGTAATCTACTTACTCAATGTTTCCACCAATGCATTTTTAAAAATGCTTTGATTATGCCTATTATTTGTGATGTAATTATCAAGCATGTTCATGAAACTCATTCTACACTGGAACACCTATTTTGGGGCAACTTGAACCCATGCTCCTAGGTCATGGTCACTCATATTTGGACCCATAATAAACTATATTCTTGACTTCTTGAATTGAGAATTATATTTTATATTGATCAGATGGGACTGATAAACTATGCATACCTCTTGCTCCTTAGTTTATTTCTCTATGTATAGATAGGACTCATACCAACATTTAATATATGTCACTAGAAACCTGTATCTTCCACTTCCCAGTGTAGGAATCTGGTCTATTTACTTTGCACAATTACTCTACACCCTAAGTAAAGTATTAAGGCAGAAAAAATACACTGAGATGGAGATGACTCCATATAGTCTGTTGGAGCTGTCAAGACCCATGAACTTTCCCTTTAACTTTAGTTCTGTGTGAAAAAGCTCAGCAGTTCACTCTACTAATTACAAAACTTTGATAATGAGCTGTGTGCTGCCATGTGTATAGCAAAACATCAAAACCAAGTTTTATGATCCGAATTATATTGAACATATTGTTCTTTCGACCTATGACATTGTGTCATATCAAATGAAAAGGTTAATGTAGAGGTAATATTTGATAATGCAAGGTAATATAAAACAAAATGAAAGTCTAATGAATCAGGAAGAAATAGGAAAAAATGCCACTGAAGACCAGAGGAAATGTCTCAGTTGATTGTTATCCCATGTAAAGGGTTACAGACTTTGCCTGCAGAATATTGTAGGAAATATAGAAATGTGTTCTGTTCTAGACTCTATGTTGCAATGATAGGGCTTTGGACCTGACAGAGCAGAGAAAAAAGTACTTTAAGAAGTGTTGCATTCACTTTCATTGACAAATCAAATATTAAATCAAAATATTAAATCCATTAAAGAATTATTTGCTAATAAAAAGGAAAATTAATAATAAATAAGAGAAAAAAGCAAGAACCAAATGAGCAAAGAATAAAGCTGTTTTCACACCTAACAGAATTCAGATACTCTGAGCAAGATCTAAGACAAGTATTTTTTAGTAGACCAAGAACATCATCCCTGAAGTAAAAATGTCTGCTTAAAGTATTTTCATCTTCAATGGGATTTAATCAAACTTGAGCTCTTCATTAAGCAAGAGCCAATTATAGATGATAAGAAAGTGTCACTCATAAGTCCTAAGAGCCTACATTAAGATAAGTAGTTTAATAAGTACAAGTATTAAAGAAATATTATATAATGATTTTCAAGACTGCAAAACAAAAACATTGTTTCCTTCTTCCTCCTCACCATCATTCATTTTCCATTCCTCTTTCCATTTATGTTTTCTACATTTGTTTGTTTAAGCAAGTACAAATAACACATCAGCAATTTTGGGTTAAAAATAGCTAATGCTCAGTAGAAATAATACCATAATATAGCCTAAGTAGAAAATGTTGTCTGCACTGGATGGAAACAGTTACAGAGATCCACAGCCAACCATTAGGCAGAGCTTGGGAAATACTACAGAAGAGTGGGAGGAAGTAGTGTAGTAGCCAGAGTGGAGACATATATCACAAGAAAACCTACAGAGTCAACTATCCTGGGCCAATAGGGGATCACAGAGTTTGAACTGACAACCAGAGAATGTGTATGAAACTCATGTAGGTCCTCTGCACACATTGAGACAGGAGATGGATTTCGGTACATAACACTGATAGCACTGTCACTAAGATCAACAATTAATAAATAGGAACTTAAGAAACAGCCTGGGAATTTCCATGAGACACCCTTGGCTATTCTGACCAACAACTTAATTCAATGCAAATAAATCATGCTTTGGTGACAGGAGATTGAGATTGATCCCAATTTTTAGAAGACCTTATTAAGATAACCCTAATATAATTTAGGAGGTTTCCAATATACTAGGTTTCCATATCATCACTCAAATTCCCCTCAATTCCAGCTGTCTTCCCCAAATTCTCTTACACTACCCTAACTCCCCTTCCATCCATAAAATCAATTATATTTCTCCTTCCAGAGAGATCCATGCAATTTCTTTGACTTGTATGTGACTCTACTTTTAGAGGACATAGTCATAGACTGAAAGGACATAGTGATGACTAAGATATTAAGGAAAAACACAGTTACAATTCTATCATCCCCTATTTCTCCAACCTGAGACAAAGTCCTGAGCCCCATCGTTCATTGGTAAATGAATGAAAATTATCACGTACCTAACCTTATGAGACTTTTCTAAAGTCAATAATATAACATATATTTATTATAAACATGTACATATATATGTTACATATCTCTTACTATTATTACAGCACAGCATGGTTTATCTTTATCTTTTTCTGAGCTATTGTTTTCTTAATGAGGGTAGTTTCATAGTTCGTAGTATCTATATCCATGAGATGTTTAATGTCTGGCTATTAAAAAGAAAATTCATCCTTAAAAGGAACTATCAGTTTTATGTAGAATCACAAACACAGTGCTATTAGCATGCATCCAAACTAAATGTGTTTTAGTTCTGTACAAAACCAGAAATTTGTCTTAAAGTGCTAGAAGAATGTCTCATTTGGTAGCGTGCTTGCCTTATATACATGAAGCTTAGGTTTTTATTTATAATACGACATAAACCATATATAATAATCCCAACCCTCAGGAGTAGAGGAAGGCGGATCAGGAGTTAATGGTAATTCTGATAACACAGCAAATTCAAGGCTAGTCTGGGGTACTTGAAAGTCTGACTCAATCCAAACCACTTAAAAATAAATGTTGTACCTATTGTCATAGTGCTCAGTGATTCCACTTTCGATTAACATGTACTATTTTACTATACAATGTGTGAAGACTGTCCGTCACTTCTCATGCAACTCCTGGAGACTGCAAGCTCCAGCAGATGTGATCATTGTTTGAAAGTTCCTTAGGAGAATAGTCTACTGCTCAAAACAAGGCAAGATGATAAGGTAAGGATATAGGAAAATAGCTCTAAAAATCATCTTGTTTAGCACATTTCCTTTAGGATGATTGGAACTAATCTTTAAAAGCTAGGAGATATGAGCATCTATCTATTTTACATGAGAATTTGAAGTATCCACCATTCATTTTGCTAATTACCCTCCTCACAATTTAGCTCTTAGATTTGTTATTGAAAAAAAAAATGAAATAGTACCGACCTGCCATTTAAAAACCTATGCTTCTTTAGCAAGTTCACTGAGTGTTTAAGCACTTGTGCTAATGACCTATTATTTTGGAAGCCCTATCGCTGAGAGAATATATGCAGAACCTGAACACACGGACAGTTTTAAATACCAACATGGAAGAAATACTCTTCCTCACAGAAGTTCTGAAAGACACAAGATTCTGGCTAAAATGTTCCCTAAACTGACTTTCACACAGGAAGTCAGTGTCCCAGGAATCAGCAATCTGTTTTCATTCCATTGCTGATGCATTATTTTCCTAAGGGAAGCTGTAGACTGCTTTAAACTGTGAAACTTCCTTGACTGTGCATAACTCTGGCCCAACAGCATGTGATGCCCTAGCAGTTCCTCCTCACTGGTCTCTAGTGAAGAGGTGATGTTCCTATTTTATGAATCAGGATTGTCATCATGTCATATCATGTTGTCTCACAGTGTAAACACTCAGACTGCCACACAGGTTACATATCTAGTGTTTATTGAACTCTGTGCTTATAAAGAGCTAACACTGACATCTTAGCAAGTACAATCTCATGAGGAAGACAGGTAATCGAAAATCTGCATAAACAACAAAGAAGCTATAAGTATAGTATATTCTAAAGTAGCAATATATAACTCTATGAAATCAGTCTGTATAATAAATTGTGTCTCTAAATAAATATAAACTGGAGCCTAAACCCCATGTACATTAGACAATGATCTCATTATTATATTGAGGCATTAAAGGCCATCATGTTAAAATTAGGTCATGAGCACTGAGTTTCCAGTTCAGCTACATTTAAGCCCTACACCTAAGGTTCAGGGAAAACCTTGGAAGTAGGAGTAAAAAGATTATAAGAGACAAATGGCCATGGAATCTGTTAAGAGCCAAGTATTCTATATAGGATAGAGATGATGTTCCCATTAAATGAAAACATTATAGTGGCCTAAACAAGACCTAAACATGACAATAACAATTGACATGCCTGTAAGGATGGGAAAAATTTCATCTCTAAATGAACAGTGATAGGCAATTGACTTTTAAGAGAGTGAAAATTCAGTCTTGCCCAGGGATGAGCCCTCCAAATGGTTGTCATCATACCAAGTGGTCAGCTCTAAAAGCACATGTATCAATACATAAATATATGTGTGTATACATATATATATATATATATATATATATGTGTGTGTGTGTATGTTTATATATGTATATATATCATTTTAATATGCATACAGACTCATAAATATATAAATACAACATACTGATTTCATTAATGTTTTATAAAGTATTTAATATAATATATATTATATAACACATATATTATATTTAATAATATAACACGTTTTATATAAAATTATATATAGCATGTAGCATGATATATATTTTATAACATATATGTGATATATATGAATATGTGTATATATATATATATATATATATACAGCAAATATCATCAGTAGGTTGTATTTCATAAATATGGTCTCATGTAACACTAATAATTAAAGAAAAAGAACAAACTAGAGCTAATGCACAAAAGTAGAAGAAGTACTTGGAGGCAGATACCAACATGATCAGAGTATGTTATATACATGTGTAAAATGCCATAATAATACCCATTATATTGTATAATTAATAAATGATAATAATTTTAAGAATAACTCATTAAGGTAGATTCAATTAAGATTGGAATCTTTATAAAAAGTGGGAAAAGTGATAGAGATGCACACAGAAGATGATATAATGAGGAGTAGGCCCTATACAAGCAAAGAAGGGGACTTAGATTCTTCATTCACAACAAAAGTAACCTCACAGGTAACTCCTATGACACTATCATACAGATGTCTACGAAATGATTCCAAAATGCAGTGTTCAGGATTTCAACTACCAAGGAATGAATCTAGAAGACACTCTAAGGGTCATTTCCAGAACCACTCAATTATAGGTGTTGTGATAAAACACAATCATCTGTTCTGAACAAGTTTTCCAGGTGATTATGAGGTAAAGTTCCTGTTAAAGTTTGATGCTATAAATGGCTCTTCTTCCTACACAACTTTCATGCCCTTAGAAGTGTCTTATTCATTTAGAACATCAGTGGTTAGAAAGGGCTGTTATAATTGCTTAATTTTTGCAAAGGGATATTTCATGTGACTATTTTTCTGGCCTCACCATTGACTCAAGGACTTTATCTACCAAGCTGATTTCATACATGGATGGATCTTATGTCCTCTCTCTAAGGAATACAAATGATGAAACTAATGTAGCACTTTATGCTATTCATTATTCATATATTGCAATCTCTTTCAGTTTTTTCTCTACAAGAATCTCTCAATGGCACAATCTTTTCTGGGCTTCTTCCAATCTCCCACCTCCATAAACATTCCAGGTGTTTTCTGCCATGTCTTGTAATGGAAGGATTCATGTGAGTAATGTTTTTACAAGGAAACTTCATGACTAAACCACGGAACTGATGCTAGGGAGAACCACTTGGCTATGTAGCTCCTCACATCATGGGTGATTAGAAAGACAAATAATGGGAGCCATTGCTCTGAGAATATGTATAAGTAGTCATTGTTAATAAAGGGATAATTGGTAGACAAAATGGATCCCTTGTATTAGAGGAGGGAAGTCAGGGGAAACTTCTGATACTGCTTTACTTTCATGCCCAGAATGAAGTAAAAAGTCCATTTAGATAGTGCTCTTATACAGAAAATACTCTTATAGGTAGGAAAGAGAGATTTGTTTGAATCAAACCTCAGGTAAAGATATTGTAATGGTTAATGTAGATAGCATGAGAGGGTCTAGAATATATCCAAATAATGTAGGCCAGATATGGTCTATTTATGAGAGATTTCCTAGAATGGATCAATTGAGATGGGCGGATTCACTGTAAATGAGAATGGCACCATTTCGTGCACTATCAGACTGAATAAAAGGAACACTAGGTTGAGGACCAATATTCCTGTGTTTTCACTTCCTGACTACAAGATGCATTGTTACCAATTCCTGGAAACCCTACTGCCATGCCTCTTCCACTCACCTGGGCATGATCTTAAAAAAAATGATCTGGAATAAACTTTCCCCTCCTTATGCTGCTGTCGTTGCATGTTTATTCACAGAAACCAAAAATGGAACCAGTAAGACGGATAATCACAGACAATTGATGTATAGAATGTGACCTAAATGTAGGCTAAAGATGATGTGTACAAGTTAGAAATTATGGTTTTGTGGTGAATTTATCAAGTCTATGCATGTATATATGCATTTGCAAAATGCATATAAATGAAAAGGAATATGATTACAATTCTGTTTTTATTCCTTACCAGCTTTGCTTCCTATGAGCAGGGTATATGTGCAACAGCTAAACATATGTCCAGAGTATGGTAATCCCATCATGGAAAATCTGCCTAGAAAATTTACCTAGGAAATACCTAGATATGGAGGGTACTCTACAGCCTCAGGTTTACATTTATTCTCTATTCTGAGTGTAACTATGTACACATTGCATGATATATTTGTACCATGTTAAAAGGTTTTACAGTTGGTAGGACTGCTTTGGAACGATTAAGAGGTATGTCCTTGTTGGACAAATGTATCACTAGGAGTGGGTTTTGAAACCTCAAAACCCAGTGACATGTCCCATTACCTTCGGTTGCCTCATGATTGTGAAGCAAATGTAAACTCTCAGCTACTGCTAAAGCACTACAGCTGCTTTTCTGCTGCCATATTCCCTGCTGTTAGGCATGGACTCACCCTTTGGATTTGTAAGCAAACCCAGATAATCTCTTTGTGTATGTTGCCATGGCTGTGATACTTGTCTGTAGCAATAAAAGTGACTAAGGCATCTAGCAATACAAATTTCTTACAAAATGACTCTTAACCAACCACAACATCACTGTGAAAGGGCATAAGTAAGGATGTGTGGAAAAATAATGTGGTTCACATGACTAGGAAAAGCTCAGTCACCTTTACAACATGCTGATGGTTAGGATAGCCTGTCATAAAGCCCAAAGAAATGGCTCAGTTTCAAAATTAAATGTTTAGCTAGTGTGGCTAAAGCAAATTACATTTACCAGAAATTGTGTTTCTTGTATAGCAATAATAAAAAGGAAAGGCTGCCACTGTTGTTTTGCCTAGAGAACCAATGAGAAAATAGTTGATTGACTGGAAACAAAATCAGTTTTTTTAACATCTCAGTATAAATGAACACTGAGTATTAAATTACACGTATCCATGCTGTCTGTGATATTAAAACAGTATTCTATCTCTTATCCTTTCATTAAAGATATGATCATGCATCCCATTCAGCTAGGCAAAGCTTACCTCATCTCATAATAACCAAAATGTACAAAGGTATCCTGATTTACAAGTCATTTCAGTCCAACACAAATAGTTCAAATTTTATTCATTCCCTAAAATCAGATAAATATCAGGGCAACACAAACTTTTATTATTAATAAATAAGCAAACAGAAATCCTTTGACAATATTTAATAGTGATGACTTCTCTACTGCCCAGGGACCAATTCAAGCAGAATTATTTTCTCTGATGGATGTCACTGCCATCAAGTAACATCTGTTTGTTAATATGCATCTGCCTTGAAATTGGCTTAGATAATGCAGGGATTTGGGTAAACATGGTCCAGGGGTTAGAAATAGACTGTGTGTCCACATTTCTGGGCTTGAGTCCCAAGTTTGTCATTGACACTTCAAGCTGCCATGGAATGGAAGTGAGTTGACATGAGATCCAAACAAGACCCTACTGAGGGTGAAGATGGTGGCAAAATGGGAGAAGGAAAGTTAAACCAGTTTGGCATATCACAAAGATCAACTACTGCTTGCTCTTGAATTATTTGCTCATTCACTAACTGTAGAGAAGGAATTCTATGATTTATGAACTACATTATGATCTATTATCCAAAATGTTTTCAAAATGGATATGTTATTTTTCCATCCAAAAACTATGAAAGTGTTATTAGCATGAGAGTAGGGCAAAGTGTTTATGTGTCAGTCTTCCACATTCTAGAAACTCCTAGCATCATTAAAGCTCACATGTGGCAGGTCTCCATAAAAGAAATTCAAGTATTCTGGAATATACAAGTTTTTTGCCTTGAGTATGAAGACCCATTGATTATAAAGTTAAATAAATCTCTTCCCTTGCTCCATTTTCTCTCATCATGTAATTGACATTGATGACACAACAGAACCAGTGAACTGTCAATATACCATGTTTTGAAAAATTAAATAAAAACATTTGTGTTAGAGGATCTAGTTTTGGGCTTTGACACTAAGCAGTAAAGTAAGACAATATTTCAAAATACTGGAGAATTTGAAATTACTTCTTAAATGAAATTTGATTTGCAATTACTAAGGAAAAATTCAATAATAGTGAAAATTATTTGACAATAACAAGTAAATAACACTATTATATATACAGCAATAAAAATTTCAAAGCCAAATGATAAAACTAAAATTTTGATTTTTTACATAGTGTTATACAAATAATTGATAATAGAGACATATAATAGTTATTACAGTAGACAGTGTGTATCAATAAATTGGTAAATGTCTTTAAGTAAAATTTCCTAATGATATTTGTGAAAACTTGTATTTTTTCACGAATGTCATGCCATATCTATGTAAGGAAATCCTTGTATTTTAAGAAACTATATAGAACAAGCTTCCTACTTACACTGCACCATCATTATTTAATATATACATTAACTTTTGTGTTATTGCAAAACTTTCTTCTCCAGTTTCTCTGGGAAACATCATTATTTGCAAAAACATAAAATTATTTTAAGATATTTATGTGTTGGGATGCCCACAGATGCCAGTAGATAGCATTGGCTTCTTCAGAGCTGTAGTTTCAGGAAGTTGTAAGCTATCCAATGTGGGTGCTAGAGTCTGAACTTAGGTCTTTTGATAGAGTAGAATGTACTCTTAACTTCCAACCCTTCTCTTTGGGTTCAGTACATAGAATTGATGTAAGGAATGCATAACTCTGATGTAAGGAATGAGCTATTCTGAGAATTTCATTGACATACTTTCTATGAGGACTTACAGGGAAGACATGTCATGTGGTGAGTCTAAGATGACTTGAACACAGAACCAAAATTAGACTAAAGCCTTAGAAATTCATCCTAATGGTTCTAAAAGCATCCTAAAACATTTGGCCAAGATAAAAATATTTGAGCGAAATTTTCTCACACAATGGATTTTTTCTTAGAAAACCTGAAGACATTTCTGTCTTAAGCTCTTTGAACACAACTTCTTCTACACACAGCAACTCTCCCATATCTTCAAATGGCAAGCACACTCACTTCCTTCATCTCTCTCTTCAAATAGTTAAATATTTTATATCTCTGTCTTTTGCCCATTATGTTCCAGAGTAGCAATCAGTTGGTTGAAGAACAAAAATGAGAAAGAGAAAGAATATGGGGGAAGGATAAAAAATAGTACAGGAGGGAAGGGATGCTGGTCAGATGGCTCAGTAGATAAGTGCAAATACTGCCTTTGCAGGCTCAATTCCCACCATCCACATTACAACAGTTGGCTCACAATTGCTAGTAACTTCAGCTACAGGAATCTGATCCATGCTTCTGGACTCTGTGGGCACTGGACTCACTCATGTGTACTAGTACACATATATACACACAGTTCAAAATTCAAAAAGTAAAGAAAAGAATTTATAGCCTGGGAAATTAGAAATAATGCAAGGTAAAGTAGACATAAACAAACATCCTCAAATTAGTCATCACAGCCACTACAAAGCACTCTGAAGTCACCACTTCTCTCATGTTTAGGAGAAATTTCCTTGAGTCTATTATGCACTCTGTCAAATTTCCCATATCCCATTCTCTCCATATAAACTTACCCTATCCAATCTTCACCCATGTTCTTTCACTCAAGGGTCTTTTTCAAAGTCACTGATGATCTCCAGGACACAAAATATTGTGATCCACTCTTGTACTTGCTATAGTTTGAACTTTAGCTTATAATTCCTGATTCATAAGAACACTATTTCTTTGGATTCTGTTTAGTTCATGTTGCTGGATCCGTCATGAATTCTAGACTTTGAAATATTTTTGTTGGCTGTGTCCCTGAACATCCTCTAGGCTGAAGTGATCACATGCCATTTCCCAAAATTATATAGTACTGACATACTGACAGATCTCAAATTCTGATCTCCATTGCAGAAAGATGCCACTATATTTTTATGCCCAACTGCCTGTACAGTAATGACATTTGGATATATTTCAGATGTGAAGATTTACATATTTTTAATATACATAGAGCTTAGATTTCAAGTTAGCTACATCTGGTCCTCAATTACCCTCTTAACCCTTAGGAAAGAATAATGATTATGCTATCTGCTGATGCTTGGTGTTAGAAGCAAGAACAAAGAGAAAGATGGTAAGAAAATTGATTAATGAGCATTAAACATTTACTCACCTCCTGGGTAGAAATTCCTGATTTCTAGAATACTAAAATGAAGTTTGATCAATTTTTCTTTATATCTAATCTTATTAATTTGGGCATGGAGAGATTAACAGTAGTGAAGTCAGAGTCATCTGACCTGCCATCTCTACATTACATTTTTGGTCTTAAACAATACAAAATTGAAAAGCAATCTTAAACCAGATGATATTGCTGGGAAAATATATTTCATCAGCAGTTCAGTGTTTTCTTGTTTCTTATGTTAACATATAATCCTCATAAGCAAGGAGAAAATATTCACTGTTGATCTCCCAATTCAACAGAACCAACTCCTTCCTAATTTTATGCTTCAAAGCTCTTATCAGTTGCCTTTCTATTTTATTCTTCATCTTTCTCACATTTAAAAAGAATCTATGAAAGTCTGCTTTGTGTATTGAAATATAAAACAAACTCTTTAATCTATGAGAAGAATTAGTTTAAGAATCATTTTAGAAACATAATTACACTAGATCTTGCTTTAACAAGCATTTACAGAAAGAAAGTCACTAACACCACAATTCTAAATCTAGGGTTAAAACTGTATAAATTTTCTTATCCACTATAAATTTACAGCTCAAATAACCTGAAGACATAGGTAATATGCACTTTCCTATCCAGACAGAACCTAATATTACATGAGACAAATAAAAAGTCCAGTAAAGGAGTGAGATCCGTGACATGGTTTGAAAAAAATAAAAGCCAATTAACTTCATGGAGTATTTATTTATTTGTTTATTTATTTATGAAACAAACAGTACTCTACTACCATTCTACATACCCAAGCATTTTTATTTTAGTCTGAAACAGTATCTCACTAAGCTGTTCCACATAGCCTTGAAGTAATTAGTTTAGACTAATCTCAGATTAAATATCGTCATGTTTGAGCCTTCTACAAACTGGGATTACAGATTTGATCTACCATACCAAGAAATTCAAATACTTGGAGTATTATCATTTTGCTCCATGAACAAATACATATTTAGTAACTAATATTTCCATTGGCTCTTACAAGGTCCGGCAGGCCATACATTTTTTTGTATCCAAACAATGACTAGATTACATATTTTGCCTCACCTATATGGATCACTGACAGGAACATGAGACTGAGCTGGAAGGGAGGAAACATTAGGAAATATCACTACGGCAAGAGGGTTTCAGGCCACTGAGCTTGGGAAGGAGTTGTTCCATTCAGAGGATACTGCTTGGGTAAAAGCCCAGGGGGAAACAACATATGGTGCGAGAAACTGTCTTCTTTTGGAAAAATCTGCAGCAAAAGCAAGTAACTAAATGGCTAAAAGAATGTGAGGACGGAAAGTGAGATGGTGAAAGCAGTGCTGGCCCCTCAGACCTTCCTACGCTTGTCTACATAATTAATACTCTGGTGCAGAGACCCATGGCCAGACACATCAAGACATTCTTCTGAGGAGGCAGGGAGCTTGGGAGGGAGA
>JADRCH010000017.1:15983717-16063855 GCA_019843965.1 Rhynchomys soricoides | reverse complement strand
AGAGACAGAGACAGAGACAGAGACAAACTGCAGGTCCTCATCTGGTCCCTCCCCTTGGAGATCAGGTAACTCTAAGGAAGAGCTGGAGGGAAGATTGTTAGAGCTTAGAGGGAATGTAAAGCACCAGGAAAAAAAAGGCCTATTGAATCAACTAAACAGGGCTCACATGGGCTCACATAGGCTCCCAGAGACTGAAATGTTAATGAGTATATGTTAAGGGTGTTAGCTTGGTGTTTCTGTGGGACTGCTAACAGTGGAATCTGGTGTATCCCTGACGTTTTTGCCTGCTCTTTCACTCCTACTGTGTTGCCATGCCTACCTTCGAGATAAAGGATTTTGCTTTGTCTTATTGGACCTTGTTTTGTCCTGTTTAACTGTCATCTGTTGGAGATCTGGAGGAAAAAGAGGGGGAATGGATCTGAGAAAGGGTAGGTAGAAGGGAGCTGAGAGGAGTGAAGGGAAGGGAAACTGGTCAGGGTGGATTGTATGAGGGAAGAATCTATTTTCAATTAAAAGAAAAAAAAAAAGAGCTCTGCCTGTCATAGAGCTCTAGTTTTGTATTTCCAGTCTTTATGGTGATTCAAATCATGAAAAAGCAAGTATTGTGTTAAACTCTCCCCTTTTCCACCATTAATGTTTCTCCAAGCAGAACTATTAATGACAAACTCTATAAACCCAGTTCTGCTACAAACCCTCTTCCTTTCATGGTCTTCATTCAGAGATACTACCATGAGGAAACATTCATTCCTATCCCAGCATGCCATGCACCTCTGTCATTTTTATTTCTCAACTAGTTTCACTTCTGCTTATATCCAGAAATTTGTCTTTGTAAAAACATGGAAAATCAGGAAAAATTCCTCATTTCTTCATGTCTATATTTCATAGAAAATTTGTTTATGTTCATGATAAAGAGCCTGTAAATGGAGGACAACTGGGGTAAGCTCCAGTATAAGAAAGCAAGAGTGTAAAAAATAGCATAACCTTTTTGCAAACTGTTAAAAGAATGAAAACTAGTTCTATCATATAAAAATGCCTTTCTTGATTCTCATATTTAAATGAGCATTAATTTACTGTGGAACTTTTCAGTACTGATAATAACTCACCCTCAATTTCTGCACACCTGAAGTCATGTGATATGGTAGAGCTAATGAGATCATTTGATTGAAATAACAGTCTTAATGAATATAGTCATCAATGTAAAGCTAGGAAAATCACATTTCTCACCTGCTTAGAAAGCTGGTGGTTTGAGCAATCATCTATAAACCTTTAAGATAAAATGATTTGTTTTGAACAGTGGTTAAAGAAAAAGAAAGGGGAAAACAACTTCTATTCTTAAAATTTCTCATTGCTTAGAGCATTTTATGTCAGTTTTACTCTTCTTCTCCAGGTGTGCGTTGGAATGACAGAGAAAGATTTATCACATTTTGTTCCACAGATCCATCCTTTCTTTCCTGTCATTTGCCTTTACTAATCAAGTGCCAATCCTAATCTTGGATTGTTCATTAATTCAGAAGAATGACTTAGAGAATGGTCAGTCATCTCAAACTCCATTGGCCAAGGTGCAAGTACACAAGCATCATTAGCATGCCTACTCAAAAGAAGCTGAGTTTAGAGTGCAAAATTGAAGGACTGTACAGAGCTGGATGTAATTTGTTCCTCATGCAGCCCTTCCTATGTTGCCACCTGAATTCACAAAAGTAGACTCTTGCCACTTCAGTAAAATTGGACCTTACAACTTTCCAATAATTCCTTGAGTTGCCTCATATTGTTTCTGAGAATTCCTTTCTTTTATACATTTTAAACTTTTTATGCTGAAGATTGTGAAATCTGTATATATTGTCTGCATTATTTATGAAGTAAAATATTTTGAACCATTGAAATAGTCAATGAGGACTTAATAATAAAAAATGGAAGAAAGGTATCATGAAGATCATAGAAATTGGTCAGTGAGTAAACTACTTGATATGTTAGCATGAATATGTAAATTTGAGCTTCCAAGACCAATGTAAAGCCAAACATAGAAATGTTCATTGTTCAATAACAGTCACTCCTATAAGGATGTGGAAAGCAAAAGCGGCAGTGATCCTAGAAGCCTACAGGTCAGCTACTCTGGTATACACAGCCATGAACAACAAAGTGATGGCAAGCACTGACATTGGATGTTGCCCTCTATTTTCTACACACATGCCTGCAGTCACACATATGAATGTGTATGTGTATATATATATAAAATTAAAAGGTCATGCAGATAGAAGTAACTTAGAATAATAGTGCTCTGCCCTTCTAGGGCCTGAAAAGCTAATGACGAAAAGGTTTGTCATTATTTTCCTGAGAAGCAGCATGAGCATGTTACACTTAGGTGATCAGCTTCAAGGTTGAGGCTGTTTCTTTGTACACACTGAGTTGTAACGAAGTTTTTATTTTTCCTATAAGTATGAGAATGAGTTTTCTATTTAAAGAGAGTGGACACAAGCCAAGTAGCAAATAATAATCACCAGTCAAGAGCTAGTCAAACTCAACCTCAGATGGCTCAGTAGAAGCATCCTGACTATCGATCCAGTTGCTACCCACAGCAATTTATCTAATGTGAATGCAGTAACCTAAGGTTGAGTGAATTTTTACAGAGGAAGTAAGCTCAATACAAAATGTACCTACACTGTATGTGAAGATGGACTTTGTTTTTTAAAATAACATGAAGAGTGCAGCTCGGAAAACACTGAAATCTAAAGAAAATTGGCAAAAATGTTTATTACCAGGGCCTCATTTCCTAGTTACAATCTGACAATGTCCTTTACATTTACGCTCATATCTTATAGTTTCATTTAACTGTAGTGGTCTTTCATATTTCACCACCAATAACAGCCTCCCGTCAGCAACTTCCACCCACCTTCCCAACAACAGAGTTTATGGGGAAACAAATATTTCAGTGCTAAGTGTAAAGGTTAGAGGTAAATAACTCCCAAGCACGCACAAGGTTCTGGGTTCAAACTCCACCCCCCTCCCTGAGAGAGAGAGAGAGAGAGAGAGAGAGAGAGAGAGAGAGAGACAGAGACAGAGACAGAGACAGAGAGAGACAGAGAGAGACAGAGAGAGACAGAGAGAGACAGAGAGAGACAGAGACAGAGACAGACAGAGACAGAGACAGAAAGACAGAGAGACAGAGAGACTGAGACAGAGAGAATATTTTGGCGTTAGAGTTTTAATATTTAGCTCAGTTATATACAAACTTTAAACATATATAATAATGGACTCTTGAACTTGATTTGATGTAATTCTTTAAAACACAACATGGACACAGAATTTTATTAACTAACATTGTTGACCTCTGGTTTTCCTCTCCTGTTTAGATTTAGTTATGTTTACTTTATTTAAAATACAATGAGTATAAATGGCATTGTGTGCTCAGTTGTACATCAATCCTTTATCACCCAAAATCTGGGAAATTTCAAGGAAGGAAGATTGGAAAGAAAATAAGATCAGGTAGATGGAGAAGGAAAGTGGTGTCATGCACACTTCTGGACAGGATATGGTTACCACAAAGATCAACTCAATGTGACTGTGATTACCTGCAGATCAAGGTAGTCAATATTCCACATGGCAGGAGAGAGCCTGGATGTAGGAAGAGGAAGGCTCCTTTGAAGGGACTAGGAATCATGGAATTTCAGTGTACTTGGTGAAAATCTCTCCTGCCTGTCATCCCCACAGTCTCCAAATTTAATAAATGGAGACAACCCTGTTTCATTCTTCAGTTTTCCTTATGTTTCCAGAGTCCACTCTTTCTCCTCAGTGTTTACACATTTCAGACACTTTAAGCAAACCTTGGATTTAACAGTGAAGTACTCAGCTGTCACCATGCCCTGTGGTATTAATTCATGGGATAAAAATTGGATGGGGAGGGCCTCTGCTGGAACATTCTTCCTCAGTGAGTTGGCTGTAGAACACGGTGGGATTTTTCTCAGCAGGTGGTGAATATTTCCATATATATGTTCTACTGATGTTCTTGTATTTGCTTATGAAATTTAAAATAATTTCTTAAGACAAGAAAAGTTGCAGAATGTATGTAGGTGGGGTTCTTATGACTCCATGCCCACCAGAGGAGGTATTACAGATAATTACTGGTGAAGGAGGCAAAGCCACTCTATTTTAAGTCATGGAGGCTGTTGGCTTGCTTATATTATACGGATGGCCACATACTCATGTGAATATTACAATCTCTAATTGGATTCATTGAGTTACTGGTAGAAATTAAGAAAAAGAGGACGAAGAATGCAGGATGAAGGGGTTTGGAGATATTGGGAGATAGTTGATGGAGGCAAAAATGACTAAGATATATTATACAGAAGTGTAACACTTTTCAAAGAATAGAAAGTCATCCTTTTTCTTTTCTTTTCATTCATTTTATAAATTTGCCTGTTTGCTGAGAGAGATTAAAAAACAAAGGCGTGGAGTTGCATGGGTGTGGAAGTGGTGAGGATTTTGAAGGAGATGGGGAGAAGAAACTATAATTAGAATATATTGAATGAAAAATATTTTCAATAAATTTTTAACTAAAATAATTGTAATAAAAATTAAAAAGATACATTCAGGCCCCTAGACAGTTATAGACTGTACTGTCTATAACCACCATTCTAGTTGCTATATGAACTACTCATTGACAAATGCTGAGCACAGGACTTCAGGAGAACAGCATCCAGGTTCCTCATAGGAACTAGGCATTGCTATCTACCTCCAAAGTTGCTATTTTGCAATGATAGGAGTAGTATCAACAGCTTTACATATTCTAGGTAAGTTTAAGAGCTGAACTCCACCCTGTCCTTGATTTTAAAATCTTATTCACATCTATAAAGGCCACTGACACTTTATAGGAAGAACATTTTAATAATTCTTCTCTTGCATTTGAGCCAAATACATATGTCTTTTATTGCAAGATAAGAGTTTTATGATGATGATCATAAAACTTCAGTAGTGACTTCAGTAGTTTTCTCTTACATATAAGGAGCTATCTTGTAATGTGTACACAAGCTTTTCAGGGACATGTGATCATCTTAATACAGAGGAACAAAGATTATAATGATATCTCAAGAGGATCTATGGAAATTGTGTTTCAATTAATGCTAACTCTAAATTACTGCTGTAATGGAAAGTACTGTCCAATAGTGATTGGACTTAAGGGCAAGGTATTTAATTCACTCAACTAAAAAAGAAATGAACAATGCCAGTAAGGAGCCATAGGACATGGAGGTAAATCTAAGTAAGCCACAGTGGTATGTGTCCAGGAAAGCTACTGTCACTGTTGGATTCTTGACTGCACTTAACTCTCTTGGGAGTGCTAATACATCCCACGTTTGTAGAATTTCCCACAATATTCCAAAGATGTAATAGCTGGGTTCCATTGGCCAAATGAAAAGAAAACATCCCTTTGTGTAAATCTCAAAAAACCTGACTTACATGCATTAGGTTGTTGAAATACAAAATAAATTAGGAAGTCAATGAAGCTAATAAACAGATATGCTGTAAGCAATCAACCATTATTACCATATCTTTAACTGGGGTGCCAATATAATAGAACTGGCCAGTTGGCTAATTCCATTGCCCATTTCTTGTGTCTGTTTTAATGGCTACTGCATTTGCTGTGAGAGACAGTTTAGAACCCCCTCATCACACTTATCTGTTGCATTTGTATATCACTCTCGAAGCTTCTGGCAGCAGCAACCAAAATAACAATCTGCCACAGCCTCTGACCGCCAAGCCTTGATCACAGCAAGGAAGTTACATGAAAATCAGTGTTCCTGAGTAAGCTCTGCTCTCCCTCGACCCCAATGGTTGTAAGTGCCATTGTAGCTAATTCACTTTCCAGATGAGATACTTAAATCTAAGCAAAGTGGAGGACATTTTGTTTGCCCTGCACTTATCGAATGGTACTAGACATTGAAGTAATTCTTAGAACTCTGAAGCTTTTAGCTGTACAATCTGGTTATCAGTACAAGTTGTTCTACATGCTTCTCTGAAGTTTATAAAGAAACTGCTATTCTAATACACTCTTTTCCTTGCTGATATGCATCTCTTGCTGAATGCATCTATTCTGTCAAGCCTTCTGAAATTCAGGACTGGGATTCTCTCACAATGAGTTTTTTTGTAAGTATTGAGAATAAGGACTTCCCGATCTTGTGGATTGCACTCAAATTTATTAGAGAGAGGAGTAAACATCTTATTGTAAATTTATTGGTTTCAAAGTTGCAACAGGATAGTCTTTTGATCAGGAAGTTACCACAGGGCTTCCCCTCCTTCCTCAGCTGCCAAGACATTCTACTGCTCAACAGAATTCCCATATTTAATCTACTCCTCTATTTAAAACCAAGGATGCTTTCCCTGTTATGTTTTTCTCGCCATATAAAACTCTCATATTCTTCCCTTTCTCAGTTTACACATGAGGAGGTCATTGGAGGCAAGTACACAGCAAAGCAAGACTTCCCACTACCTCAGATCTTTTCAGTCCCCCACCCCTGACCCAAAACTTTCAGGTGCTGTGAAGGGGGTGGGAAGGGATAAGGAGTGCTAGATATATGTGTTCACTGCTTCTTTCTTTTGTGTCAGAGTATCAGTTTGTTATCAACTATTTCCAGACCCTATGCCAACAGAGGCAGTCCAACTGCTTTAAGGAGCTCATTTTTAGCAAATAGAATAATTTATTTATATATGGGAAATTTCTGAAACCAGAGACACACGTTTTCTCAGTAAATACTGATGACTAAATTGTGATGCCTTCACAATTCAGAAGCCTTATATGTTGGTTCCCAATGAGTTACATAAATTGAGTTAGAGCCAAAAACTGAAGCTTAGGCCTCAAATATCTGTTTCCTTTCCGAAATGGTAAATATGTTGAATGGAAGACTTGGAATTACATTCATCATGGGTCTTAGAGTTTTCAAAACAGTGGTTTATCTCTTACAGCACTGAGTATTTCAAACATTGCCAATGGTGTTTGGTGTTCAGTCATGCTTCTTTCTTCTTAGAATGCCCTGCACTGCTTCCTTAGGGCAACATTGTCTATCCAGCTTCAATTGTCATTTTGGGATTAGTTAAATATCTACCTTCACCCAGAGACCTCATTTGGAACATCTCTCAGTTTATTTTCATTGCTTTCCTTCTTCATATTTGTTTTTTTAAAACCAGGTTTATTTGTGTGTCATGAATATAATTTTGAAATACTACTTATAAATAGAGACATCCTGATGTATACTGTGTGATCATAAGATACTGGGTTTTAGGAAGTCAATTTGTGAGAAGAGAATGAAAGTCACAGTAGCAAATCAGAATTAGAAACAGTTCCACTGCACCAATTAGAATCTGTGACCATACTGGTATTCTTAACATCTTAAAAAAAAAAAAAAATGATGAATCCCAAAAGATATCTCAGTGGGTGAAAAGTGCTTGCAATAAAACCTGGTACCTGAGTTGGGTCCTTAGTGTGGTTGAAGGAGTGAACTGACTGCTAGAAATTGCCTTCTGCCCTCCATGCACATGCACACATACATACACACACACACACACACACACACACTCACACTCACACACACACATCAATCAAACAAGAATAAATAACAATATACATAATAATAAAATATTTTAAAATCCTATTCTGTGTTGGCAAAATTCTATATGAACAATATTGTAAGTCAAATACAATATGCTATCTTCTACAAACTTCATTTCTAATGAGAGAGAAAAGCTACGGATATGGAAATGAAGAAAGCTATGAAATTCTGTGACAGAGGTACACACAGGATGTTAAGAAACCCAGAAGAGAGACAGCCCTTCATTACCTGTGTTAATGAAGGTTGAAGACAAACAAAATAGGAACATGCCTAAATTAAGCAGAAAAATTATTTAAATGATGTTGGACAATTCATTGAGACACTGGGGAGGTTAGAGAACCCAAATCAGAACATTAGTAGACTTGGAGGGAAGCCAGGCTGCCAGAAGCAAAGCCCCAAATAAATAAAACAAAGCCATATCAGCAGGCTGGCTTGATGCTATTGTAGGTTCTGTTGGAACAGGAAGCCAGAGGTTGAGTAAATGGAGCCAACTTATGCTGGAATCGACATCTACTGGTACAAATGGATATAGCTGCTCTGGCCAATGCTGGTGCTAATAAAATGGGCTTTCCACTATTCGTAGCTGTGTCTTGAGCCTTAATTCATTTAGAGATGTTATGTGTTTCGCAGTACATAAAGTAACATGTGGCTAGGAACATGAATATTGGGCATTGTTAGCTTTACCATAATATTCAGGAAGCTCCCTTCTGAAAATGTTGGCAAGGGGACATTTGTCATTAGCATATTCATGTAGATTTATAAAGGTAGGGTTGTAAACACATCCCTATCTACAACATGATCCTCAGGCTGAGCAGATGGCTGTTCAAGCATGAGAATGGAAGTTCAAATTCCCTACACCCACATAAAAAAGAAGGATACTTATAGCCCTTATATTTTTGGTTGTAAGCCTCGCTTTACTGGTTGAGACATCTCTATGGCCCATGGATGCTTATATCTCAATCTAGAATTAGTTTCCTCTTCTAGTTTCTACAATGGTATATGTAAAAAGGTTATAATATTTTTCAATATTTCCAAAGATTATTTCTCTTGTGAGGTACTTAATGGTTCTATGTTAAATGTAGATATTAGGAAGGCATTGTGGTATAGACATTCAATTTCAGCACCCAAGAGACATACTCTGTGAGTTTGAGACAAGTCTTATCTACATAAGGTATTCCAGAGCTACATAGTAAGGTTCTGTGTAAATAAAACATAAAATATGAATATTAGATACTTAAAGATGTAAAGACACACAGTCATGACTTTTGTGACGTTTTTCCACTGTAATAATTGGTTTGCAATGGTAATGTCGAGAGGGAACCTGTGACAAAGCAAAGCAAACTGATCTAGGTATAAATTTGTGGGGACTTAGACAAAAAAATATAGATTTGTAAGGGATTCCTTTGTTTTTCCTTGAAATTCAAGATAATAGGTAAGTATAATTCTTCCCTTTCTTCTTCTTAGTAAATCTTCATAGTAAATACCAAATGCATGCTTTCTACACACTAGGACTCATGCTAGATAGCAGGGACACGGGTTTGACTTTGACTTTTCCCTGCTGATCAGAAACACAGTCAATGACTAGAGTGCTCCATCAGGAAGAAAGTGCTATAAATTCCCATAATGAGGGAGAAGAGAGGAGAGGAGAGGAGAGGAGAGGAGAGGAGAGAGAGAGAGAGAGAGAGAGAGAGAGAGAGAGAGAGAGATTGGTTTGGAAAGCACTTGCTGTACAAGCACTAGGATCTAAGTTGTATTCTCAGCATCTAAGTAAGAAGTGAAGATGGTGGCAAGGACTTGCAATCATAGTACTGAGGATGAGGAGGTGGACCCAGGAGGAAGCCATGCTCACTGCCTAGTCTACCCCTCTGATCAGAGAAAGCTTCAATTCTTAGTAACAGAACCTGTCTCAAAACAAAGTGGATTTCTCCACAAGAAAACACACAAACACAGACACATACTTAAATGTGCTACCCACTACAGAGTCATAAATAACGTGTATCAAAACCCATAAGTAGCCATTCCACATTCCCAAGGTTTGAATTCCAGAAGATTGAGTTGTAGCTAAGTTGAACCTCTAGATCTGCACTTATGATCTCAGGAAGAACATTACAGAAAATATACAGAAGGTAAAAAGATAAATTCAGAGAAGATCTAGAATTTAACCAAATAATAATACTTTATATTTATATTTTAAATTTTACTAACTATACTTACATCATTTCTCCCCATATCTGCCCTCTCTCCAGTCATTCCCTTGACCTCTTCCTCTATCCCCTCCCACATTTCCCTCTTATTCCCTTTTAAATTCATGACTCTTTTTTATTCATTATTATAGTTGTATATATAAATATAAATGCATATATTAGCATAACCCACAGAGTCTGCGTACTGTAGCTTATATACACACAATTTCATCATTGAGCACTTGGTGCTGGATGCCATTAGGAGGCATGTCCCTGGGGACACTACCTTCCTGTTTCAGCAGCCATCTGTTGTTTTATGTTCTTGCTCTACTGGTCAGGCCATGTGAAGATTCCTCCTTTCACATAAGCATGTTCACTTCTGTTGAAAATAACTAATTTATAATATTAAATGAAGTAACAATATCCAGTAAGTACCATGAAATGCCAAAAAGGTAGTTCTAGCATGTATTTTTTTAGGTTTTAAAAAGTTTTAAAGTGAGTTAACATGGTGTCATTAAGATACTGTTAATTCTGGTGTCTTGTATGATAATCATATCACAAAGAAGTATCTTTGAATTCTCCTAGAAAGGGTCTACAAGGCTATCAAAGTCCAGCACAGAATATTCTCTTACAATTCCTGAATCCAAAGGATGGATCTGGGACTGGCTACTGCTACAAACTATCATAAACATTAACTTTATTTTATCATGGGGGAAATAGAGTCTTTAAATGCAATCTAAGTCTTTTAGGTTATCACATCTGCCTAATTTTTTTGTTTGTTTGTTTTTTTATTTATTTTTTATTTTTTTTTATTTTTTAGCTTAATGGGAATGAATGTTATCTTGTTCTCTGAAATATTAGGTAAAAACAACATTTGTTGACACTGCATGAGTAACCACTACAGGGCCATTTATACAAATATGGCTATTTTACAAGGATGTCATCAAAATGAGAATATCATGTTAAAGTTCTTTCTAAATCTCAGCATGGTGTAGTATCTATACTTATGTAAGTCTTCCAGAACTGTGCCTGAGAGAAAGGTTGTTGGCATTTACTTTGACAGTATAAAAGTAAAGATACCTAATCTTCCATGTGAAAAGGTCCCTGTTGGTGCTCCAGAAATGGCTTAGTGGTTAAGAGAATTGGCTGCTCTACTAAAGGGCCAATATTTGATTCCCAGCCCCCAAACTGCAGCTCACAACTCTCTGTAATTCTAATCTTCAGAGATCTGATTCCTTGATCTAGCCTTCTAGGGCACCAGACACATGTGTGTTTTGCATACATACCTGCTGGCAAAACCACTATACACATATAATTTAAATACATAAACAAACAAACAATAAATAGTAATTTAAAGGTACCTGTTTAAATGTGGCTTTTGTCGCCAATGAAGTATCTTCATTTCTTTTACCAAGGAGTGATACTGGGGAGCTCAACCTTGCTTTGCCACTGTGAGCACTGGAGATATACCTCCCTGCTAGAGCACCCTCTACTTTAGGATTAAGGATCCCTTAAGTTTTAAGGTAAAAGTATTCTAAAATAGAAAATATATTTATAAAGAAGAATGACAATCTTCAGAATCAAACTGTTTAAAAGCAATGGAACTTAGATTTTCCAGATTGAAGCTAGTACATTTAAAATGTAATAAATCCATCATACTCATGCATGCATGCACATATTGTGTCTTTGTGTATGTGTTTATGACTCTAGCTCATTTATTTTTTCTCTTCCTTATATAGTAAAAATTTAGTAAGAGAAATAACTCTACTGTCAACATTATTTGCAATTATGACTGAAATCAGACTGTCTATTCCAGTTATTTTCACAACTTTAAATTCAAATAATAAATATTTATAGGGAATCAAAGCGGTACACTAATAATTAAGTATTTCAAGGTATTAACTGCTTCCCAATACAGCATCTCATTCATTATACAGCCATGATGAAGCAGGCTTTATAAATCTCATTCTCCCTATGTTAAGACTGAGGACTGAAATGCTGACTCATGTATCAAATGTTTAGAGTACTGAAGTAAGAGTGTTCATTGCTTGTTTCCAGGCTCTTTTTGACACCATATGAGTGGCTTGCTCATTTCTTTGATATAACACTTTAATTGTACACATATGTGTCTTAGGTCCTTTTTATAAATCATGTCTTAAGAGTCAGGAGATGAAAAATAAAATGAATATTTGATATTCTAGAAAATATCTACAAATTCTCTAGCAAGTATTCTTATCAAAATTACTCTTCAAAATGAGAATATGTGGCAGTTTCATGTAATCGTAGAACTAAGATAGAGAGAGAAACCTCTGATGATACATAGATTACTAGCCTCTAGACTCTCAGGGATTGCCATGTTCTAGGTTAAGAAAGAAACTTTTCCTTAATAAATAAAGTGCAGCGCAATCAAGAAAGACACCCATTGTAAACTTTGAGGACACACACACACACACACACACACAGAGGGAGAGAGAGAGAGAGAGAGAGAGAGAGAGAGAGAGAGAGAGAGAGAGAAATAGGAGGACAGAGGACAGAAAGAGAGTGACAGAGAGAAAAAGACGCAGAGATAAAGACAGACAAAGAGACAAAGATGGATAGCTAACCTCCAAATGTGTGCTTACATATAGAAATGCACATATGTGTATGCACATCACAAACAAGTGAATGCATATACACACAAAGAAATAAAAACCCCTCATAAGAAAGAAATGATACTTAACCTCATTTTCCCTATATCACAGTGGATGGACTTAGCCCACATTTTATAAACAGTAAACTCTTTCTCCATCTCTGCTTTTTTTCTCCTTGTATATCAGAGAAGGGTATCCATGAATCATATAAGCATACTCACAGTTATTAATTACTGTGACATAGCACAGGTGGCTTATAACCATTATCTGAATGTTATAATAGGTAGAACTAATCACTGACATGTCACCTAAATCTCCCATGTTTTCTCCTGTGTGTAGGAGCCATTTATTTTTTAATTCTCATCTCCAGAGAGCATGGTATCATGTTAAAAGATTTCATTTTAAATGACTGTCTCTGACAAGGCCTTGCTTCTGAGCTGATCATCTCAACATGTGGTTACCTAAATGTATATTCTTTAACATGCACACAATATTACAAAGGTCATTCCTTTTTGCATTATATAACAAACTCTAATGTCATATTTTGTGGATCCAAGCAAAGACACCAGGAATAGCACCCATATAATTTTCTCACTGAAACCTGTCAACAGAACATTTATCTTGACTGCAAAGCAAGAAAGGTTACTTTTCCTAAATATTCAACATGATGGTTATCATTAAAATGCTGAGATTTTATGGAAGATTGGTGAGCATTTCCTCTGCTTTATCCAATACAAAGTTCAGTGTTAAATTCGGAACTTTGTGTAGCAATTACATATTTCAAGATGGTGGCCAGGTTTTATTTCTGAGATGCTATTTTACATGTAACTTCTCTTGACCTTGTCTAATTTGCTTATTTTCAGCCAGATAGTTCAGACATTTCTTTATGTCAACTAAAGTTTGATCAAAGCAAGATTGGAAGATAGAGAAAGGAATAAAAATAGTCATTACAATGACTAGGTATCTCTTTGGGAAGTCATAAAACCTGCTGCTAATGAGTTCTACATATTACAGGACAGAGTTAAACCTTCCTGACAGATCAGAAGGTTTCTAACTGAATTACAGTGGACATTTCCCTTCTTAGGACCACAGCAGTTAGAGCTACAGCAGTGAACAAGAGAGACATGTTCTCTAGTAAGATTCTTGGGAATGTGATCAACGCTAGAAACACCAGGCAAAAACAACACAACAATGGAGCTTTGCACATCTGCTTGAACCTGGAAACGATATTTAAGATGACACCTGCTAGTGACTTATTACTGCCAGCCAGGGATACTTATAAACAGGAGTATCTATCTCAGTCCGATGGCAAAAGGTAAGAAGGACTCAGATGGCCAGAGACACTTAAAATCATACCATGTACTAATGCTGTGAGTTAAAAAAAAAAAAAAAAAAAAAAAGAGAGAGAGAGAGAGAGAGAGAGAGAGAGAGAGAGAGAGAGAGAGATATTCTCCTAACTCTTCCAAAGGAATCCCTGACCTTAGTCCAATGATTGGCTGTAAGTATCTGCATCTGTCTCAGTCAGCTTCTAGTAGAATCTTTCATAGGGCAGTCATGTTAGGTTCCTGTCTGCAAGCACAACATAGCATCAGTATCAGTGCCATGGTTTAGTGTCTGCCATGGGATCCCAAGTTGGGACAATCACTGGATGGTTTTTACTTCAGTCTCTGATCCATTTTTGTCCATGCATTTCTCTTAGACAGAAACAATTCTGGACCAAAAATTTTGAAGGTAATTTGTTGACCTCATCCCTCCACTGGGGGCCCTGTCTATCTACTGGAGGTAAACTGAAAGAGATAGCAATCTCAGAGGAACACCAACAGTGTCAACTAACCCTGTGAACTCCCAGAGACTAAGCTACCAATCAAATAGAATATACAGGCTAGTCCAAGGCTCTCCACCCCCACACATATGTAGCTGAGGACTGCCTAACCTGGCCTCAGTGGGAGAGGATGCACCTAATTCTGTAGAGACTTGATGCCCAAGAGAAGGGAAATGCCATGGTGAGGTGGTAGGGGAGTATCCTCTCAGAGGTGAAGGTGATGGAGGATGGAGTGAAAAACTCTAGGAGCTGGGACCAGGGGATGGCAAAAAATAAAGCATGTAATGATCAAAAAATAAAATTAAATTTAAAAAGATGAGATTCTCAAAGAAGCTTTTGTTCACACTCATGGGCAGGTCTATCAGCCAAATCCATTGGGTACATCTATAGTGAAGGGTGATTGATGCTCAAGGCCCTGTCATCATGATAAATGGCACCCTTCCTCATGAAACAGACCTTCTGCTCTTTGGTTTTATTGTCAACTTGCTATGCCCAGTGACCATTTTGGTTGAATAAAATTCTTATAAATAAAATGGACTATTTTACCTTAGCATAATAACTTCATAGGACCAGGCAGGATGTGGACAAGTAGAATTCTATCATTTAAAAGGAAAAGATAAGGAGATCAGAAGTTCATCCTTAGCTAAATAATGAGTTCAATGATAACCTGGGCTATATAAGCCCAGGGGTGTTAAAAAGGGGTGAGAAGAAAGAAAAAAAAAAACAACCACAAAGGAATTCCCAAATTCATTATATGTATATAATATATATTACAAGACAGCTGGACAACTACCAAAGCCCTTTCCTTCAAATTTGAGCTGAATAAATAAACTTAAAGAAAACTGTTCTAAGTAGGTGCTGCTAAATAAAGTTGACTCTCTAAGGGAATTTCAAGTTTCAGTTCTGTAGCCTAAATACATTCAACCTAGGCAGTTTCATTTGTTTGGACCAAGTCACTCATAAGCATCAGATGCTCTTACAAAATCAAGATGGTTATGGATTATAGCACAGTTATCCTATGCTTTACGGCTAATGTCCACTTATAAGTGAGTAGATGCCCTATGTGTCTTTCTGGGTCTGGGTAACCTCACTCAGGATGATAGTTTCAAGTTTTACCTGTTTGTCTGCAAATTGCATTGCTGTCTTTGTTTTTAATAGCTAAGTAGTGTTCTATTGTATAGACATACTGTATTTATTTTATTGTATATATGCACTGCATCTACTTGTTGGTTGAGGGACACATAGGTTGTTTCAAATTTCTGGCTATTGTGAATAAAGCAGCTATGAGCTTAGTTGAGCAAGTGTTCTTGTAGTACAGTGGAGTATATTTTGAGTATATGCCCAGGAGTATTATAGCTGGGTCTTGAGGTAGAGCTATTCATGCTACAATCCACAGACCCATAGAAACTAAGTAATAAGGAGGACCCAAGGGAGAATGTTTGAATAATACTTGGAAGGAGAAGGAAAATAAACATCAGAGGTAGATGGAGGGTGGTAACTGGGTGGTGAGGTGTGAGAAGGGAAAATGGGGTAGGGATTAGGTAGGTGGGGCGAGAGCACTGGGGGACAGAAAGATAAATGGTGGGGTGAGACAACCTGGCGACCTGCAATAGGGAGGCTCTGGAATATCTGAAACTTCTAGCAGCTGTGGCTAAGAAACCTGAAGTGGCCACCTCCTATAGCCAAGCAGGACTTCCAATCAAGGAAGGGGGACATCAACCTACCCACAAAAACTTTAACCGCAAGTTCATCTGGCCAACAATGTGGGCAGGGATAAAGATGAAACAAAGATTGAGAGGATGGACAGCCAATGACTCACCCAACTTGAGACCCAGCCTATGGAAGAGAACCAACCCCTGACACTATTAAAGATACTCTGCTGTCCAAAATATTACATAATTTAACATAATTGTCTTCTGAGAGGCTTCATTCAGCAGCTCATGGAAACAGATGCAGAGATCTACAGCCAAATATTAGGTTGTGCTCCTGTAGTCATATGGAATAGTGGGAGGTAGGATTGGGGGAGCCAGAGGGTTTAAGGACACCACAAGAAGATCTACAGAGTTCAACTCATTTGCACCCATGGGTGCTCACAGATACTGAACCAACAGCAAATAACATACAGGGCCTGGATCTAGGACCCTTACACATATGTAGCAGATGTGCAGCATGTTCTCCACATGGGTACCCTAACAAGTGCAGTGGGAGGCTGACTATGATTCCGTTGCCTCCCTTTGAATCCCTTTCCCCTAGCTGGACCCCTTTGTCTGGTCTCAGTGGCAGAAAGGAGAACGGGGTCTGTGATAGGAATGTAAAGTAAGCAAATAAATAAATTAAGGAAAAATGAAACAAAATCAGGGTGGACCTGTGGTGATGTTCATATAATTCTAAACAGTTTTCCCCACTTAGGGGAGGTACCAGCAGGAAACACATTATGGATGGACAAGGCATTCACAGTTTTCACTATCTATGATTCAATTAACGTTCTCCTCCACATCTCTTAGGCAGAAGCTTGTAGTGTTCATTCTTTTTATCTGTTGGTACCAAGGGGTGGCGGTTTCACACCTTTGAAAAAATCTCTCCCAAAACAACATGTTGTAGATGAAAACCTGAAGATGGTGTCACAGGACATAGGGAATATGAGATCAAGGGCATGATGGTGATTATGTTTATTATTCACTTAGTATTATTTCAAGAAAACTCTGCAAGGCACAAATATTTGTTTGCTTTTTAAAGAAAGTAAGTTTGAAAATAAATCATTTCCTACCTGCCTCTTTGGAAATCTGTGTGAAGGACTCCACACCTTTCTCTCCATAGCTTCCTTCAGATGCAAGAGTAGACACATAATTCCAGCCCAAGGCCTTTACAATGTCTACCATGGCCTGGGCTTGAAAGGAATCAGGTGGGACCACTCGGGAAAAGAAGTCATAGCGCCGGTCATCACTGAGCTCAGGAGCGGTGGATGCATAACTAATCTGAGGGATCTGAAATGATAAGAAAATACCATGTGAGAAAACACAGGAGGGTGGAACAAAGTCACATAGGATTACCCACTCAAAAGCAGTACACAGGATGGGCTTTCTGTCCAGTGACCATCCTACAAATACATACAACCTAAATGCACACAGAAAAGGACAGTTTCTTTTGTGTTTTTTTGTTCTATTTACTCTCCTTAAGAAATGGGAATGAGAATCACAGGGGAAGGTTATGGTGAACATCATTGCTGGTCAAATGTGGGGGCATCATAACCAATACATCAAATATTGCAACTGATATAAAACCAATGCAGTCCAACTTCCTTGTATCTAGAGACCGGTGTAGTCAACAGAGGTTATGGTTCCTCATGGATATCATGAGGTGTTAGCAAAGACACATCAAAGTAAGTTCCATGTAGTGATTCATTTGCCAAAGAACACCTTGATATAAGGGTGCTCAGTAGCACACTTAGCCCAGATAAGGGTGGTCCCCAGTACAAGCCTTCTTAACCTATGGCTCATAACTTTCTTCTGGGTCACATATCAGATATTCTGCATATTACATATTTGCATTATATTTCATAACAGTAGCAAAGTTACAGTTATGAAATAGCAACAAGATAATTCTACGGTTAGAGCTCACCACAATAGGAGGAACTGTACTAAAGGGCTACAGCATTAGGAAGGTTGAGAACATTGCTTCAGAGGTTCTTACACTTTGGAAGTTCTCCAAATCTGCACACTTTCTCCTTAGGTTCTAGGAGACAGTGTTCAGTCCTGTTGTGTGCAGTGCACAAGTATTAATGATTCCATTATTTTCCCATTAGCATGATATCTGTTTGTTTTAGATGAGATTAATCTATTTAGTTGTTTTAAGGAGCTCTAGAGCTTATACCTATGAAGGCCAAACTAGAGAACCATAGAGGAAGTTAAGTATCAAATCAGTCCTCCTCAGGCAAGTTAACAGTTCTACATGTTCCAATGATGATGGCCTTAGAAACAACATCTTTTATATGTTAAGCTCATTATAATATACATACCATGTTCTAGTAGTTCCATTGCCAATTCCTCATCCAGCCACTGTGAAGTGTTCTACACTATAATATACTAGATTATACTCTGTGTTACTATATTTTTATTAGTTTATTTTACAGAAATAGTAGGCATTGAGCTGCAGAACTCAACTATAACCTCAGAATACATAGCTATAAAATCAATATTCCTACTCAAGCCTGAAAATGGGCTGTGAAAACAACTGAACTCTTAATTATGATAATTTACAAAATTTTACTAAAATAATTAATAATAAGCATTAGAAGCAAGGCCAGTAGATGATCAGAGTCTCAGTGGATTTCTGTCTCTAGCATTGACTCTGTCATCACTAAAAGTCAGTTTGCAGCTCATTCTGAAAGAACCATTCAAATTGTTTAAACACATTGATGGTGCTCATGCTAACATCTTAACAATCTGGGCTATGTATGTGCTTATAGTTTGGAAACTTTAACTACTGAGGAAAGAAAAATCTTCATTTATAGAGCTTCAGGGAGAAATGGGTGTGTGGGAAGTTGGATTTTCCTTATAAGAAATGAAAAAAAAAAAAAAAAACAAGGCAAGGAGGTTATGACATTTCCATTAACGTTGATTTGATGATACACAGATGTTGTCCCTGCCTAAATCCCTCCCCATTTCTAAAAGAGTGCTAGTAAAGATAAACCTAGTCTACTATAAACATTTCATTTATGTAGATGTTGAGAAACCTCACAATTATAATATACCACATTGGAAAAGCATTCTTTAAAATACGCACCAATAAGTTATGAAAATCATAGTGAAACAGACTCCTTTTCTTATTATCACCTATCTTTTGAAAACAATTGCTTTCTCAGGTCCATTAATTTCAGGTACATAAGAAATAACCCTTGGATTAAGACCCAAGTTTCAATTCAGGCCCATGAACACCTCCTCTTCACTACTTTACTTATGTCAACACTAGGTATATAATAATCCTAGGATAGGGAATTAAAGATCAAATGGATTTTTCACTTCTGAGATCAAAATGCATTGCATAGAGATAACCCTTCTGGTACTAGAGATGAAAGAACGGAGGAATTCCTATAACCTGTGAAACATGGTCTTGCATATTTACACAATGATGAGGCCTCATGCTCAGTTTCGTGCTTTCCAGCAGATTATCAGGTTTATGAAGTGATTGTTTTGAGAATACTTCTAATGTTTAATCACAGAGGTAAAAATGCATCTTACTATGCTATTCTTTTCTCCTGATAAAAGTATGCCTATCACAGAAGAATAATTTAGTTAATGATAAGTATAAAATAGGATAAGAAACTACCATAACCTACTTTGTGTAGAAAGAAATTTGGGACAAGTTCTTGCTTTGTCTTAGTAAATTAATGATATATTATTGAAAAGTGCAAAGACTGACAAGTTTTCTTAAATCTTTTTAGTACTTTTGTCTTTGCATTTGAATATATACACATAAAATAAAATATGAATTTAATTTTCTTCCCCCTTACCTTGCATTTTCCTCTCCCTCCCTCCTCCTCTTTCTCTCTTCTCTTTCTCTTTCTGTATGTGTGAGTTCTCATAATTTTCTCTACATTTAACCTCACCTCATATTGCTAAATAATTAAATCTTCACTATCATTCAAACTCAAAATCAAGTCCTCAGAGATGATTGAATCATTGTGTTCATCTATCGGGTTTCACTAGAAATATTCAAGGGTGTGTCTTCAAAGTGACACAATACTCATGGCTTTTGCTGAAATTCATTTATGTTATTTCAGATTGATCAGTGAGGTAGAACAAGCTCTCAAATGGTTCACTTGTTGCCCCAATACCTCTCATTAAACAATTAGTCACAGTTTGCTTCCAGGGAAGACTGATGTTCCTTCTCATATGTTAAATTCTTTTTAATTTATTACTATTGGGGAGAAGGGTTGGGCACACATGCCAGAGCACATATGTGGAGATCAGAAGTTATCTGGGTGAAATCGGTAGCCTGGATCCACCTTTACATGGGCTATGGGGGTTGAAACCAAATCAGCAGGCTTGAGTGTCAAGTCCCATTCCTGTGATCCATCTCACTGATCCACATGTATTAAATTCTGAAGTAATATTTCATATTTGGGATATGTCTTTTACATCATACTTTTAGCTTTGAAGTCTTGGGCCAACACTTAAATTTGTTAGCTTTTATGAGCTTGGAGTGTACTAAAACTCTATTAATTCTTGTGTGTTTCTTCTTTAAACTGATTTTAAAAATACCCTGAGTAATCATATCTGTTTAGTTTTGGATAAGAACTTTAGAAAAACTTTTTAACAATTTACAAAAGTATTCATTACAATTTGATGAGAATTGCAATATAGCTATATATTATAGTAGAACTTAGATTTTACAACACTATGTCTTCGCTTATGGAAAGGTAAATATTATTTTAATTCAAATTTATTAAATATATTTTTCATATAAAATAGTTAAATTGAGGTTACCTTACACAAGGTATAATGTTCTTCTCCAAAGACATTAGTTGACAAAAAGAGAGCTAAGTGCCAGATACCTCCATGTGTCCTCTTAAATTAGAATGGCCTCCATAAATTCATATCTTTGAATACTTGGTCCACAGTTGGTGGAACTGTTTGGAGAGGATTAGAAGGTGTAGGCCTATTGTCAGAAGTATGTCCTGAGGGAAAGTTTGGCCTTGAGGTTTTAAAATCCCATGCCATTCTCAGTTAGCTCTTTCTCTGCTATATGCTTGTAGTTCAGATGTGAACTTTCTACTACTGCTTAAGAATCATTGCCATCCTGCCTGCTGCCATGCTGCCTACCATGCTGGTCATAGACTCATCCTCTGAAACTGTAAGCCCTCATTATAAAACACTTTCCTCTTTAAATTGTCTTCTTCATAGTTTTGTTTTGATTTTGTGTGTTTTGTGTGTGTGTGTGTGTGTCTGTCTGTCTGTCTGTCTGTGTGTTGTTGTTGTTGTTGTTGCTGTTGTTGTTGCTGCTGCTGCTGTTCTTGTTTTTTGGTTTTTGGTTTTTTCATTTCTGTGTTTGGCTTTTTTATTTTATTTTATTTTATTTTGGTAATGGCATTAGAAAAGTAACTTAGATATTCTAATCTCCTAAAGAATGTGGCTTACTGTCATTGCTCTTAGTGGCCCACACAAACTTAATGGTAAGACCCTTGTATTGAACATTATATTCTTTGTTCATAGGACATGGAAAAATCAAGTTGGTACTGACTCAGAAACTTCTCTGCTACCTATGTTTCTGAATGCAAGAAGACACTACTCAGGCTGCTAGGGGAACAAAGTCAACAAGAGTCTGACCCAGCTACTGTGAGTTACAACGAGGACTGATGTAGCAAGACATGCTCATGGATGCAACAGTGGCAAAGATTTTAATAGATGTAGATATTTCATTTCTACAGAAAGTTGTACTTTGTACATCAGGACACAAAGCCATTTTTCCTGAGCCCTCAGGCTCCAGTGAGCAAAATTACTACTTTTATTTTAGGAATATTAATATATTATTAAGGAAGCATAGTATCAAAGTATCTTCTAAATTCATATCTTTCTACTCATCGATTCTTGTAGCTCTCAGACCTTATCAAAGAAGTGTTTTCTTTTTTATGCATAAAATTACAAATGGTCAAAGAGCAGATAATAAGTCTCCATCAAGTACTCAAACATAAAATGTGCCTTCCTACAAATATTAGGTGCCCCCTGTTAAGACTCAGTGATTATTGTAAAAGTAAGTGAGGAAAGTCGATAAGATCAAATGGTCATGGAGGACCAAATGGAAATGGTGCCTTCTGGATGTGAGAGGATACCTGCACTCACAAACTCATAAGAGTTGTGGTTGTCTCTAGAGACTTTCATGAGCTCAAGCCAGTCAACATTCCAACATGGAAGGGGAAAGGACTTACAAATCACTAACCTTAGCTGAAGAGCTATTAACAATTGATGACTTTTGGGAGAAAATAAGTTTTATGGGTATGATCTCTAGGAAGTCAATCAATCTCTAGTTATATGGTAAAAAAATACATAAGTAATATACAACAAATACTGGAGTTGGTGAACTATAAACATGTAAACATAAGGTTGAGGTGAGGTAGGGATATGAGGGACAGACGTGGAAGATGTTAGGAAGATTATATGTTGAATATAATTACAGAACTTTGTTACTGACTGGTTTTGTGTGTCAATTTGACACAAGCTGGAGTTATCACAGAAAACAAAGCTTCAGGTCAGGAAATGAAATCCACCTGTAAGGCATTTTCTCAGTTGGTGATCAAAAGGAGAGGACCCATTGTGGGTGGTGCCATCCCTGGGCTGGTTGTCTTGAGTTATATAATAAAGCAAGCTGAGCAAGCCAGGAAAAGCAAGCCAGCAAGAAACATCCCTCCATGGCCTCTGCATCAGATCCTGCTTCCTGACCTGCTTAAGTTCTAGTCCTGACCTTCTTTGGTGATGAACATGGAAGTATAAGCTGAATAAACCCTTTCCTCCCCAACTTGCTTCTTGGTAATGATGTTCATGCAGGAATAGAAACTCTGACTAAGACAACATTATACACCAATTTGAACTTTTCAAAGAATTAATAAAAATATATTGTTAAATTTTCATTCATTTTCATTATTTACTCTTAGTAAAATCATATGATTGTCTCCATGTAGTCTTCTCACATTGCTTATTAACTTTCTTTCAAAATAATTATTTTCAATGCTGCATGTATGAGGTAAAATTAATATTCTTATCCTGCTTGAATAAAAACATATATTAATTTTCTTATTTGCTTTTATCCTTGTTAAAACTATTATTAATTTGTATAGTTTTCAATTTGTTTTCCTAAAATTTTCAAGAAAGCAAGTTACATTATAATTTATTGTTTACTTTTTCTTAATTCTTTTTTGGGAGAATTATGTATGTTTGCTTGTGTAGAAATGATCATTTCCATGTGCAGGTGTCCAGTGAGTCCTGAAGAAGGTACCAGATCCCCTGGAGCTGAACTTACAGGTGGTTCTGAGCTACCTTACATGGGTGCTTGAAAAATAGAGCTTTCTTTCTTTTGCTCTTGGTGACAAGTTCATCCATCCTGTTGCTGTGATGGCTGCATTCATATACTGATATTACAACTTGCTTCTTTGGGCTTCAAATATAGGCTGAATATCAGTGGTTTACTAGGTATCTTTCTGGCCATAAATATCTGATTAGAACTGTTGAGATATCCATTCTAGTTGACTGAGCAACTACTACGCTTTTGGTTTCTCTGGTATGGGGACAGGCTTTATTGTACTATCGTGACCATATTATGTAAGAAAATTTCGTAAAAAAACAGGTTTTAATACATATTCATTCTACTGATTCTGTTTCCCTACAAATGCATAGCTAATAGATATTTTCATACTTGGTATTTACCAGGTGAAAGTTCTCTATAACTGTATTAGAACCACTTTTTGGCTTAATGTTGAGCAACATTGTTCACCATTTTTGGAGATTAGTCATTTGTATGCCTTCATTAGGGAGTGATATAATCACGTCTTTATCCATTTTTCTACTTGCCATGCACCTTGATACTATGGTGTGAATTTTTGCATGTACTGAGGCCTGCACTCTAGTATGGATTAGATATGAACTATCATGCATAGCACCCATATTTGTGTATTATCATATGTATTATCACTTAGTTCCAAGATTGAGGCATAGTTGTGAAAGTCTTAAAGTTTTTAGACATGCCTTACCTAGCAGGTGTAGGGCCACAGGCCTGCAGATATGGAGCTTATGTGCTGCAATACAGACCTCTCTCTATGGCCTTATCTTGTCTTAGAGCAAGGAGAAACCAAAAGCTAAAATAAATTACTCATCTTTTTTTGTGGTTTGAGTGAGAAATATCCTCCAGAGGCTCAGATATTTAAACTGTTTCAAAAGGTTAGGGAACTTTGGGCATGTGGAGACTTGGTAGAAGAAACGCATCACTAGAGGCAATTTGGGGAGTTTATAGCCTTATTCTGCTTCCAATTCCTCTCTATGCTTCCTATGCATGGTTAAAATATTATGTCCCAGCTTCTTGCTTCAGCTTCTTGGAACCATGCCCCTGTACCATCACTACCACAGTGCTAAAATAAACTATAAAAATGTATTGTAAGTGATAGCCATTTTAAATTAGAGTAATTAGATCTGTTTAATGTATATGCTTTTAATTTTTTCTGAGTCTTTATAGAGTTAATTCCCGATATTCAAGATGCAACAATGACACTAAAGGAAAGAGTTCCTTTTTTTATAATATTACTTACCCTTTCTTTCACCAAATTTAACAAATTCATCCATTGCTTTCTGTTTTCACAAAGCCTGACTATCATTTTTTATAAACGTACACTTACAGACTCCTTATTACAGTTATGTATACATTAATTTTATCTTTACAGGAAAGATATCTACAATCAAGACAAGCTGATGGGACTTTCAATCTTTAGTGATCTGAATATATTCCTGATACTTATTCATATTCTGGGCCACACTGGTAACTAAGATTATGTTTTCATATTAGCTACTTTCTGTTTTAACATTTTCAATTTCTTAGTACTATTTAACTGAGTAAAATAATGTCTCCTTTAACCATTATGTCTTCTACTATATAAATAAAACAACTGTGTATATATTGACTTAATATAAATAGGGGATGTATAAATATTAATCAGTGAATCATTTGCATAAAATATATTCTTGTGATTTATTTTAAGCATATATTACTGTACAACTCTTACAGGTTATAGTTTTATTTGCATTATATTTTAATTATTTTTATGGTGTGTATCTATGTGAGGATATTTGAACATAAATGCAAGGACCCATGGAGACAAGAAGTGTTATATCCTTTAAAGCTAAGTTACAGGCCTTGTGAGCCTCAACCTGGGTGTAAAGATAATCCCTTGGGTAGTTTATAAAATGGGTCATTCTTATGTAAGTAACACACAGTTTCTGTTTGAAGGAAGCTTAGTCTTCTCTGCTGTGAAATCTTGAGGTCACTGGAGGTGTTAATTCTCAATCTGATAAGCACAATAAACTGACTTATGAAAGATGATATATATTTTTTTCTACATGAGTCTATGTGACACACACAGATGTGCTTCAAGACTTTACAAGGATTATTTTTTCTCCCTTTTGAGCTAAGATCTACTTCTAGATTTACATGAAGCTTACTCATATTGTTTACAGTCTCACAGTAACCCATACTATGTTATAAAATGCAGTTAGTTTAACAGCTCCTGGAAAAATGACTATAGTTTTGCACACATACAGGGGAGCAAAGATCTTCTGGATCCTAAAGAATTCCTTATATACTACATGTGTATATTCTCTCTAGGCACCATCACTATTGCCAAAAAGGGCCCAAGAAGGGTGTATGAGCCTAAGAAGGTAGCTGACTTCAAGATGATATCTTCTGGGCTACATCAAGACAGAGACACATATGAACTCACAGTACAAAACTTGTGTATGCCCATGCCAAACCAAATCCCAGTTGAAGAGGGGATTTTGGCATGATGTTACACCATTAGATGTGGTGTTATCAGCAATTATTCGTTACTGGGAAAGGAAGAATCAGTTTTTGCTACAGTTGTAGTTCCAGGTATGTCATTCATATTCCATTGGAAGGTCACACATTCAAACATGCTTGGGCAGTCCAAATTGGTCTTGAAGCAGGAAGAAATTGGGTGAGTAAACAAATAGCAAGACCTGAAAAAAATTGTAGCCTAGGTTCTTTGGGCAAAAATGACACTAATTATGAAATGAAAAACTAGTTTTATGTAATCAAGGGTGGACAAAAACTTGTCTTCATGTTTCCGAACTATCTCATAAAATTTATGTTGAAATGAACTTTTGTGGTGATTTCTAAACAATATGTAAATGAACAGGAAACAAAGGCAGCAGAAAAGAGCCACATTTCTCATGGTATCAGGTGCAACATTTCTCAAATCCATACCTTCCACTTAAGACAAAAATCCCAGTTAGTATTTTCTTTAATTTCATTGTTTATATTTGAATAAACATGTATAGTTCAACAAAGCCCACTTGAATGGAAAAGCAAAGCCAGCAGAGTATACCTTTCATAATAATGAAACTGGACATTTGTTTTTAATGTTTTTTTTTTTAAATTTGGTTTTAAATTTATTCCTTTTATTTTAGTTGCAAGAGTGGTTTGACTACACACATGTATGATTCTCTCTCTCTCTCTCTCTCTCTCTCTCTTTCTGTGTTCATATATATGTGCCATGTGGGTGCTTGGTGCTCACAGTGGGTGTCAGATCCCTAAAACTCAGGATTTGGAGTTAAAAAAAAGTAGGCAATCACCATATTCAGTCCAAGAACTAAACACCTGTCTTCTGTAGGAAGCAGGACACATAAATGCTAAACCATTTCTCCAGTCCTAAAGTTGAAATTGAAATAACACAACATACATTATTTAGTAAACACTTTCAAAGCACCAGTATTCATAGTTCACAGATAAAAGTGATTGGAGAACTTGAATTATTTTGATATTGAATAATAATGTAAAGATAAAGGAACTCCAATTAGTGGTACATCACCACTAGGAGGCCCTATTTCCATTATTTGCTCTGGAAAACAATAACTTACTGGGAAGTTAATTAGTGTTTTGTTTTGTTTTGTTCCCCTCCCTCCCTTTGGAACTGTTTTGCTTTGTGGCATCAAGTTTCACAATTCTAATTAAACAATTATGTACATTATGATCTGTTTATTATTCTCCCTATTTCTTCAGAGTACTTAACCTCATGGAGGGCAAGGTTCCTGTGTATCACCCCTTTATCACTGGACAGCATGCTATTGGGACAGAATTGGAACATGGTCAGCTTTCTTGAATAAATTAGCCAGATATTAACTTGGCAGAAAAATGATGAGAGAACAAGATCCATTGGTATGTTCCTCATGCACATGGTTCATGTGGCCAGTGGATTGTAAAGCACCAGGAGTTATTGCTCTCTCAAGTGTAGTCAAGGGATGGCCAGTGACAAAGACTAGAAAAAAATTGTTATCTCTCTTTCTTCTTCATGGGAATTTTCCTTGAGACATTTTTCCTTCTCATCAGAACATAAAACAAAGAAAAGTAGCTTGTGAATTAAGTTAAGGAGCAAAGAGATAAAGTGAACTGTTTAAAAGCCTACTTGCACTGGCTCCCACTCAAGTCTTTGTCTTACATATGGAGAACAAGCATGAGCTTTGATACCTGCCTGTTGCCCCTATCTCTACTCAGTCTAGTGTTTCATTGGTTTTGTTTTCAGATAGGTATGCTGTTAGATGGCATCTAAGAAAGGTTCTAGCTAAAAAGTAAGTTTTCATGAGATGAACCACCATTTTTCATTTGAGGTTCAGGACCCTCAGAGACTTCATCTCAAGATTACCTCTTTCTGCTGATGTACCTTTCCTGTCACTATTACATAGTCTATAATCCCTGGGCATCAGCCCACTATATTAGGCAGATCTCCTTAAAAATAAATATGAAAATATACCTTCACACAGTAATGTTGTATAGATGAATTGACGATTTTATAATTTTTGGTCATGTTTTTATCGAATTCATAAATTGATACAAGTAATCTCAAGCCCTGTATAGAATAAAAGCTGCGACTATAACTCTGTAAACCTTAAGGTGCCATAGGCTAATTGCTTTAATAAAAGAAAGCAGGCTTGGGACAAATTTATAATTAAGTAAAACATTTCTTCTAGGTTATGAATGAGGTCACTGTCTGGTAACTATAGGTCATAAACTGGGGATGGGTAATATATTGTAGATGCAAAGACTGCAAATACATGGTGACCAAGTATATCTATATAAGACTTCAAAATAATAAGACACAAGGCAGATCAGATGGTCTGTCTCTTGACAAAACCATGCTAACTTATGACATAAAAATTATTGCTTTAAACTTCTAATGAACTGATGGAGCTAGTAACAGATAATAGATGTTTATAAGGTACTAGTCTTAATGAAAAGCCATGTAAACAATTTCTGTGCAAACTTTATGCCTTATTGATCTATGACATGAACTCTTGCCTTAAACTTACTATGAATTTTTGGAATGTAAAAGTGCTTAGAAATCTATATGATCAATTATCCTGAGAAGGTATAAAAATCTAAAAAAAAAAATAAATAAATAAAGTGTTAATTTAGCCCTTCTCTGCTTCATCCAGTATGTATATATCTCTGTGTGTACCTGACTTTCTTCATTCATTCTTCCTTTTTTATTCTTTTCTCTCTGGCTCACTAAGAGTTAAGCAAATCTAAGACTTTTACTTGGTCAGGGAGAGGCCTAAGTCAAGGAGAAAAGAACCCAAGTACCTAAATTGTTTCCCCCTTAATTTCCTGCTGCTATCAGCAGGAGTAAAATTGCCAGAAGCCATCATCTTTGGCCCAGAATAGCAAAGAAAGAGTTAAATTGCCAATAGTTAGCAGCTTTAGCCCAAGTCACAGATACTATACTCCTCACAGCCTCAAGGGGTTTCTAACTGTTGGGGCAGGGCCCTGACATTTTTGCCTATCCTGCTTTCTTTCTTAGCACCTAAAAAACAGGGTAATCAGACACAAAGAGAAAATATGGTATTTGGCATCTTGGGTCCCCAGTTCTAGCTAAATGTCTTTATTTTATGTTAATATTGTTACTCCAAAGTCAAAATTAGAAATTGAAGATGGAATATATTTAACATTCTAGAGAAATAACTGTCACACATAAAATGTACAAAATGAAATATTATGGGTGTGTTATTTAGTTCCATTTTGTAAATGTTGATAACACTGAGCCCTTTCAAATATAATTCTATCCCACAATTTCTACATAATCAACAACTACTTAGGAAACTGATCTCAGCTTTGAAACATACCCATACAGACATTATCTTACACTCAACATCTGTTAAAATAGCTCAAGTTTCATGTCCAGACCAGAGGTGCTTCTGATTACATTAGTTCACAGTTTGAAAATCGGAATGGTTACTATTGCTCCAGCACAAACTTATTTTCTACCAAACACACTACAAAGTATTTGTATCAAGGAAATTATGGTTGCATTTATCAAAAAATACAATGGAGAAAGGCAGTTTTGAATTTTGGTTCCTGCACACAAACCTTTTATCCTCTGACCATATATCCTTCCTCTTAACATAATAAGGGCAGTACCTTTGACAAGGTCAGTCATCTGGGGAACATCTTATTCTGGATATTTGAATAAGGATCTTTTGTTCTTGGGCACTCATAGCCAGGGAAGGCAATACAAAAAGTAAGAATACTTATTCCAGAGGGCAATTTTCACGAACGTTGTAAAAGGCAATTTTTGGAAGTATCATGTGCAATTAAGATAATGCTCCAGTGTACCTGTAGAGATATTAATGAACTCCCAGTGGGGCATTATTAACTTCACAGTCAGCAGTAATTTTGCTCTTCCTTCTTATTAAGCTTTATTGATATGGATCCCCCCAAAAGAGAAAATGGTTGAATAATCCTTTCAGGCTTATTCCTTGAAGCATCACTCCTTTCATTTTACAATTATGTCCTCCACAGATATCATCTATTCTCATATCAGGCAACTATCCTGAGTTTTAGCAGCATTTTTGCCCAACTACTGAAAGATGACTACAACTTTTCATTTTGTTCTAACTCTATAATTTTATACAACTTCACTCATGATAGATATCATTGCCAGATTTTCCACCTCCTTTTCCACACAATGTTTATTTCTTCAATTTTAAATCATCAATAAGCTTCAGTATTTTCTTAATAGATATTTATTCTCTTGAGGCCCAATAAGTTTTGTGAAGGTAGGGGTTGCAAAGCATGTTAGTCTACAGAACACAATTAAAAGTATGATAATTGTTTCTCTTATGGTTTTCTAAGTTCATAGATGTAAGAATGGGATATGAATATCAGCAACAATAGCTGTGGTTTTATCAAGCTAAGCACACTACCCAGGACCATTTCATATCTATAAAAGAGGTCAACTAAATGATCCCAAGATTCATCCCAGGATAAAATGCTACAAAGTGGAAATTATACAGCCCCACTCATATAATACAGTGTGTTACTTGCTGAGACAAGCTCTATAGCTAACCTTCTGTAGAGGTTCTCTGTGGAGTGAAATGGGCTCTCTAAGTACTTCTGCAGGTTATAGCATGTCTATAGCTCACACAGTATTCAGTATAAGTACCTGGAGGTCCTTTTCTTCCCTGTGTTGTGCTACCAGCATCATGGGCATTCTGGAGATATGGCAAGATAAGGAAAAAATTAGATATTGAAAACAGAATTCCTATTTGTCCTTAGAAAACCATAATATAAAGAAATGAAACCAATTCAATTGTTTATTTTTATGCTTTTTATATTAGCCATGCCTATACCCTTGATCCCTTTCAGTTTTTAAGACCTGAATAAAAATCTTGTGCTCTAGATACTGAATGTGGAATATTGAGACCGTCACTAGCAATATCAGTGTCAAATAACCAGGGTTTCTTAATATCAGTTTCACTCTTATGTGTGGACAGAGGAGATCCCTACTGTAAAGTAGGGCATTCCCTAACCTGTACCTTCAAGATGTTAGTAGCATGTCCACCAGTTATCACAAGTGAAATGTGTCTAGGGACTGAGGAGGTAAATCAGTAATAGAGGGTATGCATATCAGACCCCAGTTTGAGCCACATATGCTAAGAAGTTGGGGAAGGCAACCACAGAAAATGCAAATTACTCCATTGTGGGTAGAGCATGAAAGGATATGAGTGAGCAACATGATCTCATTTCAAAATCACCAGGCTGAAGTTCACAAACCAATTGCACAATTTCAATCATGGTACCAAAATCACAAACTATAAATGAAAAAGAAACTGTTTTAATGTTTTATATTTTAGATTTTTCTGTGATTACTTCCCAGATCTCTAGCTGTGTTTCTTAGCTCCCCTTTGTCATCTGAGTACTCAGAGGAATGACTACAGCACTTCATTGGAATACATCTAGAGATATTTTAAGATGAAGAGGTGTTATTTCAAAAGAGAATGGAATCAAACCCAAATGATTTTCTGAGGACTAACACCATCTTTCTAAGTTTGATCTGGTTTAAAGAAAAATTCTTGATCTTGATGTTTGAAAAAAAAGATCGTTATACTTAACTGAAGATTCTAGCATACTTCATGGAATGATGTGTTTGAATCCTAGTTACCAAAAAAAGAAATAGGTAACAATGTGTGTTTCACAAAAGTGTTATCAAATACCATGGAAATTTGTGGTTAGGAAGAACCATGGTCAAGTTGATTTACTTCAATAAGATAAGTGGTATTCACATTCCAGAAGAGAAAGGCACATATGCATTCATTCTTATATTATCATTTATTAAAGATGGCTTACTTGTTAGAGTTACTAATTCACTAATTCCTCCCTTTATGAAAATAAATTGCTTTCTTATTGCTTCATTTTTCACTCTGAAGTGCTCATAGGGAACAAAATCTTTTGTCTTGTAATACAGGAATGGTAAGTCATAAGATTCTGAGGAAAATAATCCCTTGTTACTTAGTTCCCATGATGTGATATTGCATCACTGTGGTGGCAGATTTTTGTTTAACCAACAAATATCACAGCACAGTAATTGTGAGATCTTGGATCTAGTCCATGGGCTCTTAGAACATAAAGAATGCAGCAATTGCACAAAAGCTGTTCTATGCTGCATGGGGCACATAAAACACAGCATCCATAGTAATATTTGAGACAATAACTTCTTTCCACAGAATACTTATGTTCATTAACTGGTTGCTGTTCTTCAGAGACACCTCAGTAGGAAGCATTGTCCTAAACAGAATACAAAGGGTCACTGAGACTCAAATATATATTGAATGTTGGGAGTTTTCAAAAGATACAGGAGACACATATTACCAAGCTGATCTTGAGAAAGAAGGTAGATTCCTATCAGCCACAGAACAAATGACATATACATCCCGGTAAAGATAAAAGGCAAAAATGAATAGGTAGAGCAATGCAGACCACGAATTTGTTTGAAGAAATTCAACAAAGGTGTCTAGCTTGAGAGTAGAATCTATGATTCCACTTGATTAACATCCAGAGCAGATTATGTGGCAACATAATCAAATGAAAGTTTCATCTAATTTCATTTGGATTCTTATGTAATTATAACTACACTTCCAAATAAATAAACATAATCTATCAGCTATGCATTACTACACTCCTGGAAGAACAGAGAGCTCAAGGGCTACTAAATCCCAAATACATCGGATGTAATAACTGCTTAAGAAGCATCTCCATTATCTACAGGGATCTCTCAGTAAGGATTCAATTAGAGAAAGAATCACTGATTGTTCCACTTGGTCTGCAGCAAGGGTGCTCTCCATTTCATTGCAGGCCCTGATAGGTCACTCCCTGATACTCCTGGCAAAAAAGAATTTTCTTATTTTGATGGAAAGATCTTTGCCACCTGCAAATCATGAGCACTGGTGAAATAAACAAAGTTTAGCATGTGTGTAGTTATTTTTCTCTTTCAGTGTGAATAAGCATAGAGAAGGAATAAAGGTAACAAATTACAAATTGTAAAATTTTTGGCAAAGCAAAGTCTTAGCCATAGAAGTATATAATATTGGGCAAGTCCATCTAGGACCAACAAATCCTGATCATATTTGTGGTGTGTGTGTGTGTGTGTGTGTGTGTGTGTGTGTGTGTGTGTAAGAGAGAGACAGAGATAGAGACAGAGAGACAGATAGAGAGGTGGGGGAGAGATAAACAGATACAGACAACGAGACAAACAGAGACATGGAGAAAAAGAGATTGAGAGACAGACAGAGACATAGAGACAGCATAAGAAGAGAGATATAGAAAGACTGAGAAACAGATGTAGAGCAACAGAGAAAGAGAGAAGGAGGAGGAGAAGGAGGAAGAGAGAGAGAGAGAGAGAGAGAGAGAGAGAGAGAGAGAGAATGAGGGTGAGGGGTGAGGAGAGCCGTGGAGAAAGAGGTAGGAGTGCACAATGTTCTGCTGTAAAATTTCAAGCTAATGTAGCTCAGTAGCCTCCCCTTTTCAGAAATGTTCATTTGTTCTAGAATCTTTCACTTTTCCCATCTCCTTCCCCAGATCCTGCAGTCTAAACTTTTGCTATCATATCTCCTGACACCTTATCATCTTCCAATTATGATGATTGCAACTTTTTTTTTTTTAAATGTAATTGCATTTCTACTTGACTGCTCCCCTTTGAGAGTGAAGGAGACAGGGAATGTTCTTTGTGGCAGCTTGACTGGTATGCTTGTAACAAGTTTGCTTCAGGGAAGAGTTTGGAAAACAGCTACATATCTATGTGATACAGTTTATCTTTAAAGGGAAATCTTGCCTGGACCTGGGCACTCTGTCCTCTTTCTGACCTTGTCTTTTAGATCTGAGGTTAAAAGGAACCTGCTAATAGATTAAGTCATCCCATATGGTCAAAGATGAAGTACTCCTGCTAATGGGCTCAGATCTTCACGTTCTAAGAAATTAATGATGCTTAGAGGGTAAAAACAATTTATATAAACTTACAATGTCATAGAGTTAGCAAGAAATAGTTAACTCCCACTGTTTATATCATCTATATGCAACTTCCAAACCACATACTCTTCATATGTCAAGCTATTAGTCCTTAGGTATATTAGTTCTCTTCCATTGTAATGCATATTTCTAAATACTTAAGCAGTTGTATGAACTAGTTTTGGTGTAGCAATAAAAAGATCCATTGTCTATTGTTTTCCTATAAGATAGATAGACTACCATTCCGTAGCTGGGATAACATCCCTGAACAAAGAAGCCATGCTCTGTCTTCTTGGCATATTCGTTTTACTATTAGTTTCATCCTGAATCCCACAATCCTGCAGAGGCAACAATGACTATGAACACATTCCAGGAAGTGAGACTACAGATGTGGGAAAGAGTCAAGTGTACCCCCCCCTCCGGAGAGCTGTTATTCCAGGACACTGTCTCATCTCCCACACAATGCTGTTACCTAAGTGTTGTTCTCCAGTGTTGTCTCTTGATTCAAACCTAGTTTCAAAGAGAGATTTTTGAAATCTAACTTTTATCATGCATCTTACTAATCTCTCAAGCATTGAAAATATTCAGTGAAAAAGTAACACAAAGAAAGAAATAACTCATATGGGTGCAAGTTTGGACAATGTTAATTGGGTTTCGTGGGTGGTAACAATAATAACGATAAAAAATACATCATGAATTTTAGAGTGGGACATGTTGGCGAAGGGAATTTGGGGTGAGTTGAGGGGAGAAATGTTGGAGGATAGGACCATTTTTCATTGTATACGTTATGTAAAATTTAAATATATGCAAAAAATAATGAAAGAAAAGAAAAATTAAAAAAAATTAATTAAAAACAGAAGGCTATCAACTTTTGACACAGTCACAGAAGACAGGTAAGAATTAGATGAATATAGGCCCAGGCCAGGAACTTCTAAGTAGGTAAAGAAGAAGGAATCACTAAACCAATCTTCAAAATAACTTATCAAAAGGCAAAGAAGTCAAAGCTAACAGCCAATCATTCCCTACCTATAACTCTATGCTAATTACAAGAAAGAGATTATGCTGAGAGTATGAATTCCTTGAAATGACTCTGAACCATGCTGCTACTTCCGTGGACACATTCTGGGAAAGCTGTGAGCCTAATGGCACAACCCTGATTGTGCCAGGCTCTTTCCTTTCAGCATCTGCAAGTGGTCACCAGAAGAATTCAATCTTAGGCCAAAGATTCTTTTTAAATGAGTTAGTACCGTGCAGATTTAAGATGCATCCATGGAGCTGGCCATTGTCATCCACACCAAAAACCCCACCACACAAGAAGCAGAAATATGGGGATAGGGAGTAGAAGACCATTTAAATCCATGTTACAAGACCCCATCAAATAAGGAAATAAACAACTAATGCAAAGATCATTTACTTCCAACTTTTGTGTAAAGAAAATGGTATGGTAAGTTATTGAACTCTATGTTTGTGTCCACCACAATAGTCTTCTATATCTTTAAAAGATAGATCATTTAATTTACATAATTTGAGGAATTAAAATATCATATTCAATGTTTGGAGAAATAATTTATTGCTTAATATCATTTTCTGTTCTTGCAGTGGACCCGGGTTCAGTTCTCAAAACCCACACAGCAGCTTACAAGTGCCAGTAAATCCAGTTCTAAGGATCCAGTACCCTTGGATCTCCATATACACAAATTCATGTGTCTCTGTCCACACATGAGAATATAGATACATACATTTCAAAGAGTATACACACATACACACATGAGTTGGGGAGAATAATACTGTTACAAAACCAGTAACCTGGCATTTAACATAAAGCAGGAGCAAGGAAAACAATGTGCTGAATTATTAATTTATTGTTATGACTAAGTTAGCATGTACTGGCCTACCCCATGCAAACAGCATAGGGTTAGATACATACTGTCATTTAGTAGTCTGTGTTGTAATGGTGAGTGGATCCACAGGAATTAGCTTGATCCTGTCTTTGCTCAATCTCTTCCCTGTACACATCAATTAATCCATGCTGGTAAAAATCAGCTCTATAGGTACAAATGCAAACGTTTACATGCATAAGAGGTTTGCTGTGATTGGTACAAGCATCCTTTATGTGGCTATATACAACAGTCTCTTCAGCTCAGTCTCTGAATTGGCTGACAGTATCCTATGCTGCCTCTCCAGGTGTGGCAACATTAGTCTCAATAATAGGTTTCTCTTATTCATTCCTGACTTGGTACCATGAAGAAATAAACAACAGAGACAGTGAGAGAATAGTGATAGTAGAGACAGTGAGGAAAGATGAATAGCAGAATAGTTGCACAACAAGCTGTGAAAGGGGCAGACAGTGTGCTCCAGAAACAGCTACAGAAGAGGCTGCACAATTGGTGGACAGCACTAGGGATGGAGCAGCAGCATCAGCCATAACAACAAGAGGCAGAAAAACAGGAGAGTAACCAGGGCAGGAAGACAGTGACTTGAAGAAGTTGAGAAGTAAGCAGAGAATCCTGCACTCAAGAGGGCTAGAAGGCAGTAAGAAAACAGAAAAGAAAACTGCAACCTCTCATTTCTGGGAGATTTCCACAGATCTGCCCAGCCTCTGTGATCAGGAGCTGCAACAAATGGTGCAGGAATCCTCATGTTTAGACTTACCAGGAAGGTAGGTTGTTAATAACTACTAGAAGTTTCCATGTACACTTTCAAAGATAGGAATAAACAGCACTCCTCTCCAGCTATGATGCCCATGAACTACAATAATCACCATCATGACATGATAACCATTATATTTAATAACAATGCAGTAGTAACATTCATACCTTAGTAGTAACCAACTGGTCTTTAATTGTATTTAAGAGCCAATCAACAAGAGGGAAACAATGCCCTGTACCAGAAGCCTAACCAATGATGCAGGACTAGTAAGTCATGCATCTTGGAGGAGAACCTGCAAATACCACTTTATTAAAATAGCACAATGCCTAATGATACTCTGAATATTTGTCCTTCTGCCCACAGATAAGCTTAGTTCTTACCCAAATACATTATTTAAAAAACTTAATTTACTTGCCATAATAAAAAGTGTGTGTGTGTGTGTGTGTGTAGGTGGGAGAGAAGTGACAAACAGCGAGTCATAGACTTCAGTAGAAAATGAAGATATTAACAGTGGAGAAAGAAAAAGAAGGGCAGATGGGAATAGAGAGAAATAAATCAGAAGTAAGAATACCCAAATAGTTTTCTGAGACATCCAGGTCTGTGTCAATCAAGAATAATTTAAAGTTCCTTATGTTGTTAATGCTAACAAAGTCAGCCAATCTGTCTCCCATAAAGTTTAAGTAAAATGTTTGTTAAGAAACAAAATATTGACCAACAAGATAGAATGGCAAAATCTAGGCATGTCAAAAGGTTCAGCATTCTTTCAGTCACATGGCCATCTTCTGATCAAAGTCAAGAAAGCATAGCTGGTTGGCATCTTTGAGCTATTCCTGAGACAGTTTTCCTATGCTCCCAGGATGTGATAATCCTGTTTGCTTCACAGGCGTACAAGATAGTCTGATTTTTTATGCTCCCATTTCCTGACACTGTACAGAACAAATTATAATTAGGAAAACACCTGAGGAGAAGGTGACAATTCAGTTGTCCGTTTTTATAGATGAATCCCATTTATACCAGAACAAGTAATTCACTCTCAAAATAGATACCTAGAAGATGTGTAGTTAGCTGGTTCACTGCCATGAGAAGAATCCAATTGCTAAGATGACAGCAACTACAATAGCAGAAAATGTGAGTCCTATAAATATTGTCATGGCCAACAAGACTCTAATACAGGTATGGAGTAGTACACAAACAGCCATTTTGCAGAATATTCCTTCACAGGCAAACTAAAGCAGCAGTGTCAGCAAATCATATATCGATCAACAGGGTTCTTACTGCTAAATGAGAATAAGTGTTCAAAAGACAGAAAATAAGCAAATAGGCAGCCTGTGATAGGGATATTTATAAAGCCTAGCCTCGCTTGAGAGTTTCGCTCAGGGTGGATCAAAAACGTGTTATAACCTTATCTTTAGTCATTTGGAGGAAAGCTCTAAAAATCTTTTGCCCAAGAGGATATATTTAAGTCTCAGATTAATTTTTCTCACCAGAGGTAATCTTTATTCTATGTATGTGCTACAGCAAGTACAGATGAAAAGCAGAATGGTGCAAAAAATTAATAATAGTAAAGCTAAAATGTATTGAACTTAGAGTAGCTTGTTTGTGTTTCCAATAAAAAGCAATATTAACTCTGTCCATATGGCTTATATAGTGCACACACACACACACACACACACACACACAAACACACACACATATAAAATATTATACTATATTTCATTACTGTTTGAAACTATCATAATTTCTCTCTCTCATCCATTTTCTTCTTTTCACAAAATGTTCATTTTTAGAGGAACGAGATTACTTATAAGTGGATCTATTAATCAGTAGCTGAGCCCTTTCCATTATTAAGGATATGTGTACTTCTTATGATAAGGAAAAATGAAATAGGCTAAAATTTTCTGTGTTGTTCATGACCAATATATAGATATTTTCCATTAACCAACCTTTAGACAACCTCGATCAAAGTTGTTATGAGATAGCCATGTCTGAAATTTGTGTGTGCCCATGTGTGTAGTGCATGCAGTGCATGTATTTTTATAGATATATGAACCTGTGTGTGAAATCAAAGGCCATCTGATACATGTCAATATATTGGGTGACTTTCACTAGCATTCTGTACCTTAATAATTTTTATTTATTTCCATACTGTTTTATTGGGAAGCTATGCCAAATATTGAAAAGGAATAAGCATTTCAAGGACATTTCCAGAAATTTGAAGGGGTGAAACTCCTCAACTCACAAGAGACCACAATGACACCAAAATAAAGACTCTAGGATCAAAATCTCATTGATCCTAGAGTTCAAAACTTAGTCAGGAACTATTTAAAAACCTCCAGGCATTCTTCTTCCCCTGTCCATAGCACTAGGGTTATGGATGTGAACAGACACAGGCAGTGTTTTTTTATTTGGGTCTCGAGGATCTGAACACTATTACTCATACACAGCAAGAACTGTGTAAATTCATTTGTTTTCCTTGACTCAAAATTTTGGTTCTAAGCATTCATCCAAGATTTCTTGTTTTCAGTTTTCATGTCCTTCAAACTGGGATGCTTCTTTAACAAAACTAGTAATAGAATTATGGAATGTTGAATCACCCCAAAAACAATTGTATCTATGATTGCTACATCAGAGATAAAGACTCTATTTCCAAGGCACTAGCTATGTAAGGGCCACAAACAAGAAATTGGTTAATGGAACAAGTTAAGACACATGTGAAACAAGATAAGGAGTTTAAGTTTTGTAGAAGAGCTGGAGAGATAGCTCAGTGGTTTATAGAGTTTCTTCTCTCCCAGGGGCCTTAGTTCAGTCGCAAATTCCCAACAATCCTATCAGGCAGTTCACAGCAACATACGTTGGTACTCTAGCTCCAAGGTATCTGATCCCTTCTTCTGGTCTTCACAGGTGTATACACACACACACGCACACAGACACACACACACACACACACACATGCATATTTGCATGTAGAAAAAGAGATAACATACATATTCAAGAAAATAAAAGTCTCAGGATGAAATGCATTAAGAATAGATCAGATTATGTGTACAATACAAACAGAAAAGTGTCAAGTCAGATGTTTTCAATGGACTAGAATATCAACACAAGGGAAAGTATACTGGTCCTTTTGATTTAACAGGTGTTGACCATCACATCTAAGATTAAAAGCTACAATGAAGCCCCAGTTGGACTAAGTTACAGAGAGCACAAAGGATAGTCATTGAGGGGTGATAGGAAGTGATATACACAAAGAAGGGGAGTCTTCAGAGTATATATAAACCGGGTCACTGAGTATCATCAGAGTGTAATAAAAATGATCTGCGTCAGTATGTTTCAGTATCTACCTCAGGTTCTCAAAGGGAATATGCAACAGCCAAGTTTGTCAGCTTTCACTCTAACAACCCTATACATCAACCACCCCTCACTGTCAAGCACAGAGGCTGAAGAAAACCACAGAATATTCAGTCTCTGGTGAGGAAACACTAAAGTTAATTTAAATAGGGCACAGGGAGGAGAAGGGATTAGAAAACAGAGAACTAACTTCTCACTATTTATGAATTAGATACTTACAAAGTTCACAGGTGCTTCCCCTCACAGTCATTCTAACCATTTTTTGCTGAGCTGAGGTTCAGAATTTTCAACTGTATCCCAGCAAAGAAAACCAAACCAAAAGAACAATGAAGGGCTTTCCCAAAATCCCTAAGCAAGTAAAAATTTCCATGGCTCTCTGGCTGCCCTCATACTCACCTACAAAGCAGTAAATAGTCCCTCCCCTCACAGGGGCATTTGCAAAGGGCTTGGTAGCAGCTCCCTTCTCTGATTTATTCTGGACCAAAAAGCTAACTATAACCTTTAGAAAACAATTTGCATCTAATGGCTGGTACCTGCTCTGATAGATATTTGCTAAATAATATATGCTAGATGCAGAAAATGTTCTCTTTCTGTTTTCTACAGATTGGAATGATGTTAGCAGCAAAATGTCTTTTGCTAATAATGATTTTTCACAATAGGATGTTGTAAATGTAAACCAACTACACTTGCTAGTGTATTTTATAATAATGTTCTACAAAGTATGCTTTCTTTTAACAATATATGGTAGGAAACATAAAAGTTTTAGTGTATGTGTTATTTGTGTGTTGGGGTCACTCATGTGTAATCATGCATGTGGAGGGAAAAGGTCAATTTTGGATATCTTCCTCAATCTCTATCCATCTTGCTGTTTATTATTATTATTATTATTATTATTATTATTATTATTATTATTAAAATATTTTTTACAGTCCAATCTTTATCTCCCTCCCAGATTGCCCTGTGAATGTTCCACATCCCATACCTTTTTCCTACCCCCTAATCTTCAAGAAGATGTCCCCAACCCCACACACTTCCCATCCCACCAGACCTCCCCACTCCCTAGGGCCTCAATTCTCTTGAGGGTTAGGTACATCTTCTCTCCCTGAGTTATGACCCAGGAGTCCTCTGCTGTGTATGTGTCGGGGGCTTCATATCAGCTGTCATATGCTGGCTGGTTGGTGGCTCAGTGTATGAACAATCTCAGGTGTCCAGGTTAGTTGAGACTGCTGGTCTTCCTATAGGGTTGCCCTCCTCCTCAGCATCCAACAACCCTGAGATTACACCTTATACCATTCAGAATGGCTAAGATCAAAAACTCAGGTGACAAAATATGTTGGCAAGATGGAGAGAGAGAGAAACACTCCTCTATTGTTGGTGTGATTGCAAACTGATATAAATAAATCTGGACGTTCCTCAGAAAATGGGAAATAGATCTACCTGAAGATCCAGCTATAACACTCTTGGGCATATAACCAAAAGATGCCCCACCATGCCACTGGGGCATGTGTTCCACTATTTTCATAGTGGCCTTATCTATAATAGACGGAAGCTGGAAAAAAAACCAGATGTTCCACAACAGAAAATGGATACAGAAAATGTAGCTCATTTACACAGTGAAATACTACTCAGCTATTAAGAACAAGGACATCATGAGTTTTGCAGGCAAATGGGTGGAACTAGAAAATATCATACTGAGTGACATAACTCAGACCCAAAAGGACATGCATGATATATATTCACTAATAAGTGGATATTAGCCAAAAAAGTACAGAATATTCAGGATACAATCTACAGAACTCAAGAATGTTAAAAAGCTGAAAGGCCCAAGTGAGGATGCCAGAATCCCAGTTGGGAGGAATAAGAAAGCAATCACAGAGGGTGAGTGTGGAGAAATGGAAGGACCTGGGTTGAAAAGGAGACAGGGAAGGAAACATGGTCAGGTATTGGGGGGAAGGGACAGGACTGAAGCCCCGAGGGCCAGCAGAAAGAATCGAAAAGACTAAACTTGAGAGGTAAGAAGTGGGGGGACCTTCTAGAATGTACAAGAGACCTGGGATGTGAGAGACTCTCAGGACTCAAATGGAGAGAGCTTAAATGAAATGCCCTAGAGTGGGGAGAGCAAACTTGTGGAGTCCACCTCCAGTAGAAAGACAGGGCATCAACTTGAGGGATGGAGTTGCCATCCCACAATCAAAAACTCTGACCTAGAATTGTTCCTCTCTGAAAGAAGTGCACAGTCAAAAATGGAGAAGAGCCTGAGGCAAAGGAGGTCTAGTGACCTCCAACTTGGGATCCAGCTCAATGAGAGGCACTATTACTGATCCTGTGGTGTACTTACAGACAGGAGCCTAGTATGGCTGTCCTCCAAGAGGCCCAACAAGCAGCTGAAAGAGTCAGAGATACTTACCAATGGATAGAAGCTGGTGACCTATCCTGCTTTTTAAATTTTAAAATGTAAATACATAGTTTCTCTTTTCCTTTCCTTTTTTTCAATTCCTCCTTTGCCCTTATCCTTGCTCCCTTTCAAACTTATGGTTTCCTTTACTTTAATTTTTATTGTTAGATACAAACACATGTATACACACTAAATAATAATAATGATGATGACAATAATAATAATAATGTCATAATTTTAAAATAAAAAGTAGATAATACACTGATTTAAAATATTTTTTTGAGCTGCTAATGATTGATCCTCAGGCTGTAAACATTCTAAAGAGCTAATCTTCCACCGAGTTGTTTCTCCAGCTCCTGATAAGAAGACAACAACAACAACAAAAAAGCAGGGCTTAAAACATGGTTTGGTAACTAAGAACACTGGCTGCTCTTCCAAGAAAACTGAATTTGATTTCCAGCACCCAAATAACAGCCCACAGCCATCTGTAACCCTAGTTTCTGGTGTCTGACACCTTCTTCCAGCTTCCTGGAGTCCCTGCATGAATATGTTATACACACACATACAGGCAAGACATCCCTTCATGTGAAATAAAACTAAAAAATATTTTTATAGAAATAAGTTAAAGGAACTATAATTCATGACAGCCTAACATGCACTTTATGGGTATAATTTTCAGTGCATTTTGACAGATGTGCTGGTACTCAAATGGGCCAGTCTAGTGAACACAAAGAGCTTGTTATGCACTGACTTTTCCTTGTGCTTCTCATTCTATTTTTCATTCCTACCTGCCACATGTCTGGGTTATTCTAAATTAGAATTGCCTTTCTTAGAGCTTTGTGTAAACAAAATTTACAATATGCACCTTCCATGTCTTCCTTTACTTAATATCACATTAGTAAGATTCATCTGTGATTTCTTTACATCATTGTATATTATTCTGTTATATGAAATATGTGAATTGCTTATCCATTTGTTTGTTAATAGGTAACTGGACTGCTTCTACTTACTTCTCTTATGAATGAAACTATTAAGAGCATTCCTTTGTAAGCCCATGTGTACACCAGCAAACTCATGAATTATTAGGTATTGCATATATTTTAGTCATTTCACTCTCAGAATTAAGTGTGTGCTTTTAATTTATGCTATGTAAATCTGCACATTTATCAATACACCTTTTGTCATATTTTAAATTATTAGTCTTTAAATTTTAGTCCGTATATTCTTATATTCTTTATGATTTTTCTTTCTTTTTTTCTTGACAAAGAATATGATATGGGAAAATCATAGTGAACATAGAAGAAGATCTAAAGAGATGCAGAGATGTCTGAAATTGGGACACTACACACTGCTTTTCCAGCTAAGAGTGACTCCTGCCACTTGTGAACCAGTTTCTTATAATCTTAGGTTTGATCTCCAGGCATTGCCAATACATCTAAACTTACCCATAAGTCCCTCTCTGACTGTATTAACTAATTTTCTAGGGCCTGTTACAGAATGCCCAACAAAAACAACTTAAGGAAAACTGAATCTTTTCCAGCTCACAGTTCAAGGGTGCTGGCCATCATGGCAGGGAAAGGATGAAGGCAAGACTATGAGGCAGATGTTTAAATTGTATCTACTGTCAGGAAGTAGACAAAGAGATGAAAAATGGTGCTCAGCTCCCTTTCTCATTTGTATTCAGCCCTGAACTCCAAATCCTGAGGCAGTGCAACGTACATAGAGGGTCGTTGTTTCCTCAATTAAATTTTCTGGAAAAACCTTCTTAAATATACCATGAAGCATGTTGCCAATCAAGTTGAGGCGGGAGAGGTGGTTCAGTGATTAAGGGTACTAGCTACTCTTGTAGACAACTATTGGTTCCCAGTACTGAAATTGCAGCTCACAACTCCCTGTAATTCCAGTTCCAGCAGATCTGATGCCCTCATCTGGTCTCCACAGCCATTGCATGCACATGTTGCACATAAATATGTAGGCAAAATCTCATACACATAAAAAAATTACAAAGCTTCTGTAAGGCATAGGACACTGTCAATAGGACAAAACAGCAACCAACAGATTGGGAAAAGATCTTTACCAATCCTACATCCAATAGAGGGCTAATATCCAATGTATACAAAGAACTCAAGAAGTTAGACTCCAGAGATCCAAATAACCCTATCAAAAAATGGGGAAGAGAGCTAAACAGAGAATTCTCAACTGAGGAAACTCGAATGGCTGAGAAGCACCTAAATAAAGAAATGTTCAACATCCTTAGTCATCAGGGAAATGCAAATCAAAACAACCCTGAGATTCCACCTCACACCAGTCAGAATGGCTAAGATCAAAAACTCAGGTGACAGCAGATGTTGGCAAGGATGTGGACTCCTCCATTGATGGTGTGAATGCAAGCTGATACAACCTCTCTGGAAATCAGTTTGGCAGACCCTCAGAAAAATGAACATAATACTACCGGAGGACCCAGCTAGTCCACTCCTGAGCATATATACCCAGAAGATGCTCCAACATGTAATAAAGACACATGCTCCACTATGTTCATAGCAGCCATATTTATAATAGCCAGAAGCTGGAAACAACCCAGATGTCCCTCCACAGAGGAATGGATACAGAAAATGTGGTACATTTATACAATGGAATACTACTCAGCTATCAAAAACAATGACTTCATGAAATTCACAGACAAATGGATGGATCTTGAAAATATCATCTTGAGCGATGTAATGCAGTCACAAAAGAATGAACATGGTATGTACTCACTATTACGTGGTTATTAGCCCAAAAGTTTGAAATACCCAAGAGTTACTTCACAGCAACAGTAGGGCAGAGTGTGAGGTCCCAGATGGAGGAGTTGGAGAAGGGACTGAAGGAGCTGAGGGAGTTTGCAGCCCCAGGGAGGGAGCAACAGTGGCAACTGGCCTGACCACTCAATGCTCCAGGAGATAGGATCACCAACCAAAGAATACACATGGAGGGACCCATGGTGCTGGCCACATATGTGGCAGAGGAGGGTCTTGTTAGACATCAAGGGGAGGAGAGGCCCTTGGGCCTGAGTGTGTTAGATCCCGCAGTATAGGAGAATGCCAAGGAGGGAAGAGGAGAGTGGTTGGGTAAGTGGGTGGTAGAATACTCCCATAGAGGCAGGGGAGGGGGGAGGGAATAGGGAGGTTCCAAAGGGGAGATCTGGAAGGGGGAAACCATTTGAAATGTAAATAAAGTAGGAAAAACAAAAAACAAACAAACAAACAAACAAACCAATTACATGTTTAAATTCAATCATATTGACCATTAATATGACCTTTTACTCTGATCCTAGCATTATGGTCTTCATGTCTACAGATTAGTAATATGCATTCTTTGAATAGGAGTTAATTCAGTAAGTTAAATTTTGGATTTGAAATGGGAACGAATCCATGGGAGACCTAAGCAGAGATCATCTTTGAGTCTTAACTGTAAGGGTCTCTAGGTACCTCCATTCAGATTTGACTTTGGTAATTAGATAGATACAGTGGCCTGGGTTTGAGTTGCAGCAGAGATAATTCCAAGGGACTCCACAGATGCCTTTGTACATAATTCATTAGCTATGCCATGTGGCAGAGAAAATAGCGTTGTAAATGCAACTCCTTAAAATGAACAGGCAGATGAAAAAGCAAAAGCACACTCTAAAATTTCAGGAAGGGTAAATTGTCCTGTTTTCTAATAGGCTGACTACTCTCACTGTAAGCTAGTCACTTGTTTTAAATATAATCAGTCTTAGGAGGGCACTGAGTTCTTGAACCGCGTACTAGCAACTGCTATTAACAGTAATGGAATGATGCTTTCACCTAGAGTTCAACTCAATCTTTATTTACATTTTCATATATGGCTAATCCTAGCAGATTTGGAAGCACTGTCAGGGATAAAGGTCTTAGTCTATGGTTTGGAAGAGAAGTGGGACAAATACTAATGACAAGCAATGAGTCTGTTGTCATTTGGGGAACTCAGGATGCTAATGGTGGCAGCAGGGGCAGGGGAGGAATATATAAAATATGGCAGGGCTTGTTGACAATTTAAGATTTCTCTTTGTTTGGCTTTTACAATTTGAACTGCTCCAGTAAATAAATACTACTCTCAGGAAGATTATACACACCACCTTACTGTGACGTTTATTAAAACTCTCCCCAGATATGCAGAACACTAACAACATTTTTGAGTTGTATATAAAATACCTTTGAAAAGGAGGCTCTAATTTGGGATTTTGGTTACATTTTAGAAATGCAAAATAGCCCTTTGTCTACACATGTTCAAAACCATTGCATATTTAATGTGGAACATATATTTTTAGAACATATGCAAATATAGGCAGTAGAATCTTGGCATAACCTTTTTTTTTTTTTTTTTTTTTAAATTTGGTCAATGATTTAATTGTTCCATAGATGTTATCATGTTCACAACACTATTAACAGCTGGATGCAGACTATTACCTAAGGCTATTTGCTACCTCTGCAAGAAAATTGCATTGTTTAATTTTCTAGGAAACTCTAAAATTAATATTGCTATAATTTTCCTAGAAAATGGGAACCACATATCTTTCAGTCTTCTAACTTTCTAAAATACTATGCAAATTAGAAATTTCCACAACTATAAGTAGTTCAAGCATGTTTTCAAAGGCTTGAGATATTACATATAAAGAATTCAGACCTATATAAAACCTCACATTTTCCATATTTTATGCATAGAGCTTTCATTTTGTTTTGAGTTTTCTAATAAACACATATTTTAATTTTAATGTAATTAAAATCTTATATCACTAATAGTAACCTCTTTTTTTAATTTTCTATTTTCTAATTTTCTCTCTGAGCCTCAGTATCTCTTAGGTAGTCAGGTTGTTTATGTATTTGTTTATCAATTGGTCTCTTAAGATTTATTTGTGGAAATATAGGGAAGAAAAGTCATAATTGTGCAAACTTAATGGGAGATTATCAACTCTAGAAATCTTTACAAAGAAAATCCATATTAAAGCAAGATAATGGCATGTAAATTTATTAGCTATTGAAGAAAATGAGCTATGGAATCCTGAAACATCCATTACCTTGAAATGTGCACTTCAGTCATCTCCTAAAGCATCAACCTAATCTTGCTAGATTTTAAATAACTGGAAAGTGAGTTCATCAACAAAATAAGAAAACAAGGGCTGGAGAGATGGCTCAGTAGTCAAGATCAATTGCTGCTCTTGCAGAATACATGGTTCCATGCTCAGCACCCATATGGGAACTCACAATCATCTGTTTCTCCAGTTCCAGGGGTAATCGAATGCCCTCCTCTGGCCAGGGAGAGTACTGCATGCATGGGGTAAATATAAATATATATACAGGCAAAACCATCAAACACAAAAATATAAGTAAATGTTCAGAAAGTAAAAGTATTTAGCTCCTGAGACACCTAACATCAGATTCTTACTAGGACAGAGAAAAAATAACACAGACACAATTAGATTAGCCCTTTAATTCACAGGATTTATTGTGGTATATGTAATATCTATAGCAAATACTCAGTCTCAGATTATAGATTTTAGAATATATTTAAGTTACACATTTAAATGTTCATGTTATATCTGGACTACCTACTGACAATGTTGTCTGTAGTATATACATATTTGAGAACTTTCTTGTTTTACATTTAGCAATCACTACCATTTTGAGGTTTTCCAAGGCAAATGGGATTAGAGTTCTACTCCTTTTTATAAAATCTCAAGATGTGGACTGCAGCGACTTGAAAAAGACTATTTAAAATACCCAGAAAATATACAGGTTCAATAAAGCATCAGCAAGATCAGCAAGTAATTTTCACTTCAAGAGATCTGCCTAGAATAGTTCTAGGGCAATATAATTAATGGTGAATCAAACCCACATGGGACTGGTCCCACAATTTCTAAATAAGGTTTATAAGATATAAAGAGGGGAGAAAAGCTGGGAAATGTAGCTACTATTTTAAAATTGTAAAATTTATTGAAGACTTCATAGTTAAGCAAAAGACAGAAAGGAGGCCTACTAGTTTTATGACAAGCCAAGATAAGACACCACATTCTTTACTAACACCAAGTAAGTGTGGTTAGAAGGATATGGTAATGAGAAGAGGCTTTAGGGAACAATGATAACCATAGGCTCCTGACTTTAAGACAAGAAACTCATTTAGAATTTTAGATTTTTTTCTTCATGTTTGAGTATGAAAAGGAAAACCTATTTGTGGGAAGTTTATAGACCTGGCCTATTTTAGCACCTATTAGAAAGACGCGTCTGCTTTAAAAATAAATACCTCAAATAGTTCAGAGATTAGAATTCATCCACTACACAGATTAGCTGCATATAATGGCAGCATTTGTTATAAAAATCAAGCTTTTGTCTGTTGTGATATTTTTTTGGAGAGGAAGCTAATGAATATATCAGATTACATGACATTACTAACTTGAAAATGCTATCATAACAGTATTGTTTATACATTTTTCTGGATGGCTATATTTAAAGAAAATAATTTAGCTCTCACATTCTGATTTAATATTTGTACACACACATGACTGTGTATCTTTGTATCTGTGTGTAGATACACAGTCATGTGTGTGTAGAAGCCAGAGGAAAACCTCATTGCCATTCCTTAGTAATCATCTTACTTGTTTAATGAGACAAGATTTACCACTGGCCCAAAGATCATAGAGTTGGCCATGATGGTTGGTCATGTGTGTTTGCCTTCCCAGCAATGCATTTGCAAGTGCATACCACCAATCCTGGCCATTTATGCATGTTATCATGGTCAAACTCAGTCCCACAGGCTCATGTAATCATGTACCTATAGCCCAGACATACGTCCTTAATTTTTTTCTTTCAAATTTTATAATCTTTACTAATAATGATGAAGCTTTGTCTATTATGCTCATAAATGACTTTTACAACCTCCTCAACTTTAAGACATGAATGAAGATGATTTTTTAAGTTGTTTTTCTGGCTCTTAAGTACAAGCAATAAATCCAAAGAAGATAAAAACCGGGATATTTCATTTGGAGTACAAAAATAAAGGAAGAGACTTATATTAAAAAATTTTTATGGGCCTGGTAACTTGAGAACTATTGCTCTACAATCTAATCATCATACTAATCATTATCAAAAGATATCTTAAAAGATGGCATCACTGAAGCCCATGGTAACTAAGGATATACTAAGCTTCACACACAATTTAGGGTTGAAATCTCACTTCTAAATTAGTTTTGGCTTAACTATAATGGTGTTTTGTGTCTGTCACAGGTATAATTGAAGAACTGATGGAGTAAATGCCCCTGTGGATATTTCGCGCTAAATGCTAGACTCAATTTCAAGTCTTCTGATACTTCAGAGGATGATGGGTTATGGGATAGCTTAACCCATCCAGTAATGGAGTCAAAAGTCCCTTTCTAAGTGAAGCAATTGTTGAAAGGAAAAGATGTTTTCTTAAGTATCCCCACAGCACCAATGTTATGAGTAGGTTATTACACAGTTGCGGAGGAAAGAACACAAGGTGAAAGTCTTGCTTTAGTGCTTTATAGAGCCCAAGGGCTCATAGAGGCAAGACCTCCATTTTTGTTGCCTGTTTGCTGGTAATTCTGCAAAATCAAAGGGAAAGGAAGCTGAGAAATGTTCTTGCCTATACTTGTTCTTTGAGTATCTTGGAGTTGAAACCTCCAGTGGCCATGCCCAACTTAGCAACAAGCTCAGTGTTTACCTTTTCCCTGCACTGATGCCACATATCCATTCTCCTCAAGCCTGCAAAGACAGGGCTTGCTGCTCTCTGTTGCTCCCCATAGGCAGGTTTCCCTGCTGGTAGTGATATCATTGGTCAGTCCTCATGTTCCTCAGTCTCTTTCAGTTCTACCATGAGGTTCACCACAGTGGCAAACACTTGAATTGCCTAAGTCCAAGCAGTAATTTATTTCATTTTATTTTTATTTTCTTTTGAATGCATTTTTCATTTAAAATCCTAATTTTGTTCATTAATTAATCAAATACAGATGAACAGAATACATCATTTATTATCACAACAACCAAAAAATTTGACAATAAGAGAGAAATTTGGTTTTAACTGATTCTATTATCAAAAGCTACTGATGTGGGATATTACATTTTGTTGATGAAGTTGTTTTATTGTTAAATAAACTTTGTCTTTTCCCCCAAAGAAATAAAATTAGATTCTGCTGAATAAAGTGTCTTAGATGTTATCTAATGATGAAAATTTACCCTATACAATAACTGAGAGAATTATTTTTCTTTGGCAATGGTACAAGTCATTTCTTTTCTATTTACCTTCCCAACTGTCTTTTTGTAATAGGAATGTATATATCAATACTAAATCTTTAAGAATACAATGATAGTGTGCCTTAATAATAGGCACATAATCCAAGGAAGAAGCATGCCGGGGGTATACCCTCTCAGAGGTGAAGGGGATAAGGATGGGGTAAAGAACTATGGTGGGGGGACTATGAGAGGGGCAACATTTGGGATGCAAAAAAATAACTTTTAAAAATAGGGGCATATATAAAGATAGAAGGTAAGGGGTATAGATTAGAAATATTTCTCAAGGACTACTTCTGCAGGATTTTCCTTTTTCAACCTCACTCATACTGAGCCTTGGCTTCCTCAGTTGTTCAAGACAGGACGGCAGATTGTGATACGTTCAGTTGTCACATACAAGTGAGGTATCTATAACAGTCTCTTAATCACAATTTCCATCCATGTTGGCTGTATCTCAGGTGATTTTGTTATACCTGGCTCCCAACTTTTATTAAAGCTGGCAACCCATAAAGAGAAGTAGCCAATCTTACAATTGCCCTTGAAATCACAAAGGAAAAAACATCTGGTTTTAAAGTTACTTTTGATAATGCCACTATACTTGTCTGGAGTTGTCTTGGAGTCCCTTAACCAACTGCAACAGGCACTTACCCTTGGAACTCTTTGGTCATGAATCCAGTAGAATGACTTTACAGACTTATTGCCAAAAGCCTTATGTAAAAGTTTCCTGGGGGAATCTATGTATTCAGGTGATCCATGATGTTAACTTTGAAACACTATGTTTAAAGCAAGTTAGTTTATATTCTTCTTTGGTGCCCAAGTAAAAAAAAGTCAAGTTATCAAATATTGTGGGCTAACATAATTTAAAAAGGTAAAGATTAACTGCATTTTTCAGATTCATACAAATTTATTATTACATGATGACTTTAAGCAAGTCTTCCATTTTTAGAATTACTAGAAATTAATCTAGAATAAAATGTTTCATGCTTTTATTTGGGTTCTTTCCATGAGTCACCAAAGATGGCATCATTTTATCAGATGACCCAAGAGACATTATTTTAATTGCTGGTCCTATGAGTGTCAGTATCAGTTTCCAAGCTAGTATCACTTACAAAAGACTAACAATTTTTTTGGATGATCCATTCTTTTATCATACATTTATGCTTAAGAGCAAAGTGAGAGGTTCCCAGGCCCCAACAGGAATAACATTAGCTGAAATATCCAAAAAAGGTGAGATACAACATGTAGAGACCACTTCCAGTAGATAGACATGGACCCAGTTGAAGGATGGGGTTACCCACCCATCTCACAATTTTTAATCCAGAATTTCCAGCCTAAAGGAAACACAGAGACATTAAAAAAAAAAAAAAAAAAAAAAAAGAGCAGAAACTGAAGGAAAGGCCACTGCCTCACCTAGAGATCCAACCCATCTGCAGACACCAAATGACACACTTGATGACAGGAGCCTGGTGTATCTATCCCTTTAAAAGCTCTGCCAGCATTTGACCAATACAGATGCAGATACAGCCAACCATCAGACTGAGCCTGGGGGACCCAATGTAAGAGTTAAAGGGGAGATCTGGAAAGGGGGAAACATTTGAAATGTAAATAAAGTATGAAAAAAAAAGAGTTAGAGGAAGGATGGAAGGAGGTGAAGGGAATTGAAACTCCATAGGAAGAACAATAACATCAACTAACCAGACCACTCAGAGCTCCTAGGGACTAAACCACAAACCAAAGAATATACAAGAAGGGATCCATGGCTCTGGCTACATATGTAGCAAAGGATTTCCTTATCTCACATAAATGGGAGAGGAGGCGCTTGGTCCTATGGAGGCTTGATGCCCCAGTGTAGCGGGATGCAAGAGTGGTGAGGTGGAAGTTGGTTGGTTGGTGAAGAACTTTCATAGAGGCAAAGGGGAGGGTGCATGAAATGGGAGGTTTGTGGAGGGGAAACCGGGAAGTGTGACAACGTTTGAAACATAAATAAATAAAATGACCAATAAAAATTTGGCCCTGTATAGATGTTAACATGGAAATAATATGTGCTTGTAAATTCTCTAGCATTCAAGTGTTAACTCACAGTAGGCTCAAGGGCAGAAGCTCTTGGTCTGAGTGGTTACACCACAATAGAATAACTTGTATGAACAGAACAGTCTTTAGCACTCAGGGGCTTTATAGATGTTCTTGTGGTTGTTAGGTGTCTGCTGTTCTACATCTTCTATGTAGACTTTGGTAAATCTGTTACTGGTAGTTATAAAATTATGGATAAAGATGTGAAGATCACAGCAGGAAGCAGCTAACCACACTACATATAGAAGTCTACTAAGAGATAGAAGTTGACCACTACTTGCTTAATCTATTATCTCTATTCAAAAACAGTATGGTGGCTGAAATCTGTGCTCTGTAGCCTGAAAGGTGAGATTCAAGATATGGGGTGGGGTAAGGGTGTGCTTAGGGAGATTTCGCATAAGTTATAGCCTCTCTCTGAATGGATGTCTGGGAGTAGGAGTGATGAGAACTAATCACAAAATGACAAGGATGACAACTGCCAGTCACCTTTATCCTTCACATACCATCAAACACTTACCAAATAGGGGACTTTCACCACCAGATCCACTGTCCTCAACTCAGTTACTATGTATATGTCACTAAAGGTGATGGCATGCTAAACCTACAGGAAAGGACCAAAAGGGGGGAGCACATCATGGTGAGGATCACTCTTGAAAGGAACACCAATTAATGAAAAAGACCCTGAGATGCAAAGTTTCTTTGAGGCATGATCATTACTTTACCACCAGATACACCATTTTGAAATCACAACTGACACTAATTAGTGATATACTCCATGTTTCTCAAGATGAGTGGTTTAAATACTGCCAAGAAATTTATGACCTGTGTTGATTCAAACTGAGACAGCTGAAGCAGGGGGGCCTTTAACAGCAGATTCTTTATAATCAGGCATTTGGTTAATTAGTTTGATCAGCCTGGGATCTTGGGTTCAAGAAGGAGAAATCTTATCTTTGTGAAAGGATCTAGCATTCCCCATTTCCCTGTTCTCTGCCTTTCCTCTTTCTGCTTGGAATCAAACCTGGAGCTGCTCATGGATCCATATATACTCTGCCAAGACACAACCCACTCAGTCCCAGAAGACTATGTTTTCTAAATGTGAACACTAAATCCTCAGTAAATGTGTTTATAGACATTATCCCTGTAAATTATAACATACAGCTTATAACTTTATCAGGGATCACTCAATACAAACACATAAACAAGAATTAAAGAAAAGCTTTCAGTCATGTGTTATGTGTGTATTTATCTCCATAAACAAAGCCAACTTTGAAGTGAGATCTGTGAAGATTATTTTATTTTTCAGATTGAACAGCATCAGTTTAATAACCATATTGGTGATTAAGATTTTAATTGTCAACTTGCAGAGAGTCAGCTATACTTATGGCATGTCTTTTCACAAAATCTAAACAGGATGTAGATGAACTTACAATTTTTCTAGACAAAATTTCAAGATTTTCTTTTCCAATGGCACATCATTCTTGAGAATGAGGCCAAGGGATATTTAGTTGAATTACTTTTGGCACTATGCACTATAATATGCACCACTATACCTATACATTCAAATAAAACAATAACATAATAATCTAAAATATATCATAAAATAGTTGCCCAAACTCAAAGGCTGTAATATACTGAGAGTGAATGCTAAAACATATACTGTACAATCTGACTATGCAGGTTTATCAACTGTGAGAAATGTATCACTTTGATCTGAGACACTGTGATAAAGGATACTGTGTTTGTGGAGACAGAAAGTATATAGACAATCTCTTCTGCTCAATATTGCTGTAAAATGACTGAAAATTTAAAGTCTGTGGTTAGAAACAAAAGACAATCTAATGAAGTTATAAAAAATCTGTTTATAATTTTGGCAAGGGTTAATTCTCATATTTATTTAAAGAAATAATTCAATGACATTCTAAGAAAGTATGGTGTAAACAGTAACTGAAAAGTAGATATATAATTCCTATAGTTTAATCATATTTTCTGTTAATTTTTTATTATTATTCCCTCCCTCAAAAATGTGGATGTATGGATGTCATTACTGTCTGTAAAATTTTTATCCAAACTCATTTTTCAAATACTTACGTTGATATACCTCTTATCTGAATAAAGTTAGTATTCTTTCTTTATAGAGTCAAAGGCTACTAGGAGTGAAGGTACTTCTGCTCAAAGTCAGCAAGAATAGGTATCTCTATTGGTTGACATGCTACCAACAGCTGTACAGTCCTTAGAAGTAGTCACAGCTAACAGGTATAACGGTGAAATACCTTTTCTTCCCTCTGATAGAGCTTACAATGCCTCCTGCCTTTGATGGCACATTAACCATACACAAAACTGAAGTGACATTCATCACGACCAAGACAAAGCGCAAAAGTGAAAACCTGTGGAGGCAAGGCCAATAGAGCAAGGCTGCCAATCAGAGGGTGACGGTGGCTGTAAGTCAGTACCCATCTCAAAGTGAATCTCTATATAAATGGTGGGAAAATAGAGATAAAACTTTTAAATGGTAAAAGCCATAATCTCTGTTAGCAAATCATTAATGAGAAACAAACCTTCCTTTATAAAACTGTTAAGTCAGGTCTATTCATTTCTTCATTCACATGCTAACTATGTGATTCTTGCTTTCTTTGAGATATGATCTTTGCCACATGCTATATTAACACTGTCAATAAATCTCTGGCCTTTGTGCTGCTGCCAACTTACATTTCAGTTTCATCAATTTTTGGTCCTTGCCCAAAAAACTGCTGTGCTGCCTGAAGAATATCAGTTTTACAGAAAGTTTTTCTTTGACTTAACTTTAAGGAGTGCTAGGATTTGATTGTGTTCTTAGGATAGGGTGGGTAGTACATTCTACCTTTGGAGTTAAGAGCTGGTAACATAGTTATGCTCACTTTGGAAGAAATAATTGGAGCCATATGAAAATAAATTCACTGCTGTCAATTTGCAGCAATGACAAAACTGTTGTATAATTTTGTTAAAAAGACATTTAAGAGGCCCTGAATTATTCTGAAGGTAATTACTGAAATGTAGGAAATAAATAAAAACTGATCAATCATAATTCTTCCATTCTTGCTGTGTCCATCATGGGTAGTGTTAGTTACCGAATCTCTGTCCTAATCTATCAATTAAAAGTTGGGCTATGTCTCAGCCACTCAGAAGTGGATCTTAGTCTTTTTCCCCATGCCACTCTTTATCTTGAATTGAATATCACAGAACTGATTTTTTTTCCCAAATGCTTCTCTATATGGTCCCTCATAGAGCTACTTGCCTCAAAATATATTGCATGGGCACCTACTCTGGCTTTCAGTCTTTCCTATTTTTCAATAAAGTTTCTAAGCAAATATCTTAAAGTAACCCATTCTAAAGCATGTCAGTCCATTTGATCACACTGCCACAGACTTTATCATTGTAGCTTTCCCTTGGCATAGTCCAACCTTTGATCACAGATATCCCATCACCCTTTTTCAGGCACCAATCAATCAACACTCTATTACCCTCCTAAAATGCCCCCTCCTGATCCTCCATGTAAAGTCTAACATCCATGGCTGTCCCTACACTAGGCAATTTCCTCATCTCACATTTCTATACTGATTACAAATAGTTCCCTGGACCCCACCAATTGTCCTTAACTTTATCAGGTTTCTCTCTGATTCTCCTGGATCACTGTTTGCATTTCAACCAGAAGCTAGGCTTCTTATCAAGGAAAATACCTTTCCTGAACTCCTTCCTGCCCTACCTCCTTGGATAAATACGCCTACGTTGGCTGACTTGCATATACCTTTGTGTAGATTTGATTGTTAATCGATTCTTCTCCTCTTCCAAACTGTTCACCAAATATATCTATATGTGTTATTTATTCTGACATTTCCAGATAAGTATATGGAACTTAGTAGAGGGATCTATCAATATTTTTATGAATGGAATATTAACATCAAAATGTTTGTTAATATGAAAGAACCTGCCTTTCCAGCAAGAATTTAATTGCATTATTTAACCTAACATTAGTAAGATAATGTTATTATGTACATTTTATCTATATGTGAGACTTTTGTCATAGTTCATATCTATATCTATATCTATCTATATCTAGGCATTTTAATTCCTATTAAGAATGAGATATCAATGTACATAATGAGTAAGTTGGCTCAATAACTAACTGACATTATAGGATTTTAAAACTTTTTATAGTAATCAAAACCTGTAGAAGATTTAGGCACTACTTTAAATTAGTTGCCTACTAAATGGTATTCTACTCAATACAAAGACATTTTGTGGTTTTAGTCTATAAAATAATGAGATTTAGCCTCTAAAGCGGCAAAACTGCATATCCTACATAACAGTCTTTGAAAATATTTCTATTTACAGTTAAAGAGACACAGAAATACATCTGCAGGTAGAAATGCTTAGCTTTGATTTGTGATCATGTATTTCAAGGAGAGATAAACAGATTTAATTTAAAAGTGCAGATGAAACAATATTTAAAAAGAAAAATCAATTCTAGACAAGAAGGTTGTGTTTCTAATGGAATCACAGATAAGCTCTGCACAGCAGTGACCTGGATTGGGAAAATTGTAATAATTGCTTGTCATGATACTGCCTGTCTCTATGTTGATACCATCTACATGCAATTTAAAACTACAGCAAAAAATAAAGCTATGGATAAAATTTTTCTTTAACTAGAGAGGGGATTGGCTATTCATGTCCTAACATTCATATTTAGCAATTTACCTCCATTAGCATACGCAATTTCAGGAGTCCAATTGTTCATAGTGGAAGGGAAGGCAGGAGAACTCCCTTTGCAGCCATCTTTGGCTGCTTCCTAGATAGTAGAATACTGTTTGAGAGTTTCACCTGTAGCTTTTCCATTACTCAGCAACCTAGCTAGGCATACAAAGAATGGAGAAAGAAGGTAATCCTATACTAGAGACAATGGCTCTACAGCATAGAGGGAGGGAGCTAAGTCTTTCTTAGGCTTGGGTTTGAACTTAGCAAAGAAACATATAAACAGCTTGGTGGCAACATTAAAGCATAAGCTATATGACATAAAACAAAGAATAACTTTTGTCTTTTTTTTTTTGGAGATTTTCTCACTAATGAAATATTACTGCTCCCTTTTTTGAACTCAACCTTAGTGCTGAGATCTTATTTTAATTCGACATTTTTGTTGATGCTAGTTGCCCAAAACTCTACTTCTGCAAAAGGCAACACCAAGAAGAACATAGTAGAGCCTCACTCTATCACATCATCACCTGCCCAGATACTTTGAATGACCCATTCTGAGTTTACTGTCTGCTCAGGTCTTTTGTTATTTACTGGTCCCCAAGAGAATTTTCTACATAAAACCAAGAAATACTTGACATTATTCTAGAACAAAGTGCAGGATGAGTTTCTAAGTACATGATGTCTTTGAAGAAAATCTAGGTGGGGATACCCCTGACATGTGGAATCTTAATAGTCTGAATTACCTTGGGAAAATTTGCCTGTACTGAAAACAGATATCCAAGGTGACTGCCGGCTCACACCAATGACCTTGGTTCTGACTTTCACAGATGAGGCTTTTGTGTATGTTTTATAAGCCCTATTATCGCAGTAATCAGGCTTGAATCAGGTTACTGTGCTGCTCAGAGTACCTCTCAGAGCCCAGCAGCCTCTGATTTGGTATCATGGACAAAATCAAAGGAGCTGGTTCAGTGGATGAGGAATGACTTGCCTATCTTTCTTTCTTACTTTCTTTCTTTTTTTCTTTTAAGTATTTATATTTTGGAACCTTAGGAGAATTCACAGGAAAAGAATACAGGATGGTAAGCAAACAGATTTCAAGGGGACAAGGAACAAAGAAAAAAATGTATTAGAAATGATTAAGTCTAGGTTGCTGTAAGTCTTCCATCAGGAAACCATCTTGCTAATGTTTGAATATACTCACCAAAAATCAGGTTAAAATTTAATCTTCATGATGGGGTATTAATAGGTGCAGTCAAATAAGATATTTAAGTGGCAAATGGATTGTCAGCATCTGAATGACTTAGAGAAGTCAATCAATGGCCAGATGACCAAGTCCATGAATTAATGGGTTATCACCATAGAAATAACTTCTTATAAAAGGTAAATTCTACTGACTCACTTTCACTCTCTTACTGTGCCACAATCACATATGGGGCCCTCACTAGACATAAACTCATGCCATCTCTATGCAATACATTTCACAATGAGATAAACAAACTTCTTTTTCTACGCACTACTTAGTCTCAGGGATTTTGTTATAGCAACAAAAAAATGACTCAAGGTGCACTTCATCAGAGTCAAATATAAAATGGCTAAGGTTTATAATTTACTAAAATCCTTTCTGCATATACTCAGACTCCAATATTGTCCACAGTCACCCAAGCACATCATTTTGGCAGTCAGTCAGATTCAAATAGAGTTCCCACACATTTAGTTTTGACTCTAAAATATAGCATATGGAAGACTTCAGAGCATGAGGATCACTCTGAAGCAACAGTTACTTACAAAGTTTACCTGGTTCCAATCATAGCACAAGTGCCATTTCTACTTACAAAAGAGTCAGTCAAGTAGGGCTACTTTTCTACAAATACTCAATTTACTATGCTCTCTCCCACCTTTTTGTCACTCACTAATATCTCATAGAAACATTAAAAAGAATAATGTCCCCTTCTCATCTTTTTTTGGGGGAGGCAGAAAGTAATTTTATTTGAGTATTATGAATGACTCTGACAATAATACCACTAAAAGAGATCAAGGGGCTAGAAATCAAAGTATCTCTATAATTTTTTTGGCATTTTTTTAAAAAATTGGATATTTTCTTTATTTACATTTCAATTTTTATCCCCTTTCTCAGTTTCCTCCCTCCTGGAAACCTCCTATAGCATCCCCCTCCCCCTGTTTCTAGGAGGGCGTTCCCCCACCCACCCACCCATTCCTGCATTCCTGCCCTGGTATTCCTCTACACTGTGGCATAGAGCCTTTCCAGGACCAAGGACCTCTCCTCCCATTGATGCCTGACAAGGTTATCCTCTGCTACATATGCAGCTGGAGTCATGGGTCCCTCCATGTGTACTCTTTGATTGGTAGTTTAATCTCTGGGAGCTCTGGGAGGATCTGATTGGTTGACATTGTTGTTCTTCCTATGGGGTTGCAAACCCCTTCAGCTCCTTCAGTCCTTTCTCTAACTCTTCAATTGGGGACCCTTGCTCAGTCCAATGGTTGGCTGCCAGCATATGTCTCTGTATTTGTCAGGCAAAATGTGGTACATTTACACAATAGAGTACTACTCAGCTATTAAAAACAATGAATTCTTAGGCAAATGGATGGAACTAGAAAATATCTTGCTGAGTAAGATAACACAATCACGAAAGAACATACATGGTATGCACTCACTGTTAAGTGGATTTTAGCCTAACAGCTCTGAATATCCAAGATACAATTCACAGACCACGTGAAGACCAAGGAGAAGGAAGACCAAAGTGTGGGTGTTTAGGTCCTTCTTAGAAAGAGGAACAAAATACTCATGGTAGTAAATACAGAGACAAAGTGTAGAGTAGAGTGAATGAAAGGCCATTCAAAGACTGACCCACCTGGGGATCCATCCCTTATACAGTCACTAAACCCAAACACTATTGTAGATGTCAAGAAGTGCTTGCTGAAAGTAGCCTGATATACCTATCCCCTCCCTCATCTTTTATTCCAGTTCTTGGAAGTCATGTTGAAGAGAGTATCTCAAAATTTGAATGGACATAGAAAACAAACAATTGTCTCCTGGGCAACAAATCAAAAAAAAAAATTACCTCTTCAGTTTCCATTTGTCAGAGGTTTATACAGAATAGTAAATGTGTTAGCTCTCTCTTCACTATTATTTATTAAATGAATGCAAACTTACTTCTTAGTAATTAAAAATTACTACATTTTATTTCTGTGCATGTATGTGTGCCTGAGGTCAGAGGACAACTGGTAAGAGTCATTTCTCTCCTACATGAGGATCCTAGGGATGGAATTCAGATCCTCAGGTTTGGAAGCAAATGCCTTTAGCAACTGAACCATCTCACCATTCTAAGGCTAATTTTTTAAAAACACTTTGTGAACAAAACTCCACAAACAACTCCTATTTGGGCATCTGGTCTTATGTCGCAGGCTCTTTTGGAACATTGATTGCAGCATATCACATAGTATTTGTTTGTAACCATTGCTGGTTTTTCCTAGGATGGATTCTGCTTAGGCTAATGAGGCACATTTTTAGAATATTATTCATGACAAAATACAAGGTAAATTTTGAACTGGTTGTCTTGTGCAGAGTCCTCTTGAAAGATGGATTTATGTGGCAAACCTATCTCAAAAAAGTTGCCTAGCCATTTCTGTACAATCTATGACACATTTTTCAAATATATCTAATGGGTAGCACTCATACTGTGTTCTCCAGTAGTAAACTGGAAATATTTAAACTGTTTTGCTTTCATGTTTGCTCACTATCTGAGAGCACATCTGTTCTCATGTATGCTCAGTCATAATTTGCTGTAGATAAGAAAGCAAGTTCTGTGGCATGACTCTACCCTTTCTAGCCAGATTCAAACCTGGCAATCTTTCTTAAGATTCTGCATAACAGACTCAAGAAGCTACTGCGTATTTAACTCTTTAACTTACTACCATCACAATGGCTTGCTTTACTTACTATGCCATATCCCAGCTGATTTTGAGTTAGACTCTAATCCATTTGATCATAGAATGGCTTGATTGCCTCTTCTCATTTTTAGGTGTTATCTTTGGTGTGTAAACAGGTAGGATATTGTCACACCCCACCCCATTAGCTACACAGACACACAGTCTTTCCCCTGTAGCTACTGTGAATAGAAGACATACTATCTTTTTTGCTTTCACTCAGATCACTATGACAAGTTCATCCCACAAAGAGTTCATCAGGAGTCTGCAACAGGGATGACAAATGCAAGTGGAAGCAGGTTACCAGAAGAAACAAAATGTGGTCCAAATGCCATTACAAAACTGGACCTCATGGCAAATCAGTCCTATTGTAGCCATATTTCAGCTGGGTCTTCCACATTTGGTCCAGCTCAGCTGTGGTCATTATTCATGTGCTGATTGCTGCCCCATTTTTCCTAGTGCACCCCATTCATTCACAGCTTTGTTTTCTGGAAAATTGTCATTCACAATTTTTGGTAGCTGCCTAACATAATGATGTATAAGAAGTTTAGAAACTAGGGCATTTGATGAAAAAAAATAGAGGAATTGGAATATAATTAGGATCAATATAGAAACAGAATTGCACTATCAAATATCTAAAAACAACAAAAAAATAAATGCCTTTTAATAGTTGTTAACCTGCAATTTAACTTTTATAGCATTTTTATATATATTTGCATTAGAAATATAAAATGATACATTTTAGCCACTTAAAATATTGTCCCTCTGTAAACATTAAACAAATGGGTAAATAAAAGAAGTAGAGTTTATTGGAATTATTTGATGGGCACTATAAAGTCAACATATATTTTTCAAACAGAGCTTTTGAGAATGCCATATTTCCTAATGTGGGACTGTTTTACAATGTGAATAATAAAGGAATATAACTGTAAATGCCAACATAATTTCAAATCAAAATATCTGAAAAACAGTGCAAATTACATCAATGTTTTTAGTGAATAGAATACATTTATTTCTCTGATGACTAATTATGTTCAACATCTTTGTGCATATCTGATAGCCATGTCTGTGGCTTCTTCTATTTAGAGTTATTGCTCCTTTTAACAACAATACTGTCTTTGGTTTGTTCTCTGATTGTTTACTTATTTTGAATTGAATTGTTTGAGTCCCTTGTATGTTCTGCATGTTAACTATTTGTGGTCTGAAGTATTAACAAATATTTTATAAGTTGCCTTTCCAATTTATTGACATATCTTTCATTATTTATAAGCCTTCTAGCCTGATATAATATCATTTCTTTTTTTTTCTCTTTATACCCCATACCTTAGAGATCATCTCTGGAAAATGCTAACCAACTATAAAGTCCTAATACACTCATGCGTAGGCTTTCTTCTGGTGATTTTGCACCTTATTTTCAAGTCTGTCGCTTTTTGATTTAACCTTCCTAACTTGTGGGAGATCAGAATGTCTCTCATTTTTCTACGTATATAATTCATCTTATATTGAAAGATATCTTTTCCCCAACATGTATTCTTAGCATCTTCATGGTAAATGAGTACCAACAGATATTTGGGTTCACATATAGGCATTCTATTTTGTTCCCATTTGTTATCATGTCTGAACTATACTGCTTCAAATTGTACAGTTTGATGATACTGTGATATGAGATAACAGAGTCATTCTAGCTTTGTTCTTTTCTGTTCTGTTCATGTGGATTTGTTTAGTTGGGAGTTGTTTTGTTTGTTTATTTGTTTGTTTCAGGTTCTAGGACTGGATCTCTTTCTCCATTGTTTTTAGTAGTATATATTCTCTTTGTGTCCCTACCAGGAAGACACAAACAGAGAGGGATGGAGAAGAGAGGATATACGTTCTGTGATATATCTTCTCATGAGGCACTGATTTTACCCTAGTGAATTTATCTAAGCATAATTTTCCCCAAAGATGCCATTTTCAAACACTTTCACTCTGGGAGCTAGGATTACAGCATATGATTATGACAGAGAATACAGAAGACAGATAGGATAGTCTATATCAATGAGATGAAAGGACTTGAGAAATAATACAAAGGTAAATTCCCTGGGTTGATATTAAAAATCTTTTGATAGCAAGCTTTAATACCATAATGACTGTGTAGCCCAATGTCATTGAATCAAATACCCTTATGTTGGTGGTTTCTGGATCCCAGGATATAATTATGCATACAACCTACTATCACTGACAAAGGAATATAAAAAACAAAAAAACTCCAAAGATCATTTACAAGACATCATTGTGATTAAATCTTAATATATACCATATTACAGAATACATTACAAAAGCAAGGAAAAACTATACAGAGTCATTGGTTGGAGTCAAAAGTCTGGAACGATCACACCAGAGATATCACAGGATTCCAGGAATATTCTTTCGGCAAGCTAAACCCATGCTGAATCTAGATACTTTTGATTGGGAAAAAGATCATTGGTTCAGCAGAGAACATCTTTAAGTCCTATAAGAGCTAAGAAAAGCTTCAGTTTTCACATACTGTCAGAAATAAAAAATTCAGAATTTGAAACACATCAGACCACAAATCTGATGTGGGTAATGGGTAAAGCTTTAGTGATCATCATGACTACCACTCAAGGATGTCTCTAACTGGGCTCTCCAGAGGAAAGAATAAAATCTCCCCACTCTCTCCCTCCCTCCCCACCCTAGATTCACAAGACACAAAGAAACACTGAATACATCATCCTCACTTCATGGAAAACATTTATACCTACAGATCTAGGAAGCTCATAATACACTAAGAAGGATGTATAAAAAAGAAAGTAGAACTAGGTACATCGGTATATCACAAGTTTAATGAAACCTAAGAAAGAGAAAATGTGTGAAAGGCCAAAGAAAACCAGCACTTTATAAACCAATAAATGCTGCCTTGCAGTATAGACTTATCAGCAGCAGCAAGTGGCTATCACCACAGGATGGGGCCAGAGTATTCCAATACTATGTAGTTAAATTATTACTCTGAGTTCTAGATCTAGGATATTAGAGAAAAACAGCACAAACATACTCCAATAAGTACAGAACTACTTAATTATTCACACAAAAATTAAGGCCAGGAAAACCTTCAGGAAACAGTTACCTGTGTGAAACATTAGGGTAAATTTCACTTAAGCTCAAAGGAATATAAGTAAAATGATAAAAAAGAGAGTTCAAAAAATCATTTTTGTTAATTATAGGAAAATATAACTGGATGCTGGGTAGATGAATCAGAACATATTATGAGATGTATAATAGAAATTAGTTTGTAGCAATATTTTATAACACAGAGCTGAGTTAAATAGATTTATTTTTACAGTTCTTACATGACTTAACACATTATTATCTCTTAATAAACTGTAATGAATTAACATATAAATGGCTGTCCCTAAAGAGATCAATACATTTACATTGCATGATAAAACAAAGTCTTGAAAACGATTTAGCCAAGAAACTGGACATCAATCTGAAGAATACTTAATTGACTAACAGAAGACATGACAAGAAGCCAGTGAAAGTTTAAAAGATCTGATGGACTATGTAAATAAAAATGGAAGGCCTCCTAATAAAAATTTTATACATGCAAACCTACCATAACCTCAGATGAACTAAGAACAAAACAGAGACACAATTTCATTTCATCTAGAACAGGTGTTCTTAAAATGTGACAACACATGGAAAAAATGGAAACATAACCTCCATGCAAACAGAATGTCAAAGAAATAAGAAAGTGCTATATTTATATGATGTCTTCGAAGTGTCAATTTAAATTCAAAATGAAATATAAAAGTAAACCTATGTAAAAGGTAAATATTAAAATGGTGGACAACATCAAGAGCTAAAGCAGGTATGGAAAAGAACTCTGAAACTATTTCAGGGGGACAATATGACTAATTTTCATAGTAATTTAGAAAGCTTCATAGAGTTAAGCATAAAAGCCACCCTAAGTTCCAGCAATTCTATGCCCAAGTGATTGCCAAGAATAAACAAAGCATATACTGGGCTTGAGGAGATGGATCATATTTTTAACATTGTTTGCTGTGCAAGTATAAGGATCTAAGTTTCAATTCCAAGTACCCAGATATAAAAACCAAGTGTAGCTTGTGGGTCTTATAACCTTAGTATTTAGGGCAAAGTTGAGAAAATCCCAGGATCTTACTGGTCAGCTTCAAGTTTAGTGAGAGACAATTTCTGAAGGGAATAAGTAAGATAGAGAATGACATAAAAGTCACTCAATAGCTTTCTTTAGCCTTGTGAGGAGGTACATGAGCATATGCACACACATGTGCATATCACGGGCATAAAAAGGAAGAGGGGGATGAAGAGGAAGAGGAAGAAGGAGAAGGAGAAGGAGAAGACAATGAAAACAACCACAATGAGCATGTTTACCAAATGATTTGTAAAAGTGCATTAGAAATGTGGAAATGTATTTGTTCACAATTAACAAAACCTGAAAATTTCATACATGTCCATCAGTTGAAGAATAGCACAAATAAAATGGGATATATTATAAGATAATACCTTGCCACTCAGCAAGGTAGAGAACAAACTGCTAATAATCTCAATTATGGAGACAGAAATAATCCGGACACAAAAGGATAGAATGTGTTATTCCCTATGAGGGCTAACCATGATTGCCAACTTAACGTGGTTTAGAATCACCACAGAAGCAACCTTGTAGGTGTGTCTATGAGGGATTTTCTTGATTCAGTTAACTGAAATGTAAGGACACATTATAAACATGGGTGGCCACATTCCATGAGATAATGTTGTGAAGTGAATAAAAGAAAAAAAAAATCAGCCAGAGTGCAAGCACCTATCACTCTCTGTTCACTGAGTAAAGATGCAATGTTATCATTTTCCTTCCCTACCATGACTCTCTGACATGGTGCTCAGTGTCTACTGGGGTTGTCTTTGTAAATTATTTTGTTACATCAATTAGAAAAGTGCCAAATATCCCATATTTTTATTAAAATTTCAAACACAGTGAAGTTGAATCTAATGTGATAAAAATAAGAGCATGATTGGTCTTGTTGCAATGGAGAGTTTTTTTTTTCTTTAATTAATTAATTTATTTTTGTTTTTGGATCTTAACTTTACATACATTTCAAATGTTTCCCCCATTGAAAACCTCCTATTCCATTCCCCTTCCCCCTGCCTCTATGAGGGTGCTCCGCCACCCACCCGCCCACCCACCCCCCTCGAGTGGCCAGGCCAGTTGCCACTGTTGCTCCCTCTCTGGGGCTGCAAACTCCCTCAGCTCCTTCAGACCCTTCTCCAACTCCTCCATCAGGGACCTCACATTCAATCTAACCGTTTGCTGCAAGCATTTGCCTCTGTATTTGTCAGACTCTGTTTGAGCCTCTCTGGAGATAACTTATCATGCTTCCATCATCAAACACTTCCCAGCATCCAAAAGAATGTCCAGGTTTGGTGGCTATATATGGGATGTAGTCACAGGTGGGGCAGTCTCTGGATGGCCTTTCCTTGAATCTCTGCTCCACACTTTGTCTCAATATTTCCCCCTCTAAGTATTTTTTTCACCCTTCTAAGAAACACTGAAGCATCCACATTTTGGTCTTCCTTCTTCTTAGGCTTCATATGGTCTCTGAATTGAATCTTGAGTATTCCGAACTTTTGGACTAATATCCAATTATCAGTGAGTGCATACCGTGTGTGTTCTTTTGTGACTGAGATACCTCACACAGGATAATATTTTGAAGTTCCATCCATTTGCCTAAGAATTTCATGAAGTCATTGTTTTTAATAGCTGAGTAGTATTCCACTGTGTAAATGTATCACATTTTCTGTATCCATTCCTCTGTTGAGGGACACCTGGGTTGTTTCCAGCTTCTGGCTATTATAAACATGGCTGCTGTGAACATAGTGTAACATGTGCCCTTATTACATGTTTGAGCATCTTCTGGGTATATTCCCAGAAGTGTTATAGCTGGGTCCTCAGGTAGTATTATTTCCAATTTTCTGAGGATCTGATATACTGATTTCCAGAGTGGCTGTACCAGCTTGTAATCCCACCAGCAATGGAAGAGTGTTCCTTTTTCTCCACATCCTCACCAGCCTCTGCTGTCACCTGAGTTTTTGATCTTATCCATTCTGACTGGTGTGAGGTGGAATCTCAGGTTTGTTTTGATTTGTAGTTTCCTGATGAATAAAGATCTTGAACATTCCTTTAGATGGTTCTCAGCCATTCGAGTTTCCTCAGTTGAGAATTCTCTGTTTAGCTCTTTTCCCCATTTTTTGATAGGGTTATTTGGTTCTCTGGAGGCTCACTTCTTGAGTTTCTTGTATATATTGGATATTAGCCCTCTACCCAATGTAGGATGGGTGGAGATCTTTTCCCAATCTGTTGGTTGCTGTTTTGTCCTACTGAGAGTGTCCTTTGCCTTACAGGACCTTTGCAATTTTATGAGGTCCCATTTGTTGATTCCTGATCTTAGAGCATAAGCCATTGGTGTTCTGTTCAGGAACTTTTTCCCTATGCCAAGGGTTCGAGATTTTCCCCACTTTCTCTTCTATTAGATTCAGTGTATCTGGTTATATGTGGAGGTCCTTGATCCACTTGGACTTGAACTTTGTACAGGGAGATAGGAATGAATCAATCTGCATTCTTCTACGTGTTGACCACCAATTGAACCAGCACCATTTGTTGAAAATGCTGTCTTTTTTCCACTAGATGGTTTTAGCTCCTTTGTCAAAGATCAAGTGACCATAGGTGTGTGGATTCACTTATGGGTCTTCAATTCTAATCCATTGATCTACCTGCCTGTCTTTGTACCAATACCATGCAGTTTTTTATCACTATTGCTCTGTAGTAAAGCTTGAGTTCAGGGATGGTGATTCCCGAAGAAGTTCTTTTATTGTTGAGAATAGTTTTTGTTATCCTTGGTTTTTTGTTATTCCAAATAATTTGAGAATTTCTCTTTCTAAGTCTATAAAGAATTGAATTGTAATTTTGATGGGGATTGCATTTAATGCTTAAATCTATGCGAAAGCGTAGATTGCTTTCGGCAGAATGGCCATTTTAACTATATTAATCCTCCCAATCCATGAGCATGGGAGATCTTGCCATCTTCTGAGGTCTTTGATTTCTTTCTTATGACTCAAGAAAGTCAAAAAGATAGATAAACCCTTAGCCAGACTAATCACAGGGCACAGTGACAGTATCCAAATTAACAAACTGAGAAATGAAAAGGAAGATATAACAACAGATTCTGAGGAAATTCAAAAAATCATCAGATCCTACTACAAAAGCCTATATTCAACAAAATTTGAAAATCAGGATGAAATGGACAATTTTCTAGACAGATTCCATATACCAAAGTTAAATCAGGATCAGATATACCATCTAAACAGTCCCTTTACCCCCAAAGAAATAGAAGCAGTCATTAAAAGTCTCCCAACCAAAAACAGCCCAGGACCAGATGGGTTCAGTGCAGAATTCTATCAGACCTACAAAGAAGACCTAATACCAATACTCTTCAAGCTATTGCACAAAATAGAAACAGAAGGAACACTACCCAATTCATTCTATGAAGCCACAATTACACTGATAACAAAACCTTACAAAGACCCAACAAAGAAAGAAAACTTCAGACCAATTTCCCTTATGAATATCGATGCAAAAAACACTCAATAAAATTCTCACAAACCGAATCGAAAAACACATCAAAACAATCATTCACCACAAGTAGGCTTCATCCCAGGGATGGTTCAATACCCAGAAATCCAACAATGTAATCCACTACATAAACTCCGTCATGGAAAAAAAAAACAACAACAACAAAAAAAAAAACATGGTCATTTCATTAGATGATGAAAAAGCATTTGATGAAATTCAGCATCCCTTCATGATAAAAGTCTTGGAAAGAACAGGAATTCAAGGCCCATACTTAAATATAGTAAAAGCAATACACAGCAAACCAGCAGCCAACATCAAACTAAATGGAGATAAACTTGAAGCAATCCCAATAGTACTTTAAGTTCTAGGTAGAGCAATTAGACAACAAAAGGAGGTCAAAGGGATACAAATTGGAAAGGAAGAAATCAAAATATCACTATTTGCAGATGATATTATTGTATACTTAAGTGACCTGAAAAACTCCATCAGAGAACTGCTACAGCTGATAAACAACTTCAGCAAAATGGCCAGATATAAAATTAACTCAAACAAATCAGTGGCCTTCCTATGCTCGAAGGATAAACAGGCTGAGAAAGAAATTAGGGAAATGATATGCTTCACAATTGTCACAAACAATATAAAATATCTTGATGTGACTCTAACCAAACAAGTGAAAGATCTATATGGCAAGGGAGAGTTGATAGGGAAAACATGATCAAATTTTTTGTTGATAGAAAGTTTTCATTTATTGATGAATGCACTAGTTTATGAAGGTCAACTGTTACCAAAACTCATATAGTTGTTCATTTAAGACCTAAGAACTTCAGTTCAAGGAGACTTTTCTTTATTTAGAGAAATCACATTTAAGAATTCTAGAATTTTAAATCTTATTTATTTCAAGCCTTAATTCCTTTCCCTCATTCCACTCCTCAAGATTAATCTCACATGGAGGTTGCACTACCCCTTGACATTTCTGACTATGAAAAACTACATAGTTTTTTTTTTTTTTTTTCTGTCTCAATACAACATCTTCCCTTTGTACAATTTGCCTTTTGTGGGAAAAAAAGGCAATGGGTCCCTTAGGAAACTGCATCATGCTCTTTAAAATCTATAGGGGTGCCAATTAACACAGTTTCAGGAATAGCTCAGGCTCACAGAGCTATTCCAACAAAGCATTCCTGCTACCCATAAAGCACACATTATTTCACCATGCTCTTACACTCATCTCAAAAAAATGAGAATCACAAAGAATCCCAATTATGGCCTTGTACTCCACTTTTATCTCTGTATTAAATATTTACAAATTGAATATGTAAGTATCACCTTCTGTGATTCAGGAAGAGTGTAAATAGATGTGTCTCAAGAATATATATACAGATGCTGAAAATAATAACAAGCTTAAGAGACTAATGCAACAAAGCAGTTGGTAAGATACAAACTGGGTTGGGATGAGAAAAGGCACAAATGACCAGTATACTATTTGGCTCTAGAAAATAGTTTTAAAATTCTTTGATCTCTGTAAGTTCCTGCTTTCTTCCACAGGTTGACTTGTCCCTTTCCAAAATTATTCAGCTTATTGTTTTAGGTCCCTGAGACTTACATAATGAATAATTTGGGGCTTGACACTTCTCCTTGATCATCTTCTCAGTCACTAGGCAGACTACCATTAACATCTCAACTCTCAGAGGTCCGAGAAAGCAGGGCCAGATCTAGCCAGAGGATCAACCACATACCTCGGACCTTGAACCTCTGCTTATCTTTAACTATAATGACCTTTAAGCACACTTCATACTGAAGACAGACCATATCAATTTATCTCTTACCCAAAGAGACATATGTAAATATTTAAATGGTCATACATATCTAAATATATATATATACAATTGCATATATGTACGTAATGAAGTAATGTAACATCTATCAGACTATTGTGTTGTATATACTTAGCATATTCATTGAATTACTAAGCATTTTAGATATTTTCCTCATGATAACATATCTGACAGCTATAAATTACACAAGAGAATATTTATCTTGGTTCATGTTTCAGTCCACAGGGATTTAGCATGGTTATATTGACTGTGATAAAGCAGAACAAGCTTAAATGGCATGGGGCCAAGGCTTAACTGCTCATATTATGGTAGCCAAGAAACAGAGAAAGATATGCAGAGGCTAAAGGCAAGATACTCTGTCAAGGGCATTTGTACTCACTGACATATTACATTCAACCAAGCTCTCCCTCCTAAAATTTCCAATAACTTCAGATGAATGATATATAACCCTGTTGGAGACATCACATACTCAAATCATAGCCCTGATTTACCATTATAAGGTGGCATTAATCATTAATGAATGCCAGGTACAAATGAACTAATATCTTCAGGTTAAGAAAAGCATCTTATCCTAAAGTGATTAGAGATTACTACAAGTGTAATGCTAAAGGTTCATGGCAAGTTCTACAATAAAATCAGATCCATGTCCACCAGGCATCATGTGTGTCAGTTATGTTAATATACCTTCACATATATTCTACTTCTCAGTGGGCAAAATAAACCACTGTTTATCTAATCTATATGCATACCAGGTCTCATTATTTTCCTGCAGTAGGAAATGGGTGCCTTGTATAACCCAATATTTCAAGGTGCCACAACAGATAGTGACTCCCCCTACAAACAAATATCCATTCATACTTGTCTTCATATGTTTATCGCCCATCTTAGATGTCTTTTTAAAAATGACACTTAAAATATTTCCTAACAGCTTTATTCATTCAAATGATAATTATAGTCTTACCAGAGATGAAACCAAAAATTAAGGGCAGATATTTTCACCTTTCAGCAACACGTCCTTTCTGTTTGGTAGGCTGTATAAATGTGGCAAGCACTTTATGCAATTAACCCACAGGTGAGAAAAAAATCAAAGCTGATTTTAAATTTCAGGGCTTATGGGTGTCTGAGCTTCTTTTTCCTATTGCTGTGATGAAACAACATTACAGAAGCAACTTAAGGGAGGACAAAAACTTTATTCTGTTCCTATTTCAAGGTACAGTTGATTGTGGTGGTGAAATCAAGGCAGAAGTACAGCAGAAGTTTGAAGCATCCAGTCATCTGCCCTACAGTCAAGAAGCTTTATTTCAGCTCCTTCTATTTTACAACAGAATCCACTGTCTAGGGAAGAGTTCTGCTGATGGACAAGAGAGATTTTCATACATCATGTAATGAAATCAAAATAATTCTCTCAGGCATCACTTTCTAGAGGTTTGTGTCCAAGTGATTCTAGATTGTGTCAAGTTGATGAACAGCAGTAACAGTCAAAATGGGCCTTTTTAAGTGGCAACATCATTCTTTGGTTCATAATAAAGTGACCTTAGAAACAACTAGAGGATTTATGAGAATGTTATGTCATTGCAAGTAAATAAATCAGATTTTAAAGCTAGCCAAGCTCTTATTTCCATGTTAATAGATCTAGGTTTAAATATAAACATTTTGTGTTTATTTGAGATAGTCTTACATAACAGTCAAGATGGTCCACTAAAGTTCATCCTTCTGGATCCATCTCCTGACTGCAAGGGTTACAGGGGAGCTAGCATGCTCTTACTCACCTAGCACATGTTCTCTTTAGCTATTACCCCAATGCATTTAAGTTTGTAGAAACCAACTGGGAGCCACTTAATCTCCTGGAAGGGATGGGTGGTGGAAATCCAGTATATTGTTTCATCTCAGCTGCTACATACTGGTGATGAACACTACAATGGTAATGAGACACAGTAGAAGTAAAGTCTGAATAGATGGATTGTAATATGTGGGTATAGAATCTTCCAACTAGGAAGTTCTGATAACATCACAGAAGACTTCACTATTGCCAAGTGTATAACGGCCAAGTTGGCAAGGATATGTGAGAAATGAATATATGGTCAAGAATAACAGGTTATAAAGTTAATGAGAGGTTTCTTATTACAGTGATAACTGTAGCAGTCCCAACTCTTTTCTATTTTAGAATACTGCTCACCCTAGGACTCATTAGTGGTTAGTTGATGAGTTTGGTATTATCTCCAAGTATTTAGAAGAGAGGCAGGTAGACTCCACAGGGGAAGAAAATGCAACAGAGATTGCTTTGGGGTCTGCTGAGGACAAGATATAGAAGCAATAGGCCTGTCTTGATTGACATACCGACACTTTCTTGACAGTCACTGCTTTGGAAATAGAGTATTAGCTCTTTTGAGAGTAGTGTTCAATGTCTTCACACACATTTGGTGTTCTCCTTGGCTGTGAGTCTAAGTAGGGAGGGCTATGAAAGGCTTTGATTGGCTTCCTTTCTACTAATACATAGGTAAGCTGGAGACCAAAACTGTAGAGTTGACATGGCATGAGAAGCTTAAAATAATGGGTGTAGGTTGCTAGACCTAGAAGTTAAAAAGAATAAACTCTCCTGCCAGCCAGAGGAAGTTCTATTTGTTACACTCGTCAGACAGTAATGAATGTTTCTCATTTACTAAGATCTTAATGTGTTTATGAAGCCTCTTTGGTAAAGTAAAATTCTCATAATATTTTGGCACTTGCTTTCTAAGACTCTGTTTGCTAAGTAACTTAAATACATTGATTCATTTTCTTCAAAATTATAATTATTGGATATATTTTATTATTCCCTACTTGTAAATTAGGAAATGAAAGCTCAGCATGTTTAATTATTTTGTTCCAAATTATATCACTCAGAGGTAGCAGAACCAAAACGTAAACTCCACAGCCTATGACTATAGTTATATTGTGTTCAAATGCTAAGGAATATAGCTTTTTGTGTTAATTGCATTTGTGGCCAAAGGAGAGCTCAGGTGGAGATCTATTTTGAGGAGGAGATAAGGAGTATCTCACATAGTAGAGACAAAAGACTTATGCTCACCCCTGTTACATTACTGCTTATCTGTATGGCTTTGATAAATTACATTAATATGCCTACTGAATCTATTTAGTGTTGTTTGTATGTATATGTGTTTAGAGCTGACCACTTCGAATTGGATAACCTATCTGGGGTCATTTTTGGAACAGCCTGATTCTCCCTCTCTTGTCAGCCCTTAATTGTCTCTTTATCTATTGATGGATTCAAGTAAAATTTCCCCAATCTGCAGTGGTATGTCAAATTGTGTTGTCATTATAAAGGTCTTCTTTAAGGTTACTCATATTTTATGGGTACAGCTTCCTTGTCATATATAGAGGACGCTACCTTGCAGCAGAGGTTCTGACTATCTAGCTCTTATTAATTGAACTGCTGCTGCTTCTGTGATGTTCCCTGATCCTTAGAGGCATAGATATTATGCTATAGATGTATTCACTGTGGTTGGTACCTCTTGTTTAGTTGTACTCTGTATTTTACCAGATGTGGATTTCTATAATAGGATATCTTCAACTTCTACTTGACATTAGCTTAAGTGTGTTTGTTTGTTGGTTGTTTCTTCACTTACCTTTCAGATTTTTCAGGGCAAAAAAGGAAAATTTACTTATGTTCATCGATCCTGCACCCCTAGCATCCTAGTGCTAGTATCCTATTATCTAGATATCAATAGATTTTCATCATATCCACTTCAATAATTCCATAGTACAAGTTCAAAGCTAGATGGAAAATAAATAAATACATTCTAATCAAAAACTAATAACAAAATCAAAACAATATTCATTTAAACCATCCAATTAGTACATAAATAAAAGCTCGTTATGAAACTCTCTATATTTCAGTATCTTAATCTTAAAAATTAGAGGCAATTTTCCCAAATTATATAATATTCTTTTTTCTTCAATAAATTCACAAGTATGCATGTGGATACATACATGTAGTTACATGGACGCCCATAGATACAACAGCACACACATCTGCATACACAAACTCCCACACCATCAAACCTACAATCCATTCTTAACTGTTGCCTATGAGTTGGACTCTGAAAAGTCAATTCATTATCAAACTGATCCTCAAATGACTAATGGAATATTTAAGATATCTGAATATCTGGAGTCTCTAAGTGGAACAAGGTGACTGGCCATGTTCTTTGTATAACTTTCAATTTAGATATAAATGAGTCACTCATTTATTGCATTCATCCTGTCAGAAGACAGGATGGGAGGATCCTCTTTTCTGGTTAACCACAAATATTTCTGAAGAACTTTATACCCATAGCTTCTGTCATGTATTACAAACGTTAAGACTTGTTAGGAGGAAACTGTTTTCTGAACCCTGTAGACTAATTCAGGATCCCAAGTGCCTCATCATCTCATTGAAGACCTAGATTCAATTATTATTAAAAATAAAAACAGCAACAAAACACAAACAAGAAGCTCTAATTGGGAAAGCTAACTGACAACCAGTGTTTGGTCATTTAACATTGATTGTCTCATTAAATGCTCCAATAAATCATTTTATAGACAAGCAAACTGAAATACAGAAAGATTAATTGCCTGGCATAACAAAATTAATAAGTAATGGGTCTAAGATTAAACTGAGAAGTTGTAACTACAACTTCTGCTATGAACTTTATAGGAGGAACATCATCGACTGTGTCACACATATTTTCAAATAAGCCACTATGTCTTTTGGAAAGTTTTGTCCTCATGGTAGTTAATGAGTTATCAGTGAAGTTAATACCTAGGCTGGTGACATGATTCTGATTCCACATCCCATCCAATCTGTTTACATTATAGTTTAAAGGAAATCTGCAGGATAAACAATCAATTCACCCTCCATTCTCCACATAAAATATTGAGGTCAAAGTCATCAACAAAGTGATGTTAGGTGACTTAGGAGAATACAACAATACCATCAAGTGAAAAAAGGCTTTACTACATTGTGGGAAAACACCTTCCTAGGAAGCACAAAGTGGCAGAAATCAGCTTTTTTCATTCAGGGCTTTCAAATTATTCTAATTTTTAAACTCCATCTATGCCATCCTGTCAAAACCACTAATCCCTAACATTAAATTTCTGGCTTTAATTAAGTTATTTATATAGGTCTTACTCTGAATGCATTTGTTAAAAAAGGTAGAGGATATCAAAAACAAATTGTGAGGTTTTCCTATTCACTGCAGCCTCTCTCTTCCTGTACATAAATGATTTAATGAGATAATGGCACTCAGGAAAGGTACACAAATTCAAAAGGGAGCAGATGCTGCCAAAAAGGTCATTTCATGATGCCTGCAGCAAAGAGGAATGCTCAGAGTGGACTAGCATAAACACACCAGGAAACACTGTATAATGGCATTTGCAGGCAGTGACCAGGCATTTTATGTGATGTGTTGGACTAAAATCACAAATACCTTATATCAAATAATAGAAATGCTGTTTTATGCTTTTGGTATTTTCTGTGATGATTCACATCACCTGATAAACACAGTGAATTTTTAAATCTCAAGAGTAGGTCTTCTTAACAGTTAAAGGGTTAAAGTCACTCTACCCTAAGTTTTTTGAGATACATCCTTGCTGGCACCAAAAATCTTTTCCTCAACTCTTACTGTGTAAAATTTTTCTATCCCTACTTCAAACCTTTGTGTATATTAATTTTTACACAGTTCAAATAGCAAGGGAAGTTCTACTTTAGGAGAGCATGTGCCATCAATACCTTGAGGCCAGCAGCGCACTACAGATAGACTGTGTTTGGGGCAAAAGACCACTACAGATACGATCACCATGCTGTTCAGTTAAAGTCAAAGGTTTGATATTCAGCCCGACTGTCTGCTTCTCAGCCTTCATACAATTTTCTTAAGCAATTATTTGACAAGGCTGGGCCATAGGATTGGATCCCCTAATGGCTTAAGACATTGTTCTAAGAAGCTAAGCTCATCTTCTTCAGTACATCAAAGTCTCATTGCTGAGACTGCCTTCCTTAATAGCCCACAGAGACAAAGGATCATTTTCTAATTCCCAGAGTTTCTGCTCTCTTTAATTTGACTACTTATCATTGGCTCTTAGTCTAGTCTGAGTTTGTTGGAGAAAATAAAAATGGGAGAAATAAGAGTTTTCTCCCTACAGGCTAATGAAGTCATATCCTTTCTCCTAAGCCTGGGAAACAAAATTCCATTTCTCCACATCACACTAATATAAAACTATTTTATATTTGAACAGTATATGAACTTAGGCAATATTAAAGAATTAGGTAGTTACCAGTGCTGAGTGTGAATTAGCCAAAATCTTTATTATGGGAGTGCTAGGGACCTCTGATAGCTCTGTTGTTGGGAATATTCTTCTATTTGGAATGTATATTATGTTCTAGAAATGTATCTTTATTTATACATCCACTCCAATCTCCAATTCTCAAATCCACTACTGAATGCCCATCTTCCATTCATAGCTTCCTGTATGGTGAGTAGCTCCAGGGAACTCCATCCTTGAGTTACAGTCTTCAGCTCATCCTTCTTGGTGGCTGCTTACCAACCAAGAAAACAGACCACCACACCAGCGAAAACATGCTTAACTCACCACTCTGCCCTCAAGTTTCTCACATCCCTTTTGGAGAGATGCACAATCCTTAAAATCTGGCATTAACTCAACATTTGAGGGGCTAGTCTTGAAACCACCATTACTCAATTCAGAGCAAACTCACAAAACTCCCTTAAAGCACCCACTTCTTAAATGCCAGCTCATATGATACTTCTATCTTTCCAATATAAATGAAAGATCTAGCAATAACCTTTTTCAAGAAGATCCTTTTCAGGATAATATTCCTCTCCTATTGGGGCATGTCATTCAATGCTTATAGCAATGGCCACTACCTTCATCTTTATTAAGATGAAGATCATACGATATATATATGAGTATATATGCAAATACACTACACACACACACACACACACATATATATATATATATATATATATATATATATATATATATATGTGTGTGTAATGTATCACTGATTCCAGTTTCTGGTTGAATGAACACAATAAGATGAGAGAATATCTATTCACTGTGTGTTTGGAAAATTAAGGCAAAGAAACTAGAGATAGAAAACAATCCATTAAAGAAACCCTGCAGCCAATGTATTAAAACCACATAATACTGTAAGTCTATACTTTTATACCTTCTTTATTGATTTTATGACTTGATGTTTTATTTATAACATTTATTTATCCTATTTTCTCTTCCATAGACTTTATGCTATTCATGGTACAATTGGATTCTGTGAAGAACTGCTTGCATACTGTTCAAAATAAAATCACTCCATCAAATGAAATTGGAAATTCCCCTAAAGATTGGCTTTTTACCAAAAGTTTAAAAAGCTGAGAGCATAAACCGTAAGTGAGGGAAAGTGCACAAGCAATTGTAACTGAAACTTGCCTCTGGTCATACAAATTTAACCTTTGTCTCCCAAGCTAGGGGAATGTTTAACTGTAGGGGCTTGACTTCTAAAAGGATGACTATAACCATGCAATGATACATAACTTTCTGAGATGTCACCTTTATCAAACTAGTGAGTATAAATCATCTATAATGTCAAGTAAATTATTTTTGCAAACCTGAAGCTTGTGTTCTATGAGTCACTATAATAAACAGTCTCTAAATCATAACCCCAAAAGATGGGTGCTTTGGAGAGTGTATTCATCTGAGCCAAAATTTCTGACTGTTCCTACTGGTTCTACTGGTGCAGCTATACAGTCAGTGACTGTATGGACTACCCTGTAGGTTTGGGCAAATTTATAGGTACAAAGAATGAACATCCAAAATACCCCAACAGTAACTGAATTATGATTCAATAGAGAAATCACAGCTAAACGTTTCTGAAGTGACCCTTTTAACAACTGGCAACCCCTATGACCATGTTATAACAGATGTAGCCATCAGTGAGAGGGAGGTTAAACTAGGTAGTTCCTAACTTATTGTAAATGCTTTCATGTGCCATTTCTTCTTTAATTTATTTTCTTACCTGTGTGTGTGTATGTATGCATGTTTGTATGTATGTATGTTTGTATGTATGTATGTTTATGCACACATGCAGAAATGCATATCAGGGCATGTGTACAGAGGTCAGAGAAAAAAAAATTGAGGAAGTTGATTTTCTGTTTCTACCATGTAGGTCCAGGTTTATCAAAATGAGGTCATCAGGGTTGGCAGCAAGTCCCTTAGCAGCTGAACCATATCAATCATGCATAATGTACCATTGCTGCCATATTATAATTCCATTTAATTGCCTAATTCTTATAACCATAGTATATATTAGATATCTTCTTAAAAATGCTGTGACTTAAAGATTCTCCTAGCTTCTAACTCATGATATACTTGAGCCAATTGAGCCTGGCAATCAGTTCCATATATTTTCCTAAACATTCAGGAAGCTTCCCTTTCAGCAAATACCCCCATTAATGGAGTAGCTCAGACTGTGCCTCAGAAATGGAGAAGTGTGCTTAAATCTGTAGCACTGACCAAAAATTATTCATTAGTGCTCATTCAAGGACTCATCACTCCACATTCAAGGTCCCACTGTGGGTAGTAACTAGGGGATGTTTCTCTTTAGAAAAAGGAAAGGTTAGAAATAAAATTGTTTCATTCAAGGAACTATAGTTTTAAACAGGGGAAAGTTCAAACCAGTGTAGCTATAAAACTACTTTATTTATTCAATTGTTTTGTTGAGTGAGCAATGCTTGATTTGTACATATCACAATTTCACACTGTCATAATCACTTTACTATCACCATTTACAAACATGTAGGCAAGGTCTCATTTGTATATTATAGACAAAATAATTACTTTATTAAAACTGACACTGCAGATCTTTACAGTTTATCTAAAAGAACAAATGCTCTGGAAAAATTCATGAAGTATGAAAAAAATTCCCATCTCCCATTTCATATCCATACTTGGGTATATAGAACACAAAGTATGGACATAGGACAGTGCTTGCAATGTAACATTCTGTGAACAAAATAATGAGGGAATAATGATAAAACTCTAGTTTTCTACTCCCACAGTGGATTATATCTTGCTGCAGATATCAAAGCCCTCATCTAGTGACAAATCTCCCCCAAGAAGGCCATACCTCATAATACTGTTAAAACAATCCCAACAACTGGGGACTAAGGACTCAAACATATGAGCCAAATGGAGCCATTTCAAACTGCCACACTTACCTTCAGGTACTTAAGGATTATTTTTAGTTACATCACGGTTATCTCACTTCATGTTCCTCTTCCCTCTGTTCTAGCTTTCATATGCTTGCCTCAGTCTCCACATTCCTCTAAAGCACACAGACTCCACTTCTTTAACAGTATATATATATATACTGTTATATAACAGTATATATATATAT
>JADRCH010000017.1:15886076-15982938 GCA_019843965.1 Rhynchomys soricoides | reverse complement strand
TCTTCTTCTTCTTCTTCTTCTTCTTCTTCTTCTTCTTCTTCTTCTTCCCCTCCTCTTCTCTTCTCTCCTCGCCTGATGAAGGCTTAGATCTGGAAAGGTGGTATGTTTAAAGAACTGATAGAGAATTAAGAGGGAGACTCACTTGTCCTTGATAATATAGACCTGAGAGTAAGGACCCAGCAATCCTCCTGTTTGTTGGTTTTCTTCCCTAGATCAGAAGGAGTTCAGATTTGTTCTACTATAAACTCACACCATGGCATCATACCTAACCACAGGCCCTATTCCCTAAAACTGTGAGCTGAAATAATCCTTGTATTTTTATAAAGTAGTTATTTAAGGCACTTTGTTAGAAATGGAAAAATGAAAATCTGCTATTGCTTTTGTATGCATACTCATTTGCAGTGATTAATTGCATGAGGGTGCTGTGAAACAAACCCAGGTCCTACATAAGTTTACTAAGTACTTTAACCAGTGAGCCAATGCTCCAGCTATTTGAAATAAAATATTTAAGATTTGTAGTTAAGGTTTCCTTCTTAAATTATATATCAGAAAATAAGAATCTACATACTAATTCTATAAATGACACAAAGTTATTGTTTCTACAAGAATAACTTGTTTTTAATTTTAAAAGTTATTTTACTTATTTACATTCCAGTCGTTGCCCCCCTTGGTCCCCAGTTCCCCATCCCATTCCTCTTCCTCCTTGCCTCCAAGAAGGTGCTTCATCCCACCAGGCCTCCTCTTCCCAGGGGCCTCAAGTCGCTCAAGGATTAAGCCCATCTTCTTCTACCATGGCCAGACCAGGCAGACCTCTGTCATATATGTGTCAGTGCCATCTGACTGGTCCCTGTATATTCGTGATAGGTGGCTCAGTTTCTGGGAGTTCTATTGGGTACGGATTAGTTGTGTCTGCTGGTCTTCCTATGGGGTTGCTCTAGCATAAAGTTTCTTCAATCCTTCCCCTAATTCAACCTTAAGGTTCTGTGACTTCAGTCCAATGGTTTGACAAAAATATCTGCCTCTGTCTCAGTCAGCTGCTTGTAGGGCCTCTGAAGGACTTCAATGTAAATGTATACACTGAATCTAATAGAAAAGAAAGTGGGAAAGAGTCTGGAACTCATTGGCACAGGGGGAAATTTCCTGAAAAGAACACCAATGGTTCAGGCTCTAAGATCAAAAATTGACCATAGGACCTCATGAAACTAAAAAGCTTATGTAAGACAAACAACACTGTCAATAGGAAAAATCTGCAACCTACAGATTGGGAAAAAAATCTTCACTAAGCCTACATCCCACAGCGGGCTGGTATCCAAAATATATAAAGAAATCAAGAACTCCAAAACCCAAATAACCCAACTAAAAAATGGGATACAGAGCTAAACAGAGAATTCACAAGAGAAGAATTTCAAATGGCTGAGAAGCACATAAAGAACTTTTCTTTCTTTTTATTCTTTTTATGAACTTTATACATTTCAAATGTTCCCCCTTTCCAGATCTCCCCTGTGGAACCTACCCATTGCCCCTTCCCCCTGCCACTATGGGTGTATTGGCCCACCCACCCAACCATCCACTCTCATCTTCCCTCCTTGGCATTCTCCTATACTGGGGGATCTAACACTCTCAGGCCCAAGGGCCTCTGTTCCCCCTGATGTCTAACAAGACCCTCCTCTGCCGCATATGTGGCCAGCACCATGGGTCCCTCCATGTGTATTCTTTGGTTGGTGATCCAGTCTCCTGGAGCATTGAGTGGTCAGGCCAGTTGCCACTGTTGCTCCCTCTCTGGGGCTACAAACTCCCTCAGCTCCTTCAGTCCCTTCTCCAAGTCATCCATCTGGGACCTCATACTCAGCCCAACAGTTGCTGTAAAGTGATTCTTGGGTATTTCGAACTTTTAGGCTAGTAGCCACTTACATAAAGAACTTTTCAAATTCCTAAGTCATCATAGAAATTCAAATCAAAATGACCCTGAAATTGTACCTAACATTAATTAGAATGGGTAAGATCTTTTCTAGTTCCGTCCATTTGCCTAAGAATTTCGTGAATTCTTAGATTTTAATAGCTGAGTAGTACTCCATTGTGTAAATGTACAACATTTTCTGTATCTATCCCTCTGTTGGAGGATATCTGGGTTCTTTCTATCTTCTGTCTATCATAAATAAGGCTGTTTTGAAGATAGTGGAGCATATGTCCTTGTTATATGTTGAAGTATCTTTTGGGTATATTCCCAGGTGTAGGTAACCCAACCACAAAAGAACGCACATGGTATGCACTCACTGATAAGTGGATATTAGCCCAAAAGCTCAGAATACCCAAGATACCATTCACAGACCATGTGAAGCTCAAGAATGAAGACCAAAGTGTGGATGCTTTGGTTCTTCTTAGAAGGGAGAGCAAAACACTCACCACGGGAGCAAAGACTAAAGGAAAGGCCAACCAGAGACTGCCTCACCTGGGGATCCATTCCATATATAGTCACCAAATGCAGACACTATTGTGGATGCCAAGAAGTGCATGCTGACAGGAGCCTGATATAGCTGTCTCCTGAGAGGGTCTGCCAGAGCCTGGCAAATACAGAGGCAGATGCTCACAGCTAATCATGGACCTGAGAGTGAGGACCCCAATGGAGGAGCTAGAGAAAGAACTGAAGGAGCTGAAGGGTTTTGCAACCCCATAGGAAGAACGATATCAACTAACCAGACCACCCAGAGCTCCTAGGGGCTAAACCACCAACCAAGGAGTACACATGGAGGGACCCATGGCTCCAGCCGAATTTGCAGCAGAGGATGGCCTTATTGGGAATCAATAAGAGAAGAAACCCTTGGTTCTGTGAAGGCTTGATGCCCCAGTGTAGAGGAATGTGACAGTGGGGAGGTGGGAGTGGTTGGGAGGGGGGATATCACATAGAAGCAGGGGGAGGGAGATGAAATAGGGGGTTTCTGGGGAGGAAATCAGGAAAGAGGATAACATTTGAAATGTAAATAAAGAAAATATCCAATAACAAAATAAAAAAGAATGGGCAAGTTCAAAAACTCAACTGACAGCACATTTTGGTAAGAATGTGGAAAAAGAGGAACACTCTTCCATTGCTGGTGGGATAGCAAACTGGTACAAAGACTCTGTAAAACACTCTGGTGGTTTCTCAGAAAATTGGAAATAGTACTACCTGAAGAACCAGCTATACCACCCTTGGGCATATACCCAAAAGAGGACCCACCATACAACAAGGACACATGTTCCACCATGTTCATAGCAGCTTTATTTGTAATAGCCAGAAGCTGGAAACACCCAGATGTCCCTCAATCAAAGAATGAATACAGAAAATGTGTTTTATGTACACAATGGAATATTCCACTATTTAAATCAAGGGCATCATGAATTTTGCAGGCAAATGGATGGAACTAAAAAATATCATCCTGAGTGAGGTAACTCAAACCCAAAGGACATGCATGGTACATAGTCACTGATAAGTGGATATTAGCCAAAAAGTACAGAATACATAGGATGCAGCCTACAGACAGATGCTTAAGAAGTGTAACAAGCAAAGAAGACACAAGTGAGGAGGCTTCATTCCCACTTGAGAAGTGGGAAGGAAATTATCAAGGGAGGCAGAGGGAGGTAGGGACCTCTGTGCAAGAGGAGAGAGGGAGGAGAAAAGGGGAACAAGTTCAGATAAATGTAGGGAAAGAAGCCCAGAGGTCCAAGGGACTGGATGGAAGTAAGTAGCCTTGTGGGGTGGGAGGTGGGGGGGTACTCTCTAGAAAGTACCAGAGACCTGAGAGGTGAGAGACTCTAAGGATTCATTGGGGTGACCATAGTCAAAATGCCAAACATTGGAGAGAGGGAACTCGATAAATAACTTCTATGTCCATTACTCAGAAGGTCAGACTTTAAAGATTTATTCATCTCTCCAATACCATCCTTCCAATCTCCATTACAAGACTAAAGCTAATAAATATTTTCTGAAGCCACCATAGCTCATATGAAGTCTTGATTCTGATTCAATATGAGCAAAGTATCTCTGAAAATTATTCCTGAATCCAAAACAAAGAATATTAGAAGGCATCCTGATCTGGTGTTGGGTGAGGGAAAAGGACTAAAGCCCTGAGGGCCAGCAGAAAGAATGGAAACAGGCAACCTCAGGAGGTAGGAGGTAAGGGGACCCTCCAGAATGTACTAGAGACCTGGGAGCTGAGAGACTATCAGGACTCAATGGGAGGGACCTTAGATGAAATGCCTGACAGTAGGGAGAGGGAACTTATAGAGTCCACCTCCAGCAGGAAGACAGGGCATCAAGTGAGGGAGGGGTTGCCATCCCACAGTCAAAACTCTGATCCATATTTGTTCCTGTCTGAAAGAACTGCAGAGAAGGAAATGGAGAGGATCCTGAGGAAAAGAGGGTCCAACAACAGGCCCAAAGTGGGATCCAGCTCAAAGGGAGGTCCCAAAGCCTGACACTATTATTGAGGCTATGGAGTGCTCACAAAAAGATACCTAGCATGATTGCTCTCCAAAAGATCCAACAAGCAGCTGAAAGAATCAGATACAGATATTTGCACCCAACTAATAGACAGAAGCTGCTGATACTTGTGGTTGAATTAGGGAAAGGATTGAAGAAGCTGAGGAGTAGGGTGACCCTGTAGGAGGACCAGCAGTCTCACCTAACCTGGATCCTGGAGATCTTTTAAACACTGGACAACCAACCAGGCAGCATACACCAGCTGATATGAGGTCCCCAACTCATATACAGTAGAGGACTGCTGGGTCTGGGTTCAATCAGAGAAGATGCACCTAATCCTAAAGAGACTGGAGGCCCTAGGGATTTTAAAGGTCTGGTGGGGTGGGGGCTGAGGGGTGGGGACATCCTTGTGGAGACAGGGGGTTGGGGAGAAGGTGAGGGATAAAATCTGGTGTAAATAAATAAATAAATAAATAACAAAAAACACAACACTGAATGCTTCAATTTTATTTTTGAACTCTTTAAGTACACAACATAACTGCTAACTATTTGCTTTGGTCCACGTAAAAAATAAAGTTAAAGATACACTAATATAATAGTTTGACCTTGTAGTTATAAGTTCATAATTTTATAAGCAAATATCAAACAAATATAGCTTAGTTTTCTTCCTCATATTTCTATTTAAAATAATATCCACAAAATATGCAGACAGAGCACAGACTCAGGTATCTTTAGGTCACAGTATATGTACCATAGCAAACTACTTTATTCTGGCAAATAAATTAAGACAGTTCATATAGAACACCATATAAGATGCTGCTCTCTTTAAGAGGGAATACTTATCATTATTGTTAATGTTTTTATTTTTTAAAAATCTGTTACTTTAGTCATAGGCTATGTGTAAAACATCAGACTCCCAAAGATTCTTTTATGACAAGCCAAATCTTCCTTAATCATAGTTCCATATCACAGGTTAACAGATGAACATTGGAAACAGAATACTGGCATCATCACACATGGGTATACTTTAAACTTGAAACCAGACTTATTCTTGTAAACGAGATAGAAAAGACTAAAGAAGAGATCAACAAAGCATATCTACCACCTGTACCATTGGTGCCAAAATAACTCGTAGATCTTGGTACAAAAGAACTGACTGGTCTGGGCCATTGTTCTAAGAGAGGAACACCAGGAGGAAGGAGTCAACTCTGAAATATCACATTCTGAAGCCAGTTGTTCTTTATGAAGAAAATGCCAAGTTAATGCAACAGAGAGTAAATCTAAGTGTGGACACAAGACCCTCTCATTCACAGGTATAAATGGCTGAGTATACAAAGATGCAGGCACACCCTTTGGGCACATGTGGAGCATATGTTAGAAATATAACTATCCCTGTATCTTCTTTGGAGACACAGATTTAGAAAGTTTTAATCCAGGGGTAACCAGTCCTTTCTTTTCAAACTCAAAGCCACAGCAGGAAAGCTCAACTTTGGCTATAACTTTGTTTTTTAACCATATATTGTTGCTCATATCTGACATATGCACTTTTATATTTAACGTATGATGACATTCCTAGTGTGTTTAAATGGGTCTCATGACTTCAAACAATTAAAATACATATTCCAGGAACTGCAGAATTTCCATGTCCAAATGGTGTGTCTTGATTCATGTCTTAAAACTATGGTTAGTCTCTGTGATGGTCAATATTACTTGCCTGTGTAACTAGACTATTAATTGCTTCATGGGTTAGCAAAACACAGCTCTGGATGCCACTATAAAGGACTTTTATAAACAATTAGATCCTGATAACATGCCTGATACATGGGTTAATCTTATAATATAATAGCACCACTTGATTAGGGTAAAAAGTAGGAAATGAGTGTTGCTAAGGGAAGTAGGCTATTAAGAGAAGGTTGACAATATCTTTCCCTGCCTCCTTTCCTGTATTTCACCTGTTCTGCTTGTTATTCACTATGACATAAAGAGATATCTTGTCCATATACACTCTCAGGGTGTTCTGAGTCATAGTCGGCTAAGAAACACACAGGAAAATGGACATGAACCAAACCTTGTTAAAGCAGAAAACAAAGCAATGAACTCCATCTTTTAAGTTATTGGTAGGTATTTGGTCTCAGAGCCCAAAAATATTCAATTTTGCTCTTAGTGTGTCACTTGACTCCTTAGGTTGAGGACAATCCTTCTGTTAGCTCTCAGAGTTTTGCTCAATTTTTAACATACTTAGAATAATTAACTTATACTATGCTTTTCAACTCTTCCACATTTGCCATATTTGAAGCTCTTAAAAAGAATCTAATCTTCACTATGTGAAACATATGCATTATAGGATATCTATAAATATGTCCCTATACAAAACCATAATCTTACTTAAAATATTATGAGGGGGTTTTGGAGTAACTCACCCATGCAATTACCTAGCATAAACATGATTTGACATTGTGAGGCCATGTCAAAAAATTGCACACTCTTGTCATATCTTCTAAACATACCAAAATGAAAGGTGAGGACCAAATTAAATATCTACACTTAATTAAGTACCAATTTTAAATAAAGTTGCATATCTCCTTTACATATAGGTTGGCATGTTGTTGGTTGAGAAAGCCAGTGAATTTTGATACTTTAAATAGGAGGATCTTCTGTGTTTTAAATAAAGGAGAGAATAGATAACGTAAGGTATGATACAGCCACATGAATTATATAAAAGTTGAGAACATATAAGAAGACACTATTATTTTGAGCTTTGGTATATCAAAATTAAATTAATTGGTGCGAATTAGGCTGAGGAAATTTTGACAGGGTTGATGTGCAACACACTCTTCATATTCTTGGTTCTTTCTCCATTAAAATGCTATCTCTGTTGCTCTAAAGCAAGCCAGGTCCTTCGTGAGGGCCTATTAAATCAGACATAGAGTATTACCTAAGGACATGAGATACTTGTGACATTTTTGTCTTTCCAAGTAATAAGGGGATGATTTTAATTTCTGGTCTCATTAAAATATACTTAGTCATTTAAGATATTCTATTAGGTGATCCACAGCATAAGACAGACTGGAGGAATCTGTCATGGGAAAATGTGAGGGATTCACTTTTCTTCTTGAGCTAATTTTAAAAATGCTGCCCTGGATAGTTAGTTCCTTAGTCTCTACAGGTCTTCTTTTAATTTCATTTTGTGAGTACAGAAATCCAATAGAGCAATATATCAAGAATGTAGATACAAGAATTTAAAGAGATGTATTACAGAAAGACAGGAGGCTTCAGTATCCACTTCAACTGACCACTCTATTTAAAACACACTGCTATGCATACACTTATAATTCAAATGATCCCATCTTAACTGTTCCTCCCATAAATTTCAGCACCTAGCAACTGAATTAAACTTGGTAGTTTGTCCAAGACAAACAAACAATAACAGAAGATGCTTCACAGAAATGATTTGTTTATATTTGGCTCTTATAACTATCTATCAATGCACTTAGCTCTGACTTTAATACATAGGAAAAAGATACCCATTTCCTACTACCCTGAAATGAGAAAATCTTGGAGTTGCTGCTATAAAGTGTTTGAGAATGCTAGCATTTCCCAGAAGGTTTAGGTTTAGGTTTTATTTTTTTTTTTTTTTGTTTTTTTGTTTTTTTAACTCGGAATTTTCTCTCTCTCTTTTTTTTTTAAAGAAATATTGCAGTTTATTTAAATTGTTAAGTAGAGTATGAAACCGAATTTGTAGCTAGTACCAGAGAATGGACTGAACTATTGGTGTGTAATGAGAAGAGCTTCTACACAGGATCCTAAGAGACTTACAGAAAGGGGCAAAGCCCTAATAGGAAGCAAATAAAACTCAGGTTTCAAACACATTATAAAAAAATTGATTTATACTCCATTTCCCTTTTGGTTTTGTTTTTTTGATATTCAGAAAGTGCAGATTTAACAAAGGTAGTCATATCCTTTCTCTGTACAATGCTGATTATAATTATCTTGTCTATCACTCCAATATCCATTACAGAAAGCTAAAGGAATGCCCAGGGCTGTGGACATGGCTAGGGAACACCCTCTGGGGCCACTGACCTCTGTTAAGCCACCATTACTTATTTCCTAGGCTAGTTGTAGACTTCTCTCTGCTTGGCCCCTTTGAACCATTGTTCTCCAAGCACAACAAAAATTATTTGCTTAAATCTGAAGTCAAATGACATCATTCCTCCACATATATTATCCTAAGCAAATTTTGCCATCTTGCTCAGAGAGCAACCTATGTCTTTCAATGGTCTAAAGGAGGTACAACATAATTTTCACCTGTTACTTATCTATAATTAGATCTGTTTTCCCCAAATAACCTACAAAAAATCATTCATTTATATCCATATTTATTCCCTCCTCTGTGTGGCTCAGGATGCTAGAGTTTTCACTTGTAGTAACTTTGATACGATACTTTCTCTCTCCATGCTCAAGAGCTGTCTTAAAGAACAGAATGTTATTCCCTGTTATGCTTGCAAATAACCTATTTCAAATTTTTTGTTTTGTTTACTTCTCACCTGATTCCCTGCATAAAAAAAAAATCTAAGTAACTCCAAAAGCCTAGAACTGTCACAAGTTGTTATTCACTGGATTCCAAGATATGAAAATATAACTCACATAGTGTTGATATTTATACTTTATTAAGTCAGTCAGTGGGTAAGTGAGTGAACATAACCCTAAAGGACTGAATATTTGTACCTTAGCATAAAAAACTGTCCAAGGCATCTACACATACAAATGATCATATAATAGTAGGGCATTAGTTTTGCCCTTATAGGAACTCAGCACTATAACCAATTTTATAAATGTACTAAGATGACAAGAGGGACAGAAATCACACAACCATCTTAAATAAGGCAAATCAAAGTAGATAACTCCAAGACCAAGATGACCAATTGTCACTTGGTATTTAAGATTAGTTTCCTTTCATATCTTAAGCAATGTTTGGATTATAGTATGTAAATTTCTTCAGGAAATATTTCATGTCAATTACATGTGAACTCTTGTCTAAGTGTAGGTAGAAGGGTAATTTAAAAAAAAAATGAATTCTCCGTGGGCAATCTGGTAGAAGTAAAAGAATGTACTGTTGTGTACCCTCACATGTATATTAGTAAATAATCACATTGTGTAAACACAGATGTTAATATACATTAAACACACACACACACACACACACACACACACCACATTTACAAGTTGATGCTGAGGAGGGATATTTCTGTACCAGGAGAATATATTTCGTAAGAACACAGTTCTAGACAAACTAACTTACTTTAGACCTACTCTACACATCACTCTCTACAGAATAACAAAGAGAAAAATTCCAAGTAAGAACGTTCTCATCCATCTGAAGCTCAAAAAGAAAAGTCTAATTAGTATTTCTACTTTTTGAACCTATAACATGACAGATGATCAATAACTTTGTGATTTTAAAGGATAGATTCTTAATTATGTGTGTGTACACATTAGTCTAGGTGCCTGTGGAACCAAGCAGAGTATATGAGACTCCTTTAAGCTTCAGTTATAAGCAGTGTAAGCTATCTAGTACACAGGTACTAGGAACTAACCTTGGGACCTCTGCAATGGCAGTAGGTACTTAACAGCAGAGGCATCTCTCTAGATCCAAACTTTGTGACGTGAACATTGAAAAGGCAGACGAAATTGTGAGAAATGGCATTGCAAACTTACAATATCAAAAAATAAAAAACGGTTATGGAGTGAAAATTTCTTATGTTAGACATTTTGAGCAACTCACTGAGATTGGTACCACATAAAATGCACTTCACCTCAAAAACACTAAAGTAGCTCGGTGTCACAGTGTTCATAGAAAGTGTGGGTGGGTGGGGGGAGTAATTTGAAAGAATGGATTATAAAGGCACAGTTTAGTGCTGTGAATATCTCTGCAACAGATAATCCTTAGTCTTGTATACTTCTAGTCTTTTCCATACATCCTTGTTCAAAGCAAATGCAGACTGTCCAGTCACAGTTGGAAAATGCTCTCTAACCGATCATTGTTTATTAGAGAAAATATAATTGCTATAAACTGTCTGAATCTCACAATCACTTGTATAGGTTTGCTGCTCCTACCAATTATATAGACTTTTACTTCTAATTGTCGTATATACCTGCTTAAAAGGTTGAAGTAAGGTAGCTGGGTTTATACAGAATTATTTTTTCAAAGTTCACAGTGACCTTTATCATATGTCCTCAGAGCACCTGCAGAAGAGCAGACATTATTCTCACTTAACAGCTGACAAAACAGTCACAGAAGGTGAAATAACTCTCTCAGATGATGTTTCTTTACATTCTTGTTAGCAGTGACCTTACTCTGTGGAATTCTTTAAGGCACAAGTGCTTGTTAGGAAAAAGACATGCTCAAATTGTGGCTAGCTCTCCTAACAGAAGGGTATAGGCTACTAATTTATCACAATCAAGCACGTAACCAACAACATCACTGGCTCTATTATGTATTATGCAATATGTGAAGAGAATGTAGCACTTATTTGTATTTAGGCTTTTGATGACCTGATACTATTGGTCTGTGTTTAAAAAGTATTATTAAATAGGATACTATATCTCTAAACCTCTTTTACTCCAAAAGAAAGGAATTAACTTTACTGTAACAGGATTTACTTATTGTGTTTATCATAACAAATCAGTGGATGTTTTTGTCAGGTTACAAGACAATCATCATAGGAACAGGAAGTTAGCCACATTTCTCTTCTACTTGATCTCACAAAACTCACACACTAATTCATTAATTACAATATGCCAAAGACTTATATAGTAAATCATCTGTAGCTACTCCAGGAGGCTGTTAACTATCTCCCTGAACTTCCCAGAAGGACAGCTTGTTCACACTGTAGGCCAATTTTATACAACACCTTCTTAACTTTCACTCAGTTCTGAACTTGGGTGGGAAAAACAAACAAACAAAACCAGAGAAATGGCTGCAAGGCAGGGATGGCTCTGTTTGTTAAGTGTTTCGCTTGCAAGCATGAAGGACTGGGCTAAGTGTCCCAAGACCCACACTGAAAGGTAAAAGTCAGGAAGCCAGGGAGATATTTTAGAGTGTAGCATGATTACTGTACAAGCACAAAGACCTAAACTTGTAGCCAAGAACACTTGTTCAAATAATAATAATAAAATGGTGGATGTGATGGTGGGACTTTTTGGATAATTTCACGGGGCCTGAAAGATGACTCATTGGCTAAGAGTGTTTGCTGTTCTTTCTGAGTATCCATTTTCTGTGCCCATCATCCATAGGAGGAGGCTCAGGGCAGCCTGTAACTCCAGGATTAAATACATTCTTCAGTCTCCAGGAGCACCTACACTCATGGCCCACCATATGTAACCTTGAGTAGAAATGCATACATATAAAATCATAAATAAACAAATCTTTAAAAAGTAAAATAAAAAATAGTTTTAGGGGCACATTCCTGAGCTGCAGAGACAGCAATAGGTAGATTCCCAGGACATGCTGGCCAGGCAGCCTAGTGTAATTTAGATGTTCCAGACTACTGAAGGAACTTGTCTCAAAATCAGATAGATGCGGGCTGGAAAGGTGAGAAAGAGAGAAAAGTTCTTGCTCTGTAAGTGTTAAGACCTTGTTTTGGATTGCCATTATTCATGCAAATGCCAGGCACTATGACAACCTGCCTGTAATCCCAGAGCTCAATGAGCAGAGATGGGATTCTGGGGAGAGGTTACTAGCGAGACTAACATTATCCATAAACCCTACCTTAAGAGAGAGAGAGAGTCCTTGCCTCAATCTCTAATGAAAGATTGATAAAGGAAGACACTCTGTTAACCTTCAGCATCCAAATGCGCATGGCACACATCTGTACCAATATGGAGAAAAGCATGCATGTGCACACCCACACACAGTAAAGTAAACGGTATTCCTAAGTGAGGTTGACACTAATATTGTCCTCTGGCCTCTAAATATATGTGCACATACATGCACATGCACACTTCCACAGATATATGAACTGTCACACAAACAAATTTTCGCAGGCACACCTAGTATACATATAAATATATTTTAAAATAGGAGCAAATGAGGAATTGTTTTAATTCCATATAGATATCACTTGAATTAATCACAAAAATGTGTAGAGAGTAGGTTGAGTTCTTGTTGCCATCACACACCACAGTGTTTCCTGTCTGTAGTGAGGAAAACATCCTGACACGTTATCTACTGTCTTTGCTACATTCATCCAGCATGTCCTACAAAGTTAAAATGTCTAATGCCTTGTCCTTACCAAAATCTTTACAGTTTTCTTCCCTAGTTATTGTGCTACATCATGCTAATCCTCCTAAATCTAAGGGCCATGCAAAGTGCTGAGAAATGACTACTTAAAACTTACTAGGACCAAAGCAATAGCTCTCTTTCACTTCAAGATATTATATTTACCTAATTTCCTCTCCACAATTTTCTTGAAGGTGGGATTCACTTGCCTATGGTATATTCAAGGATGTTTAATTGGTTATGAAAAGGAAAGGACTTCTCATGGCATTTGCAATTAGATTGTGCTGTTTAAACTGACATTCTTAAACTATATTCTTGAGGTATGACACTATTGTTGTCCTCTGACCTCTAAATACATGCACTAAGAACATTGGACATTCAAATGCTTTAGAACATCAACATGTTGGACAGTGATATTCTCCATTATCACTGAGTAAGTAAATAAGCCCTATTTACATTTCTCCAAGCTAAATACAGACTTTGTAAGCCTGAAGTAAATCCTTACAAAATAATAATTTAGTAAATAATTTCCTTCCATTTTTCTTGAAATCTTAGAAATGGTAAATTTTCACTAAGACTTCAAAACAAGCAAACAAACAAAAAACAAAAAAAAAATGGAAGCAACATACATTTTCTGTGTAAGCATGTAGTACAAAGAGTTTCTTAGAAGGTGGCCATTTGAACCATAATATTCTATTAAGGATTTATTTTGGAATTTTCCATGAAAAACATATGGTAGCCCATCCCTTAGAAACACATTTGGTCATGGGCAAGAGGATCACCACAAGTATGAGATCTGCTTGGTTTGCATAGTGAGGCTCTCTCTCCTTAACCACAAATAAGAGAATGTCTTCTGACCCTGAGGAGCTCAAGGAGGCCAGTGGAAAAGGAAGTGGATGCATCTCCAAGAAAAAGCCATGTAAGCAATGCAAGTATCTGTAGGCAGCTGTTAATGTTGCTTCTGAGCTACTCTAGGTTCCACTTGGCAGGGATTCCTGCATGCTAAATCCCAAAGCTCCTCCTCCTCCTCCTCCTCCTCTTCCTCTTCTTCTTTTTCTTCTTCTTTTTTCTCCTTCTCCTTCCCCTTCCCCTTCTTCTTCCCCTTCCCTTTCTCGTTCTTCTTCTTTAGAAGTGGAACCATCAGTCCAATGCCTTCATGCTCACTGTGAGCTACTACAGAAAAATTCTAACTTCATGGAGAGCTCGAGACCTTCTCTGCATTTATTTATTTATTTATTTATTTATTTATTTTGAAAATCCTGTAACATGTGACAATTCTATCGAACTTGTCTTTTTATTTCTGGAGTAGAGTACAAAAAGATACTGCTCCTAATAAAAAGGAGAAAAAGAGAAATTTCTACTTCAATCTTTTTCCCAGATGTAAATGTTTAGTGGAGTGACAGGTGGTGACAGGGTTGTTTGCAGTACTTAAGCTTTTATTCTTACAGTATCATGTTCAGTTAGCTTTTGATTGAAAATCTACCATGTACTGAAAACACAGTAGGGGAAGCTAGCTATTATGTTCTTGCTTGCAATTGTGGGAACCAAACTCCTGGGTAAGATATTCAACCCACTGTAAAAGTAGTAGAAGCTAACAGAACCAAGGTGGCCTTTACATCAGTACGTTTTTGAGAAATATGAAGAAGGAAAGAAAAACCTACAAGATTTAGAGATTTGTTTTAAAATTTAAACCTATGAATGACCATTAAAGTAGAATGATGTTCCATTAAAAAAGTGCTACAAGAAGTCAATAAAAAACGCTCAAAATTTCACTGTCATTAGCTTAAACAGATGTAATTGTTCTTTTGAACAGAAAGTCAAATGGATATTTTATGGTGTGTATTCAACTTTTGAAAATATATTCCAACAAAAAACCACACTTGCAGAAATTCTATCAACCACATCATGAGAAAAGTTCTTAAGACTAGTAAAGGTCTTTGAGAGCAGTATTTCACACCGCACAGCCCTTAAAGTAAAAAGCCTATTCTGAGAGGCTAAGAGGCTTGAGAACATTAACAGTTCTGTAGAAAGACCTGGGTTCTATTCCCAGGAGATCTGGGTTTTAGTCTTAGCACCCACATCCCAGCTTTATTAGTATCTATTAACTTTAGTTCCTGGGGATTCAATGCTCTCTTAGGGCATCTGAATGCACCAGGCATGCACATGGTGCACATGTGTACATATACAGGCAAAACCCCAATACATATAAAAATAAATAAATCTTTTTAAAATTCCATTGTGATTCCTTATGAGCACACTCCCTCTGCTGTACAGTATACACCTTGAAATGTGTCCCAGGTTCATAGAGATCGATGGGTCAGAGTCAAGTGCTTATGGAACAGCACTAGTCCACTATATGGTAAGTGCTTACATGTCTAAGTCTTATTTTCCTTGACTAAAATGTGAGAATTACAACAGAACCAACTCAAGAGAATTATTTTGTGGAATGAATTAGACATTACATACAAAATGCTTGGTACATGCCTCAACATATAAGACTCTTTCTGGTATTTGTTGGTCTTAAAATTGCTAACAAAATAAAAATAAAAACATCTTTATCTGTTTTATATTAGCATACATACATACGTGTGATATATTATGTATCTACAACTATGCTAAAAAGTTTCTAGTTGATTGCTAAACAATATCAAGAGATAGTTTTCTTTGAAACCCTACATTTGCCTTGAAAATCCAATAAGCTTTCACTTTATTAAACTTCATGATATTTTCGTTCCAGCCTCCTCAGAGTCCATGGATGTTTCTGGTCTAAAATAACCTGCAATATCTATATATCCAGCTTCATACATGATAAGAAGACCATGGGTAAGAAAACCAAGTAAGATTCACTTTCACCTTAACTGGAAGTGTTAAATGTGTTCAAAATAAAGAGTTCAACACATACTTAGTAAAACAACTTTGCTTCACATTCCAAACTGTTCATTTTAGCCCAAACTGAACATTTCAACCATCTACAACTCAACAACATGTTAGCATAACAAAATTAATCCATAGCTGTTGTCATGGTGATGGCAGAACTGATTCTAACGTATTACTCAAGCATTTTATTTTGGCAAGCAGTTGTTTTAGTTTTATGGTAATTTTTTAAAATGGAAATCAAAATTATTTTGATTTGTCAAATTACTTTGACAATCAGTGATTAGGGAACTATTATGTCTTTGAATCAAAAGAAATCTGTCCACCTGTCTATAATGAAAAGTACCAAACTACCCTTCTAAAGCAAGGGGATTAATTAGAGATCTTTCCAGCTTCAAGGATCACATGGATTTTGTGAGCCATTACTCAGAAGCTATATTAACACTCAATAATAAACAAATTTGGGCAAGATAACAGATTTCACACAAAATTGAATTATTTTGAGGTTTAGTAAGGAGTAAGAAATGCAAAGTGTTTTCTTCATTTTTCAATGCATTTAAATATTTTGTCACTATGACATTCAAAGGAAAAAAACCCTACCACACTGGTTATTCCATAATATTTGTAACATTAAAATATAATCTGATGTAAATGCTTGTTATAGGAAAGTAGTAAAGTGAATAATATGAACAGACTTTTCAGTAGTAACTGATAACATCAAAACTGTCTTATTCATACTGAGTCAAATGCCATAAATGTGATTATTTGAGGACTAGAGAGATGGCGCAGTGGTTAAAAGCACTGTCTGTCCTTGCATAGGATCTAGGATCAGTTCTCAGCACTCATCTGGTACCTCATGGGCCTATGTATCTCCAGCCTAAGGGGCTCTGTCATTCTTTTTTCCTCCTCAGGTACTTATGTAGTGCACACATATACATGCAGGCAAAACAACTTATACACATGAAATATAAATAAATTTCCTTTAAAAGTTTCTTGGGGTTGCTCCTGCTAGTCTCTATTTAAAGTCTGTCATATTTTAGATCATCCATAAAAGTGGCATTACAGTATGCATCTTAAGAAGTACTCAGTTTCGTGATTGACACTTTCATTGCACTCAGGACAAGATGGCTCAAGGAAAGAGTGGTTACCTCACAACACGTAAAACTCCTACAGCTAAGCATAGAAAGGCTTTTCTCTCAGGTCTTTTTACAGAAATAAAAAGTTGAGAGCCATTTCACAACTTCAGTTACTTGAGTAAGAACTTTAGATAGGCAGTTAAATGAATATCCCGATGATGATAATATGCCAAACCAAACATCACAAGGTCATAATTTATCCATTATTTGAAGACTTAAGAGGATCACAGAACTCCCTTCTGTGACGAATATCCTTTTCTACTGTGCTGTGAACGTTGGGATAAGTAGCAGAGCATAACAGGGAGGATTAATATCCTGATACTATCACCACATGCTCAAATACTCTCAGCTGTCAAATACACATCTCAACAGAACTAAGACTATCACTGCCACCTAGAGTGACCCATACCACCAACAGGACCAGTACTAAGACATAATGCAAATCCATCTATGAAAGTATAGATTTTCCCCTTCTTTGCAGTTGCCATTGTAACAATGGAACCAGATTTATCATTTTACTCCAGCTGTTTTTGGTAGACATGTATTTGAAATTAAGAAATACAGAATACACACGGGTCCACTATCTAGAACTAGGGAAGTAAAGTTATGGATCTTGAAGTAGAACCCCCAACCATCATTTTACTAAAAGAACACGATCCCTACCTATTCTAAATATTTGTCATTATAGAAATAAAAAGAAAAATGATGCAATTACATTTTAATCTCAGAAAAGAAAAATGAAAAGATTAGACATGTAGGAAATATTATTATATAGTAATGATAACATTACTATGGTTTTGATAGATTTAAATGAGATTCATTCCCATGTTATTTCAACACTAACTTTGCCAATCAGCTTATCATATAAAACACAGGTTTATATCAGAAGGATAATAAGAATACCTTATACAATAACAGTCAACATCATGAGTCTGGTGTGACTACAGTTTAGTTACCATTTTACATACTATACTCACTGAAAGGACCTTGTATTCTTGTATTTTCTTCTGGCTTTGGTTTGTTTGCTTATTTGTTTGTTGTTGTTTTATTTTTATTTCTTAAGAGACTTCTTTCTATCCTAAGTGTGTGGAACAGTTGATCATAGTCTATCCTACAGACATCTCCATACAAATATTCTGAGAATGTTTAGCAAAAGGTAGAAGTGTTTCTGCAACCTACAGAATGGTGTTTCAGGCTATATCGCATTACCAAACAAAACAGTAAGGCAGAATGTCTTATTAAATGAAGGCAAGTTTATTTGGTTGACATTGTTAAAGGTTGAATGACTAAAGGCAAGCATTCCATTGTCTTTGGCCTTTGGTAAAGGTATTTGGCTGTCACAACATGGCAAAGCGACCTTATCATGAAAGAATGACCAACATCCAGAAGTTCAAATTTGGAAGAGAAGCAAGAAACCAAGGGTCCCTAGACTCACCTTTTGATAATGAGTAGCTGTCAAGGGAACTAGTTTACTTCTATGAGATGTCAGCTGCTCACAATGATCAGCCTTAATCATAGATACTTACTCACTTTCCTCCCACTAGCAGGGGCATCTATCCTTTTGGTTTCTCTGAGTTATATTGAATGGAAAATGTTCTTCAGCCATAAGTTAAATGAAAGCTATACAACCAGTGACTTATAGATTATAAAAGTATGAATATATTTATTTCGTATGATACCATATGTATGTATATACAGTAACATAGTTGATGCCCCTTTTGATACAAAACAATCTTCTAATAAGGAGACTAATATACCACAAAAAAGGCTACAGAAGATTTTCCTTTGTAGTAATATGAATAGTCCTGTTGCAATGTAAGTAGCTCATTCCTGAGGCTAAAGGATGTTTTGATAGGAAGGCCAAAAATTGTTCTAACAGTGATAGGTGTAGCTCAGTTATCTCACCCATATTAACTCTTTCTAAGCCTGTTTGATGATTGAAAATATTCTATTCCAAAGTAAAATGTAGCTAAAAGTAAATCTATGCATGGATAAATTCAAAACAAACAGAAGGTAATACTGGCTTTAGTCAGGCCTGTGAACCCATTTCTGTTCACATTTAAAAAAAAAAAAAAGAAGAAGAAGAACAGGAATATAGTGTGACTCCTTCATTCTATGGAAAATGAACACTCTGTTTTACTAGAAAATTTAAAATAGAAAAATTTGTGAAGTCTTAGAAAATATGAGAAGAAAAATCCTTTTGAGTTGAGCTGAGCCAGTTGGTCATTTGCGAGATAGTTTCTGAAGGAGGATATTTGCTGTGTATGTCTCTGCCTATACATATGTGTGGATATCGGTGTGTGTGTATAATATATATATGTATAACATATGTGTGCTTATGTATGTGTATATGATGTATAATACACACACACACACACACACACACACACGGAGTTTCTAGCTTCTATTCAGTGTACAAGTCCTATATTTGCTCTGTTCTCCCACACTCCATGTTCCAACTTGTATTCCTATAAAACTAGACAAACAAAGAAACAAAATCATGAGCAACTAAGCCCAAGTAGAAATTCATGTGGGCACAAATAAAGGGACACGGACTGGGACAGAATTCACCTAGGCATTAGATATATCTTCCAGGTGATGTTTCAAAAACAATCTCATGTCATGTCTGACAATTTCCAACTAACCAAAGGCAATGATAATTCACAAAAAAAGAGAACACATCATGTTGTCTTCTTGGTACAGCATTTGACCCCACTGCCACATTTTTCTGCAGCAAGTGCCATCCAGTCAAATCAAGTATACTAGCAGCATATTATTTCCCTGCTTTATATTTCTGTGGAGTTAGCACAAACCTTCCCACAGAAGAAGGTATTAAGCATGAAGTAAATAAGCTTTGATACTCTATCCTTGCAGGTATTTTCCACCTAGGGGAATTCTAAACCATGGAAACTCTTAAACTCTTTCTGTGATGATTTTATGAAACAAGAAGTGACCACCTAATCTCTCTAGACTTGCCATTAGGATTTCTAGAAGTATGTGTGAGGAGTCAAAGATGTATTCTTTTCCTCTCTTTTCCACATATTTCTATAGATAAAAACTTACATTTGAAATATTTCTATTGGAAGGTAGGGCTCATTTGCCCTAGAAAAAATACAGTGCTAAATATATACTATTTTATATTTTCTTTTCAGTGTTTCTTCTTTCTTTGTTTCTTTGTTTCTTCTTGTTGTTGTTATTGTTATTATTATTGTTATTATTATTATTATTATTATATTTTGTGGAAACTGAACCATTTGATTTGTGACATGAAAGATGTATACAGAAAGTAATAGACTAACTCATGAGTAAATAAAATTTGATGTCTCAGAACCAAACATGCCACATACTTTTTGGTCTCACACCATGTCCATTTCATGGATCAATCAATGTCTTGAGTGCAGATTTCACTATAATCTGATGTTGGGCCACATTTTGGCCCTGATTTGGGCCTAGAGGACAAACCCGAACCTGGCTCAAGTTTGTGCAGCCTTGTGGGAGAGCCTAAGCTTGGCTTGAGTTCTGAGACCTGCCTCAGTCACTTCCATATTGGGGTGACTCAGCACCCTGCCTCTGTTTGGCCCTGCCTCTGCCCCGCCATTGCTGATGTGAAGCTTTGCCATTAGCCCTGCCAGTTACCCATTAACCACGATCACCCTTTCCTGATTCCTACTTCATCTCTTCCTATACCTAAGTGCCCACTTTCTTGCCTTCTCTATATAAGCAAGTGCCTAGTTTAATAAAGTGAGTTCCTGCTTTGACAGGACTCCTGGCTGGCTTGTTTCTTTTGGACCATCAAAACTCACCATTCCGTTCAGCCCTGGTCAGATCCAGCTGGACTAGGTTCTCTCCTCTCACCTGGACCTGCTGGCAAGGAGCTCACAATCTGAGACCTCTTATTCATTGTGATAATTATTTTACTGAAATCCTCTGGCTATCTGGTGTACATATATGATATAAGCATGGTCAATAAGTACTTTCTGTAAAACTCCCATGAGACCCCTGGAGAAAAATCAATGTATGTACTGAAATTGACAAATGAGAACTTTGAGTGTTCTCTTTTCTCCTATCTGTATTATATTTCAGCCCTTTCCTTACAAGGGGAAGCTGGAAGCCCTTCCCCTGAGTGTACTAGTTATTTGTTTGTATACACAACCAGATTTGAGCTATGGCAGTGTGGTAGTAAATTCCAGGTGTCAAACTGATTAGAATAATAAATATCTAGGGATACATTGGGGTCTATATTTGAGAGCCTTTACAGAGGATAAGGAAAAGAGTAAGATTTATCCTGAATACAAGCAGTACCACTCCCTGAGTTGGGATCCTACTCTGAGCATAAAGAGAATTGGAGATTGTTAAAGTTAAACTCCAGCATTTCCCTCTCTCTATGATCTGTCAAAATATGAGCAAGCTCCTGTGGCTAGAGCTGTGAGCCACACCTGCTTCCATGCATTTTCCAGTGATGGATTAACTGTGTTCCCTTAAGCCATGGACCAAATGAACATTTCCTCCATTAAGTTGCCTTAGCTGGCTATTTTCATCACAGGAAAGAGAAAATTAGAAGATCTGAACAAAAAGGACAAGAAAGAAGAGGAGAAACACAGGGAATAGGAAGGAGAAGAGAGAAGGAGAAAAGTGGATGATTTATTTCCTCTCTTCTCCCTTCCCTGGAAGACAGAGGCTATTTTCATTCTTAAGCCTCTCACCAGTTTGCTCTGAGAACTGAGAGAACCCATTCATTGATCCTCATAACTAGTAAATTAGTTTAATTCCTTGGAAATTCAAAGAACTACCTCTCTGCTAGCATGGACCTTTCCTGAATAGCTGTCTCTCAATCTGCCTGAAATTTGCAAATACTTTTGACATTAAATATTTCATTCATAAAGCTTCATGAGGATGATTGTATAAGGGTGAGCTGAGAAAGGGGTATACCAATAAGCATGCCAAACTGGAGGGAGAAAAGTCCAGAAGGCCTCAACCCTATAAAAAAACTGTAGTCAACTGAAGAAATCTGAGAATGGGAGAGATGGTATCCTTCCCTGGGGAAGAGCACAGCAATTGTTTGTTTGGTGCCAAATAATTCACCCAGTTAATATATATACAAGTAGCAGTATATAGAAGAAACAGGTTATATTTAGGACTATATATGTATGTATGTATATATATATATATATATATATATATATATATATATAATATTCATTGCATATATTCATACTCATATACATATACACATGCAGTAATAATAAAAATGAAGACATAAAGTTGAAGGAAACTATGCAAAGTTAGGAGGAAGAAATAGGAAATAGGAAATGTAATTTTAAATTTTTTTAATTATTTTAATTTTTAAAAATTCTTAATTATTTTTCTTACCATGTCATTTCTTCCTACCAGATATTTTTTCTGATGTATATCATAACACTATGAAAACAAGCAGTAGTCTGATAATTACCTGTTATTTGCCTTATAGTGGAACTATGCATTTAATTTAAAGCCCATTGAGAAAAAAAAAAATAGAGCTAGGTGACAAAGAAAAAGATAGTTACCTGAAACCTATTTTTCATTTGGGACTAGAGTGATGCCTGAAGTTAGTGAAACCTGTGGGCCTTCCAGGTATATGATTTAATATATTTTCATTTTCTCTGAGGTGGTTTAGATTGGGTTTTTGACACTTGAAACTAAAAAAAAGAGTTCTAGCAGCTGTAATGAAATATATGCAGTGCTGAGAACTATGAATTCTGCAACATCAATAAAAATAAAAAGGTTTATGAGAAAAATAGGATTGAGGGCAAAACATCTCAAATCTGTACAACTGCTAGTCTTTGTTTCACTCACTAGAGAAAACAATCCTAATATTATTTTGGCTTAACAGAAAAGATGTATTTCCAACAATAATAGGCCACAGAGCACAGAGCATGGCCAGAACAATGTTTATGATCAAAACTGGTTCTTGGAGAAGGTGCTAGACAACACAAGCGTGGATATCTGGGACAGTAGAAAAAGCAGAAAACTGCTATCAACAGCTGGGAATAGATGAACTTCATGTTTAACTAATGCTTGATGACTTAGGATGATACTGGGATGAGAAAAAAGCATGAATGAATGTGACACCCACATTATGGTGACACATTTGCCTTATTTACAAGGAATTCTCGCAGACAAAGCATGTGTTCTCCCAGGGTAGGCTGCATTCATGTACAGCCATCTTCTTTTTTCTTCCTTAAACCTCTGTTCAGCTGTTCTTCAGGGGATGAAAAGGTAGCACATGTTACATTTATTTTAACCATTGGTTACCTCTAAATGTATGTTAAAGATGTCTAAGTGTGTTTTCAAACTCTGTGCAAATGCCTTGTCTGAGAATATTAGTCATAGAGACACCTCATTTCAGCATCACAGATGTGGAGACTTTATATTCCAAGATTAATATGAAAAGAATACCTATTTTTTGTAATAACTGTATCATAGGACAGCAATTGTGCTGAATAGCTGGCTGGGGTATAGGCTGAATATGTTTTTATTAGAAAATAATATATATAGAACATATTTACCTACTTAATATTATATTTCAGCTTAACAGAAAGGGTATTTTAAGGTACTCCAGTACTACAAGTTGAGAGAAAGCATGGTACACATGGGTCTCTTATTCTCTAATTGACTTTTGCCTTATCCCAGGCACAAATATTGCTTGTTTTCCATGATATTTAATGTCAGATATAGCTTTACAACTCTAGTTTGGCCAGTGGACTTCAGATATTAGTAATAAATGATTTTCTCAATTGTAGTCCATGTGGTCTTTTATTTTTAGTATAGAATGGAGTTTATTCAGAGTATGGGAGGAGAATCAAGAGGGTCATAGAGGCAGAGAAAGGCAGAGAGAGAGAGAGAGACAGAGACAGAGACAAAGACAGAGACAGAGACAGAGAAGAGGAGTAGAGGCCGGCCATGAGCATGTGGAGAAAGAAGGGGGAAGAGAATGGGGAAGAGGCAGGGGGAGAGAGCAGGAGCAAGAAGGCAAGAGAGATCCATGTGGTCTTACTTCTGGTCTTCCTCTTTTCAGTGGCTTCCAGGCAACATTCAGGGTCGTAGATTACAGATGATTTGCTGAATAACAATGTAAATCAGAATTTGCCTCTCTGCATACCTATAATACATTGTTCTATGTGTCCACTGTTTTAAACTAGATATTTCTAGAATTATTTATTATGCAAGCTTGTTCCGCCTTAACTTACATAGAAGCTTCAGTATAGACTCTGAAAAACTACAATCAACCATTTGCATTTATCTTTACTCTACTACCTTTAGGTTATTCAGTAATCAAATAGAAGAAGTGACACGGGGTTCATCTATCACAATAGGAATTACCCCTATGTGACAACGCCCCTCATTTCTGAGCATGTGCTTCAGATAAGATCCTTTTGTTTCCAGAAACATAACACTCCAAACATATTTCAAATAAAATGAGGATTATGAGGTAAATAGGATTTTATTGAATTCATAAAGATCATGAGCATTGTACAAAGAAATTAGGACCTGTCAGCAACAGAGAAACCTAGAATATTTTGAATGGCAAGCTTTTTTCCTGCTTCATCTATGCCCTCATTTCTTCTGTCATCTTTTCAATCAGTCAGCTTCATCTCCTTTTCAGGTTCACTGTCCAATGTGGCCATGAATCCAACAAGAACAATCATTATCACTAAATGACATTTTCTGAGTTCAAGTTCAGGTCAGCATGAATGAATTGGATGGGTCTAACAAAATTAAGGAGTTCTCTGATTCAGTGGAACTTCAAATACCAATTTTGAATTGTGTTTAGTACCCTAGAATTAGTGATGAGTTCTTTTTTAGAGCAATTGCTCTTGGCTAAAGACAGCTTGATCACATGACCCACACCTGTGTGTTAGAGTTACCTGCATCAGAAGCATCTAAGTAAGCCTCAGTACTGGGCAGGAGTGATCTTCATTTAAGTTGTTAGACAAGGAAGACAAAATAATATACACTCCTGTCATTGCCCTTAGTTGCCTCTCCAAGGATAAATGTTAAGTTCTTATTGCCAACACACCACACACTTGAGACACAGGCTTTAAGATTCAAGTTCGATCTAACCTTAGAGCCTCCTTCTAGTAGAATCACTTCTATAGTGCTAGAAAATACTATGAAAGCATAGAGAGAAGTAATCAATATCTCTATCCAGCTTTATGCCTATAAGCCATAACAATGACAAGCTTTGTGAGATATCATCAAAGGGCAATTATGACACTCATATCTTGGTAGTGAAAGGGGTCAAATTGGATATAAGATCTATCAAATAGGAGAGGAATCATGCCTGGTACCAGAAACTTAAACAACATGGGCTAGTGAGATCATGGATATTAGAAGAGAACCTATTACTGCCACTATCAGCGTAATTCATGGATGCATTCTATACTTTATCCTCATATTCACAGATGAGTGTATCCATCATTCTTCATCTAAAATCTCCCCTTTCCAGGAAATATAGATCATTATAGAAAATCACAACTGATTATAAAGAACAGTGGGTTGTGGGGAGAACAGTTTCAACTGAGATACATTCATATATATATATATATATATATATATATATATATACACACACACACACACACACACACACACACACACACACAACTCCTGTACCTAAAACTCAGGGAATATTGAAAAGAGAAGGAAGAGGTTTGTAGGAGCCAGAGAACCAGAACTCTGTCTTAAGATCATGTCTTCTAGAAATGAAAAGGAAGACATAATTTTGAAGTGCCATGGATGTAGGTAGCTTCATGCTCAGCAGAGTATACTTGTGTCTGCAATGGATCTCCAAAAACACCCATGAATAATCACTATTTATTTCAATAAAAGGTTTTGGTGCAATTGTATAGTAATTTAATTCCTCTTATAGAATTATTTTACTGTGAAGAAAAATAGCTAGCAGATGCTTTGTGAAATTTAATCACTTACTCATTATCAAAGGATCAAATCAATACAATATTGAAGGTCTGTGACAGATGTCTATTAATAATCTTTAAATGGTCTATGTCCTTTTTGCATAAATTAGCCTTTAATAGTTTATGTGTGAGAAGAGAGAAAAGCTGAAAGTCACTATTAACTCAGAATTGTTCATTGTCACTGCCAGGTTATGTTGTTGTTTGATTTTTTTTTTTTTTTCTGGATAGAATTTGGTCAATGTCCCTGGGTCCAGAAATACAACTGGAGGTATTTGATAAGAGGGACATTTTTTGTTTCTTGTGTTCATTATCTGCTTAATATTGTACATAGAGCTGGCATTGTATTCATTTATTCTAATTTTCTTATAATAAAACTCATTGTTAGAATTGTTTGTTTCTTCTTTTATTTCCAGAAGGGCTCAAACAAGTTCAAGTTTAATTACCAACAACATCCTCTTAGATGATACAATGTTGTCTTCATGTACTTGAAATGAATACAAGTTATTTAAACTCCATGATCTGCCTTGTGTTGAATCTCCATAATAAATTACTTTGCTACCTAATCACTAGATCTGTGAACTTGTATCTTTGCTCATCTTATATGATACCCAGACAGGATTTCACTACAGATTTGTCAGTGTTTTCAGTTCACATCCCATCAAATCATCAAAAATTGAAATTCAAAATTGTTGAATATATATAAACTAGCCTTTACTTCACAGACATAACTTAAGAAAACAATAAACTAAAGACAATCAGTTATTTATTCTTATCATCATGACGAAAACTAGAAGGTGGGAATTAGTGCTGCAAGCCATTGTTGCTGGAAAGTGTCTTATAGCATATGTACAAAATATTGACAACCCATGGGAGAGAAAAAGAATTCAAAAATGAGTTCTGGGTATGTAGGTCTGTGAAACTGACCATGTCTAACATGCACATGGTTCTGAATTCAATCCTGGCCACATGCATGTGTGTGTGCGTGCACTCATGCACACACACACACACATACAACACACACACACACAATTTAAATTCTATAATGGTTACTATTCTTGGATATAGTAGAATTAATGAATATCATCTCTTCACCACTGTAAAATTAAAAATGTGTAGGCTAAATCATCACAAACTGTCAAGCATTTTCATTTTTCAGTAATGTTATATATTTTATCATTTTTGTGATTAGTTCAATTAAGGAAGACCAAGGTATCAATGTTTCTTTCTTGCCTATCACAACTCTTTCACAACCTTAGCTTTAAGGTACAATGTAATGATGACATATCATAACTATAAGCACATTTGAAGAGCAGCTTGACCTGAGACACAGGCATCTCTCTTGCACATTTTAGCATAAGGAAGCAGTGGCAATATAGCACATCATACATTTTTCTATACAGACTCAAGTCTGTAGCACAAGGAAGTGTCTAATAATGTGAGGTACCAATTTCATTACTCTCAGTCATGTTACAACAGCCAAATATATAACTATCAGTAACTCTGAAATTATCCAAGAACTAGAAAATTAATATAAAAAGAATGTCAGCATATTATGATGAACGTTCATCTGGCATCTTCCTGATACACATCTTCCATCCTGAATTCCTAACATGTGGGATGTTCTTCAAGAGTTTCACCAGTCTTTCTTAAAATAGTTGTTAGAGAACATCATAAAACACCTGTACTAACATGACAGTGACCTCTAAATAAAACTAAAGTGTCATTAAATTGTATGCACTTTAGGATTCAAGACTGATATATCATATAAATCAGTCACCCAGTAAGGCAATAGGCATTATCAAAAGGATTGAGGGAACTCATGTGAGGTGGGGAAATTGCTTGAGAGATGAACTGTGATACAGCATATAAATAATGGCATATGCTTGCAAAGCACTGCCTTTATTTTTCCTGGTTTTAAAATGTTCCCAGTTACTTCAAGTCTATTATTCATTTATAGGTTCAGGAACACATCTCAATAGTAAAAGAAGTAAGCCTATTATTTTTACTAAATATTATTAATACAAAAGTGATTTAGGTCAGCCTATCAAATAAAAATTCAAAGTAGAGTGGTCTTACCATTTTTTTTTCTGTATTACTTCATTACAGGTGTTACTTCTTCATGCATAGCTCTCCAAACAATCCCTTCTACTATGTAGACTGATGACATCTGAGGATGCAGACTCATACTTAATGAAGGGAGAAATGAGGATATGGACAGAAAACAAAACATCTTTGTCACCATCTTAGCCCTGCAGTGACAGCATTTCTGCTCCTAACCAGTCAGCAAATGATAGCCAAATCAGCCTACCACAGAACAGTGCAGTCAAAGAGCACTGGGAAGGCTGTCTCCTGTGTGTTTTCACCAAGCCATAACAAAGGGAGCTTAAGGCTTGGTAGATGCTGAGTTTGTTTTAGCAAAGATATGGACATGATGAAAGGGACCTTGGTAATTGAGAACAAAAGTATTGACTGTTATACAGAACCATAAAAAGACAAAAAAAGAAATGTCTCAGAAGAAGAGACGCATCAGGAAAGTCTGCTTTGAAGTTCTCTTCCTCCACCAATATTCCTTCCCCTAGTTCTATGTCATTGCAGAAGATACTGGGGTAGAGGTACTAGACGTCACGAAGAATATGAGTACACCATTTTTTAAATTATGGTGTCTTAATCCAGCCAGGCACCAGTAATAAATTACCAAAGATTGTGTACATTATAATCAACAGAAATGTGTCTGCCCTAGCTCTGGAAATGGAGATATTATCTTACCATCAGATATGGTACCTGGTAAAAGCATATTTCAAGGTTCATAGAAAAGCACTGGAGTCCTCACAAGGAAAGAGTGATAAACTTGCTGCTGGAAGTGTAGCTTATCACTAACTCACTTGCCTTGTATACAGGAGGCTGAGCTTTGACACCCAGTTCCTCACAAGGAAAGGAGAAAAAAAAGGAAGCAAACACGAATTTTTGGTCTGTTTCTAAAGAACATACATCCTGTTCCTAATGGCCCTTATGTTGACATTATTTCCCAAAGAGTTCCCTCCCAAATATTATCACTACCTTAGGTCTTGGGTCAGGATATTAACACAGGAGATATGGGAGAGACCATAAGCAGGTAGACTGTAGCAAATGGGAGGGGAAAAAATGGATGGAGAAGATTCTAGTTACTGCTTAAAATATGTAGCATCTTCTGTGGCAGATCTAACACTTGCCATGATCAAAAAGCAGATAAGAGTGAGTAAAGCTTTTAATCTTTTAAGATGTCACTTTTCTTACTTTAAAGTGAAGGGGCTGAGTAGAGTTTTTGTAGAAATGTTTCTAATTAGAAAAGGCCTCTGAATACTATGGGTACTAAAGGAGAGAGTGAGTTAGAAAAGACAGCAGTCGATACAGATGTCTTTAGAGATAGTTCACTGTTCCAGAAAAAAAACTTGTGTTTGTAACATGTAAAAACACAAATCTAGGTGTTGGAGAGACAGTTTAGTAGCTGAGAACACATGTTATACATATATACATGTAGAGAAAATACTAATGTACACTAAATGTAAAGAAATCTTTCTAAAAATGTAAAGTACTTTTGAACTTTTGTCTTTCTGTGGATTTACTATGTTCTACTGGAAAAATTTTTACATGGTTTGTTTATGTTTTATGTGTATTTTTGTTTTGCCTGCATTTATGTCTGTGCATCACATGCATACCTGGTATCTATAGTGGTCAGAAGAGGATGTTAGTTCATCTGAGAATGGAGATATTGACAGAGGTTGATGCCATGTGAGTACTGGGAATTGAACCATGGTCCTCTGGAAGAACAGCTAGAATTTTTAATCAGTGAGTCAGCTCTCAAGCCACTGAAAAACTATGTGAATACAACAGGTCAAAATATAAAGACAAACTCCAACTACATATATGAAAACTGCTAAATATCAAAAAATAACATTGAATCTTGAAGTATCATGGCCTTGAGATTGTCTACTTAATGCACCAACACAAAATCCTCTCTGAACCTAAATATCTACTGTCAATCAGTCCAAAATGACAAGGACATGCATGATTTGTACTCACTAATAAGTGGATATTAGCCCCCACCACCCAAAAAAATGTATAGACTACCCAAGATACAGTCCATAGAACTTAAAACGTTCAACAAGCAGAAGGGCCCAAGTGAGGATGCTTTAGTCCCACTTGAGGGTGAGAAGAAAGCAACCACAAGTGGGAGGGAGGTAGGGACCTGGGAGGGAAAGGGACTAGGGAGGATGGAACATGATCTGGTATAGGCGGGGGGATGGGGGGGGGGGGGGGGGGGGTTGAAGCCCTGAGGGCCAGAAGAAAGAATAGAAACAGTCAACTTTGGTAGGTAGGAGTTTGAAAGGATCCTCCAGAATGTACCAGACCTAGGAGATAAGAGACTCTCAAGACTCAAAGAGAGGGACCTGAGATGAAATACCCTACAGTGGGGATAGGGAGCTTGTAGATCCCACCTCCTGCAGAAAGACAGGGCATCAAGTGAGGGATGGAGTTACCATTCCACGCTCAAAACTCTAACCCATAATTGTACCTGTCTGAAAGAACTGCAAGGATGTAAATGGAGAGGACCTTGAGGAAAAGAAGGCCCAAAGTGGGATTCAGCTCAAGGGAAGGTCCCAATGCCTGACACTATTACTGAGGCTACAGAGAGCTCACAAAAAGGGACCTATCATGACTGCCCTCTTAAAGACCCAACAAGCAGCTGAAAGAGTCAGATGTAGATAATTGCAGCCAACCAATGGATAGAAGCTGCTGACCCTGTGACTGGATTAGGGAAAAGCTGGAAGAAGCTGAGGAGAAGGCCAGCCGTGTAGGAGGACCAGCAATCTCAATTAACATGGACCCCCGTGATCTCTCAAATACTGGACCACCAACCAGGCAGCATACACAAACTGATATGAGGCCCACAACATATATACAGCAGAGGACTGCTGGATCTGTGTTCAATCAGAGATGATACACCTAACTCTCAAGAGACTGGGTCCCCAGGGAGTTTAGAGGTCTGGTGGGGTGATGGATGGAAGGGTAGGGACATCATGGTGGAGATAGTGTTTCGGGGAAGAAGTATTGAATGTGGAATAGTCAGAGAGTAGATCGGGAGGGGAATGAAATCTGGAGTGTTAAAAGAAAGATTAAATAAAAAGGAAAACTACTGCATAATTCTTCTTTCAAATAATCCCAATTTCAAAATACTTATAATAAAAATCTACAGGTAGACAGTTTTAGATTTTCCAGAGTTGGTTTAGGAAACTTTGGAGAATTGGTACTCTAAGTCAAACCTTAAAAAAAATAATAAATCAAGTATGATCAGCCGTTTCATAAAGGCCCACAATGTCCATTTCTGCACTTCCATAAAAGAGGTAGATTAACAGAGGATAACATGGACTGCATACAAAGGTTAATTCACTTTAATTCAAATAAAGCCAGCAAAATATCTCCAAAATATTTACTTAGGTTAAAGCAGGAAAACTAATCAAAGACTAATTGAATGTCAGATAAATAAAAGCCACTTACTAGGTGTTGAGAAATTTTCTCAAATGATAAAATACTTGTACTATGAAAACCTGAGTTCAGATTTTGTGCACTCACATAAAAGGCAAGGCATAGTAATATAAACTCACAATCTAGTCTTAGGAACAATCTGTGAACTCAGTGAACTCAATTAGAAATGGAGACTTTTACAAAATAAACCATATGCACAAACACAGAGAAGACCAGATATCAGAGGTGATGCTTACAAGTATTATAATTAAATGACCTTTTCATATAACAATTTAAATGCTTAATAACTTCTGTTTGCAAAGAAAAACTCATGTGTTAATATAAAATAATTCTATTCTACTGATTCTAGTAAGTTTTCTAAGGCTGAATCAGGACAATGCTGAGCTACCCCAGTTTTCCATACCAAATAGTCTTAACACTAATCAAATTGAATTCCTCTTCAGGTTTTCATTAATTCTCACTACAAAAATAGAAGTCTCCTGGAATGTCCAAATTTCACTGTTTAATTGTACTGAAGAATGATTTGGAAAATTAAATTGGGAAAAAGAAATAGCATTCCTAATACATCATAGCTAATAAGGACATGTATGAGTTCTGTGGCCAACCTAAGCACTCAGTTACAACAGTAATGTATTAAGGTGTTCAGTTCAAGTTACTAGTTTGAGCAAGTGCTTTACTCTCCTCAAAAGGAAATTACTTGGTGGTTTTATGTCTTCATTGTGACACTGTATAAAAATGTAAGTAAGAATTTAAATAAATTTAGATGGATAACTGATAAATCTAACACTATGATACTCAACAGAAATTGTGGTTGAAGACTATATATAGAGAGAGATGAAGGGGTAAGTACAACTCAAAAACTTTAGCACATTCATATGCAACTCCGAGTTTTGATGTACTCTTGAGCAGAAACTCAGATGAATAACTATATTGACTTATTCCAAAGCTAACATCATGATTGTATTTCTCCAGTTAGCAGTAGGAGGGAATAATTCTGTTCACAGTCAAACAATTTATATTCTAGTTCACTTCGTGTATGTGCGTGTGTTTGTGCATGTGTGTATGTGTATATGTATGTATTCATGTGCATGCATGTGTACATGTGTGTATGTATGTGTGCATGTGTGTATGCTTTTCTGTGTGCCTGTGCATATGTGTGTGTGTGTGTACTTGTGTTTGTATGAATGTGTGGTTGTATGTGTATATGTATGCATGTGTGTATTTGTATATATGATTGTGTGTGTGTGTGTGTGTGTGTGTATCTGAACATGTATGGGTGTGGGTATGGGTGTACTTCATATATGCAGATGCCCTTAGAGACTGGAGGAAGTGTTGGATTTCTTTGGACCTGGAGTTACACACTTCCCTGTGCTGCTCGAGACATGTTTAGAGAACCACTCTCAAGTCCTCTACAAGAACAAGAGCTCCTAAGAACCATGCTGCAACTTCCACACTAATAAATCTCCAAGTTCTTGACTTCAATGTCCAGGAGAGAAGATGAGTGGACTGGAGTGGACAGGGTTCAACAACATAATCATGTATTCAGAAGACAGCTCAGTGAAAATGGGATGCGACATCAGTTTCTTCTCATGTAGTATGTTGAAATCTTAGGACTATATATTGACTGACACTAAAATAAGCTTAAAAAATAAATTGTGAAAAACAGCACATTTTTCCAGGTTCAGGATAGTAGATGTGGCCAAAGCCATGAAATGAATCTCTAAAGGTGAGTTAAAACATCACCAAATCACCCAAAGATAATATATTTGTATTTTGTCTAAGGATGGTACATGGTCTAAGATGATAATGATGATGATGATGATACATAGATATGATATATGTGTGTGTGTGTGTGAGAGAGAGAGAGAGAGAGAGAGATGATAGATTGTATACAGATCAATTATAGATAAATAGATTGATAGATGATTGATAGATAATTGATGGATAGATGGAAAGATAGATGATAGATGAAAAGATGATAAATAGTACAAATTATAATAGTTTATCTACAACATAAAGGGTTATTAAGAAGAAAACAATTAAAATTGAATCAAAATACAGACTTCTTACAGCTACTTGCTCAATGTCAGGACAGAGAATAACAAAAATAAAACGCTTCTTTACTCTGCTTGATATTATCTTTACATTTCTCACTTACCTGTTCAAAGCCAGAAATGCTACAGGGATTTGTGGTTGGACTTTTTCCCTGATAAATTTGCCTTCACATAGTTTCCCTGTCTCTTAAGTCAGGGACTGCTTTTCCATTTTTCTGTCATTTCTCTATAATTCCTTTTTAACACACACACACACACACACACACACACACACACTATTTAAATTAAAACCTCCTAACCAACTCCTTGAGCTGCTTTCCTCCCATATGTTGTTCAGGACCTAGGCTGATACATATCTTGTTTTTCTTTTGTATTCAGTCTTTGGTTTTTGGAGTCTGTGTCATCTACATGTGTATGGTAGCTCTGCAAATTTATGTGTTTCTTCCCTTCAATAATTTAACATTTTCTTTGGCTTCATAATGGGAATAAAAATAATCATATTTATACACACACCTCAAAAGAAAAACAAATTTATTGAATCTTGAAATGACCCTTCCCTACTGAGTGAAGGCAAGTTATAGAACATTTTATAGGGAAGAGGAACCTGACCAGAACCTAAGAATTTAACTAAAACAAAAATTCAGAAGACCAAGGATTATAGAATGATAAGAGTAAGAACAGGAAAGTCACTGTAATGAAGAAAGAATGGAGGGATAGCCATGAAGGTGGACACACAACCAAACACAGAGAGAGAGAGAGAGAGAGAGAGAGAGAGAGAGAGAGAGAGAGAGAAGGTCAAATTGACATATTGAGCAAGCAATGATGTAAAAAAAAAAAAAAAAAAAGCTTGTCAGAAAAGTAACAAGATAATAGGAGATGCCATAAAATATAGCCAGATGAGGGGTATCCAAAGCAGATCTGAGGATACGTGGTGTCCCTGATGCACAGTGCACTGAAAAGCACCATCAAAATGGTACTGCATCAGCAGGAAAGTCTAATCAGGCTTGGGCTAAAGGTTATACTAGGAATAGTTTAACAAATGAAAATATCAATACAAGAGCATACTATTACAGTAAACACAAGGAATACAAATAAGTCCACTTACCAGCAATGTAAAATACAGCCAATTCAACCATAATCTGTTCAATGCTCAGCAAATCAGAAAAGAGAAATAAGAGTTACATAACCAGTAATAAGGAAATAAAGTGGGACAGAAGAACCATTTCCAGACATGATGGCCCTAAGCATTTACCAACATTCTCCATATATTCAAGATGACAGAGTATAGGCACAGACTTAAAGACAAACAAAAATAAGTATTTAAAATTAATTGGAATTCGTATAGTAAAACAGTGAGTGGAATGAAAAGATATCTGATAAAAAAAACTGTAATGTTAATGAAAGTGAATTAATAGCAAGAGAAACCATTCAAAACTAAAGCTTACTTAAGTCATGAGATGGTCAATTTTGATTGCCAGCTTTCCTGGATTTGGAATATCCTAGGAGGCATGCATCTGGGCATGTCTGTATATGTGTTTATAGACAGACTTAACAGAGAAAGGAAGGACCACCCTGAATGTGGGTAGAACCCATGCCATTTTCTGGGGTACCAGGCTGAATAAAAAGGAAAAACAATTACTACAACTACACTGGGTTCTGACTGTTGACAAAATGGGAAATGAGAAGTGGTACTGAAACAATCAAGTATCCTTAGGAAAGAAAATTAGCTGGGCATGGTGACATATCTTTAAACAGAGCTCTCAGCAACATAGGCAGACGCTCTATAAGTTCAAGGACATTCTAATACATAGAGTGACATTGTCTCAAAATGAACCCAGCCAAACCAAGACAAAAACCCACTGTTCTTTTTCATTTTCCCAAGACAGAGTTTGTGTGCTATCTCTGACTATCCTAGGTTCACTTTGTAGACCAGTCTGACCTCTAACTCACAGAGATCGGCCTCCTTCCTCTGTCTCTGAAATGAGATAAGAGGCATGTGCACCATGTCCAACATCCCACTGTTCTTTTAAAATTAAGCTTGCTGTTCACTATGCCACATAAAAGGAAACTGAATTAAAATAGATTCTAGAATTACGAGTTCTTATTACAAAATATCTAGAGGAAAACATGACCATACTAAGGACACAAAAGACAAACATGTCAATAGGCAAAACAATGGATAAAATGAACTTCACTTAGAAAAAATAATGTTTTTGCTAAAATTTATTTATTTTTATTTTATATATATGAGTGTTTCTCAGTGTGCTTTTATGTGTACTGTATGTGTGTATTATTTGCAGAGGTCAATTCTCTGATAGTGGAATTAGTTAGCTATGAACCGCCAGGTAAGTTCTGGAAACTGAACCAGGGCCCTTTGTAAAAGTATCAAATCTCTTAAATATTGAGGCACCTCATGAGTACCTATTAAAGTGATTTAATCTTTATTAAATCACATTAAAGAAGTTGGTTATGTATCTGAGTAAATGTTTGACTATGAAGGTTATATGGAGGGTCTCATGAGGTAAGTTCATGAGAAGAAGCTTGCCATCATTATACCAAATTTAAAACCAAAACTACAACAGTCAACCAATTAACACCAACTAAGAAAATTAAGGGGAGGACAAAAATAAAATGTCATTGAGTTTTAGGACCAACAGACACTTTTAAACAACCTTGTTTGACATACACACTGATCTAAGCACTTTAGAAAGTCTCTTAATTAATACATGATGGTAAATATACCCTTACCTTGAAACCCAGCAGTATGCTGCTACGTATTTACCAAAGAGGATGTAAGACATATGTCCACTGAAAGAATGTTCACAAATGTTTTTTAACAGTTTTGCTCTTAATATTCCCAAACTGGAAGGAACCCAAATGCCTGCCGGTTTGAGAAACATGAAAACTATGATGGACTCAAACGTAGCAACACAATACAGCAATATAGTACCACTAACAAATCGTCTGCTGAACCTTGAACTCTAGATGGAACTCAAAAGCAGAAATTGGGTTATCAAAAAGCATACTTTGGTTCCATTTGAAAAAAGAAGTCAAAATATTATCTGCAAGCTGACCAGTTAGTGTGTGGATGAAAGACAGAAGAAAGAGGCACAAGACAATAAAATTTGGGGATGATACAAATGTTGTAGCTCTTAATTTTAGTGATGATTCAGAGTTTCAATGTGCTTACATGAATAAATTTTTATGAAAATTGTAGCCAAACTAAACAAATAAAATGGGAAAATTCAATATTTTAAGGTTAATTGTTCTTGAGCTCTTGAGCCAGTGAGATGACTCAGTAGGTAAACACTTGCTGCAAAACTTAAGAGTTCACTCCAGACCCCATGTGGTGAAAGGAGAGATACACACACATATACCCCGGCACCCCTCCCATATTTTTTAAATAATTAAAAATCAGTAATTGTTCTTAAGTGCTTACATTATTTAATGCTTTTGCAAGCTTGAGGAAGGGACATGTGGAGCCTCCCAGTTTCTGGGCTTCTTGAACATTGGTTAGTTTCTTTACCCTACTGAGTCTTCCACCTCCAAGAGTGAAAATATTTCAATTTGGGGAAAAATAATACAGGACAGCTGGACATAACACAGGTCAACCACAATTTTCACTTATCTGTCAGTGTCAGAATATTACGGTAATGACCTTTCCTTAATGAGGGAAACCCAGGGAATTTTCACAAAGCTTCATAAGAAGCAGAAAGATAGAGGCCTTGATTCTGTAATTACTCAATTGCAAAAACCTGTGATTCTTAACCTTGATTTAAAGTGAGGATGTGCAATCTATAAGCAAATGTACACATGCATGCATGTATATATAAAACACACTATAGTACATATTTTAATAAATTAAAATAATGAGACTAAATTAAATTTTGCTCATTTTATCTATATGCAGTTGAATGTATACAATGTGAACAGATTCAACCAGCTAGAAAACAAATCAAGATCTGATTGCAAAACAACTGAAACCTTCCCTCTGGTATCTAATTGGTATTGATCAAACACCAGGACAAAAGCATAAAGCATTCATAAGGTGAGTCATCCTACTGAAGTGAGATTGTCGTGATGCCCCTAGTACATGCATCACCATGTGTTGTCTAAGGAGCTCACTGCACAGGAATGGTCATGCAACATCGTTCCTACTAAACAATGGGATGGTTTGTAGAAATGTGCTTTTGTTGCTAACTTCTCTGTGTGTGCACAGGTCTGGTTTAACTTGCATCTTACATTTTCAGCACTACTCATAATAAGTCATGAATTGATTTGTCTAACAGTATGGGAAATGTTTAGTGTCCTAAAAGGCTCATGACCCTGAGTTGGAAGTATAGTTGTAGCAATATCAAACATTAGGATTCAGGAACCAGATGTTGGACAATGACTGCTAAGGGTCAGTTCTTCCACATTATGGGTTATATCTGGTCCCAGTCTACCCATCTCTGCTCCCTGACTATCCCAAATGATGTGAATAGCTAAACCATGCTCCTGCTGCCACAGTGAGGAACTTCTACTAAAGTTATGGTTTCCTAACCAACGAGAATAGAGTCTCTAAATAGAGAGTTAGAATAAACAATCTCTCCTTTACATTTTTCCTGCTAGACTTTGAGTCCCAGTGACAAAATAGGTAACTATGACAAATGGTGCTTTAGAGTTATTAGTCTCATTATTTACATTGTCTTTAGGGCTGAAAAGATGGCTGAATATGTAAACGTGCATGTTGCCAAGGCTAAAGACCTGAGTTCAATTCCAGATCTTACAAGATGAAAGAAAACAACGAATTTCAACAAGTTGTCCTCTGACTGCCATACATTCACTGTGGCATGCCCAACATTCCCAGATACATAAATAAAATCAGTGTTTAGTTCTAGGCAAGCCTTGGCTATATAGTAAAGCAAACCATACCAAATCAGTAAGATAGATAAATTATATTGATGATAGATAGATTATTAGATGATAGAAATAAAGATTAATGACAGAGATGATAGATTACAAATAGGTAGACAGATAGTTATAAGGACGATACATAGATATAAATGATAGATGTAGAGACACATAACTATAGATGCTGATAGATGATAGATAGATGTTAGAGAGAGAGAATATATATATATATATATATATATATATATATATATATATTGAGAGAGAGAGAGAGAGGGATAGACAGATGATAGACAGATAGATAGATAGATAGATAGATAAATAGATAGATAGACAAATAGATAGATGGATAGATGATAGGTAGGTAAATCATAGATAGAGATAGACAGAAAGATGGTAGGTAGAACAAGCTCCATATCACTTAATGATACTGCTCGATAACTTTTCTTTCCACCCTAGCAAGCTTTATGACTTTGAGATTCAAGCTAGACTACATCATATATAAATGGAATTATCTTATAATTAAATATATATTATATCTTATAGTAGCTGTGTTCTTTATTCTTTACTAAAAATAGATGTTTTCTAGGTCACAAAACGCCAGTCAAGTAGACTAATGGAGCATTTCACAGCTATGGAGTCATCCCATCACATCTGTGTCAGATATATACTGAATATTCCCATTCTTATTTCTGTTTCCATTCATTACCACACTAACTCCAGGAGTAGTATTTTAAAATGTCAAGTATAGGTGGCATGGGAACTTCTTAACTGACTATCTGTTACTTATTCCAGAAAGTCAGAACTCCTCAGGATAATACAGTCTGTATTTTGAGTGAGCTAAGGTGGTGATGCACCATTATTTTTAATTAGCTGTGGTCCTAACCCTCCATGGTAGAACCTTAGGAACAAAGCCCCTTCACTCTGCTTGTTGCATCCTCATCAGATCTGGCACCATTATCACCACCGGGAACCTAGGGCTAAATACCAAAGACTAGTTCTACTAAATGGACAAAGTATTAAATCAACCACTAACGACTTATAATTATAACCATCGATTAATGCACCTCTCAATCCTCATCATAGGATGCTTCTATTTGTAGTAGAGGGTGGTAATTAACACAAGAGACCCATACTGACTAAATTACAGAATATAAGAGACCTCAGAATGCTAACCTAAATGGAACATATGTACTGCACTCCTTCTTCCTAGGCTTGAGAATCATTGACGAAAGGGGCAAAAAAGTGTAAAACTCAGAGGCAGTGAATGAGAACAAGAAAATGTGTCTTGTGAACACATCGGGGCAGTTGTACAAATGAGCTTACAGTGGTGTGACAGCATGCATAAAGCCTCTATAGGCCCAAGTTGGACTAAATCCCAGCATAGCGAAGAGCCTGATACATAAAACTCCAGCACCAGTGGAAAATCTCCTTGGAATTATTAGCTGTTCATTGTGCTGGTTTGAGCGATCATAGAATCTTTATTCCACATAGCCTAACTACCAAAGGTAGATGGCAGGGATTGTGCGTTGGAAGTTACACACAGCTCTTATTTGGCCCCATATCTTCTGTTATTTGATTCACTCAAATGTGAGAAGTTGGAAACTCTGCCATGCCTTCCTAGCTGCTGAAACTGTAAGCTGGAATAAATCTTTTTTTTTTCCCTTTAAGCTGCTTCTGTCAAGACTTTTCTCAGAGCAGTGAGAAAAATAACATTACGTCCTGTTAGAAATTCTGAGCACTGTGCAAGAATAAGTATAAAGCATTAAGAGCCATTTAAAAAACACTCCCTAACTTTCCTTGAGTAACAACGGCAAGTTGCCCATGAATCTCTCTCTTTGAAAGGAAGGTCACATTTCCTTTCATTCCAGGTGGGATATTTTAGTGTTTTTTTTTTTTTCTTTACTTTACTTTTCTTGTAGGGATGTGTGTGTGTGTGTGTGTGTGTGTGTGTTGTTGTTGTTGTTGATAATTATGAGGATGTGATGATGTTATTGTTGTTTCCTGAGACAGTCTCACTCTGTAGCCTGATTCATTATATAACTCAGGATAAATTTAAAGTCATGGCAATCCTGCTGCCTCAACTTCCTGAGAGATAGAATGACAGATGTGAGCCAAGTCATCTTCATTTAGGCAAATGTAGTAGATTCAGAACAAGATCTCTAAAGACCCCAATACCAGAATACAGATTATCCTGTGCAGGGACAGCTGTCTATGAGGTATCAGATTGACTTATGTGAATTTTGGTAATGTGCTATAGAGATTGTATGCTTCACCAGAAAAATATCAACAGCATTGGTATATATCAACTTATAAAATCAATTTTATATTTCATAGTCAGGAACAATTTAAATACAGATCAAACACAGTGCTTCTTCCCATATCAACATTCACAGCTAGTGATCAAAGATTTCTAGAAACATTAAATTTCTGTATACAAATGAAGTTCTATGACAAAATCAAGAAGACAAATAGGCCTTTGTGCCCATTATTAGACAGTCAACATTAGCAAGATTAGAAGAGAATTCCTCAATTGATTCCATGCAGAGAGTTTGTCAACAAATAGTACTTTCTAAAGCAATTTGCAAACTGATGTGGGTTAAAAAAGAATCAGTCAACAAGTCCATACACTTGAGAGTTGAATGAATAGATAGGAGAAGCTTGAGGCCTGTAAGAATTTGCACAGATTAAGTTTGCCCTGAGAACTTGAACATGAAACTGCTCTGTCTAGGAAAAACATAAGGAATTATATTGAATTGGAAGATGAGATGAACACACTCCTACATTTTCAAAAGGAAAGCAGATGCACTGAAGCAAAGATTCTGAAATAGATGATTAAAGGGATAGGCTGTAAGCCCTTTAATCTGAAAAAATGATCATGGGGAATTAGTTGGGATTGGCTAATAAAAAGTCACTGTGAACTTTCTCCTGCATTAATTTCAAAGAATTATACTTCTGATGAATTGTTGAATACAGAAACATAGAAATAACTTTTAATTTGTTTTCTCATTAAAATATATATTCTGTCATAAGGAATATCCCAGTGACAGAAATATTAACATAATAAAGAGCACCTCTGTCTTCCTGCCAAAAAAGACCTTCCATTTACATTTCATTCTGTTCATGTTTATATACCACTTAAAAACATGGAGCCTTTCTGAATATATTTCAGGCTTCTGATAAAGGCATGTGTCAGGTGATTAAGATATCTGTAAATACAAATTGAATGACCATCTAGTAACAAGTCTGTGATTGGATAACTGAGTAGATGCAAAATATCGATTTCTGAATCAATACCAGTCTGAACTATGGTCTCAGCAAATTGTTCCCTGAACTATTCCAGTCAATATTTTCATCTGTGACTTTCTGATGCTATAACTTGGCATCCTGTGTTTTGAGATGATATTGATGTCAGTCATTCTGACAATATTATGACAGCACATTTTCCCAAAATGTATTGAGTATTTGGGATAATGGATTAAAGTAAATGAGACAACAATGAGATGTCTGAGTGATGAGACTGAACACTGAAGGAGATGGACAGCTGGAGATTTGTGACTCTAGTTCCAGATACTATTGAAGCTGAGGTGAAGGGATCATTTGAGAACCTAAGTATGTGGTCACACAGTAAGATTTTACACATACACACACACACACACACACACACACACACACACACACATCATATGGAAAGGAATAGAGGGGAAGAAAGATAAAGGAAAGAAACAAGGAAGGAGTGAAGGTAAGTGCAATAGCATGAAGCTCATGATAGGAGAACATCAATGGCCTTAGTTGTAGATGTCCAAGTCTAATGATGTTCAGATAGTCAGAATAGATGGAGGATGTGGGCATGCTATTTGCTATTTTTTTTGTATGTGATATCTGTTCTTTGCCAAGATGAGGTAAGATATGTCTTCTGTTTCCCTGTCAAATTATTTCAAAATGGAAAAACCTCATATAAAATATCTTTGAAAATATGCACAACAAGCAATAAAGCTCTAAAAATTAAGACTAAAGCAATTTCACGATTGGTCCCAACTAAAGAGTTTACAGCTCTTTACCTCTCAGCTCCTGAGTGTGAAGTAAAACCTGAGGCTAAGAACTACTCGAAGTTTTGGAAAGAGCAAGACCTGTGGGAAACAATGACTAAATAAGACAAACTTTGGGAAGTAATGTGATTCTCATTATCGTGATCGAGGTATACATATATCTGTGCTTTAAATAAGTGTGTTTGCTTCTATGCACAATGGCTACAATTGTTTGACTTTTTGATGGACAAAATGGGGATCTTTGATTGAAGTATCCCTCTGAAGATCAGATTTCAAGTGGTGTTTCAGTATCTGCATATCTAGCCCATTTTCCAATGAGATTTATGCAACTCTCAAGAAAAAAAAAATTTTTAAGTATCAATGAACAAGATTCATTCTTGGGACCCTAGGCAAGAGAAATAGTCAATAAGGTAAAGATTGTATAGAGACAGAAATCAAGAATCAAAAACATTGTGAGAGATCACATTTTCTTTTGCAAGGAATATTGAAAGTCATTAGTCACTCAAAAGTCACCAGAGCCATGTAGGAGAAGGATAATGGGTAGGGTATATTTTAAGGTTCCTTCCAAGACAAAAAAAAAAGTGATGATTTAACAATTTAACAACTTCAAATGACATATTTGAACTGTGGCCCTGGAAGAGATCTACTGGACTAGTGAGAACAACATGAGGAAGTGGAGGAAAATTGCCTAGCCAATGAAAGAAACAGCAGCTATCCATCAGGAGATATTTGTGGCACATTTGTTGTATGATTGGTTTAGCTGATAAGTTGAAAATCAGCACTTTAAATGGCCATCATTGAGGATGAAGAGATGAGTAAGTGGATAAACTGCCTACTACAAAAGCATGAACACCTAAGTTCAGATTCCCAGAGCCTAAGTGAAAGCTCTGCATAGCATAGTAGTACATATCTATCACCTCAGTGGTGGAGAGAGTTCAGTAGAAGCAGGTGAATCCCGGAAGCTTGCTGTCCAACCAGTCTGGCAATGAGACAAGCCCCTAGTTCAGTGAGAGACCTTGTCTAAAAACATGAGTTGATGGGGGATATAGTAAAATATACAGCATGTATCTTCAGCTCCAATGCAGGCTCACATGTTTGTATGTATAGCTGCACACTCATAAGCACACCTTACAACAACACACACTCCCCCACATACATAATATATCATTATTGTAGGTTTCTCTATAGATCCAAACATTCACTCCCATTCATTAACATTCTGAAGCTTTAAAAGAAATGTCAAGTAACCAATCTGTACCTTCACTGGAGTCATAGCTACAAAAGACAGTTGGCAACAAAGATGAGAGCCAGCAGAAGAGACTGGGCTCTGCATTGTCCAGGAATTCACAAAGGTTCTTTCCCCATTAATATGCCAGACATTTGCAGGCATGAAATTCCATCTAGGCTAAATTTCAGCTTTAATGTGTGTGACACTTCCTGGTTGGGAATCCCATGTCTTCCATCTCCTCTTACCAGAGCATGTCCAACATTACTCATGCAAGCTGGACTTGCTGTGTTGTCATTGTCACAAGCAGAATGCTTCCACTACAGACTTATTAGCAAATGCACTGCTGTGGCCCCTCATAAGGGAATAGGCTGTCACAAATGCTCAAGATGAGAAGGCTGCCTTGTACCTCAGAGCACTTCATTAGAGAAATAAAGACATAAATAGGATTTTTTAATCCATATAATACCTGTCACAGGTCATAAAAAGAAAATCCTTCAAATTTCATTTAACACTAGCCAATTTCCTCTATGTCATCTGCCTTCCTATATGGTTAGGACTGTGAGCCTCCTGTTTCAATTTGACAGGAATAAAGAAATCTTTGGTTTTCTTCCAGGATGTGTGTGTGTGTGTGTGTGTGTGTGTGTGTGTGTGTGTGTGTGTGAACCTCCCTATCACAGTTTCTTTAAAAACCCCACAAAGTAAAACTGGGTTTGAGGATCCATTTTCCAACACTTTCAGAGGAGAGTGGCTTTTAAATCTGAGGTATTGAAACATGAGGGAAAGGTCTTTAAACTCCAGATCTATAAGAGATCTGAAGAATTCAGTAGGATACAAGTCACCGGGCAATGCCACCCAGTTTCCCTAACTCAGTGTCTCTAGGATGTACCATCAGCAATTTCATGTGATTTACTTCTCATTATAACATGATGCTTCGGAGATGTAGGCCAGGAGCTCATTATGCTAGTGTTCTATCACTTCTATTACTTAGCTGCTGTTCCAGCCTGAGCCTGAGAACTTACACTTCTGATTCCCAAGCGATGATGAGATTATTGTTTTCTGCTGGCATTTATGTTAAAAACTTCTTTGTTGTAAAATTAGTACATGTGTTGGGATCTGTAACAATAACAAGATCTGGGGCTGATATGTCTTATAAAATTTGTGTGCTGGAAGCTTGGTTTCAAGTGTGATGTCAAGGAGTTGGCTGAACATTGAAAGGGTGGATCAGAGAAGACAGTGAATGAGGAAATGACTACTCCTTTATGTCTATAGGGAATATATTAATTTTCAAAGGGTTTAAACAAATAGTAGAGCACAGTACTACAAATCCAGGCTAGAGGACTGAAGAGATCCTCAGGGACTAGAACCATTTGTCTCTCGGGTGGAAAACCCAGCTTTGGTTGTCATCCCCTACTATAGGAGTCTCAGAAGCACCTGTAATATCAGTTACATGAAGGATACATTACCATCTTCTGGATACAGTGAATATTCTATCTTTTCTGCTTAAATTTCTTATGTTCACCCATTTCATTCACTGTGGTTTGATATAGTGTAAAGATCTTTACAAGATTCCAAGCAGCAGAGGCTGTCTGAGTCAAACTTCAACCTCTCCACCAGGAGCCAACATAAACCTATTTTGTGAGTCATGTACAATTTCTCTTGAGTACATTCTTAAAATTTTGTAAGCTCTAGGTCTTTTGAATCAGTAAAACCGTTTGACAGCCGGGCAGTGGTGGCGCACGCCTTTAATTCCAGCACTTGGGAGGCAGAGACAGGTGGATTTCTGAGTTCGAGGCCAGCCTGGTCTACAGAGTGAGTTCCAGGACAGCCAGGGCTACACAGAGAAATCCTGTCTCAAAAAACCAAAAAAAAAAAGTTTGACAAATATGTGTGTATATACCTATTTATGTTTTCTAATTCTCTCAATAGCAATAAACATATATAATATACTAGACATATAGTACATATAAATAATATATACAATATATATGCATAATATATGTGTATTATGTATATTACTATTGTCTATAGTACATATAAATGTACTGAATAACTCTGAGCTTTCCTTCCCACCTGGCTATTGAGTGGATGTCAGGTGACCCAAGTATGATCCAAGAGAGGTTTTGGGTTTTGTTTTTGTCTTTTCTTTGTTTGTTTTGTTTGTTCATTTGTTTTTCATGATCATGGAAGGATGAAGACATAGATGTGAACCATGATATACTAAGGCCATGAATATATGAAGGTATTAATAAGCTTCTAGAATGAAAGATGGATAAAATGATTGTTTTGAACTTTTAATCAACAATCCCACTGTAATTCTCTCTGGTCTAGCATTGTATCTGTAATTGATTCTTTTCTTATATAGAGAGAGTTTTATATAAAATTCTAAGGAGAAAAATGAAAGTTGCTGGAGTCATCTGGTTGGAACTTCTCTCCATCCACCAAACATGAGTACATATGCATTTGTGTAAGACTGAGGGAGTTTGCTCCATGTATGTGTATACATGTATATATGTTTGTATACATATATGTGTGTGTATGTATGTATGTATGGTGCATGTGTACATGTGAAATTAATGAAATTTGCTTGTTGGAATCCGTTTGCCTCATTCAGTGTGTGTGAGTGTGTGTGATTTTCTTTTTCTTTATTTTATTTTATTTAATTTTACTTTATTGGTTATTTTATTTATTTGCATTTCAAATGTTATCCCCCATCCAGAGTGAGGTAACCCAGTCACAAAGAACACACATGGTATGTACTCACTGATAAGTGGATAGTAACCAAAAAATAAAAACCTCAGAATACCCAAGATATCATATGAAACCCAAGAAGAAGACCAAGTTGTGGATGCTTAGTCCTTCTCAGAGGGAGGTACAAGGAGGAAGGGACCTAAGGAGGGAGAGAGGAGAGGAAGGGGGGAAAAGGCAGCAGGATCAGGTGTGAGTGGAGACGGGTGGTGGGGAAGAAGTACAGAGGGTCAGGAAATTGAATGGAGGTATGTAGCAGTGGTGGATGGGGGACGGGGGTTAGCCACTAGGAAGTCCCAGATGCCAGAGACCCAAGAGGTTCTCAAGACCCAACAGGTATGAAATTAGCCAAAATACTTAACAAAGGGGAGAGAGGATCTGTAGAGACCATATCCAGTGGATAGACAGGGCCACTCACCCATCTCAAAAATGTTAATCCACAATTGCTCCTGTCAAAAGGAAATGCAGGGACAAAGAGTGGAGCAGGGAGAGGAACGGCCATCCAAAGTCTATCCTACCGAGGGATCCATCCCATCTGCAGACACCATACCCAGATGCTATTGCTGATGCCAAGAAGCTCTTGCTGACAGGAGCCTGGTATAGCTGTCCACTGAGAGACTGTGCCAGAACCTGATCAGTACAGATGAGGATGCACACAGGCAAACACCAGGCTAAGTGCGAGAACCCCAATGGAGGAGTTAGGGGAAGGACTGGAGGAGCTGAAGGAAATAGCAACCTCACAGGAAGAACAACAATGTCAACCAACCAGACTCCCCCAAAGCTCCCAGGGACTAAACCACCAACCAAAGAGTATACTTGGAGAGATCCATGGCTCCAGTTGCATGTGTAGCAGAGTATTACCTTATCTGGCATCAATGGGAGGGGAGCCCTTTGGTCCTGTGGAGGCTGGACTACCCACCATAGGGGAATGCTAAGCGTTTAGGCGGGAGAGGTGGGTGGGTGGGAAAGCACCCTCGTAGAAACAAGAGAGTTTATAAGAGATGATAATAATAATAATAATAATAATAATGATAATGATAATGATAATAATAATAATAATAATAATAATAATAGAATGAATTTTTCTCCACTATCTTACTTGGGTCCCAGCATCTGCTGAAAATAGAGATGCTGCAGTTGCTATGGATAATCCACCACTGGCCACCAGGGGGCTTCTTTAAGTGTAGAGAAAACCTTTTTTACTCTATATCCCAATTTAGTGACAGAAGTGACAGAGTTTGTTATCACTCACCAGCAGAAGGCAAAGTGGCTACCTCCTTAATATGGAAAGCAATTAGACTGCTTCTAAATTAGTGTAGCTGAACTCGAGAATTTGATGCTTAGAATGCATTTCCATGCTTATGAGGTCTTGGTTTATTATTTAATAACTAGAGACTTGGAAATCTGCTCCCTGCTCTGAGCAAAATCTCCTCTTTGTGGTTTCTATGACGACCTTCCCCTTCATTTTAGAACATGTTGTAGTCCAATGTGTGGCTGTGGCTCCAATAACAGGTTCTACTTCTGGAGAAATTAAAAATATTTGCACCAAATGCATTTTCCCTATTCTTACAGCATTGAACATATTATCAACTCAATGTTGTGTGTGTGAGTTCCTTCTCTCATCCAGCTGTGGTATGTATTATATCAGCTAATGCCAACTAAACATGGGCAAGCACCAGGCTATAGGCACCATTTGGAATTCTTTAGGTATATGAGCTTACTACCTCTAAGAATTTCAGCTACTTATATAAATGTCAGGAAAGACTTTGGTCAGATCCATCTGAAACACAGAAAAGCTCATGCTTTGCCTGAAAGTTATTCACACTTTGGAACTGAGTTTGTAAATGTTATTTGGGGTAATAATAAGGGATGCTCGTTTTCCTAACTCCTCAGAGTAATGATTAACACATCACAAAATTGCAGAGCACTAAGAAAGAAAATGAAGACTTACACCATTTCCTTATTAAATGAGGAACCCTCTCCATTCATTCAGTAAAATTAAAGTGTATAGATCTTGGTTATAAAATGTCCACTTTACAGTTCAATTAGCTCTTCACTTAGTTATAATTGAATGATGCTCTGCTGCTTTCCCACTCTCGGCTGATATTCATGATGATCTCAATGTAAAAGGTAGAAAGTCGATAATCACCTGGATTCTATAATCATTCCCTGAAGGTTAGGGTCCAAGATTTCTTGGCACACAAGACACATTCCACACCCCCAAAGCAACACCACTTCACTCCCATCAATATGTGTAGCTGCAGAACCTACATATTAATTCCACTACAACATAGTTCTTTTTTCTCTTGTTACTTAACCTTCTTTTCAATGCTACTCCAAAACGCTGGCCAGGATTCCAAAATCAGCCTTTTCTTATCTCCCCTTTTCAGACTATTTATCACAGCATTTATAAGTCATAATGTGACAGCTGCTACAGTACGAGTTATGAAAAAAAACAGTTGGAGGCTAGGAGGTCTAGATTGGGGTCTGAGATCTCTTCTGCCTATGCTCTCTGATCTTATACAAGTTAAATCATTTCTCTCAGCTCATTTTCTCACTTGTAAAGTACCTATACAGTTATTAACATTGATGGCAAAAACAAAACAGAAGGACCTATAAGTGCCATAACTTTAGCAACAAGACCTGGTATATGGTCAATATACAATGCATACTCAACACACATTGGCAAACAGGAAACATGACTCATGCTTAAGCTGCATCTTGTATCTACTTGGTGTCAAGTGATTGGGTGTGTTGCTCAAGATGCTAAAAAAGTGGTTCTCAGACTTTTTGTCATTTGCCCCAATCCTTGACATGAACTAATTTTACATGTCTATAGTGTCAAAAAAGCGGTAAGTGACTGCTGTCATTTGAAAATTCCACAGTTAAAAGGAACTGTTTCATTAGAGAGGCCTGGCCAATGCTTTTTAGGGTGTTTCTATTGTTGTAATCAAGTGAAGGTCAAATACTTCAGTAGTTTAAAACTAGCCTTCACAAAGTTGGTTAATTTTCAGAATCACAGGACAGCTTCTGATAAACACAAATTTCTATTCTCTACTAGAAACCCGTTAAACTTCTGATGATGGGGTCAGAAAATCTTTTCTTCACTCCCCCCCTCTTAAACTGGTTCCCAAATGGTTTGGATAATGAGACCAATTTAGAAACAAATGCTCAACTACGGAATGAGATCACTGGAGGAACCTGGTATAATTTCACCCAGAGGACAGCCTTTCCCTTCATCTACCCTTGACAAGTGTCTGTCCTCAAATGTATGAATGTGGGGTGCACAGGAGAGAGCAAGGCTTGAAAGATCAAATCCATGATGAACACTAGCTGAAACACCTAACCCTGTAAAGGGTGTGTACACATACCTGTGAAAAATGAGTACAATTCCTCATTGCTATTTCAATCAATACTCCTTTGTACCTATAACGTAAGGCAATTTCTAGATGTTTGAAATCCTAGAAACATACTAAAGTCAAGGATGGATACTATTTGGTTCATGTCATCACTTCATTTTCTGGAATCTCTTAACTCTGAGAGCCTCTGCTAGCACACATTGCCTGAAATTAAAGGGTTTCCCAGGTTATCAGGTATGGTGTGATGAACTGCAAACACTGGGAAAAGTATGATGGCTAGATTCTTGGGCATATAAGAAGAAATTTAAAATAACAAAGACAGTATACAAAGGGATAAGTGACATGAAAAGAACATCTGCAGATTTACAACTAACTTCAAGATACTTCACAGATGGCTACTCTGAGAAAGAATCTAGATACAAAGAAAAAGTAAGCACCCATGGAAGAGCTGCAGGTTCGTGTTTGTATTTTGAGAGTATTTTCACAAGTGTTGTTACTTTCAAGTCAGGCACAGTAGTATGTACTTGGAGTCCCAGATACTTTGGAAGGTTTAATGAAGTAATGAAGTGGGGCTATGTGGGCATTGAAGTTCAAAGAAAGCCCTTTGACAATAGAGACTCTCTCCAAAGTTATGATACACACACACACACACACACACACACACACACACACACACACACATGTCGCTTTTGGTATTTAGCCATAAATAACACAAAATATGAAAAAGTTGGACTTCAAACTCTGCATGTTGCATTTTAACATGTCAAAGTGAAAGTAATTTGCTGATATTGTGACTTGAACAGCATTAAAATAATCCCAGTTCTAACATTTACTCAGTTCATTTGTCTGTCCATGGTGCTCCCTGGGTGCTAACTTCCTAGTGTGTTTAATCCTAAAAGAAAGAATAGGAAGAAGTTTGAGATGACCCTAGTATTGTGGAACTTAAGTATTACAGACTTTTTCAGATTATTTTTATATTATCATAGATATAATTCTACTAATCAGCTCACCTGAGAAGCTGATGCAATAGTAGTTCTGAACAAGTAATTTAAAACTACAATCATCTATTACTTTGTTTGAAAAAAAAAAGAAGACATAGGGAAATTAGTACTAGTTTTTGTTCTAACACAGAATATCATGAAACTCAATCTAACCTGGAACTTTGTCACATTACCCTTCTAATCGTCCTGCCTGCACATCTGCCTCTGAGTGTGGGGATTACAGGTCTGTGTCACCACAACCTGGTTTCTGTATGTCATAAAAATGGATGCCTCCTGGGCAATCAGACTCTTGGGATTTACCTCATGCTGAAATCTTCCTTCTTTTCTATGAATGTATCTCCCACCCTGCTGACTGACCTTGAACTCTTTAATGCAGCAAACTTCAGTGAACAGAAGGGAAATTTCCTTCATTCCTCCAAGAGAAAAAATTAGAATTAACACTATTAAATACATTTTATGTACCTTCAGGCTTGTAGTCTACTGGATCTTTTAATCTTCACATCACCTCTGAAAACTTCAACATATAGAGTCCATATTTCTTCCCAAGTCTAGCTAAATAACTCACAGCACACATTCCAGAGAAACTTAGGACATTTTGCACTGAAAGACATTCTTTCCTGAGGCTACTTAATCAACCATTCATTGGCTGGTGAAGTATAAATTGCATATTCTCCAGCAAAAGGCCTACATATATTTTCTACAGCTAAGTCATCATTCAAAGTATAAGAGCATATTGTTCCACAACCTGCCTTGTTGAATTAACTCCCATTGCTGCTGACATCTATGTGAGATGTCCTTTACATATTTTAGGAGATCAGGCACTTCACATGTAAAATTCATCTGCCGATCTTTTCCCGAGACACTGAAGTATTGATTACCACTTTCCTGAACTCCTGAGATCAATGGTAGGTTAATGGGTAGGACACAGGTCAGAAGGCAGTTAATTCTAGTTGAGTTTCTTTGGGTAGATTACTACATTCTGACTCTATTTGATTGATTTGTTTATCTTCATAATATATTTGAAGGATGCAAATTTATGCTATGCTCTATGCTACACAGTAGGGATAAATTAGCAAACAAAGTTTAGCCAGGATATAAGGTAATATGAGGGACTAAAAAATAAGTCACACGTAATCATATATTTTTTGTTAATTATAAAGTACAATACCTTACTGTTAGAACATTAAAGCTTAATTAATGCCCCGTATTAGCAAATGTAGAACCAATAAAGGAAAAGAGCCATAAAGCTAAAGTCTTTAGGGAAATATTATTCAAAAGCTATTTGAAGTGAAGATTGTTACAATATTTAAATAAGATCATCATTGTGAGGATAGCAAAGGAAGATCCAGATGAAGTTAAGTAAAAATTACATTCTAGGTAGAAAATAAGGAACATTAGGTGTGAGAGAACATGACATGTTGATGTCAGGTAAAAGAGGCAAACAAATATAAGTATAAAAAGAAAGAAGGGGAGAGCTATACCAAAAAGAGAATTAATTTAATCATGTCTAACAACCAGATACTAAAATTTTCACATTTGTGAGAATAAGACAATTGTATATTTATTACACATCTCTTTTCTATCTTAAGGATGATGAGCCATACGTGGAAAAAAATAAGAATCAGAGTCAGTGGATGACTTCAAGGACTCAGCATTTTCCACACAGAACAAGGCGAATACACATACAAATTCATAGAGACTATGACAACAGACACTAGATATACACAAGTTCAAGTCAGACAAAGTCTCAGCATGGAGGAATGGAAGTGGGCACAAAGTCCCAGCCCTAGCCAAGAAGTTAATAGCTTCTGAGCAAGGGAAAAATCAGTCTTTCCTTCCTTCCTTCCTTCCTTCCTTCCTTCCTTCCTTCCTTCCTTCTTCCCTTCTTTCTTTTTTTTCTTCTCTCTTTCTCTTTTCCAGTGGAGTGATACTGGGTATATAAACCATATTCTAGAGCAGACCTCATGCCCAGTGGTAGTTGACCAACACAAACTAGATTCCATGTTTTGTCTTGATTATAGTATGGCACGTTTATTGTTTGGTTTTTTAAAACTATTTTTTATTTTTATTTTTATTTTAAATAAAGAGAGATAAGAACAGAAATATAATTTGGCAAGGAGGTGGGGATGATCTGGAAGGAGTTGTAAGAAGGGAAATTTATGATCAAATTTGTTGCATGAATTCTCAAAAAATAAAGCAAAGGTATACATATATTATTAGTATTAGCCTGGGGAAATGAGTCAGCAGTTAAGAGCATTGGTATTTTTAATCTGAAACCCCAGATTTGATTTCCAGAACCTACATGGCCTCTGACATCCACTTCAAGCTCCAGTTCCATGGAATGTGGCACTTTCTTCTTGCCCCCATAGGCAAGTGCACACATGCTTTTGCACACATGCAGGTAAACCAAACATACATAAAACTTATTTCTGACAGTTTTCTTTATTTTTTCATATTATAATTACATCACTTTTCCCTTCCCTTTCTTAGCCCCAAACACTTCCATATACACACCTCCTTGCTCACTTTCAAATTTATGGCCTCTTTTCTCTCACTAATTGTTACATATATATGCATATGTACATCTTTATTCCGAACTAGGTAAATATAAGCTGCTCAGTCTGTATAATGTTACTTATGTGTATGTTTTCAGAACTGACCATTTGATATCGAATAGCCAGTTGCTGTGGCCTTCCATGAAGAGGACTATTTCCCCCACTCTCACCATCCCTTAGTTATTTAGAGCTCTACATATAGGATTGAAGCTTCTTGGACTGTTCTCAGACTTTATCATTTAGATTTTTTCTTTTTCTTTTTCTTTCTTTCTTTATTTCTTTCTGTCATTCTTTCTTTCTTTCTTTTTTCTTGCCATTGTGACAGGCCAACTTTATGGAAGAGAGAGGGACTATTTCATAGCATCTTTAACTTGGTATATAATTACTGTTAATATGACAATATCAATATAGATTTACTAAAGTATCAACAAACAATTCTGGAAAAAAAGTGTATTAGAAACAGTAATATCAAATTCTATCAAGCTCTCAGAAAAGATGAAAAATTCAGGAATCTATAAGTTTACAACAGAGGATGAAAAGACAGAGACCACAACTGTAATGGGAAAAGTTGGCTTACATGCAGCAACTGTAGACAACAAATATCCTCACATAACCATGCCATCAGTGGTTCTGTTTTGCAGATAAATAATCCACAGATTCCTGCAGGTATTCACATGTATATTACAGTCACATATTATAAAAAAACAAAAAACAAACAAACAAAAAACCAAAAAAGTAAGTCCTTGCAGAAATTATCACTGGAGAAATAATGAAAAAATTTCAAAAAAAAAAAGTAAGATCTGAGAAGACAATCCTGCAGTAGCAAAAGCTGATTTTCAGTCATGAATATGAATTTTCAGATCCTTCAGGTGCAACATAACTGTCAGGCATCAACAAGGACATCGTCATTCATTTTTACTGTACATTTTCAGATACAGTCTTAATGATTATTAATTTCTTTGCAGTGTTGAATTCTTGTTCAGTACATGTTAGGCAGGATTGTTGGTGAAACCTTGGAATATTTTTCTGATAATGCTAGGAGGTACACTCTCATACTTGATCTTCTGATTCTTACGATCTTTCCTATCCTTCCTTCTTGCAAATATTATTTGATCCTTAGGTGCGAGTGCTTCTTTGTACATCTATTCATTAGCACTAGGTGCCACAGGTCTCATGCTTTTTGTAAAATAAATGATGATGATAAATAATATGTCTTGTATTTTAATTTTAAGCAGACTTATTTTCTAAGATAATTTTTTTAGTAAGAGCAACACAGGATTACATTGTTGTTTTTCTTTGGTCCTTGTTTCAAGTCCACAGATAAGCAAAGAGGTGGCTATTTTGACATTATACTCACAGAGCCAGAGCTTTGGGAACACCTGACTCTGAACCATTTGCTTCTAAATAATAGATGCTAGACAATTTTATGTCAGACATATTAATTATTCATTTGGATAATTTAAATTGTTTCAAATTACACTATATCATTTTCTATTAACTTTCAAAAAGACTGTAAGGAATCCATTAATTCACAAATCATTATCATTAATTTTCATTAAGATACATGGACACCAAGTACATTCCTTCTCCTAAAGTTGCTGATTTCCAGGATTCATTTGATCAGATTACTGTAAACATGAGCCAAACCCTGGCTTGGCTCCTTCATAAATAGCAGTGGCTTTTGTATCAGAAGACTAATCTGTGCATATAGATATTGTTCAGTTATTATTGTACTGTCCATGCTATTTCAAATTTTTTATTGAATTTTAACAAAATGAAATTCAAAAGTTTCAAATGTTCATGGGTTTAAAGAGATGACTCAGTGGATAAAGCACTTCAAAGATAACTCTGGCATTCTGACTTAGATCCCTGAAACACATGTAAATGTGAATATATACATTATATACACACATGCAATAAAATAAATTTTACTATCACCATAGTGAGTGTGTCATAGCTTTATTTAAAAATACATGTGCCTTTATGTGTTTTTAAACACACATATATCTCTATCTCTATATCTAATTTATAAATCTACATTCTATCTCTATCATATATCTACATAAATATCTATATCTATATCTATATCTATATCTATATCTATATTAGAATGCTATTTGATTTTATCAAAAATCCTAGTACCAGGCATAAAATATCTCCTTTTTGAACTGCTCAGGGAACCCAACAGACCTCTAAAACAATATAGGCTGTTTCTGTTGTCATTTGTTTCCTCCCAAAGTATGAAGCAGTAGCCTTATTGCTAATGAAACCACATACTTGGACACAGGATTCAGAGTACTCAAACAGCATCTCACCCAGAAGCCTCCTCCCTGAGGATTAGCTTTCAGAGTACGAGGAGATTACACAAGCTGCCCAGGATGAAAAGTGATTAATGGTCCTACCTATGTGCAGAAACTAATAACCACAACAATGACCAAAATGTCAAGATATACCCAAAGGTGCAGTAGAGGCACTTACATTTTGACTCCTGACAACAGCAGCTGTTTAATTGGACTTAGGGACTGTTTACAATAGTGGGACATTTATGCCTGGTATTGTGGCTTTTTAGAGCATGGAACCTGGAAGAGAGCTTCTTCTGTCACTTCTCAGACCAACATAATCTCTAATTGCATCCTTAATGCTTATCCTTATATTCATAAGTAAATGTAGTCATCCTCTCTCAGCAAAGACACTTTTCTTTTTCAGGGCAAATGGAACAGTTACATAAATCCAACAATTATCTACTTTCTAGTAAATGTCTCTAAAGGGCCCAGTGCTATGTATTGTTGGTGCTCTGTTATGTTTAATGTAAGGTGAAATGTGCACTGAAAATGCACTTTCCCATTTACTGGGAGGCAGCAGTTGCAGGTTTACATCCTAAGATAATCTAAGACAGGAGTCTGCTGGAGGCAAATAATCACGGAGCTCAATGAACAGTAGACAGTGGTCACTCATCCATATACGTTCTCCACTTCACTGGACTCAGAGAAAACATCAGAAAAGCCCAGGCATGCCCCTCCTTCTCCTGAAGTTTACATGTAACTCAAGTGATGAGAGAGATTGAGAGAGAGAGAGAAAGAGAGAGATCCAAAGATCCAAATGCTTAAATGAGATGGCATTTAACAAGCAGAAAAATAAATTATAATAAGGGTGATAAAAATAGAGGGATTCTCCTGGATGGTTTGATAAATTTTAAGACCAAAGTGATGGAAGGAACCAGACAGGTAGGGATAGAGTTGGAAAACAATCACATGAGAAAGGCAGAGAAGTGCAAATCAATATGACTCTGAGATAACGATCTCACGCCCATCAGTATTGTGGATTGCTGTTTGTATTTTCTGCTCCATCAAGAAGGGTGCACATACTCAGGTGAGGTCAAGTGAAATCTTAATTGGTCAGATAAGGCTAGAGACTGTGATTGGGCAGTGGAAGGAAAAGGAGCTGACAGTTTTAGAGAGAGGGGAAAGAGGAAGAAGAAGATGAGACGAGTCGGAGGATGGAAGAAGATTGAGGAAGAAGATGAACCAGAATGATGTGGCCCCTAGGAGCCAAAAGTAACTAGAGATTTCATAGATGGGCAATAGAGCAATGTAGGGTACATTTGTCCAATCTAGGTGTGCAGCTTGTATTTATATCAATTGAGATTTTTGTTCTCTGTGCAGCATTTTGGCGTTAGAGATTTATTGTTATAAATCTGGCTGGTATATTACAAGTCTATAGTGTTATCATTTTACAGGACTAAGGGGATCTGAGCGAGCAGTAGCTGGCTTTCTGCAGGCTAGCCACAGGGGCTGGATGGCCAGGGTAAACCAGGAGTGGTTTGGCAGCAGGCCAGCCTGGCCGCGGGGCTGGCTATGGGATGGGCGAGACCATCTATGTCAGCGCCTTGCTGGATTTAGCATGGATCGTTTTTAAAAACTACAGTTTACACATCAAAAAGTCAAGTGACAGTACCTGTTGGCAAGTATGTGGACCAAGGGGGATATGCCTCCATTGCTAGTAGGAATACAAATTTGTATCACTCCTTACTTAGTCTGGGTCAATACAGAAGAATTTGAATGTTGGATCTGTGGTGTAGGAAGACTGTTAAAGTTATGATCTGTGAGTATGAAAATCTGCTCACGACAGAAGACCAAAGATGACTTCAAGTAAGAGACTGGATTATGGCTGGTCCTTAATAGTTATGCAACAGGAAAAGCAAAACCTATTTGGGTGGGCATTTTAGGAAGAATGATAGGAACCTTGATAATGAATCCTAAGCTGAAAGGATGTTGGCAGATGAGTGGATTGGCCAGCACCAGAAACTGGGTAAAAAATGAGAAGTAAACCAGCCTGGAAGTGTAGACAGGTGTCAGACAGTCAGCTTCATTAATTTGGGTAGTTTGGCAATTAATCCCAAACAAACCCCATATTTTCCAGTATGATATGTTTGTGGAGACGTAGTTCAATAACTATATATAATTATCATAGATTAGGTATTTTACTGATAAGGGCAAACTAGCTTTCTAAAGAAAAATATAATTGGTATCATTAGCAATTATTCTTAAGCATAATTTCTGGGTATGAAATTTCACAAATGTGCATTTTCTTTTTTCATGTGTAAGTGGAGGAAGTTTCTATTTCATATTGATGCAAAACTGATAAATATCCCAAAGGTCTTCATGAAAATCAAACTTAATCCCCCTTTCACAATATACTTGACAGAGAACAGCTCTTGAATCTTGACTACCACAAACTCTTTTTGTCCCAGAAATATTTACAAGAAGGAATAAGTGACAGGTAATCAAATGAAGTATGTTTTTCATGTGACCATATTTCACTGAATGTCAAGTCTACAGTCATGCATACATCAGGATGAGCTCCTGACAGCCAAGAGTATTGCTACTATACCCACTGGCCACAGGGTGCCAGGCAAATTATAGGTGGCAATAGGTGATAATAACTTCAGCTACCACCTGCAATGCTATTTAGTTTGTCAGACAAGGCGGCATGAGTCATAGTCCCCAGATTTCTGGGTTGTGGCAAGTACCATCATGTTCTTTAATATATGACTGACAAGATGCTGCCATAATCCATGCTTTCTCCCACCATTCTCTCATGCTACGTGTATAAAGTAGGTGATCAACCTCGAGAAGCTGTTATTTAGTCATCTTCAGGGGGTGTGGCAAGGCTGATAAATATTCACAGGTAGTCATCTAGCTGCATCATTTTAACCATATATGGCTATACGAGGTAGGTGTCATGAGCTAGAAAGGATATAAATACACCAATGCATCACACCCTGGTACTCGAGACTCCTACTACCTGTAACTAGATGGTTGGCAGAGTAGAGTTTGTTTTTCAAATGAAACTTTGAAGATGCCATTCACTGAGTTATGAACATTTACTAAGCCCCTATAATTTGAACGTTAGATAATGAACTGTTTCTGAGAAGTCAATGTTAGAATAAAATGCAGCCAGAGTAAAGCATGCATTTAAGAAGACCACCAACAGAAAATACCTAGGGAGAGAAAGCCCTTGTAAAGTCCTAAAATAAAATATCCTAAATTCTTCTCATAGCAGAGTGGTATTGACTTCAATTTTCTCTTCCCTGTCTTCATATGACATTCAAACTATTTTCACATGCTAATTCCTGGAAGGTATGAACTAGTCACTCATTTGGCAAGAGAGTATATTAAGGTCATAGGAGGAGTTATGATTGTTAATAAGGTCACTGGTGATAGGGACATTATCCTGCATGGTCCACAGTGTATCAGTGTAATCATAAAGACTCCTTTAATGGAAAGGTAAAATAAAGACAGATGGACAGACAGAATGTAAGAGGGAGTGAACCAGTCATTGCTGGCTTTGAACATGAATGAGAGCAGCCTCCAAATTTTTTAAACAGCAGATATATGTCACCCTCAGAGAACATAAAAGATCATATTTTGAGCTAGATTATGACATGCATTTCTACTTCTGATTTCCAGAAATGTAAAATGACATGTTTGTTATATCAGTCATAATTGGCGAATATACTACAATCCTCCTCTTCCATTGTTTCTGCACTAGAATGTAAATTAAATATAGTGAGTTTCCCATGGCAGAACTAGCTCTAAAGAATGATATGTGTAGCACCCTATAAAGTCACGAATAACTTATCATATGTTTCTAGCATCTTCTAACTGAGTTGCAGGACTGTAACAGACTGCTGTTTGTGGTCAATATGATGGTTGTGTAAATCTCTAGTCACACTTAGAGTTTCAGTTAGAATGTTGTATCCCGACAGTTCTACATTGTGTCCAGCAATCTGCTATTGTTGATGGCCCTATTCCATCACTACAGTTTATAGCACCAGTTCTCAACCTATGGGTGGTGACTCCTTTGAAGTTCAAATGACCATTTCATGTGGGTCACATACTAAATATCCTACTTATCAGAGATCCACAATATGACTCATAACATAAACAAAATTAAAGTTATGGAGTAGTAATGAAATATTTATGGTTGGGGTAACCATTACATAAGGAACTATATTAAATTGTCACAGCATTAGGAAGGTTGAGAACCACTGGTCTATATGTTCACCATTATGACATTTGTCTCATCAAAAATTAACTTTTCTGTGACATGAATCTAGTCCATGGTATATATGCACAGTTTGACTTGCCTAAAACTACAGCGACGATATTAGATTTGGCTCGCTGGTGTGGTTTTCCTTTCTTTGCTGCTTAGCCCAGAACAGGTAGTAGATGTATTACCACCCCCCCTCACTGAGGAAGATTTAAGCATTAAGCCTTCCCTGACCTAGATGAGATGAAACTCATTTTTCTCTTTTATTATAAAGATCAGTCTTTGACTTAAATAAATCTTCTGTAAATAAGAAAAAGAATGATTTGTGGAGGGAAGGACCACCCCGGTTGGAAATAAAGAGATAAAGAGGAAGAAACATTTTGCCACAATTGAAAATATGCTGGATAGTGACTGTCATAGTTGCTTGAAATGGTGCTTCACAAAGGAGTGGCATTCCTCCCTGCTTTGTGGCATCATGGTTAGGATGTCTCATACAACTGCCTAGAGTTTATAAAATGGTCCTTCATATCCATGAACTGATAGAGACCTTTGTTTTAGCTTCATTCAGTGACTGTTGCCCATGCTAACACATATAGTTGGCTGCTTTCTCAAAATCACATAGAAAGACTCTGTTGTGGATTGTATAGGTGCCTTCCAAAGGATAAGTTTAGTCACTAAGTCTCAAGGCTATGAATGTGACTTTATTTGGAAATACAGTATTTGTTGAAGTAAGTAAATTGAGATATAGTTTTTAGGACAAGGCCCTAATCCAATATGACTCATCCTTATAAGAAGGGAACTATAAAAAAGTAGAGAAAAGGCCTGTGTTGACAATTATATAGACAGAAGACATATGGCTGTAGTTATGGGACACCAAAACCCCCCAGCATTTACAAGATGCTGAATCCTCTTCAAAAATAATCAACATAAAGAGTTGGACTTCCAACTGCTACAATTTTAAGAGTAATGTTGTATGCTAAGCACTTCACAGTACTTGGTTAATCACAACCTTAAGAAACTAATATCTAGCCATCAAAAGGGATCCTGTGGCCAAAAAGGAGAAGCCAAGGACATCTATCCAGGGAAGAATGGGGAGAGCTATTTTGGCTTCCATGGCTATATGGTGACCTCCATGGGCTCCAGGCACTTTTGCTTTATGGTCTACTACTATCTGCTGTTTTAAAATCTGTGGAAGTTTTAAAGAGTTGTGGAAGAATACCTGTTTACTATGCATGGCGCTCTGGATTAATCCCAAGAGCCCATAAAAAGGTAAAAGGTCATATTCTCTAAATGTATTCATGTCACATTCATAACTGCATAGACAAAAGATCAATATAATAATTATCTGTGTTCAAGTACTTCTACCTGAATCTCATTTTGAAGGAAGCTAAAATATTATTCTTATTTTATTTTATTTTATTTTATTTTATTTTATTTTATGTCTTGATACTTTATTTACATTTCAAATGTTTCCCCCTTTCCAGATCTCCTAATTTGGAACATCCGTATTCCCTCCCTTCCTCCCCCTGCATCTATGGGGGTATTCCCCCCCCCCACATTCTTGTCTTCCCTCCTTGGCATTCTCCTATACTGGGGCATCTAACACCCTCAGGCCCAAGGGCCTCTCCTCCCCCTAATGGCTAACAAGACCCTCCTCTGCCACATATGTGGCCAGCACCATGGGTCCCTCCATGTGTATTCTTTGGTTGGTGATCCAGTCCCTGGGAACATTGGGAGGTCAGAAGGTCAGGCCAGTAGACACTGTTACTCTCTCCATGGGACTGCCAACTCCCTCAATATAAAATATTATTCTTAAGCACATATATTCTCAAGATACCATGTGTCACTAGTCAGTCGCTCACTCTTTCTGTAGTAAGAGTAGGGAAACTCGAGCTCTCTGAGCTGGCATGAGTGGTCAATATCATGCTGTGATATGTATTCCTAATTTTCTTTGATATCATGTCATATAAGGCAGTCTATGTAGGTAATGCAATATGCCATTTATGTCTGCATGAAAGAAGTTCCTTAGAGTAGCGATAGCTTGAGCAACACTGGCATGCTGAATGACAAGCACTGCAAAACCTATAGAAAAAAAAAAACCTATGGTAAACGGCAGACATTTAAGGGATATTTATTGTGGTGGATAATCTTGCCAACTTGATGGGATTTAGAGTCATCTAGCAGCCAATCCTCTGGGTCATTCCCATGAGGAATTATCTAGATCAAATTAATTGACATGGAGGACCTGCCTTGATAGGAGATGGCATCATTCCATGGCTAGGTTCCTGGACTGAATATAAAAAAGGAAGGCAGCTGAGCCTGAGCATTTACCTCTCCATATTATAGTTGCAGTGTGACTGTTTCATGCTCTTGAGGTCATATGGATAGACTCTATCTTCAAGGTATACATCAAATAACCCTTCCTTCCTCCCTTCCTTCCTAAAGTTATTTGTGTCAAGGAATTTTATTCCAGTAACAGAAAAGTAACTAAGAAAAGTAAATAAACTACCATGGTGGTTTCAATATGCGTGATCCAGGGAGTGGCACTATTAGGAGTTATGATTTTTTTGTTTCCCTTTGAGGATAGGCTTTGGGAGAGTTTCCTCTAGTTGTCTGAGGATGCCAATCCCTCTCTTGGCTGCAATCTGGTCAAGATGTAGAATTCTCAGTGCCTCTAGCACCATGCCTCCCTGGAAGCTGCCATGCCTCCTGCATGATACAGGACTGGACTGCTGAACCTGTTAGCCAGCCCCAATTAAATGTTGTCCCTTATAAAAGTTGCCTTGGTCATGGTGTCTTCACAGCAATAAAAACCTAAGTAAGACATTTGCCAATCATCTAAATGGGCAAATTGATATGAAAAAAAAAAAATATGGTTGAAATCTACCCAAGGTTTTCCCTTAGATTTTCTATCTAGGCTTACTTAATTAATTCATCCTAGTCCATTGAACTGTACTACATAGTCAGACCTCATATCAAAGCAAAAAGAAGAGAAGGAGAAGAAAGAGGAGAAAGGTGATCAGGGGTAGGGAGAGGAGTCAAAATCTTTACTCAAAGATTTAGGAAATTTCTTTAAATTGCAGTTTTTAAAAAATTGTAGGATATACTAATTATATTTGTACCTTTTATAAATTCAGATTCTTGTCTCCATGAAGTTATGGTGTCAGCAGGTTTGGGGTGCACTGGAGTAATCTACATCTGGGTAATATAGTTCAATGTTATAATAATACATTCTCTTTTGATGCATCTAACTCACATTTTAGTTTTTAGAAATATATTTATTTTAAATAAATTCTACATTTCTCTTTAGCAATTTTATTTAAAATGCATAGATTTTATTTTTAGATGCTTACTTGATTGCTTCATAACGATCACCAGAGAATCCTAAGTAAATTATTTAATGCAATTAAATCAAACATTGCTGTGCGTCTGACACTTTAAAATACATATGAATCACTGGAGATTCTGATAAATGCTACCTCTCATACTGTGCAGCTGAGGTGGGCTTGGAACTCTAGCTGAGGCTGGTGCTTCCATGGGACAGGACATACTTTCCACAAGAATGATGTCCTGCATCTCTTCCAAAGTGTGACATATAACAGAAGTCTTAAAGCATCTGTTTCATTAAAAGTGCCTCTTAGTCCTATAAACCTTTACACTGCATGTTGCTCCTCACCACCTCACTATACTATCATATGTTAGAAGTCATCACTAAAATCTAAGAGAAAGAAAGTAATCTGAAAGACTGTACACTGTAATGCTAACCCTAAAACATTCTGAGAAAGGCAAAATATAGAGATAGTCAGAGAGGAAGTGCTTGCCAGTGTTTGCAGGCAGCAACATATGAGTAGGTAGGCACAGATGATTTTCAGGATAATTAAACTACTCTGTATGATGCTATAATGTTAGGTATAGAGTATACATTTATTCATTTCCATAGCATGTACCAACACTGAAACCTTATGTGAACTGTAAACATTTTGATAATGGTATATTAATGTGGTTCATCTCTTCTATGGAACATAGTAACCATTATGAGGTGAACTACTACGAGTGAAGGATGTCATCTACATATAAGAATAAAGAGTATAAAATGAACTCTCCAACCTTGAGATATTCTAGTATGACCTTGTCATCTATAAACCTACTGGCTCTTATTCATTGCTAAAAGTGGACACTCTCTTTCACAAATGGTTGTTATTGGAATCAATATGTTAAGCAATAAATCCATTAGAATAATATATAAGCGTGATAGGCTATCTTTTATTAAGTCTTTATTATGCACAATTCGTTAACTGAGAAATCCAGAAATATAAAGTCAAATCATTGCTCACAGTAATTCTCTTAGTCAGTGATTCTCAAGTATGGCTTCAGAATGGGGCTTCAGTATGGGAGCTTTGAAAAACATTTAATTATTCGACCCCATAGCAAAAGGAATCAGACTGTCTGGATAATAGGACCAAGTACTATTTAGGAACACAGTAGGTGATTGTTATTCATAAGAGGCAAAAAGTCAAGAGTAAAATTCATAACTACACATAGAATGCATGTCTATGAAAAAATTGTAATATTTCTCCAGCCCCTGCATGATCAATTAATATAGATTCCCAAAATTGACATCTTTGCCCTGCTCATGGCTTGTTGATACAATGTGTGTCTCAGTCACAGACCTTATCTCTGCATAGGTGTAAAGCAGCTCTCCTGGTTTTGTTTTTGTTCTTTTGCCCTAGCTTTGCTATGCAGCATAATAATTACTTCCTGCCCAATAAATGGTGTTCCCTTAAGGACACAGAGATGACTCTGAGTCGAAGAGCACTTGCAACAACACACTTGGAAATGGAAATTGCCTAAGTGAATTCTTCCACTTGTGACAGACCTTGGAAGAGTTACTCAGTCTCCCCACCTCTGTTTTTGTGAGGTGTGTGGCTCTAAACAAATACCAACAACCTGGCATGGGGACTGAAATAAGAGTTTCACGGGCAACATTTAGACTATGGATGCCATAGTAGGTCATTTTATTTTATTATTATTATTACCATTTTCATGAACAAGTACTCCCATCTAATTTTTAATATATCAAAGTGTAAAGGGCAAGAACACTAGCTTGCCTAAGGCTAGAAATCCATCTAGCTAGAATTTTAATCCACATTTTCAAACCTTCCACTAACTTCCCATTCCTATGTAGCAGTATTCCCTTTATTGTTATCTCAATCTGGCCTTCCCTACATGCCTTTGTTTGAACTCTGTAGTAACAATTACTTATAGTGTTTTAAAATATTACCAAGTCTCTTAGCACCCTTTTTGAAAGTAGCATACAGTTGCCCTCCCATGGAGTCTGGACTGTAGTTACCAAACTGGCTTATTATTAGTACACAAGACAGAAGAGCAATGCAGGATTCCTGAGACCATATCATGGAAGGCTGTCTGCTCTCCTTGCTGTTGCTTGAACCACTCTTCTCAGAACTGTGGCATTGTCTTAGAAAGGCACTCAAGTAGCCTCCTGGGGGGTCATAGGTATCATCAGGGAAAGGGCCTCCTCCCAAAAGTTGCATGGAAATGAGAATTCCTGTCAACATCCATTCAAGAAAGTCACATTGGGTGGATTCCTTGCTCCAGCCAAGTCTGCAAAGCAGCACAGCCAAACAATGGATCTGTAGTATAATCTGCGTTCTCTATTGGAGAGACCCTGTTCAGCTTAACCTAAACCCCCCACGCAGTGAAACCAATAGCAAATGTCCCTTGTTTTAAGCAAGTAATTCGATATGCAAAAAAAAATTAATGTATCATTTACTTATCCATGTGTTCTAATAGAGTGGAAGTCTAGTACCTGGAAAAGCACGCATTAGTCCATTTATGCATAAAATTACCCATCTAACTTCAGATCCATCTAGGATCTATTGAGAATCTGGAAGCTCCAAAGTGATGCTTTCAGAGGTTGGAAATATCCTGATTAAACATGGCACACTATTTAGGCAAGTAGAGGAAGAAATATTTAACAAGCAACCATGAAATGACTGAAAGCAGAACACAATAAATAAAGGGAAGCTTTAGTTATTATTAAATGCTTTAAATATTTGCTAATGTTGCTGATCTAAACACAATGAGCCAAGAAATATTGCTTACACATGTTTCCAATTTACTGCAAGCAAGAAAGTTCAAAACAGGATTGAATCAACATGTGATGATGGTACTATCCAGAGGTTTGTTTTTATTTTTGTTTTATTTTGTTTTTTAATTTTGCAGTAAAACAATAGATTTATACATTGATATTGATTGATTTAACATCATTAACAGAAAAGTATCCATATATTTTATGCATTCACAGGGAAACAAAATCACAGGTGATTGTACTTGTAGTTTTGTAGTAACTCCCTATGGGGAAAAAGAAAACACAAAATTGCCCTACCAATATAGACGAAGATTTTTCTATTTAGTTCTAAGATACTGAAATTTCAAGGGAGGGGCAAATATCTCAGATAGCACCACACAAAAAAAATATCCAAATTTTGGAAATAAACATACAAATAAAATAGTGGAATGTAACAGATTAATTAAAAGATATTGAAATCAGTGAGAAAGAAAGGGTATCTTAATAGATTAAGAAAAGGGCTCATACATAAGAGAGGAGTAACCATTTTACTCTGCTTATATTTAAAGCTTAACTGAAATAAATTCATAAAAAAGTGATCAAAATAGGAAAAATATATATCCCTCTAAAACAGTGAAAATATTATGACAATGTGAACAGTGATGATGAATTTTAGTTTTAGAAACCATGGATAATTTGAATGTTTTAAAACTTTTAAAATTCATAAGAATCTATTAAAATTATAGGTATTAATAAAATAATGTGGTACCTGGAATCTGCTTCATGATGACAGATGGAGAGAGCGAGAGAGAGAGAGAGAGAGAGAGAGCATAAATTGACACTGTTGCAAGGGGGAAGATTAAGAGGAAGAAAGCCTGTTAGAAATTAGATGTAAATTGAACACTGCATAGAATGTTCATAACAAAATGAAGATACCAAAGACATGGGAAATTTTCTGAGATTTTTGTTTTCTCTGTGTTTTATATTTCATAATTATTATCTTTTATTAATTAAGTTATTTATCTAATTTATATCTCAATTACTACTTCCTCTGTAGGGTCCAGGGTCAATCAGGTAAGACCCTGCCCCCCCATTCTTTGCCTGCTAAGTCCCCCCTAAAGCATACTCAACAGTTTTAAAATGTACCAGCTCCCCTTTGCTCCATTTTCTGGCCCACAACTCTGCTTTCATTCCCAGAGGCCTGCCAGCATCAGATACAATGAGGAAGTGTGTGTGTGTGTGTGTGTGTGTGTGTGCATCTGTGTGTGCATGTGTATGAATGTGCATGTGAGAACAGGTACTACTCGTTGGAGATCAAACTTCCTTCTGGACCTGGAGTAGCTGTCTGTGTCAGAAATCTCCTTAACATGGATACCGATTATTTATAAGAAGAGTATGAACTCCTAATCCCTGAGACATCACTTCAGGCTGCCTTCACCACCACTACCATTTTTTTGTATCAATATATTGGATGAATACGTATTGGTAAAGCCGAACAATAATGCAGAAATTGTATGATGTAAGGCTAAATAAAAAAGGGACACGGCATGTTTAGTTTACTCAGGTTGTCTCTGCAACTTCAGAGGAAAGGAGAAGAAGGCTCCTGAACTCAGGATTCAAGTGTCCACCTCTCAAAATGATCTAATGTGGCCTACTTCAGAGGGAGCTCAGAAAGCCTCCTTAGCTGTTAAGGCCAACTTAAAGGGTAAAGGGAAGGAAAATATCAGATTATCTAGATGTCTTCATCTTCTCAGATTCCTTCAAATGCTTAATATACAAAGTGACACATTTGGGGATGTGGAGTTTCACTAAAAATGTTTTCATTTTATATGTGGTTGGAATTCTAATTAATATTTATGGGGTGTATGCACACGCGCACTTTATGTGTATCACGTGTATAGGTGGCTGAAAAGGCCAGAGAATGCCAGATGCCTTGGAACTGGAATTCCATCTATGTGGTTATAAGCTTGATATGGGATCTGGGACTTGAACCTGGTACTCTGGAAGAGCAGTTAGCATTCTAAACTTCAGAGTCATCTCTTCAGTTCCCCATCACATTTTTTTTATTTTTTTTTAAATTAGACTATTTGACAGAGATTCAGTCTTTCACTCAAACATTCCAGTGTGGAAATATTTCTAAATTCTCAGATTTTCTTGTTAAACAAAACAAAACAAAACAAAACAAAAACCCAAAAAACAACTAACCATAAGTGAATAATAGCATAGATCTTACAAATAATCTGATCATTGAACACCACAAGATTACAACTGAGATTGATTCTTTATGGTAAAACAATATATGTGTGTGTGTGCAGGTACACTTAAGACAGTGTGTGTGTGTGTGTGTGTGTGTGTGTGTGTGTATCAGATCATTCTCAAGTATTATTCTTCAGTGCCATCCACTACGTGTTTTGTAACAGTCTCTGGTTGACCTAGGCCTCATCCATTAGGCTGGTCTGGATGACTAGCCAGCACCAGGTATCTGCCTGGGTCTACCTCCTCAGCACTGGGATTACAAGTACAACCTTCCACACCAGACTATTTTACATGGGTTTTGGAGATCAAACTCAGGCTTTCAGGGGCAGAACTTTAATGACTGTCTCCCCATCTAAAGACAAGCTTGTTTACAGAAGACTATGTTCCTCACTTCCATGTTTTTTACCTGATGGATCTTCTTGATGAAATTACTTCCTGAGCACCCAGTGCATGTGACATCTGGGAAAGACTCTTCTGCAGCACCTTCAGAAACTAAACTTCTCAGGACTCTAGCAACAAGAAATAAAATGAACTGCAGGGATGGAAATGGAGAAGAGCCTGAGGAAAAGAAGGTCCAGCAACAGACCCAAAGTAGGATTCAGCTCAAGGGGAGGCCCCAAGGCATGGCACCATTACTGAGGCTATGTAGTGTTCACAAAAAGGGGCCTATCATGACTACCCTCCGAAAGACTCAACAAGCAGCTGAAAGAGTCAGATGCAGATATTTGCATTCAACCAATGGACAGAAGCTGCTGACACCAGTCTTTGAATTAGGGAAAAGCTGGAAGAAGCTGAGGAGGGTAACCCTGTAGGAAGACCAGCAGTCTCAATTATCCTGGACCCCTGAGATCTCACAGACCAGGCAGCATACACCAGCTGATATGAGGCTGGAAACACATATACAGCTGAGGACTGCTGGGTCTGGGTTTAGTCAGGGAAGATGCACCTAACCCTCAAGAGACTGGAGGCCCCAGGGAGTTTAGAGGTCTAGTGGTCTGGGGGGTGGGATGGGGACATCCTCATGGGGACAGGGGGCAGGGAGGAGGTATAGGATGCAGAACAGTAGGAGGGTAGACCAGGAGGGATTAAAATCTGGAGTGTTTAAAAAAAAAAAAAAAAAAATGAAGTCCAAGAAAGAGAAGCCAGAGACAAGGGAATCTGATTCTGAAGTTTAACCTCTTCCCTGGGTTAATTCGCAGCTTTATTTTAGAGGAAATCTCTCCTCTAAGACCCTTCATTTACAAGACAAAGGACAGAATAAAAATGAGCCTTTGCACCCAAATGGTTGATTTGCCATTTCCTAAGGTTTTTGTGGAAGCTCAACTATAAAATGATACTTTCTCTACTGTTTCCATTACAAATTCACTTAACATCTTAAAATGTCTTTTTAATCCCTCAAGTCTCAAGAAAAGAAATCCCCCCACACCCTGTTATCACACACATGGCCCTCAGTATAGGTAACTCTGTCTTTCTCTGTTGCTAGCTTTGCTTTCAATTGTTAGTCAATTATAGAAATAAGTTCTTGGTGTTATTAAATGGATTCTATTTTAGATAAAGCAGATCCTGTACTACTAAAGCCACTGGCATTGAATGATAGCTATGTAAATGAAAAATTGAAGATAATTACCATGGCTATTCTTTGCAGGAAGATTTGGTTTTAAAATGCATACAAAGACTAAAATCACAAGAAGGGTATGGGGGGAGAAAATCACCCCTTGATGGTTCAGTTCCATCAAAGACACAAAATGCTCACTTAAAAGTTCAGATAGTTAGTAGGGCATAAACAGATCAACTTGATAAATGGCTTAAAAAATAATGCATAGCATTAAAACATCAAATATATGTATTAACCATTGCTAATGAAGGTTACTTCCTTTCCTTTTTTGAGTGCATATTCATGAATACGTATATGGGTGCATATCTGTGTGTGCATGCACATGTGGAAGACACAAAAAAATTCTAGGGTATCGTTCTTCATTTCCCACCCCTCTAAGCCTGCTGTGGCACTGGCCTGCATCTTGTCTAATTGGCTGGGCTGGCTGAGAGTAAACTGTAGTATCCTCTACTTCCCACTTCCATGAGATGGAATTACATGTGTGTGCTATTATGTGTGGCTTTTGTTATTTTACATGTTTGTTTAGTGTGTGTATGTGTGTGCATGTGTGTGTGCAAGAGTATGTGTGTGCCACTGTGCTATAGCTTGCTTGTGAAACTTAGAAGACAATTAGTGTGAGTCAGTTTTCTATCTACATGTGGGTCCAGGAGCTTGATCTTAGATTCTTAGACTAGCAAGTTCCTATACATGTTGATTTATTACATAGGTTCTGAGGATAAAACTCAAGTATTTTTCCAAGTATTATGAAGTCATAGCCCTATCTCCTGCCTAGTTATTTCCTTTTCTTTGTGGATGCTCTTTTATGTCAAGACTTTCTACTGCACTCACAGTTTAAATGTTATTATCCTTGTCATTATTACTGCTATTAGCAACTTAAATGTGTTTTCATCCTATACACTCTAGGTGTATACATGGATCAGCTCAACAATTCACATAATAATTCCCCAGTACTTAAAAGCTGAATCCCATTTTTCTAACATTTTTGACATGTAGGAGAAGAAGCACAATGGCTGAGGATCTACACAGAGTACAGAGTGAGGCCTCAGCTACAATGGAACATGAGGAATTAGGCGACTTTTCTCCCAATGACTTGTCTCTCATTTTCTGATTTCCTAATGTCGAAGGAGAAAAAAAATGTTATATGTATGTGCTTGTGTATGTTTGTGTGTATCTGTGTGTGTGTGTGTGTGTGTTTTTGTGTGTGTGCATAAACCTGTGTGGGTTCATTTTTCTGACAGTGACATCAACTCAAACTATCCATATTTGCTCAGGAAGTTCTTTGCAAAAAGAGGTGAATTTCAGAAAATGGTGCTGTTCCCACTCTCTACCAGATGCTGCCAGTGTCAAACATTCTTCTGAGACTCTACCAGGGCTTCTGTGAACTTTCTCCCAAATAGGCTTTCCTGTTGGGAATGATGTTTTTGTCTCGGCATCATGTATCATAAGTGCTAAGCTTGCTAAGTCATGGCAGCAAGAATTCTCATAATAAAAATATGATTACCTTTAGTATCTTGTCAGTCCTATCCATGTCTGATCACCCTGGACCGGCCTACAACAGGTCTGTGGAACTAGACCTTTTCCTCTTACCCATGGTGTTTTCTTTTAGTACGTTTCTGCAAGTTGATGTACATCTGATTCTTGGTAACTACATTTCTACTTCTCTTTACAATAGGAATTGACTACATATTTTCTCCTACTAAAACCCCAAATCCCATTGCTATGGCCCCCATATCTATCACTACAATCATGCGGAAAGTCTTTCTTACTGTTCCTTAACAAGAACCACAAAACAAAATTCTTAGCGACACAGGTCTAGGTTTGTAAGTGTCAATGCTGAATCTGGGCAACTATTCTGCTTGATAAAGACCAAAGTACCTAGATGTTTTTCAAGTAGTTCTTGGAGTCTTAACATTTCCATTGTGAGACTATAAAGTGACTATACTACTCCAGCTCAGGTTGTTTAAATATAGGGATCCCTCGGATTGCCAATCCAATCCAAAGCTCTTCTGGAGACCTTTCATTTAAGAACTCTACCTTTATTTTACCATACATATCTTATCCTAAAAGTGCAACCTTTTCTAAGAACTGAAGCAAATGACATGCCTAGAAACAAAGCTAAGGAACCCAGCACGGACCTGAGAATTGTTTCTGCTAACAAGGTGACCTGGGGTAACTTCTAAGGATATCATTGTCCTCATTTCTCAACCATAGTTCTTGCATTGTAGCTAATTCTACTAAAGAGCTCAATCTGTAGCATACAGGAACATTCAGTACTTGTTATAGAAATGACAAAGATGTGGCTATATAGATATCATTAGGATAGGAGGAGATGGGGCACCAGATTTATATATGAGGACAGAATGTCAGGAAATTGGCTTATAAGTAGAAGACAGAATTAATGTTCTTCCTAAAAAACAAATGTCCCCATGGCATCAAGACTTAATAGTTTTGAATTTTTCATTCCAGGAGACAGAAGCTCCTCAAGGTAAAGGTACATGGGTATGTCGTTGATGCTACCACATTTTTTATTTCACCCAGGCCACTCTTACAGGTTTAGGAGATAGTCAATATTGTCACCTGTGCTCATCCCTCCCCTTCTCTGGATAAGAAAACAGAATGCAGTGAGTCTAAGCACAATGAGGTATGTGAGATAAACTTACATTATTACTTTGCAGAGCAGATGGAACTTGAATACAGTGATACAGCTCTGATTCCAAGGAAAAAGGATGAAACAGAAGGAGGAATTAGAGGAGAATGGAGAGAGGATTTTAAAAATGGCAGAGGAAGCTGGAGAATAGGCTCACTGCAATGCAAAGGCCAAGTCTGTTACCAAAATGAGGTGAGAACAGACCCTTCACAGAAAATAAGTACTAGGAAGTGGTAATTCAAAGGAGATCGGAAATCATCATAGATTAGATAAGGGTTCTTTGTCTTTTTGCAGACCATTTTGCTTCGACAAGATGATATTTTAATTTGTTTCCTTCTGAGTGCATTCTGGAGGACAGCAATCCTCCAAACAACTGAGTTTCACAGCAACTTTGTCCTGGTTGAGGAGAGTTGTCTTAATTAAATGTAAATACATTTGGTAAAGAGATGCAGTGAGGACCTCGCACCTCCCATGGTGGATGGAGGGAGCTGTCATCAGGGTTTCCATCAGTCAGGAGTGTTTTCTTTGACTACCAAGTGATTTCCTTAAGCACTAAGTCCCATAGAACGGATGAAAATTGAATCTTCAACAAGGATCTAAGTAGGGTACTCTCACAAACCTATCATAAAACTGAGAAGACATATTCTATAGATGTGCTGGACTGTGATGTGCATGCTCAAAAGCCAACAAAATTTGTTAACAACTTCTGGGTCAGAATGGCCACCTTGTCAAAATGAAGGAGTTCAGCCATCATAAGCAACTCTGTCAGAAATTCAACGAACTAATGAGGATGACTACGCATCATCTTACATCTCTCCATTGGAAGCTAGGTTTTATGTCTTAGTAAAAGCCTTGGTTCTTCATAAATTTAGGGTGAGCAGAAAATCTTATGAGTGTTACAAACATGCTTGTGTTCATCATTCTTCTGGGACAAGTGAGCCAAACAGCCATTGGTGCTTGCTTCCCTATACTAAAGTCACTGAGTCTTTCATTATCATTTCTTTTAGCTCTACTCTGAAGCTATTTGTAACTGCTGTATGTTACATGTTGAGTGTTTTCTTCTTAAAGAATGAGCCTTTAGATGACTGTAAACATTGTAGGGCCAGAGGAACTGGATGAAGGACATACAACAGAGCTTAGATTACAGAGTCAAAAGTCAAGAGAGGATTAACTGCCTCAGGTCTTTGTTAGCTATACCTTCACTTATCATTTAAATATCAAGTTTAAGATGTAGATAAAAGGATAAGTGTGTGGAATAAAGAACTTTATTTGTCATTATCCAAATATAATTGCTAAATTAACTCATTGAAATTGTCCTTCAGACACTTTTCTCCATGCTTTCTAAGATCTCCTGTACTGAAATCACTAGAATATACTTTCTCATCGTTAAAAATTAACTCTTCCAAAGAAAGCTCATTTATTATTTATCTTCACATATCCTTCAGATCCTAAACATGGTAGGTACTTAGAAAGAAATTGAATTGAATTAATTATAAATACTTCAAACTTTAAAATAGAAAGTCCATTTTATTATATATTTATGGGTATATATATGTATATATTTTGCCATATGTGAGGCATATTTACATATTCTATAAGACTATAATGCCTCTATGCATATGATTAGTGCAATGGTATTATATTTACATGAATTATTTCACTAATATGAAGGTTAATGAACATTTTCTGGCTTCTCCCAATATTATTTAGTGTGACTTATGCTACTATTATAAAAGCACACATTGTGTAACAAAACTATAGAAATGGGAAAAACGTCCTAAGAGCCACAAATTTAATATTTCTATCATTAAACAATAACTTTTCTTTCATGTTTGCTTGAGCCAGGGGGACAAAAGCGAAACACAATTAGATAAACAATCTTTAGAATCTAACAGAAGGAAACATATTAATGCATCAAGAAATGTTAGCTATAATTGATCCTATGGGCACTCCCACTGAGAAACACTCAGTAATTCTGATAAAATTGTTCATAGAGAGATATATTCTTTATGAAAGTTTTTTTTTTTTTTTTGGTATGTGTGTGTGTGTGTGTACCATAACTGTGACAGATAAGCTCAGGTATTTTACTGATTTTAATAGACATTAATGAGCAAAAGAGCTTCCTACCAATGTCATATTTATAAATGGTAACAGTACAAATGGAAAGATGGCTTAGATCTGTTAATTAATTAAGATCACTTGCTGCTTGCAGAGAATCTGGCTTCAGCCACATCATGTTGATTACAACTGTCTGTAACTACAGTTCCAGAAGATCTGATGGATCATTTCTTCTTCACAGACTCCTGCACACATGATTTGCACATACATACATACATTCACACACACACACATGCACACACACACATGTATGCAAAATAAAATAAATACTTTTTAAAAGAAACAAAAAAGACATGATATACCTGTGCCATTAATTCCTTACTTTTTTGAAAACACTTTCGCCTGGCAGTGATGGCACACGCCTTTAATCCCAGCACTCGGGAAGCAGAGACAGGCGGATTTCTGAGTTCGAGGCCAGCCTGGTCTACAGAGTGAGTTCCAGGACAGCCAGGGCTACACAGAGAAACCCTGTCTCAAAAAAAAAAAAAAAAAAAAAGAAAAGAAAACACTTTCAAACATAATATAAATCCTAAATCTTGATGCTTTGAAATTTGTATTAGTACATAGAATGGATTTGGGCATAACAATGAATGCTGTATGTGTGTGTATATTTATTTGTTGTGTGTTTTAATATATTAGCGTATATATGATTAGCATATATTTGATTATATAGTCTGACAGCAGCAATGTTTTTTCCCTTTAGAGGAATCCCAAATCTTTCAAAATTTGATCTTGTTGGCTGAATAGGACTGACTCTTCTCTTCATTGCATGAGTAGTTACATGATGCAGTTTCTCTTCACCCACCATGTTTCCTGGCTCTGCCACAGTGAGGCTCATCACAGTGCTTTGTGTTGAAGCTAAAGGAAAGCATTACCCTACTAGAGTAAATGTAGTGTGAAGACAGCAAGTTAGCCTTGGGCCTGCCTATAAATAGAGAAGCAAAGAGAAATACCTACTGCCTGGGAATAAGCTGGCATCATTTTTAGTGTTTCTGATTCTTTAATATCTGAAGAAATCTTAGGTTTTTTAACTTAAATTGGGATGTTAACATGGCCTATTGTAAGACTCTGAACAAATCAGTTCAGTAATATCTTGAAATCAGTCAAAGAAACCTTCACAATCACATTTTATAATAAGTTAAATCAGAAAAATGAATGAAATGTTCTCTAGAAATGGGCCTTAAGATATTGCAGACCTACCCCTGTCCCCTACCAAATGTCATGCATCACAACTGAATGCAAGTTCATGCACAAAAAGGCAGGCAGGTATTACTGAAACGCTGGAACTATTCTTACAAGAATAATGTTTTTAGTATGAAATTTTTGTGTCAGACTCAAAATACATAGTCATTCTTCAGCTATGGATAAGCATTTGTTTTGGTATTGCCTCACTAAGCAATTTCATCCTTCTTTGAAAATCATAGGGTGCACTTATGAGAACCTAGATGCTATAGGTTCATGGTCATCTAGGTCTTTTGTACAATCAAGAGACTTAATAAATGAGGTTAATGAGACTGTTATGTAATGAGAGTGATAATGGAAGAATATCATTACTATGGTTTTATGTTATATTTTCCATTCAAGTATGAGTGAACTCTAAACAATAATAAAATGCACAGCACAGGAAATAACCAACCACCTAATTATTTATTAGCACTATTAGATATTAAATACCATACCTATTTAGATTGTTATACTTTCATACAGATGACATCAAAGGAGGTTTGTGTGGACAAAGAGTAGAACCTCCGGAGTAATGCATTGTGTTTTGAGTTCACCATGACTGTCACACAGCTACAGGAATGCTTCTGTTGTATAAGTTGTGCATGAGCTATAGGTTTGTGAGAACTCAGGTTCCAAAGAAAGGGTGGAAGGAAAAGGTGAAAACTTCTCTTTGATCATGGTGACTTCTAGATGTGGACAATGAGAGCTTTCAGGCTTTCACACAAAGTAATCTTTCCAGAAACCATCAAGTAAGAGTAGGGTCTTCCAGGATGTAAAAACGACAACCAATATCTTGTGTCTGTTGCTCTATCTGGATGTAAATAATGAGTTCCTAGATTTCTCCAAAGGAATTTGAAGAACCGGGGCCTTCCAATGGTGCCTACATACATGTGGTGGGGGTGGGAGTTAATATGCAGCTTCCCACAAAGTTTGTTTCAGATCTAAAGTGCCACGTGTAAAGGGTCTTGGGCAGAGTGATACCAATCAGAAACTTGTGAAAGACTGATCCCAGCCAGGATTCTAATACCTTAACCGCTTTGTGCATTGATCTGTGTGTCCACTGTCTGATATGAGTTTTAGAGGCATTTCTCTGATGTGGTGTTTTGGAACAAAACTGGGGACTCTAATCCAACAATAGAGTTCATTTTATAAATTAGAGTTTAATCATTATTTTGAAACACTTGATGAAGAAAAATGGATTGGATTTTAAATCTATTCACATTTTCACAATACATTGAAAAGAAAAAAGCTATTAGAATTTTAAACATAATTCAATATAAATTGTAAATGGTTATAAAATTATTTTCATTAGTTTAATATCTAGTTACATGAATGAAGTTCTTGTTAAAGATGTTTCTCAAGAATTTGAAGCGACAGTCAAAATAAGTCTTGATCGAGAATTTAATATAACTTTCAAGAAAAATCTTATTTAAAAGTATATGGTTTTGTTTTCAAAAGAGTTCAGGTTTATTACTAGCAATGTAATAAAATTTGTAACGTTTTATTTGTTTATATTTTACATATGTCCTAAAATTTAGAATCTGTAATTCTAAAACAGTTATGTAAAGACAAAAAATATGAGTGACATCTCACTAAATGTTAATTATATGTTTCTAAACAATTTCAGTTATTTTTAATAATATATATGTATATATTTTCATGGTTCCAATACTCTCAAATGGGCAAATAACTCATAATTCTTGAATATTCATATGTATTGCAGTGGTTAGCTTTAATTCTCAATGTGATGCAAACTAATATCACTTTGAGAATCTTAATGAAGGGTTATTTATATTGTATTCATTCCTACAAGCCTGTCTGGAGGGGATTGTGTTAACTGATACAGTAAAAGCCATCTCAATGTAGGTGGTGCCATTCCCTAGGCATCCTGGGCTGCTGGTCCTGAGTGCTATGAGAAAGCACCCTAAGCAAGCCATGAGGAGCAAGTCAGTAAGCAATGTCTTTTCACAGCCTCTGTGTCAGCTCTGCCTCTGTTTTCAGCCCTGCTTGACTTCCTGTCCTTACTTCCTTCAGTGATGAACTACAGTGTGGAAGGGTATGCAAATAAGCCCTTTTCTACCCAAGTTATCTCTCACCACAGTCATGGTGTTTCATCATAGCAACAGTAACCCTAACAACAATAGAAATGAATAGGTCTATGATTGGCTCAAAAAAAAAAAAATCATGTAGCCTCTAATAGGAGCCTTAAGGAAAGAAGGAGAACTATCCCTAAAATCCTTGCTACTTTGCAAGATCCATCAGATTGCAATACAGGCAGTGGGATTTCTGTTCCCATTAACAGTTCAGATGGCTTTAGCCAGAGCTGGCATCTCTATTCAAACTTCATCAGATGTTTTGAGTGAGTTCAATTCATCCAATTATTCCTGACACAGAAAGTGCAGCATAGAACATTATGTTTATTATTGCTTTAATATACTACTTGTGACATAGGAACAGGTAGTGGCATCAATGGACTCTGTCACTATTATAACCCTACAGTACCTTGGCTATTGCTATAGTAGCAATAACTCAACACACAGCTCAAATTACAAATTTTAGATTAAGCCATGTGATGATCAGTGGTAATTATTAACTAGACCAAACCTAGAATTATCAAGGAGACAGGCTTCTGCACATGCCTATCAGAGATTATTTTTGAAGACTTCAATTAATACATGAAGACCCACCTAAGTTTTTATTTTGTGAGGGTATGTATTCTCTAGGCAAAGGACCCCGGACTATAAAATCAAGATAGAGAGTGTATGCTCCTACTAGCATGCATTCATTACACTCTTCTGATTGAAGAGTGGTATGAGCAGCCACTTCAAGCTCTTGTTTTGACTTTCCTACCATGAAGGTCCACACCTTGAACTGTGAATCCTTCCCTGTGGGAATTATTTCTATCAAAGTATTGTATCAAAGTAGCAGGAAAGTAGAGAACTAAGACAAAGCATACTGGCAAACATGGGCAGGCACAACAATTCAGTTTTCCTTACTGGTATTAGAGTGAGCAGAAGTCTCAGCTGTATATCATTAATACTAAAGGTCTTATTTAGTATGATCTTAACACAATCAGGCCAAATTTTAAATCACTACACCTCAGACATGTGTTGCTTGTGTTCATTACAAATAATTATAACTTCATACCCTATTATTGGCTTTTACATTTTCAATATCCCCAAGGATTAGTAACAAAGTTCCCAGGATATAACAGGTTTTCAATTCGATCCTTTCATTTATATATTTAATCTTTTATTTTTATTTCTCTCTCCCCCTTGCTCTGTGGTGTGTGTGTGTGTGTGTGTGTGTGTGTGTGTGTGTGTTGTCTGTTCATGTGTGAAGATATCTCCACAGCTCAGAAGAAGGCATCAGATCTTCTGGAGCTGGAGTTTTGAGCCACCCAGGGTGTCTCTTTGGAATAGAACTCTAGTCCTCTAGAAAGGCAGTAAGTGCTCTTAACAATCACACCACTTCTCCAGGCCTGAACTAAAAAAAAAAAAAAAATTAAATACATACATTATATATGTACATATTAGTGCATATTAGTGATTCTCTGCCTGTAATACATAATTTTGAATTCATATAATCTGTTAAATGGAGCATACTCTAAAAACTATGCTATAAAGAGCAATGCTCTCTGCTAGGCAACCATTTCTAATTTAATTATCAGAGCAAATTTATGGTTAACCTAGTTCTTTGGATTAAGGATCTGGACATAATAGAGTCTTTGCCCATTTCCCCAGGCACAGCTCTAAAATGTACAGAGTAAGATTAGAACCAAGGCAGACCTGTATGTTTCAGAGCTTGAATTCTCTAAGTACTGCAGCTGTAAGGTACTTGCCTCCATCCCAAATTATTAATGATTCAATCCTCAAAGAAAATTGACTTTTTAGGACTTTTGAATATTTTTAAAATAAAACAATGTATCTATAAAGAGTTCTAAATTGTCTGGAATGTTTCTCACTCATTAAAATGGAATTTTGAGGCTATAACGTAGAAGTGCTTCCACCATTAATCATAAGTATATAATTAAAGATGAAAATGAATTTAATATCTCTACTGCATAATTAGCTGAGATGAGGGGACTTAATATGGATGCAGGAGTAGTCCATGGGCACATGCATTGTTTGCAGGAAGGAAATGCACAGATGGGACTCCCACCTGCAAGAGGTGTATAATTCATTTTTATTGCAGAAGAAAGTTTGATACAGGGTTGTAAATATGGAAAATAAACTGTTGAAATTGCTTTGTTCTTTTTGTTCCAAAGAGTTAGTGCAAAGGCAAATTAATACACAAAACTTACACTGAACACATTCTGTTCAAAACTAAATTAATTTCAAAGCCCTTAATTCAGTTTTTAAAAGTGAAACCACTCCAGTAACTCAATTTATGTGTAACTTACTCTTTTTTTCAACTCAATTTAAAATTTAATCACATTGTATTTAAAACTCTGAAACAGGCTCTTCTTAATAGATGGGGAGCACATATTTGCCAGTTTATAAATAGGTGTATGTTCCCAGTTGGTTTTAACAGATCTACAGATAAATTCACAATTACATGGGTCATCTATAAATTCTATAGAAGTGAGGGTAACCTGGATACTGCCCCTCCTAACTATATTGTGCCCATGCAGGCAACATAATAGCCTTTAAAAAGGTTTACCCTGATTTTGAACCCAGATGTTTTTCTTTCTTATTTGAGTCATGTTGGATGACTGAAGTATCGGTTTTATAATGATGATTTTCAGAAAAAGATCATGAACCCACTCAGAGACTTACTTCATGGGGGGGGAGCAATATCACTGAAGCAGATTCTGGTTTATGTCAGTCATATGTTGCCCTTTTCTCTACTAATGGAAGCAGCCTACTCTAGTTTGCTGTGATAAACACCACTTTCAAGAGCAATTTAAGGAGGAAAGGGTTTACTTCAACTTAAAAGTTAAATCTGTTATGGAGAGAAGCCAGGTTAGAGAAGCTTGAAGTAGAAACCCCAGAGGAATTCTGCTTATTGGATTGCTCCCAGCCTCATGTTCAGACATGTTTTTGTTTGTTTAAGTACAGCTCAGGCCCTCTTATGGTTGGTACTTCTCTGATTGGCTTGGACCCTCCTAAACCCAATTAGCTATCAAGAAAACATCCCTAAGACATGGTCACAGGCCAATCAGATGCCATTCTCTAATTGAGGTTCCTACTTCTCAGGTTCTGTCAAGTTGACAACTAGCACTGGTCATCCCTCTATCTGCGCTATCCCTGCAGATGTCACCAGTCACTGATTGTGAAGGTCAAGTTTGATTGTGAACCTGATCCAATTTAGAATGACCTAGGAGACACATTCCTGCACATGTGTATGTCAGCATTTCCACAGATGTTTAACTGAGGTGAGAAGGCTGATCCTGAATGCGTGTATCATCCTTTCATGGGCTGGGCCTTCATACTGAATAGAACAAGAGAAAGTGAGCAGAGCCTCAGAATTCATGTCTGCTTCTTAACCACAGAAACATATGATCAGTTAGTTACCTTATGCTTTTACCAACATGACTGTCCCATCATGATGGACTATATCTTTAAACTGAGAGCCCAAGTCAACATTTCCTTAAGTAAATTGTACCAGCTGTTTTGCCACAATGATGGGAAAGATAACTAATGCAGAAGATTGAGATACAATGTTATGATAAACCTGAGCATGTCCCATAAGCCTTTGGAACTAGTTTATGGAGCTTAACCTTAGACTACAGAAGCTCTGGAATGCTTAAACAAATACAATCAGCTATTCTGATGTCAATTTTGAAGAACAAAATATTAAGAGAAAGATGAATAATGGAGGCCAAATTCAGATATTTCAACAGAGAGCAATGACTCTATCAAGAACTGGGATAGAAGCCACTTGTAAAATTTAAATGAGATAACACTTTGGAAGGAGAAGAGCAAGTACTATGTATTAATTGCCAATTGTCCTATTTAAAACAAACAATGGTTTTATGAGGTGTGATTTTTGCCTCCTCATTATACAGATGAGGAAATTGCAGCTTATGATTATTAAATCACTCACATCACAAAGCAAATGTAGAAATAAAACTCCTATTTAGCTCTGATGGGTCCTACTCACAGAGGACTCTTTTCAAAATAACTACATGCCATTATTATTAGGATTTCCTTTGTGGATTTAAAAACTGTAACTAAACACTTTTATAAAGGAGTGTAATTTTAAAACAGGATGTTCAGTTCATTGACGTTGTTAGTCAGAGTGTAAAGAATATAATGAGTTCAGTACTAGAAGTATAGATTATGGTCTAAAGTTTCATTTGAAAACCACATGGCCTTTGCTTTAACTGTCAAGGTCATATTCATATACCCTTCTCAAACATTAAGTTGGAATTCCTATTAAACAGTAGTTGAATAAACTATCACCATTACGGTGACAGTTTCAGTGAAGTTAGCAAACCAAGATAAAACAATTGTCCAAGATAGTTAATATAATTGGCTTTAAGATTAACTTTAAAATGGGCAATGAAATAAGACAAAACAGTTTGGAATAATAAATTAAGTAGATCCATAGTCCTTGCATAGAATGGGAAAAAGACGAACCAGAATTCTAAAATCATTAGCATATCATGCTTTGATTTCTAATCACATTTTTTATATTAAAGGTTGGATAATTTTCCATCCTTCTGCTTTCATGGGTCTTCTGTCTGTTTGGAGGTCAGGGAATTGCTTGGCTATTTTGTCCTACAAGACAACTGGTACGTGCTCCACAATTCCACGGCTTTTTTTTGTGAGCTGTTGGATTTGTATCCCAGGGATATTGATGCCCTTGCCTAAGACCCCTTCAGTTCCTATAAGAAATGTATGGCTCAGGTATTCATATGCATGAAGCAGGAAATCAGCAACATGAATGATACATGGAGATAAGAGAGGGAGAGAGAGACAGGGAGAGACAGAGACTGTGACAGAGAGACAGAGAGGCAGGCTGCAGGGAAGGGTGTTACACTATGATTTTGTGACAAACAATCCTAGGAATGTAATGATTTCTCCATGTTATATGTTGCAGAGCTGAAATAAGGACATTTTCCCATCATTTGCACACATTATGTGGTTTTATCCTAAAAGATGCATATTTTAAAAAATAAAGAAGTCTGGGAGAAAGCTCTAATATGTCAACAAGAGAGCTACAGACTACTCTCTAGAAAGTGCTTTTGACTGCTGGGACAATCACACTTTACAAGACACTGTGAGGCCTACATTGTGCATTTATTATGTAATATTTCTCAAGTTGTTTCACCCTAAGCCTCTAAATAATTATGATTTTAAAATCTATTTAAGTGAATTGGAGTATCCATGCAGAAATAAAAACAAACATACAGCCAGATGCATGTCACTGAACTAGGAAATCTACACAGCCAGGAGAACCCTCCAGGAACAGTAAATTTGTACTATCTCTGGTGTAAACTTTGCCTTTTTTAAAATCTCTGTAATAACAATTACATAATTAAATATTGTGTTAATATTCAAATGATACAAAAATGTCAGGAAAGGTATTCTCATATTCCCTTGCTTAAACATAACCTCTTCTCTATGCATCTACCTTTTCAGAGAACTCAGATGTTTTATTTATTTTCCCCTGAGTTTTTGATGTTGAAGAAAATTTCTACATGATCAACTTTTAACCAAGTGATTGTTCTAAGTAGATTTTTGGCATGAACATGTTTGTGTGCGTGGGGGGGGGTAGATCTGTGGGTAGTAGCACATGTGTGTATATGGGGTGTATCAACCTCTTATGCCACACAATTTGTTTTGTGAAGAGGTTCTCTCTATTGTCCTCTATTGTCCTAGAGTTCTGCAAAACTGGCTCGTCAGCATGCTCCAGGCATCTTCTTCCTTTCTTCAGTGCTAGAGTTACTAACATGTGCTACAATACCCATCTTTCACAGTTGGTCCTGATGTCAAAATTGAGTCTTTATGCCCATCTGTAAAGTAGTTTAGCAACTGAGCCATCTCTCCAGTCTGCCAAATAGCTTTTGTGACCCTATTTTGTTGACTCTTGGCATGACTAAGTTAGATTATATTTTGGAACCCAAAATAATTTTTATGTTGTGCTATTGTAACAGAGTATCTTATAGAAAAATACACATCGACTTTGTTTCTTCAGTTCTAAAATACTGCTCTTTTGTAAAATAAAATATTATATAGTACAATCCATGTTATGCTGCTATAACATCTTTAGCAAGTCAGGAGTTTACAGAAGACGTAAATAAACTATGGTCTATGGGTTGAATATGTCTGCCATCATCTGCTTTTATAAATAAAGTTTTATTGGAACATAATCATCTACATTTTCCGTATTTCTATCTATGATTGATTTTTGTATTAAAATAGCTAATCCTAGAAGAGTTGAAGATGTATAGTATAGAGTCTATGAAGTCTGGAAAACTCTGCTTATACCTACAATATTTATTAATTAGTCCTTTCCTATGACATTTTCTGGTTGAGATGATATTCCTGGTGACATTCAAGTCCCTGGGATGAAAGACTCTTCACTCTCTCAGGCTGAAAAGGAGGATTTGTCAACAGGGAAGAAAATAGCCAGGAGAGACATACACAATTTTTTAAATGTATCCTTCCACTTAGATTTCATTAGGAAACCAAATCATGTGTCTGTTTAAGTGCAGGATGGTAGAAATGCTTAGCCTATACTGAACAAGAAACTGCATAGTGCCAGAAACAAAATCTAGTTTTCAGCATTGAAATGCAAAGCACATCTTAACTCAGCTATAAAAACCTACAAGTTCACCATGAAATAGTTCAGAAAATCAGTCAGGTATAATGAATCATTCCTGTTAGCCCAACAGTTGTGAAGCTGAGGCAGGAGAATTTTGTGAGTAACCAGTATAGGCTTCAAAGTGAATTTCAAGTCAGCCTGAGCTACAGCACAAAATGTTTTTTTATAAAAACAAACAAAACAGACCAGTGGGATGATTTCAGTTGGTTAAGTACATTTCTTGCAAGCATGCGTACCTGAGTTCAATCTCCAAGGCCTGTGCAAGGAAAGTTGGACATGGGTAGCATATCATTATAACCCTAGCATCTCTGAGGCAGACACAAGCAGATCATTGACGCTCAACGCTCAAACAGCCCAGCTTACCAAGCAAATGCTAGGCCGGATACAATCTCAAAAACCAAGGTGAGCAGTACCTACATAGCAAAAATCTGAGGTTGTCATCTAGACTATAGATGTGCACATGCGTATTTGCACACACACACATACACACACACACACACACACACACACACACAAAATGAGGCATGCACCCAACCCCTATATACACATATAAAATGAAAGAGAAGCTAGAATCATTTCTCAATCAGAGTACTTGTATTTGCAGAGGACCTAGGTTTGTTACATCTACATTGTGGCTCATAACCTTCTGTACTTCCATTCCCCTGGGATCCTCTGGCCTCTTCTAGTCTTTTTGTGTACGAGGAAAGTGCATGATGTACATGTATATATGCATGCATAACACTCATACACATGAAAGTAGAGATAAACTGACAAAGAAAATGCCAGAGAATAAAGACACTTTAGACAGCTTCATAGAAAAAAAACAAAACAAAACATAGATTTAAGCACTTACCATAATTAATAAATGATAATGAAATGAACTTTATGTTATCAATAGTCAAGGAATTTAAAAATAAAATTCATATATAGACTTTGTTTAATGACAACAACAAAATCATCTTCATGCTCGGTATATCCCCTTGGTATTCTCAAAAATATGCCTTTTAAATCTTTCACTAGAAAAAAGAATAATTAAAAGAAAAATAAGAGCTGAAACTTTGTACTTTAAACATCAGGAATTATGGCAATTGAATTATTCATTGTGTCACTTTTAGACACTTGTGTCTCCCTCCTGTGGACTCTTGGCATATTGTCATTAGATTTAATTAAAGGCGACTCATACCAGGTTTGATTAACACAGAAACAGAGCACCAGCAAAGAAGAGGCTTGTTTCCTCTCTCCCTGTTAGCAGAGTCAAGACCCTTCTACTGAGCAACAAAGAGCTTAGTTGGTTAGACTGCACATGGTCTGTCTCACACAGCTCCTTCTCTGTCTGAGCCCATGAAGAGTAATTTGTGTAATTGTCCATTCCCAATAGTCTTTCTCAGCCCTGGTTCTTGTTAGAAACATTTTGCCTTGAGAATGCTCTTTTCTTAGCCTCTAATGGGCCAGTGTTTTCTCCCTTTCTTCTCCTACCTCAAAATATACCTTTCCTGCATCTTGTATTGATCCCTTTATGTAATCACATTACTGAGATGTGGTTTGCCAAATTGCCATTATTATTAATAAATCCATTATTATTTTCTGTTCCCAGTAACATGATTTACACTAAGACATCAATCACTGTGAATGTGAGTCCTTTTTCCAGAGGAGCCACAACATAAAGCTTAGAATTGTGGTCCAGTGCTGTGCCCTCTACTATTTAAAACAAGTAATTGATATGAGCTCCATCTTTCTTCCTTATTTTTCCATTGGCCAACTTGGCTTTTCCATGCTGGGTAACATGAAAGGCCTCTATCTGGGGCTGAGAAGTTAGTTCAGTGGGTAAAGCACTGGCTGTGCACGTGTGAGTATCTGAGTTTCAATTCGCAAAACACATGTAAAAAGATACATACAGTGGCATGTGTCTTTAGTCCTAGCACAGTGAGACTGGAGGTGGAGACACAGAAGCTCTCATAGTCCAGTGTACTCAGTAGTGAGCAAGAAACACTTTCTTAAACATGATGGAAGGTGAAGAAAAACACTAGAGGCTGCTGCCCTCCAACTTCTCTCATGATGTGGCACATACGTACCATCACTCACACACAGAACACAAACTGAAAACAGTAAGAGCCTTGTTCTTCCATTTCCTTTTCCACCCCATCTGCTGCTAAACTCTGTTAGCTTTAGAAGCATTACATCCTTTCCCTCCTGTCTGTTTTCTCATCAGCATGGTGGCTCACCTCACTTACTGAAAACTCTGCCTTGCCTGCTCTCTTTGACTGTCTTCAGTCTATGCTCTCTGATAGTAGGTTGTTCTAACATGTTCTTCCTTCAAAGTCAATGTCATTTGACTACTAACCACTGTCCAAGACATCCCGCAGGAATATATTTAGATCTCCCATTTCATCTTGAGATCACTTTTTAGGCATATGCAATATGATCAAGCTGATTTGAATGGCTGTCTTTCATTTTCCACTTGTGCCCTTTTCCCTCAATCTCTTCACATGCCTGGGAATATTATGCTGATATTAACATTGATATTGAGCTCCAAAATTAATATTGGTATGTGGCCTGTACCCTTTTTTGTCAAAATAAATAAATAGTCACCATTTGTTGCCTCATTCTCAGACTCTCTTCTGTCCTTGCCTTCTAAGGTCTGACTTTCAGAGAGTATTGTTGCATGGCTTCAGTGGCTGCTGGATCCAGCCTTCCTACCACACTGGACTTTCAAGTTTGGCTTGGCCAATGCTGCACAAGAGCCGGTTACCAGGAGGTGAGGAGAGAAGTAGGTTGAGGTATTTGTTTCTCACTTCTTGCCATAGGCTTTCCCCATCCTGACTTGCCTTGTTTCCTTCCTACTAAAGCTCTTGAAATATACTCTCCTATGCCTTTGTCTTCATCAGGGCTTCTATTCCTGTACAAACACCAAGAAGCATGTTGGGGAGGAAAGGGTTTATTGAGCTTACACTTCCATGCTGCCGTTCATCATTAAAGGAAGTCAGGACTGGAATTCAAGCAGGTCAAGGAGCAGAAGCTGATGCAGAGGCCATGGAGGGATGTAATTTCCTGGCTTGCTTGCTTCTGGCTTGCTCAGCTAGCTTTCTTATAGAGCCCAAGACTACCAGCCCACAGATGGTACCACTCACAAGGAGCCCTCCCCACCTTGATCACTAATTGAGAAAATGCCTTACCACTGGATCTCATGAAGGCATTTTCTCAACTGAAACTCTCTTCTCTGTGACAACTCCAGCTTGTGTCAAGTTGACACACAAAACTAGCCAGTACAGCCTCTATTCCTCCTTGGCCTTCAACAGCACCTTTTTCTTAAGCTGGCTCTTTTAGAGCTAAGGGATTAACAGCTTCCTATGGTTGCTATTCTCTGGACCTTCATAGTCCCTAGTGAGTTGCCCTAAAACCTCCCCTCTCAGTGAGTAGTTCCTTTATTAAGGATCTTGGAACTATCTGAATTGGATCCTCTCCCCTGCTGACAATTCTGCTGAAATGGAGGGGTGACATGATCCACTTAGCATGCCCCAAAGGCAATCGTTCTTGCCTTTTTGTCTGTGTCCTACTGCGCATTACATTTCAGTATTTGTGTGTGTGTGTGTGTGTGTGTGTATTCTCTTCTATTTGGTAGGAGTAAGTACTGATTGAATGTTTATTTTTGGAGATTCCAAGAAGTCAATATATAACTTGGATTATGTACTGGCTCAATAAATACTTGTGAGTTTCAGTGTACTAAACAGCAGTGAATCATGTCAAAGAGTCCAAAATACAATAACAGCAAAGGAGGGATGCTAAGCTTAATTTTCTGGACAAATGCTCACCTTTGAAAGAAACTCACCCCTAGGTAGTGGCTGAATTTCTATTCTCTTCTTACCTTGTTTCCATCTCTCCCTTGTGCAAATAACCCTCTGTGTTACTTGCATGTTTCCTCATTGTTATCCCCTCTCCAGTATCATTTAAAATAAGGACATTATGACATGGAGTGTTTGTTAATAGTTCTAGAAAAACAGGGATAATATTTGTAACTTTAAACACCAGTATGTCTGGAATTTCTTGAGGGAAAAATAAACAAAAATTCCTTTCATGCTTTGTTTATACGTAACTTTCAACAGCATTCTTATAATCCAAGATTAAAGGGCCTTGAGAAGAAAAATAAACAGCAGACTAGAGAGATGGTTCAGTGTTTAATACTTGGCTTTAAAAAAGAAAAAAATAAAATATCCCAGTTTGGTTTCTAGCATCCATGCTCCAAACACACAACTACTTGAAACTCTAGTCCAAGGGATATCATGCTATCTGGTCACTGCAAGTAGTGATACATGTGCACACACACACACACACACACACACACATATATATGTATACACACATGCACACACACATCACCTTGTACGTAGGCATGTACATACTTGCATATGCATATGTATGTTATTTAAATATAAAAAACAATTAAGTACACAAATACCAATGCAAACAAAACTTTTATCTCATCATACTTCCAAATGTCCATGAAGTAATTCTTTGGATTGGAATGTTTTTCTTTGCTTGCTTCTATAGATTTTATTTTCTACTCCTCGTGGAACTAGGGAAGCAACACAGGAGACTACATAGCTAAGGAATCAGCGCTTTGCAGAGATCCGAGGAAAGAACTTTCAGATATACAATCTTCCATCTTCAATTTTCATTGCAACTCCAAGATAGCTGGCGAAGCAGGCTATTTCTAGCATCAAGTTAGCTAACAGGATGCTCCTATTCAGTACAAAACATAAGCAGTCTCCTTAGATGCAACCTTACAGGCAAAGAGAACACACTCCAATTGAGAAAGGAAATGAACAGTCCACTAATATGCTGTGCTCTTGAAAGTCAGAGAGAGAGAAAGAGAGAGAGAGAGAGAGAGAGAGAGAGAGAGAGAGAGAATGACTCAGAGAAGAAGCAATTGTTGTCCACATTTCTGAGAACATAACCACCATACCAGGAAATGATACATCAGTACACAAGAGGAAGAGAGACTGCTTTCTCTTCTTGACTAGATATTGCATGGGTCCAATAGGAACTTCAGCACTTTCCTGACTAGGTTATACTGATATTGTGTACTAAGTAAGTAACCAGTAAAGACTCTGTCAGGAGATTCTTTTTCAAACTTAAATTTTGGGTTTGTTTACATTTAGCCAAGGCTTTCTAAAAAACATTCATTTTTCTTATAATATCCTTTACTTATAGAGTCAGATGTCTAATGTAGTTTTATTAAGGTAACTCACAAGTCAAGCCCATAGCCACCTTCATGATGTCTTAAAAATCTCAGTACTCAATATTCCACTCATCATTTGTGAAACCTCTTTGGCTTTTTAATATCATCTCTCCAGCTTACTTTCAACATCTTTGTTGGTTCTTCATTACTATTTGAAAATAGCAGCCTCTGAGAAACTACTACAACCAAGTCAGAACTAGTTATTGGTATTCAGTTCCTCCTGTTCCTTTTCATGCCCTGTCTTGAGCGGCCTAGCTCATTTCTGACCAGACTTTTTGCACTTGCTCTTCTCTGCTTCCTCCCCTTATGCAAATCTCAACCCAAAGGTTCTTTCCATAGAAACCCAAGTCTTCTCTCTCTGCCTTGGTTATGTCACACTGATGCTCCCTGAAACTCTTTTTAATCATCATGTCTACGGCACCAGCAACAAGTTTATTTTATGTTTCTTTGAGATCAGTGCTCTTCTGGGGAAAAGGTACATCAACAGTTTGCTCTGGGAACACACAGAGCTCCCTAATACACATAGTAAATGCAAAAAAAAAAAAAAAAAAAAATAAAACCAACCTCTCCTTGGCAAGTTAGAATGGAGGGAAAAAGGAAAAACAATAATTATGGAGGAAAAGGGAAGCACTTGGTAACTATAGATCATTTGAGACTCTTTGCTCATTCCATTGCTTTTCCTTCAATAGCTAAGGTAAGCAAGCCTATTCCTTAGTATTTGTTGTAAAATAGAAAGATGAAGTTTTATATGCACAGTTTAACATACAATTCCAATGTATATTAAAGAGCTCTGCCCCTTAAGACAGAAAACTGAGCTTCAGTACAAAACAAATGTATAGTAGTCCTGCAGTAAGGGAATCATCAGGTAATAAGAGGACTCACTCGCATCCAAGAATGGGATGGTGTAATGTCTGGTAATTATTATGCATTCTAACTTCTCCAAAGAGCAGCAGGTAAAACATTAGTAGCCTTTGCTTACAGAATCAAAGACAGACCAGGGGCCTCATTTCAAAATTTTGGCAGAGATGAGGGCTTCTAATGTCTTCTTTGAAGTTCCCTATTCAACTTCAATTACTGCAGAAAAACATCCATAGCAAAGACAGCCCAGAAGTTGTGAATTATAAAACATGCCTAAATTTAGACTGTGCATATAACTATATTAGAATTTTGAAAACCAACATATTTTCTTTAAAAGAATATGTATGAATTATATATAAGGCAAACATTTATAATTTAAATATCAAAACCATGTCATGCAGAAGTGACTTTGGCCCCACCATTCATTGTGGTATTCTTTAAATTTTATTATTTTCAATTAAAGAGCAAATCAAGGTTCAGTTTCTCAAAAACTTTCCATTGAACATAAAAAGATTCCCTCCTAATGTAATATTTTCTAACTTTAGTAGTTTTATCAATTCATATTTGGTGGATTAGGAGGAAGGTACTAATTGCCAAAATTTAAAGAAATTCCTTTTATTCTAGTGCTTAGAATTATTTCCTGGCTCCCTAAAAATGAAATCTATTGAACTTAAAACAAAACAAAATAAAACACCAACAACAACACCAAAAACATAAATTAAATGGTAGTTTATTTTGAATGTTTTTACTTAGATATATTTCAGTGTAGACTTTTGCTAATCTATGGAACATAATTTTCAACAATGCAGAAAGAATATGGAGAACAGTTGATCTGTTCCTTACTCCTCAAATATTCTTGGCCTAGGTGTTTATGCACGAAATGGAGAAACTTTTCTAACAATTTTTTACAAAATTAAGAAGGGTTATAGAGGAATGATGTAATATTCGTGTGTCTTCTCTCTGGGACCTCATTTCCTCTTCAGTTACTATAAATGATGAAGAAGGAAGCTTTCTTGAAGCCATTGGAAGCCGGGCTACAACCTGGGAAGAATGATGCCAGGTGAATGCATAAGGGACAAATGAACTCCAGGTTAATGAACACACTTGTTAACAAAGACTTGCCCATAATTTTTCATAAAGGAAAAAATGTTCTAAGATGTCTTTTAATTTCCTGTCATGGTACTATGTACTTCTGCAATGGAAACAATGTAGATAAGTGAACCTCTCTCTCCCCACATAGAGAAAAGTAGGAGAGGGGTTTTCATCTTACTGTGTAATTTTTCCTAACCCAGAATTTATTTGACTAAATAATTTTTATGTTGATAGAAAATCATTCCAGAAAAGAATAAAGGTGTGTGCCCAATCAGTACCCAAAGCAATTTTGAAATCAAATAAGCAGGAAGGATTGCATCAGTAATTCACCATTGTTCTACTATATTAATTTCTTATTATAGCAGATATTAACACACACACACACACACACATACTCCAAGAATTCATTGTCCCACTCTCCTGAAGACTACAGGCCTAAAATAAAGTAACAGAAGTGTTCTACACTATCCAATGATTCTGAAATATACTTTCTAGAGTTTCACTGGTTTACCTGGCTCCCAGAGTTCCTTGGCTTTATGTAAGTCCATCTACGCCTCAGTCTTCTCATGACCTATTCTCTGTGTATTTCTATCACTGCATGTCAAGAAATACGAGTCATCATTGGATTTAATGTCCACTCAAATAACTCATGATGATCCTTAATTATGTCTGGAAGAACCCCTTTCACTGTTGTGAAAAATGGATGCATTATCACATAGTGTAAATGTTAGAAAATGGACATTTCTTGGGGAGGAAGGGTCAGGCATTGACTATATTATGCTTACTTACCTGGGACCTGTCAAAGAAATTCTCATGTTTTTAATATTGAATAAGAATAGAATTTAATTTCCATTTATTATTTTTTAAAAATATGTTTGTTTTATCTTCTCAGAACGATTCTACCAGTGACTGAAATACTTTTATAGGACTACTGGGACTGCCAAAACAAAGGAAACCAAACCAGCATTTTGGAGGGTGAAAAGCATTTGCTTCTCTTGCAGAAAGCCCAGGTTCTATTCCTAGGTAATAGAACCTAGGAATATCCATGTGGCACCCCCAATCAAATATAACCCAAATTACAGGATATGATGCTTTCTTCTGGCCGACACAAGTACTAAACACACACACACACACACACACACACACACACACACACACTCTAAAATCAAACCATTAAAAGACTTTTTAAAGAGTTTATTCTCTTCATTCACTAAAGTTGAATATAAGGTCAGCACTTAGTCACATCTGCATATTTACTGGTATTAGTGCCTCTTTCTGTGTATCATTTGACCCATTCTTAAAATTAGTAATACTAACTATATACTGCACATTCCTTTGCATTGGAGGGGAAATCTCTTGGATAGTTTGAAAATCACTATTCCTGTTACTTGATTGGCTTACTTGTTCATGCCAATTTTTAGGGAATGTTGTACTTGACCTCCAATTAGTTTTTTCTCACTGCCAAATCTACTTTGAGTTATTTCATACTTTTGTGATTTTAGCCAGGGAACAAAGTAATTTCAAGACCTACTTCAATCACTTACCTGATAGAAAATTTATATGGTCGTATAGCCATTACACATAAAGGTATACCATCTCAGTACAAAAAGTAGAGTGAGAAAAAGCTGTAGCTAAGTTTTTGTTTCTGATAAAGTCACTGCCAGCCTTGTTTGCAAGCCTGTGATACTAAAGAAGAAGGTAGCTGAGCTGCCCCTCAATTCCTTATGTCTTCCTATTTAGCCAACAACTACATCACCACTCCTTGCTGGATGGTCAACAACCAAAGGAAAATATGCATCATGTTTTTTGAGCAGATTGATGCAAACTTTCAGAGAAGCAACTCTGTAGTTTCAGACCCTGAATTCTAATTATTTCATCTCCTGGCCTCAGGATCTGTTGAGCCCTTCTTAAACATATTCATAAGTTTTAAAATAGACCTTTGCAAGCAAGCAAAGGGTAAAAGTTAGAAAACCTTGATAAAGACTGAAATCCTCTTTTGCTGCCATCAATATGCCTTTCCCCTATTTATCTATTTATTTATTTTCCATCCCAATAATTGCCAGTCTTTCCTTTTCCCTCTTACAGAGTTCCTCCTCCATTCCTCTCCCCTTGTCATCTGAGAGGGTGGAGACTCCCTCTAGGTTATATCCCCACACCTAGCACTTAAAACCTCTGCAGGACTAGGCACATTGCCTCCCACTGAAGCCAGACAAAGTAACCCAGTTGGGGTAATGGATTCCACAGATATGAAACAGCTTTAAGGATAGCTCCCCCTCCAGTTTTTGGGAAACCCACACGAATATAGAGCTGCATATCTGCTACATATTTACAGGAGACCTAGGTCCAGCCCATCCATGCTTTCTTTGGTGCTTCAATGTCTGGAGTGTCCCCAAGAGGTTCAGGTTAGTTGGCGCTGTTGTTCTTCATGTGTAGTTCTTATCACCCTTAGGGCCCTCAATACATCCTCCATCTCCTCCATAGCAGTCTCCAACATCTATCCAAAGTTTGGCTGTGAGTCCTTGCATCTGTTTCAGTCAGCTGCTAGCTGAAGCCTCTCAAGGGAGAGTGATGCTAGGGTCCTATCTGCAAGCATAACAGAGTATCATTAATAGTGTCAGGAACTTGTGCTTGCCCATGAGTAGGTCTAAAGTTGAGTTGATTATTGGTAAGCCCTTTCCTCAATCTATGCTCCAACTTTATCCCTGAATTTCTAGTAGACAGGACAAATTTTGGGTGGAAAATTGTGTGTTCTTCTCCTTCCACTAGGAGTTCTGCCTGGCTACAGGAGGTGGCCTCTACATGTTTCATATCTCCACTGCTATGAGAACCAGCTAAATTCACCCCCATAGACTCCTAGGAGGAGAGATGGCTACACAATCAAAATACTACTATGCTTTTACATATTGCTAAAACTCATCTTACTTAAGGATATGGTGGTAGAATAAATAGGTTTTTGTTTTCAAATATTTACAGAGTATGTAGATTAGAATGCTGGAAAGTAAAAGGAAATTATAGATGGAGAATTGGTATTGAGAATGAGACTATTTCCTGTAACCCACTTCCCAGTGGAAAAAACAATGCTATTAGCATAGACTTCAGAATTGGGATAGCAGGAGGCCAAAACACCTAAAAGGCTTAATGTCTACATGGCGACAACATATATGTTAAGATGACAAGGAAGAATAAAAGTCTTAATAGTAATGATTTTAATGGAACAGTAGGAAGAGCGTACTACTGTCTCTAGTAGACTACAATGTAAGACCTCACACTTAGGAGGTTTGCTTAAGGCTGAGTTTCAATTGGGTGACAAAATTCTTGTTTATTAGTAAGCAACTGATGCTCTGAGTGAAAGTTTTGGTGTAGATTTTAATTTCCCTGAAATAATTTATTTTAAAATTCCTCTCCTCATTATGACTTGTAGCACAATGTGGTGCTCCCTCCCACAGTCGATAAAGACTGACAGACTGAAAGGTATTCAGAGTGATACTTCTGTCATTATTATGCTCATGTTACCCTAGAGGGGCATAATCAGTGATGAATGTGATGAAAAGGTCCAAGGATAGAAAAAAACCACACTAGACAACTCAAGGAAATACCAGGCCACACACAGCAATTCTCATTTTCCAAAGGCATAGAAACCCAAGTTACAGATAAACTCCACACATTATAACATCCTCAAATGACTCACTTTAGAAAGCAAAATGAGTTACTGATTCTACTACAGTTTCAGGTTACATGGTCACCATGTGCCTACTGATCATGTGGTCCCCATGTGCCTGCTGTGACGAAGTTACTTTATCCTTTCTGCTCCTGATGAGTTCTCAAGGGCTCATAATTAGAGATCGAGGAGTACTTGTAAAAGTATACTTTCCTTTCAAAATGTGAGCACTCTGTGTATTGAGTTCATGTCCACATAAGCCATCTTAAAACACGTTGAAAAGAAAAAAAAAAAGATGTGATGCAGATGTATAGTCCCCATACTTCAGGAAGGAGTAGGAGGATTGCTGTGAGTTCTAGACCACTTTGGCCTATAAACTAAGTCTGTCTATCTATCTATCTATCTATCTATCTATCTATCTATCATCTATCTATCTTCTCTAGCTCTAGCGTTCTCTCATATAATAAACAGATGAAATACATAGAACTAGGAAAATGAAAATAAAATGCACTACAATAAATGGATAAATGTAAAAATAAATACCAGAGACAGTGTGCATGTGACCCCCAAACACACATGTCTAGACCCTTACTGTTATTACTATTTATACATATGTCTCTATCTATCATTTGTCCCTATCTATCTATCTATCTATCTATCTATCTATCTATCTATCTAAAAAATGCATGGCTTAAATTTCAGTTTTGCTAATATATATGTATATATTTGTATGTTTGTTTAGAGGGTTGGCAAACAAAATGTCATAATGAGTCTTCTTTTGGAAAAAAGCTAAACAGTTATTTTACCTTAAACTATGTGTCTAGAAAGTCAGTGAAAGATCCGTCTGTCAAAAGCTTGGTCCTCAGGAGTTGGGACTTTTAAGTAAGCTTGATATAGTGGGGCTGGGGTATCTTGGATCCCCAAAGTGTCCCTTCAAAGAGAGTTATGGAACACCACTCTTACCCTACCCCATGATTCTCAGACACCATGAAGTAAGCTCTTTTTCCCATCTCATGTCCTGTTGGTCATGATGGGTGTTTTACCATAGGCCCAAGAGCAGCAGTGCCAGTATAACATAAACTGTAATCTCTCAACGTATGGTGTAAAATGAACCTTTTCTATCACCTAATTAATCCAGAATGTATGTGTTACAGTAACAGGAAACTGACAAACATTCTCTGTGATCTTTCAGCCAATAACAGAGGAGGTTCTAGTAGATTTTAACCTGATCATTTTTCTCTGCTTCCCAGACATCATTTTCTTTTTCTTCCAGCGAATTCTCTGCTCATGACCCTTTACTAAGAATAGAGGAAGGCATGAACTACTTTACATATTTCCACATTGTAAGCATATTCATCAAGCCATGCATCCTTTGTCCCTAATGCCATACTTTATTTGTTCTTGCGGTCCCATGCTTGGGCTTGTTCAATCATTGTTTTACAAATCTGTGCCTCTCCTACACTATGGCATCTGTCTCCACCACATCAAGCATATCAGTGTATACTCATACTCACAGATTTTCCAGTGTCCCCAAAGCACAGTCTATCAAGTTACCACCTTTCACTACTACTGCCTTATTCTCTCTGTCTCCAACCAGATCTCCTTCAATGGATCACAAAATATGATCCATTCCCTAAG